>CM077121.1:8795000-9420000 GCA_039645545.1 Dendrolimus houi | reverse complement strand
CTGTGTGTTACATGACTCATAGAACCTCACTATTACGTCACCCACAACAATAAAGTATGACAATTATGTCATTTGTTTCATGTGGGCTTTATTGTCAAGAAATATGTAACTTGATAGACGTGCAAATGTCAAAAGTAAAATAAGTGCTTGGAAACTGTACAGTACAGTTGTCATAATAGTAGGGGAGCCCAAGCGGGGATTCTTGGATTTACTCAAGCGTGGCATAACATAAGGGGGGAAAACTTGCACCCTGTTATATACTCCCACCACACATGAACCCTTCATATAGGGTCCTGCGTTTAGGGCAGTCGATCAGAATATTTAGTAAAAAAAAAAAAAAAACTCAAGCGCGTCAGACTAAGACAAGGTGAGTTAATGATAAATAGTGAATAGAGGGCACCATTTTGTTATCTATGCAATTTGTCAATGTATTTTTTGTCTGTATCTGTCATTCAATTTCGATTTATTACTTGTCATTCCGTTGTTCTTATGTGTGCCAATATACGTCTCAGTAAAACGTTTATATTTTATTATATCTCTAAAATCACAAATCCACAGCCTTTCAGTTAATTACATGCAAAAAGTCTACATTTTAATAATCTGAAAATTTGCGCGTGACATAAGGAAATAGGAGAGTTGTGACTCCTATTTCCTAGTTGCAAAAAAAACGTCACCTGGACATTGTCGCGCGCGGTCAATTTTTATTTTTATTTTGAAGGAAATCATTCACGGGTCACGGGAATAATATATTCTGCAGATTTCCACAAGCCGAAGTAGTTAATATCATCAATAAATTGTGGTGCGTGCAGCTGCTGAGAACTATGTATTTCCCACTCCGCACCTCTCTTCCCTTCTCATTCTTTCTCTATCTCTCAGTCCCGCACCGTTCCCATACTACTTTTCGCCACCATGGTGCCATCACAACTAATCACAACAGCGCGTTCGTGTTATATGTGTGCCACGCTTTGGTTTGTTTACTGTGCTTTAAAAAAATTTAGTGACTATGAGCGGTAAATTTTTATGTGAAAGAAAGACTTTATATGAAGAAATAGCGACGTAATTACATTCCTATTACATTATTATACACAGATCATATTTTGAGAATTTGTACGCCGCAATTTCAGTGCAAACCTTCCTTTTGGCGTAAGACCAAAACGACCCAATTTTGTTAATGTGCGAATTGTGTGTTATGTGAACAAAAAACATTTGAAAAAGTTATTAAATTTACGTCGTATTCAGGTATGTTTTCTTTTCAATACTGTAATACCATGAAATAAATAAAAGAGTTGTTAAGTATCATAACCAGTTCTTGTTGCAGATATGCAAGATGTAGATGAAAATGACCAAATCGAACCGGACTTCTATTATGAAGATGATTCCACAGCTGATGAAGATTAAAAAATATTTTGGACATTTTTTATTACACCAGTTTTTCTATATGTACATATTATTTTGTGATAATTTTATTAGTTACATTCAGTAATAAAAAAAAATCAAACCTTCAGATTAAGGAAATTCCTCCACATAATTGTCAGATTATGGGACAGCACGACAAGGACATCAATCTGAACCGTATATCTATATATATAATATATATTAATCTAACGCGATCGAGTATTTCAATGTTACGATATTTTATATGCATTTTCAAAAATCGGACATGATTTTTGGCCGCATCCAAATCGTCAATCTTTTGAATAGGAGTTCCTTTAGGGTTTACTTAACATCCCTTTTGAATATCTGACGAGCTCGAATAATTTTTTCCCCATTTTCTTTCAACTTCTTCGTTCGTACCGCCATGCAAACCGGCAGATTAATATTTCTCCGTTATCAGAAACACGGGGCGCATACATGATTAATCTGAAGCGCTCAAGTATTTCTGTGTGACTATTTTTTTACATTTTAGAAAACCTATACACGCTCCCTCTACCAGTGAAAAGGCATACATCATGTAAACTTTTTTCTTTTTAGCATCTAATCTTTACAATCCGAAAGGTCCCCACGACGCTCGAGTAAGTCCCAATTTAGACTCTTGGGCTCCCCAACTATAACAAGAAAAATCTCTTCGCCTGCAGATTACATACAAAATATCCAGTAAATTCCAACTAAATTATTCACTTGAAATACTCCAACAATACACTTGTGCTATATTGAATGTAATATCGACTATCAGCGACACGATTCAGTGAACAATAACCGCACCACGCATTCTTATCAAACGAAACTAGATAGTTTACATCTAGAAATCAGTCCTTTGCCAATGTCTATAAAAATGTAGCCAAGATTTTATTGGACAGAATTGTCTCATATTTCAGATATTATACTTTTAAATAAGGTTTTAAAGTAGCATGTAAAGATAGATTTGATGGTCTCTGTGGTTGAGCGGGCTAAGATATTGGCGGCTGACTTTACTACAACGCAGAGGCTCCAGGTTCGATACCTGGCCTGGTAATTTCGTAAAAACGAACTTTCTATTATTTACTATGGTCTTGGTGTTTGGGGTCGGCCCCAGAGTGGTCCGTTGTATATTACCTTTAACACAAGCTTAACTTGCTTAACTTGGGGATATACAATGTGTGTGTTGGTCTGCCGATTATTATTATTATTTTACATATTTATTTTATCTTCAAATCTTTTAAATTTTTCTTATAAATATTTTATAAAATATATACATGTATTTATAAAAAAAATATATAAAAATCTCGTCTCCGCCGGCAGTGGGGGGCCTAGGGTCCAGGCTACTGGTGTTTACGGCTCCAGAGACAGGAACCTCCTCATAATACGGGCCGTGTCCAGCAGGGCTACCTTCTGCATCCTACCCTTCACCCGGACATCAAGCGAGAGCCTTTCAAGATGACGGTCAAGGCTCTTCGCTATTAGAATATTTACTAATACCACAATCG
This sequence comes from Dendrolimus houi, assembly GCA_039645545.1. Lineage (NCBI taxonomy): Eukaryota > Metazoa > Arthropoda > Insecta > Lepidoptera > Lasiocampidae > Dendrolimus > Dendrolimus houi. The sequence continues at coordinate 9,417,097 of CM077121.1, read as the reverse complement.
GTACTATTATTGTAGAGTTCAAGTTCCACACGGCAGTAACCTCGTGAGCAAGATCAATATAATTTGTTTCTCTTTCTCGGCTTTCACGAGGTTACGAGCATGGAGAATCACGACATCTACAATTATAGCACGTCTCGCAAACCGATCAACTACCACAATATCAGGCTTATTGGCAAAAATAGTCCTGTCTTTGATAATTGATCGGTCCCAGTAGAGCAGATATTGACCAATATCAAGAACTGGCTCCGGCTTGTATTGGTAATAAGGTACCTCCGACGAGACAAGTCTGTATTTAAGAGCAAGTTGCTCGTGGATGATCCTGGCAACTATGTTGTGCCTGTGCAAGTACTCGCTGTTAGCAAGCCGAAAACAACCGAAAGTAACATGCCTGACAGAGATTCACCAGTGTCGCCCGAAGCCCGACATATGTCAAACGTGCCGTCCTTTAGATGTACTTCCGGTAGTTGTACGTCTTGATAACCTCGTCCATAATTGCACAGACAAACCCTTCGGTTTCCCCAAATAGGTCACCGAAACGTAGCCAGTTCACCGGCGCTTGTAGGTCCACATCAAGCCCCGTTAAATCCTGATAGAACCTGCCATGCAGCTCCTTGCTCTTCCATACGTCCATACGATCAGAGGCACTCATTATCAACGGCCACTGCCAATTCTGTTTCGCTAAGGACAGCGGGGTAAACCCTTTGTCGATTGACACTATATCGTAATGCATACCCACGGTAGCGCTGGCTGTGAGAAAATATTCTCTGAGATTATACACTTCACGGATGTCGAAGTCTTTGGTATTTTAAAACCCCTACCTCCAGCGTTGAAAGCTCGAACCTTATTTCCACCTGAGAGAAGGCTCGTTAAGACCTTTCTGAGGCGGAAAAAGAAACGATCCTTCATCGCCTGCTTCACATCAGCATCAGGAAAACCCAACGACTCTGACATACCAAGATATTTGTAGGTCTCACCTTCGGAGAGGGTCTTGAGGGATATATTCTCAGAGTTGTAAAATTTCTGAATTTACAACTCTCCCTCGTTGTACATGCATTACGGCACACTTATCTACACCGAATTCCATACTAATGGAGTTACTAAAGCTTTCAGTAATCTTTAGCAACTGCAAAAGATCTGGATCTATACACTCGTTTTGAGTCTCTTTGGAAGAAGTGATTCAAGTTATAACGATCTTTTTGGCGGGACTGAAGGGGTTGGCCCCTCCTCGCTAGTGGCTCGACGCCCTGGTGGCCGCCGGCGTCACGAAGTCTTCATCCGTTGATGACGACCGAGGCGTGGAGCCGGACGAGGCGGGCACAGCAGGTGGAAGGCGTGCGTAGTTTCAGCGGCTGATGTTGTCTGTTTTCCTAGTCTGGTTTCATTTCATTTTTATGTTTTATTTAGGTTTATTTTGTACTAGCTTCTGCCCGCGACTTCGGCCGCGTGGAATAGTTTAAAAAAAAGTAAGATAAAAAACCCCCCGATTTTGAAACATTCTTCATTGGTGCTCCGCTCCTATTGGTCTTAGCGTGATGATATATAGCCTAGCCTTCCTCGATAAATGGGCTATCTAACACTGAAAGAATTTTTCAAATCAGACCAGTAACTACTGGTCTGATTAGTGCGTTCAAGCAAACAAACAAACTCTTCAGCTTTATACATATATTAGTATAAGATTTCTCGCCGTTTTTTTCTTCTTGACAAATTTTGACAGTTTGTTTGAAGTTTAGTTGTATTTAATTTTTTCTGAATATTGCAATATATATTTGTACAAAGGTTATATGGCTATTTTAATTGTGAAATATTGTTATGGAAATTCGATATTCCGAATTCCCATAAGATAATTTCACTCAATAACTTATTTTAGTGTTATTATTATTATAGTATAGAGTCTAATTAATCATACACATGCCATTATATATTTTAACACCAAAATCAAAACTAATAAAACAAGATTTCATTGTAACCTTCACAGAAGTTTACTATTTCAAATTTTTTAAAAGCAATTTTATTTTATTTTTATATGTAAACTACACAATGTACATAATGTACTTTCGATAATAGCAATAAACATTGAAAATTTTATATTCCGGCAAATAGGAAATATTCTCATACGAGTTTAGTTGCATAAGAAATTAAGAAAGGAGATACATGTAAGAGATAAATGACCACTGTTAAATGAATGAATAAATCACGTGCATGATTGAAACAATTGTGTTTTAAAATAACGAGCATAAAAACACCTTACTGAAACATTTTGCTTTTTAAAATATCATAATAAAAATATTTTTAATAACCAAACTCTTTTATTTCACCTTTATCAAATTTAATGGGCCCCCATGTCGTTTACTTCTGTTAGTTGGTGTAGGTTAATTACTGACCGAAGACAGAGGCCGTGAGTTTTCACGGCCCTCTTAATCGACCGCTTCCAGACACCAATATCGTTGTAGGATTTCCCATCGGCGCCGGGAAGACCATGAAGTACTTGGGATTGGTCTTCCACAGCCGATGGGACTTTTCGGCACTCTTTAGACAAGTGGCCTCCAAAGTCAAGAGGTTGGCGGGAGCGTTGTCGCGCCTGCTGTCCAACATTAAGGGGGCCCAAAACCACGTGCGGGCATCTCTTCGAAGGCATCGTGCGGTCGATGTCACTATACGGGTGTGTTTAGGCAGATAGTTTGATTGCCAGAAATGTACCCTTGCTGAGAAAAGCGTAGCGAGTGCTGGCCGTCAAGACGATAAGGGGACACCGTACGGTGTCTTTCGAAGCGGCCTCGCTACTCGCCGGATCCCCACCAAGGGACTTTGGAGCCAGAGTCCGCACGTCGCTGTTTAGTGGCGCAAGGACGTCCTGACGAAGGACACGAGACCGGCGCCTCGGGAAATCGAGATTAGCCGGTCGGAGTTCCGCGACGTCACCGTGATGGTCTAGGAAGAGCATCTCAGACATCCCAGCGCGGTTCTCGCGACCGTTGAGGCCCATCCTGCCAACTTGGCTAAAAAGAAGGCATGGCGTTCCGGCTGACACAGGTCCTCTCGGGGCACGGTGAGACTGTCAGGGTACCATTGATGTGACACAGGCAACGAGGATACGGCGCTGCACACCCTCCAGGTTTACTCCGATTCAGCAGAGCAGCTCTTCAAGCCTAGACCTTCTGATGCCGTGAGCGGGCGGCGTGGGTGGGGGTCCTTGGGGAAAGGGTTCTCACCCGCCTTTATGCCGTTGAGATGAGGGCGTTGCATGTTTCACGCGTGCTCACCTATCTTCCCGTGGGGCGCGTTACAGACCGCCCTACGCAATGAGAGATTGAAGACGCCGAGGGCATAGTTCTCCCAAGGGCGTAATTCTCCCGACAATAGATGAGGCCACCGCCTGTCAGAGCACGCGGAGAGGCTGGGCCATGTATCCGTGGCTTTGACATAAGGGCGAAGGATGGAACACCGAGGGGTTTTAGTGGGTATCCCCGACCGTCGTGTGTCAATAGCACTCCCGCTTGCGGTGCTACTGCCACCCCGACTTGGCGAATCCCTTGCACCGGCCGTGATTCCCCGCGCTGCTGATGGTCCTTAATCGGGTTTCCTCTTGTATAAAATAAAGTTAGTTACTGAAATCCGAAACTTGATATGATAAAATGTTCCATTTAGAAAGTATTTTTGTATCCAAGGCTCGTCACAGGGCACCGTGATAATTTGTTTTTGCTGTTTTATTCATCTCGAGTAAATACATATTTGTACATAAGATGTACAAATTGTACAATACACCACATATTGGTAAAATAAATATGGTAAACTGTAACCTGATTTTAAAATTAAATATTTCAAATGGAAGTGGTCACAAGGAAATAGGAACATGTATCGTGTATAGATGAGCAATGAATATTCATTGAATAAAGAATACTCCGGGCCGGCACCGCATCGGTCGGACAAATGGCGTCGCAGATACGCGGACAATGTTTCAAGTGCAAATAATGGTTTTTCTTATCTCTACGGGTCACCGGGCTGGATAGGCAGAGTAGGCTATACTTTAACTGTTAGATGGACACCAGGTCGAGACATAGACATACAAAAGATCTCGTTCAACTTATTAAAAAGCGAAAGAGCGTTTCTGTAGTCGTTTTCGGGAATATCGGGATTGGGACTGCCCATTTCACTAATCCGGCCGCTTTAGTGATATTGAAATATGCCTAGATATACTGATAGGTGGTCATATTCGCAACACGAATCTGTGAAAATAGCCTACTTAGAATTCAAGTTGCACAATACATTACGCATTGGTCATAATTAATTGTCCTGGTGCTAAATTCAAAACCTAGGGCTAGATTTTCTAACTTTTCATAATCCAAGTTGGATACCACCTGTCTCTTAAGCAGTTGAATAAAGAAATGCAACTTTCGATGTACACACAAATGCTTTTATGAAGAATGAAATATTAGAGTAGCTCACTAATCCACTCTAAAGTCACTAAACAGGAAGACAGGCTAAGTTAGGAAAAACAAAAAATGACGAATAATTTATATGTGTTCGATTGAAACAGTAAACTTTATTACTGACGTGGGCACATATTCTATACATTTGACTTTATCAAATAAAGAACCCACCAATAGACGACCCAGTTATCCTTCGTCAAACTTAAGGAAAACCTGTCATAATTTAACGAAGAAAAATTTTGATGATTTATAAATGTAGATGGCATAAATTCGTTTGTTTCGAAATACAAAAATCCTTAAAGAGTCTATTATGATTAAGGCTATGTCATGTATGTATGTAATTTGAATAATCCGATAGTTTTACTGACTATCATCTGATAACCCTACATAAAATACTCTATCATGCAGCGCAAGAATGACCTAATTCAATAAATTAATTTAAAGGCGTCTGGCGGTTTTCGGCATGAACGTCGAACGGAACAAAGACAAAACTTTTAAAAAAGTAGATTTTTATTTATTATCTTTTTAAGTAGTATCATATTTTAAGAACCTCGCTAACCAGAGCAAAATAATGTTGAATGTTTTAAGAATCGATACTCACTAACCATATAATTATATTCAAAAGCATTGTTGTCTGATTCTTTAAACTATTAATACATTAACAAGAATCTAGACATATTACGCGTCAAAATGTTGATATATATACCTGCGTAATATTCTGTTGCTTAATACTTTTTTGTTCACTTACTTGGTTAATCGATTATTTATTCGTTATCGCTATCTGTCGCTTTTATATTTTTTAATGGCAATACAAATATCTAAGTGTCATACGGCAGACCAAAGGGTACATTGTATATATAAAGACGGCCAACAAAGCTGTGTATGGATGGACTCAGTTCCTTTGCCTGACATTGTTACGAATAAAACACAAATGCATAATTATTAGCTAAAAACAATAAATATCATACGACTATTGTTCACATTGTTCACTTCTAGGTAGAATTAAACATTTTTTGAAAATAAAACTAGAAGTAATGAAAATAAGAAACTAAAAGTAATATTGTAAAATCGCCTAGGAAAACACCTCCTAACGATAACAGGGGAAGGTACCGGGCTTGGTAGGCCCTTGTAAAAAAAAATACTAGAAGAAAAATAAAGAATATTTAAAATACAATATCTTACCTTTTGGTATTCAGTAAGTCCAAAATACGCCATAGCAGCGAGATTCCTCTTTGCCGACGCAAGCATCACCCTATCAGTGTCAGCCGTTCGGTGTCGGAGAGTGCCGTTGTAACACCCAACCAAAGCCAAATCGGCTAACATTCGGGTTTGCCTATTGTTGGCCAAGTTCCACGGGCAAGCTGCGAAGTCTTCAAGAGTTACACCTCGCCAAGAGTCTCCAGTGTAGCACGGTGGTACTTCAGCGGCTAAGAAATAATTGTTTAGTTGGTAAAAATATTACATGTATGTACGTACGAAAATGAAATGAAATACATAAATCCAGCGATTATAATTATGACGTTTGCATTAATAAAGTACCTATATAATAATTCATAATATATAAAAAATTCAATTTGTCTGTTAAACTTTAACGGAAAAACTACTGGAGTACTGGGTCGGTTTTGGTGTAATTTAGTACATGTGTAGTTTTATACCGAAAATGGACGTAGATACTTTCATCCCGGGAGATGGATAGTTTGCGATATAAAATTAAGTGAATCTTTAGGAGGCAAATAGTACTGGCATAAAAATTTAACACAATGTAACCTGTACGTATTAATGCCTGCACTTTAAACAAGAGGCACACATTTATATATATATATATATATATATATATATATATATATATATATATATATATATATATATATACATATATATATATATATATATATATATATATATATATATATATATATATATATATATATATATTATTTACTCAATAATAAAATGTCAAAAAGCGATAAAGGAATGGCCTATGGCCTGCTAAGTTTCATCAAAAGCTTTCAATAGTTCTAACAAACATCTATCCTTACAAACTTTCTCATTTATAAATTAACTGGGTAATAGAATACAGTACTTTATATACTATGTTTATATGCATTTTCCCTTAAAAATGAAACGGATTTATGTCGCTTTTTAAATAAAGCTGCGGTGTATTGTAATTTATAGTTGAATTTTTGTATGATTAATTTTCATTGTACAAATTTATATACAAACCAATTGGAATATTTCTTACTTAAAAATATATTACCACGCAAGAAAAATTGGTTGTAAATAAATTTCTTCGGTTTGTTATTATAATTAATGCAAATGTCCCCGCTGCTGTTTTAATGTGAACTGAACCGCTCATAGTCACGCATTCTGTGCTTTCTCTTATGTTACACGCAGTGTCGTCAGAACCGTAAGTAAAAATTACACGCTCCAGGACAAAAGATACTTTACATGATTTAAGTAATTCTACCTTATAATAATGATAGAAGTACATAATTAATTCATGCCGTTTATGTTAGTACCATCAATTACAAAAAAACTGGTTTATAGTGGGATAGCTGTCATAACATGTATGTAGAGTCATCATCTATGTTGTTTTGTTTATTCTTTGAATAACTTTCGTTTTTTTTTATTATATCGTAAACTTCACTTCAGCCTCTCATCCCGCAAAAGTCAAGAGTATTGCGATATGTATAAAATCAAACCAAATCATACGGCGACCCAAAGACATCTTAGTCAAATTTTTAGCGATTTAAAAGTACAAATCATTTTAAAACATTATTATGCCGAATCTAATTTTGAGCTGTTATCGGTCTTAGTCACGACTGAAAAATAACCACATAAGAGACTTAACACGTTGGAAAAAGTATAGAATGCGTCAGCTTTCGATATTTTATTAATTAACATATACTATTGCAAAGTGTGAACTTTTCTTCTTTGAAACATGATTTTAACTTAGGTATATTGGAACTTTAACCCGTGTTTCATGCAAAGCAAATAGGTACTATATTTTCCGAAGATAACTAGTAAGTATATTGGACAGAAAGAAATATAATTGCCTTAGCATCATAAAAAAATACTCATAACTCATTAAAGTCTTAAACAGGAGGCTTAAATAAAGAATTTTCTATTACAAATAACTGAAATTTTTGTTTACTGTCTAATTAGAAGTTACAAAATATTTAACTCACTCACACTCATTAGAGCCAGCTAACAGCCTGTTATAAGTTAAATAATTACAATTGAATATTAAAACTTTTTTAGATTATTTTAGTGTACTTGAAATTACTCGTAAGCTTGGGATAGAAATTAATTGTGGAAATTAAAATTTATAATATGTTTTTTTTCCGAAAATTTAATAATAAACGCTAATTGCTATTTAAATTAAACGTCATTTACACTCAGTGCGACCGTAATTGTTTTACCTTCACTGTTGTTAGGATTCTGGTTTTAATAATAAACTTCGTTTGGTCCCCAGGCCCCGCTGCCAGCGGACTACAAGGTTTTGTATTTTTTTAATTAAATATTTTATTTCGATCTATTTTTATAAAACAATAATGGTTTTAGTTTTTTATAAATAAATACCTTTATATATTAAAAAATAAATCTTTTTGTAAATAAATAAATACTGTATGATTAAAACTTCGTTTCAGAATTTTAATTAATTATGCTAAAAAATCTAATGTGAGAGCATACCGGTGGCTGTTCGCCCTTGACACCAGTGTCGGGAACCTTTCCACGTGGCGCCCCGCTTCACGTGCCTGTACTCCGACAAATACCTGTAGGCAACGAAACGTTTTTATCAACACTGAAATAATTATACATACTGCCAAACAACGTAAATAAATGTAAGCATAAGATGATGCTTTAAACTAGTAGACATATTCTTGCAGAAATAAGTAATGACATTGTTTAGTTTTTATTAAATTAATTTTCAACGAAGAACAGATATTTCTATCTCGGAGAATGAGTTTAGAAAAGCTCTATTATAAATATATCTATGTTTTCACATAATTAAACTTAAAACTCTAAGGCCATATGATAAGGATTCGATGAGCAATGGGACCCCAAAGCTCATCGAATCCATCGAGACCTAACAACACTTTTGATAGAGGTCACACGTGACCAAAGGGCTCGGCTGTATTTAGGGTAGCGTTTATTTATTAGCGTTGCTATACAACGAGGAAATACGGCGAGCGTTTTGGGAACGTTCCCAACTGACGACGAACTGGGAGTTATATATTGTTTGTAATTTTCATTATCATAATTTTTATATGTTAAGGTGCATTAAAATCTTCTAAATCTCTTCTTTTCAAAGCTCCGATACACTCATCGGCATCTTATAGTGGTTCTGTCTCCGTCCGGTCCGGTCCGAAATAGTTCATCGGAGATCAATTTAAAAAAAAAAGTCAAAGAGCACTATCTATCTTAAATTATCCTTATATGTTTATATTTTACATTATACATGAATGTATATATCTTAAGTCTTGTATATAATTTATTTTTGTTAATTTGTTTATATTATATGTTACATAGTTAAATTGTAAAATATCTTACTGTACACAACCCTGCTTTTTGCTTCTCCCCTTTTCGCTAAACTCATAGGTTTGCTGGAAGAAAACTCTTTTAGGGTTAAGCTCGCCTTTGTACATCACCACTATTCTATAATTTTGTATGTAACTTTTCGTGTACAATAAAGAATAAAATTAATATTTAAAACATACAAACTATTGTATACTATTGGAATCAGAGGTTTCTTTTTAGGTGTTATTATTTTTGAGATATATTTAATATTTTTTTAATTAAATATTAAATATATCTCAATTATATTTAAACTAGGCATACACTCTATGTACACGAAGTTAAATCTTTATCAAACACTAGAACTATCATAGCTCCCGTAAACTGACTAAGTCTGTCTGGGGTGATTGGTGGAGCACCGGGGTTATTTTACGGGTATGAGCCAAGCATACCGAGCCCTACACCATTTCACTGTTTGTTCCCGGACAGTGCGGCGTGTATAAAACATTTCCTTCTTGACAAGAAAAAGATCAAGATAGATAGATATCTATATATAACATTATTATAACAGCAAATCTTTGCTTGTTATGTCTCTAAACGTATTCTTAATTATATATGTACATATATGTGTTGAAATATAAAACTGTGTAAAACATTTTTACAAAATGACTTTTTACTCATAAAACGGCACTAAGCAACAACATTAAACTACAAAAGAGCAAGGCTGCGAGAATACCTTCAAAGTTACTCAATTTCACATTATAGCTTTTGTAGGTACCGGCGGCAATGTTAGCACGGTTTTAAACTTTGCGAGGCAACAGTAACATTAGAATTTGGTACATTAATCTACATACATATTTTAAACAGCACGATGTAGCCCGAATACCTTGTCATACGTTTTATACTTCCTTTCGAAGTAGTAATGTCTTTACTTTAGCGTTTCATGCATTAATTTTGAAAGACGTTATTTGAAATGAACACTGTACACATGAATTCTAATAATAATATATTCTTCTTGTTGTAACTTTATTTCAAATTCATTGTTTGTGCTAAATTTTATCCAAGACTTTCCCTGTGACTTTACTCACATATATTTTGGCTGTATTCGGAGGGAAGCTTGTACTTTAGGAGAAGAAAACTATCCCATATTCATTTTTAGTTCTAAAGTACATATAATATCTATGTATACTTATAAGAAATTTCATGAAATTTTGGTATTATACACGTTCGTTACAACGAAATATACAAAGATGAAAGCAAAATCATTTTAATATCTGTAATGTAATATGGATATGAAACTCGCAGTAGTTTTAGTAGCTGACGCATCTGCATTTTATTCAACTTATAATGAGGTTCCAAATTTTGGCCGGGAAACATGCATCGCATAGACAGATTTTCTTAGCTAAAATGCTTATCGTGGGGAACCCTGCACATCCAAATAACCGATTTCTGAAAGCGACCTTGGAGAAGCTAGGCGAGTATAAATAACTTCAGTTCTACTAAAATGAGAGACCTGCTTAGCTCAGCGTTGGTCTATTTTAAAGGCTGATGTGTTTTAGTATTATATTTTTAACACTGAAGATGATTCTAACCATAGAATAAAATCCTCCCCACATATTAATAGTAATTAATATTAATAAACGACACATATTCATGACATAACAAAACAATGTGATTGACTTGTAGATGTTATGTGCAACTACAGAGAACTAATCGGCTACAGTTGATATGATATATATTATCAACTTCCGAAAGGATGATGAAACTATTGATAGGTAATAAGAACTATAATGTCTTAAAGACTATAAAGCTAATCTCACCTGGCTACTGGTTCTCTCAGCAAAGTGATGTAAAAATATCGTCTATGCACAGCGGAGCCTTCGTGTCGGTCTAGTTCGCCACCGACACAAGCGGTCAACTCCGTGAAATCTGCATGAAGGCCACATCTAGGAACAAAAAATATAACATTTTAGATACATTAAATAAATAAACTGCTTCAACCTGCTTTCGAACTAATCTTTAATGTACTTTTCTGCTTGTGTTTTTATCATCATTTATAGATCATAATATAAATATTTCTGATCAAATAATTTTGAATAACATCTGAAATATGCATTGGATTTTTTTCACTTCTAAAATGCAATATGATTTAGGAAGCCTCTTGGATCTATATTTATTTAATCACAGTGAGGCGATATTTAGTTAAGTCAGCTAATGCACAAGACAAAACTGGGGCCGGGCACGGCTTACTTTTTATCTCGGTATGGATAGAGGGATTATAATTTAAAGTAAAAACATTACTTATATTCAAAACATAAGGAAATCATAATTTGAGCTTTGTAAGTTTATTTAGGCTAATATTGGGAACTACCAGTCCAATCCCAAAAACTGATCTTCCATTAGATAGTTCATACATAAATTATATAAAATCACGATACGATATAAAAGAGCTCTTACTACTTAAATATGCATGTGAAAATACGGGTTACACTTAACACCATATAAAACTACAATACACCTTGTAAACAATTTATATAACCACAAACAATTCAGCTTTTATTTGAAAAGAGACAATTTATCGCACTGTAGCCTCAAAGATTTATAGCCGATGTCCCCTACTTCGTACTGTTGTAAATTGAAAGAAGAATCCGTGTTGTGATCGGTCACGACAAAACATATATCTCCAAGGTACAAAACGCGAAAATCAAGTGTAAACGGCAAGTATTTCACGATTGCAGAAATAAATCTGAGCAAAGGCACGAAACAATTTATTGATAATCCTGATACAGAAAATCGTGGAACAACGTTAAGCCAACCATAAAGTTACAGATAGATCCGACAGGCACGCACACCCAATCAACACATCCCGCGTTAATTTGCGGTTAACCAGTTTTGTCCCATGCTAAAATCGCATTTTCCTTAGTTATATCCATGATTACGTATTATAATACAATACATAACAACATAATACAATAAATTTCGTGTCCAATAGCTCTATCAAAGCATTAAATTGCATAAATACATTATAGCTGAATGATGTTTGTAATGGAATAACATCTAATACTCTGCTAATAATACGACATAGGTTTAGGGTTATATGACGTGTATTTGAAGTCGTGGTAGCTAAGTGGCGAACGCCGATGAACCTCACTCTAATAAGATGGCTTAGTATCCAGCACGGGAAATACGCACTGATTCAGCACTCTTAACCAGTGAGCTTATTGTTACAGTTACCATGTGCTGACGACAGTGAAGGCAATCGTCGTCAAGTCATTAAGATGACCAACGTGAGTAATTGGTGAATTTGCCATGAATAAACGCGGTGTATATTTCGTCTGTTCCCCTAAGATAGACAAGTGCAAGGTGAACAGTGGGATATTTAAGAGTTGATATTAAATAGTTTGCAATGGATATATTAAACGAACACACAATCTCTGAATTAAAATTTAAATATGAATCTTCTTCAGTGAGGTCGTGCGCACTACACATCGAACCAGTTTAATATAGACCGCATAGAAAAAGTCACATTTGCATGTATTTTCCATAAATATACCTAGGAAGAGGTTTGCCTTCAGACGGCTTGGCGACGCGAGCGGGTTTTATAGCAAACGTGTGTTTAATCGAGATAGGGAAAACTGTAAGCAGCTGGCAACCAGCCACCGCAAGCGCTGTTCAAGCAAATTATATTTTATGGCCTTCAATTAACATGAGATCAGGCTAGCGCCAATAACAGTTTGGCAAAATAACTTCTGTAACAGAAAATTTAATATTTCCCAACCTAAATGTATGAACACGGGACAACAATAACTTTATTGTTTCTAAAAATAATACATATAAAATAGATTAATACTTATAAATCAGCGAAACGGCTGTTTGTTTATTTAATATAAAGCATTTGTTGAATAGTTATGAAAAAATTACTTTGTTTGTACTTTCTTATTGCCAATTCAGCAATAAGTATTGTCATCGTAATATTGACGTTATCAACGAAACATGTAGTTTTAATTATCTCAAAAACAACAAAATATTATTTATTATTTAATTTTTATAGCGCAATGATAATTAGATTGTTCATTCTATTGTGACGTTTCAATCACTGAAAACGGATTACAGAACTTACATTTTAAACATAGATATTTTAGTAACCAAGTTTTTACAGATCGTATTACAATACTAAAACATGTTGGTCACACTATTTAGGTTGTGAAATATAAATCTCCACATGATAAGTATACATTATTAGAAGATATTTTTGAACTAAGATCTATAATTTGCTTTCTAAAAATACAGTATTTAGATGATATTTTAAAATAATACAAAATATAAATAACAATAAAAACGAGACTTTTTATAAATTGTCTGGCAAAATGCCACAATTAGTTACGCTTACATTATTTTTATACATTTAAAAGCACAGCAGTAAAATAAAATTGACTGTTTCAAGATAGTAAAAATACATAATAAAAGGAATTTCTAGTAGGTTTTTAACAACACATCTAATTAACCACTTGTAAAATACGAATGCACGACTTTAGCGCACTGGCCAATATTTTCGCTCGAGACAATATAAATTATTAACTTATAGAAATCTTTCTGCGTGACTACGTTAGATGGCACATGGATTCGCAAGATGCCTAGGATGCTTTTCATATTCCTGATATAAAACATGTTATAGATACTCTATCAAAGAGATGATTATCCTCATTACAACTTCACCCAGATGTTTACTCTCTGCACTACAACATGGGATTGTTAAGGAGAATAATAAAATTTCATCCAGGACGATTACAAGTTGGTGACGTTACTGGTGTTGCAATAATATCACAATATTTAGTTAATCCGGCTTCTCTGTTATACATATATTCCGAATCCATATACCGTAGAAACTATCTCATCTTCCGTGCTAAAAATTATCCTATATGTGTTCAACTTCTTTATTATAAGTACAGATACGTACACTCAATTTCGTAAACTTCCAAGCAGTTTCTTTTAGGTATATTTATTATTTGTAGGGATAGATTAAAAGATTCGATTAATTTATGCGACCTTTGCAAACGTACCTAGTGTCATAATATGTGGGACACACAGAAAAATGTATGAAAAAAAAATATGCTATAGGTAAATATTTTTTTATTAAATCTTTTCAAAGTACTCTCCACCAGCCTCTATACAAAGTTTCATGCGTTTGAACCAGTTTTCGAAACACTTTTTCCAGTCCGCCGCAGACACCTCGTTTGCAGCTTGCTCGAACGCTGACAGCGCATCTTCCGGCGAGGAAAATTGTATCTCTTTGAGCTAATTTGTTATTTTCGGGAATAAAAAGAAGTCAATAGTGCTAGATCAGGGCTTTAAGGAGGGAGGAGACCCAGGAGTTTGACCGGCGTGCTGTCCAGGAAGTCGTTCTTTTTGAGCGCAGTATGGGCGGGCGCGTTTTTGTGGTGGAGCAGTAGCCCGCGGAGTAATGTGTTTGATCGCTTCTTGCTCACAACAGAGAATACTTCTGCCAAACATTTGGTAGTATACCATTTGGCGTTGATGCTTCTTTGATTCCGTAAAGGAATTGACACCAAGTAGCCAGTCAAATTGAAAGAACTCACGATCAAAATCTTCCCCCCGCTTCTAGATCGCTTCACTTTGGTAGGCGTTGATTCGTTGTGAAACACCCAAACCGTCGACTGGCGCTTCGTTTCTGGATCGTATTGATAAATCCAGGACTCATCACCTGTAATTATGTCGTAAATAGGCCGAAACGAGCCTGCTTCAAATTTATTTATTATATCACGGTACCATTCTACCCGGACCTACTTCTGAGCATCGGTGAGGTTGTTTGGCAGCCAGCGTGAAACTATCCTTCTCACGCGAAGATATAGGTGTAGAATCTCGTGAAGGCTTCCCGATCCAATCTGCAGTACGTGCTGAATCTCTTGATACGTAATTCGCCTATCGTCTTGGATTAAATTTTTCACTGCTAGCACATTTTCTTCCGTAACAGCCGTTAAAGGGCGACCACTTCTTTCTTCATCCCCCAAATTTAGTCGACCGCGCTTGAATTCGTTGTACCAACAATACACGGTTGCCTTAGAAGGGGCTTCATCCAAGAATGCCATTTGAAGTCTATCGTACGATTCGTCTGGTTTCAGGCAACACTTGAAATCGTAAAAAATCAAAGCGCGCAAGTGTTCCCGGCGCAGATCTATTTTTCAATGAGACACGCTAATTTAAATTAGCTCGCAAACAATGTGGAGGGAAAAATATTGAAATTGGAACGTACCTATTTTCAGTTATAAATAATATAACTGGCCAATCTCTCATACAAAAAAAAAAATTCGCAATACTTTCTGAGTGGCCTGGTACGCATGATAAAATGACGTTGCATTATAGTCTAAAAATTAATTGCAAGTAGAAACTGCATCGTACACATTCTTATGGTTTCATGTGTGGTCGAGATAAGCTAACAAATGTTATTGTCCATTAGTGTTACATGCAAAATGTAACTATAACAGTTCCCATAGGATATTCACGCGCGGATTGGCACTCGGCCACTTCCCACCGAATACGAAGTACGTAAAGTGAACCGCCCGACCTCAGCTCACGCTGCGGTTCATTCACCGGCCGAGAACATGACATGCCACCACCCACTATCTATAATAATCACATTAATATATTAAATTACTTATTATTATCCTTCGAACTAGTTCAACAATATTCTGTCCTTGTAAGCGCAAACGAACCGGATATGCCGAAACGCGAGAGCAACGCCCGAATCATCGCATCATGTACTGGAAAAATTACATTGTTTATCCCAAATAGGGTAGTTAACAATCAAGTCAACTGCAATACTAGGGTTTCGTAGCCGTTGTGCCAAAAATGGAACCTTTAGAAAGTCAGTCAGTTTGACTTAGCATACCACAATATAGAGAAACTATTTGGTCTACGAAATTTGGACACATTGGTATAATGACACCATGAAAAATTAGAGTAACAATTAATAGCCGTAACTAAAACGTTAAAAAAATTCAATGTATTTAGCCCGTATACGATCACATAAGACCAATCTTGAAAAATTATGACGATAATTTTTAATTACTTAAGTTAATCTAAGGAGATATTTGTAGGTTTCTAAAGTCTAAAGTGAGTAAGTATTTTTGTCCTTCTCTAACTTTTGAATTAAGAGGTGGATATATTTGAAACTATATCCGTAGCGTAGTTTTTGAAATATAAGGTATATTCGATTATCAAATGCCTTTAGGAGTATATGGATAGTTCCGTAGCCAAATGACGAAAATCTTTGATTATGTACTTGGTACACAATTAAATGATTGGACGTATGTTAGTTACCCCTGCGGAATCCTTAGTCGTGGTTGCACTGGCATACACTTGCTAGATTTATATCATCTTACAATACGTTACAGACCCTTTGATTGTGTGTTATTAGATAATAAGTTAAACCTTAAACTCTAAGGAGGTTATTAATATTATTGTTAAAATGGTAAACAAAATGATACTGTGAATTTTAGAAGTCGATATTAAAGGCTCATCGGAAGATCAATGCTGGTTTTAACAGACCAGCATTAAGCTGAGACTGATGCCCCTTTTAGAAGATTATGTTACTTAAATTTTGAAATTTGTTAGCAATTATACAGTATCTAATGTATTTTTTCTGAATACAATGATTTTCTTTCTTTCTAAGGTATTTTGACCTAACTGAATTGATTGTAACACTTGTCAGATACCAAAAGGTTTGTTCAAACAAAACATTTTTTACGGAAATTTGTCTATCGTAGGCTACTTAAATATATTCCCAATCATAGGAAATTAACTTGGGGCGATCATTATCTATTGAACACAAACTTAGTGACCCTTTTGATCAATAGCCCCGTTGAAAC
Organism: Dendrolimus houi; assembly: GCA_039645545.1. Lineage (NCBI taxonomy): Eukaryota > Metazoa > Arthropoda > Insecta > Lepidoptera > Lasiocampidae > Dendrolimus > Dendrolimus houi. Next base: position 9,400,266 of record CM077121.1, on the reverse strand, counting down.
GTCAGTCGTGAGTGAGGAAAGCAATATATCAATGGGCTTTTGATAAATCTTGCAAAAATGTACACAGAAGTTTTGAAAACTTGGCCCCTTTTATCGGTGTGACGCAGGTATAATGGCTATTGCGATATTGTTCTGGCGCCATAAGATTACTACTTATGTGGCGACAAGGAAAAAGAACCTTCAGCCATCAATATTAAAGAAAGGAATGTATGCTTATCTAATATTCAGTGCTTCAGAAAGCGATGTCGCAGGCATTTTAATTATCTCTAGACAGAGAGCTACCTCAGACACTTCAACAGGCAGCAGTGACTAATTACATTGCTTTGAAGAGAATAAATAAAAGGAATAAGCAGCGAGGAGTTACTATGTACTACCAGTACAACTAATATAACGGTATCGTAGCCAAAAAACAAGTCCGCTCTTAAAATCGGGCAATATGCGTTCTGATGGCCTCTGTGCTTGACCAGGCTAAGTCTTTGCTTGTCTCATTGCAATGCAGAGGCTCCAGGTTCGATTCCTGGCATGATAAATTTCGGAAACGAATTTTCTCCGTTATTTACTATGGTCTGGGTGTCTAGGATTGGCGCCAGAGTAGTCCGTTTCTATATTACCCATAACACAAGTGTAACTTATTTAACTTGAGGATATACAATGCGTGTGTTTGTCTGCCAATTACACAATTACATTATATAATATAAAAAACCGAGGGTTAAAAAAATTCAATACATGTATACGTTTAGTGTCTGCGCAGGACAGAAAAAAATGGCATGTTCTCGTTTCAGAGGTCAAGACTCACTTTGGGTTGCTGAGCCAACGGAGTAAGTAATTTGTTATGTCAAATAAGTATATTAGACAAAACGTGTCACTTTCAGCCAGTTTTGGTTGGTAAAGTTCAGCGCTATAATTAAAAGTTCAAGAATGAAGGGTTACATAGGCAAAAATGGGAATGTTCTTCCCTACTACGGACCTAAAACGCACATTGTCCACTCTGGCTTGACCAGTTTACTTATGCTGTGCTGTACTATGAAAGTAACCGCAAACTTTATTCAATATCTTTCTAAGTTCAAACTGAGCGCTTAAAACTGGACTAGTTTTCTCAGTCGTCGAACGGATACTTTGTTTTCGTAAACTTTTAATAGAAAAGGAACCCGTTCTCATCTGTTCACAGTGTCGGCGAGCAGCGAATGCAAACAGAGTATACAAACAAACGGAAGAAACGTTACACATTATCACATAATCAACTCATTTCAGATAGCAGTTTCATATTCGTTAGCGTCAGTTTACTTCGTTGCTCGATAGAAAAACTGATAAAATATTATAATTAAAGCCATACTTCTTGAGAGGACTTTTAAATAGATTTGCTACTAATACTTTCGGGTTTAAAAAGTGATCGTTATTGATTTTAGTGTACAAGTTTACACATTCAAATTAAAAAGTTTTTATCTAACTATGTTCTGCTGAAAATATTTAAGTATCTACATAAGTTAAAATTAAGTTTACGTAGTCCTCTATGTACACTAATTCTAACGCGTTATTTCATATACAATCTATCAAAATTTATTTTCTCAGTTATTGAAATAGTCTTATTTTTTAATTATGGTTTCGCATAGTTACTGGAACTAAGTATTAACTTTCAAACATTAATATAAACTGCAAGCAAAAAGGATGGCTGGTAACCAAGGCAAAAATAAGACCCATTTAACAATACACCAAACCAGCCTCAGCCAAAAATTATAGTCTTTTGACTGACATCAAACAAAGCAGTTTTGTTGGTTTGAGCACTCAAAAATTCATATATTACTAAAATAGATTTTCTACACAAAATATCACCTATCAAGTTTCTGCCAAGAAATCTAATTTTTGAACCCATCTAAATACACATTTAGTGCACAATCAGTTTAACAGAAGAGAAAATTAGCATTACTTATTAATATGATATCAGCAGTATAGCTATTCTCCTCGTCTAAGGTGTAAGCATTCACAAAGAACACAAAGGCTGTTAGCGGCTTTGTCCTCCCGAGTGGATATAATCTTGTAATCCTTGCAAGCGGACCCCGAGAGTCTAATAATAGAAAAGGATTGCTAAAATACTCGCTTATGGTATATAACACTGTTTTGTTTTAAAACATTTAAAAATATAATATTTGCCATTGTCTTGTAATTATACTGTGTAATTCTTACTCAGTGTGCTATAACAGTTTACTTTTACATTCGATTTATATATTTGGTTGTCAGTCAACCTTTGGACATCATAAATAATCTTGGATATTTGTGTTCTGTTGTACATTGTGGTATGTTTTATGGTGTGTAGGTACTGTATTATATACTGTTTATGTTTATTAAACAAATTTAAAAATTATAGCATAATGTACTCGTAGAGTACTGTTTTGCCAATCACCGACTTCTTGTGTTTACATACAAATTTCACTCTAATGTCGTTTGGAAGAAATGTTTGTTTCTGCAGGAAAGTACCCTATGTTTATCCACATTATAACCTTCAGTAATTAATAATAATAATAATGTGTAAAGTAATATGCGTCATGTAGCCTATTCCATATTAAATTATGTACGAGTATGCGTGGTTGCTGAAACTCTTGTTTGGTTCATTTGTTTGAAGATTAAAAAATATAAGCATAAAATAGTAAAATAGAAATAAACCCCTCTTCCTGCTTCTACGTATACACGTCCCTGTTATTACTAGGCCCAAATGCTCCCTGTTACTATTTTCATCTATTTGTTTTTAAACGGAATTCGTGTCCGTTTAATATCATTTAGAGTGCTCATTCTGGTTTTGCTTTTCGAATCGGTGTGTAAATGGGCTTACAGTACACATTACAGTGAATGTAAATGTTTATTCGTAAAGAAATACACTAGCCCGACTGTACAAAGTATTACGCGAAACAAAATTACTTCTCTTGTTACGAGCAACCCTTTTCTCTAACGAGGACCTTTATAAAGGTAGCATAAGGAGAATATTTAATTACTTGTGGCCAAATCGTTAATGACTACGACGCTCATGAACACACAAGCATGGACGCAAAACTTATGATCCATAAAATTTTATTTAGAAACCATTTAGAAAGTAGGTAGGATGGGCAAATACTTTGTTCAACGTCATTACGAAGACGTGTAACTTAGTTCGATTTAAACTAACTTAGGGCCGTGTTTGATATCTCAACCGATAATGCGATGATAAGCTAAACAAATTAAAAAGAATTTGGGCAAAGTAATGCGTCATGTATTCTCTAATGCTTTGTCATTTGAAAAGACTATTGAATTACGACTAAGTCTAGAACTATCAGATGTAGCTCAGGGTCTAAATATAAAACGCCTTAATATTAAGGCAAAGAAATGAAAAGACAGTAAAACTTAATCCAAACACAACCATAGACAAACACCGTTATTTAATATTATACGTACACTATCCTCTGGGTCATAAAACGAATTGTAACATTTATTTCCATTACATGCATTTCACATGTAATTGAGATAAATTCCTAATTTACAAAGGAGATAAAAACATTCACAGGTATGTGACAAATGTGCCAACTTTCGGGCCCATGTCTGATGAAACTTTTCATTATAGTACTGCGGGTATACATTGTTTATCATCTGTAGTTTTAAATTATGCGATTATCAATAAATTTAACTCATAAGATCACCTTCTTAAACCTAATTATTATTATTATTTCATACTAATTTAATATTGTAATTCTAAAATAAAAGTTTGTTTGTTGTTCCTTCGTTACGATTTTGGAAATGTTACGATTTACGTAAAATTCGATACGTACCTATTGTGTATTTCTGATCAAGAAGATATGCACAGGATATTTTTTATCAAAAACCGGGATAGATTCCGCGGTATATGTATCCTATAAATATTATAAACGCGAAAGTTTGTAAGAATGTATGTATGGATGTACGGATGTATGTTTGTTACTCTTTCACGCAAAAACTACCGAATGGATTTTGATGAAACTATATTGTAATATAGGTTACACATCAGAATAACACATAGGCTATAATTATAAAGATATAGTATGAATTATCCAAAATATAACGATTTTCCATCACCACGCGGGAGAAACCGCGGGCGCAGCTAGTTTAAAATATGTGCGACCAAAGCGACGACATAATTTTTAGTAAGGGCCGCTTTTTCAATCACCAGATAAAAGTTATTCACAGAATAAAGTGTAATATGTAAAAAATAAACATGTCAGTTTCCTGTGTAAAACAATTAAGTGGTTTCACTTTTGAATTCACTCAGGTTATAATTTATTCTACTGGTAAGTTTTATCTGACGATTGAAAATCCAACCTAAAAGGATTATCAGTTATTACTTATAAAAACAATAACATCATAGCAGTATTTTCATATATATTTATAAGAATTAATTAAAACTATCAGATGATATTGGCTGCTATATCTATTACTAACACTAATATATCAACGTATATTTTTATTTTGATTAAAATAAATTACATTAATAAATAAATAATTATCATGAAATTACATGTATGTGATTTTGACAACAGAGTGGAGATAATTATGTACCTTTTATCGCATAAAATGGGATAAGGTGTCACGGGGTACGGATCCAAAGCTTACGCGAACGAAGCTTAGTATGTGATCATTCAAATTGCAATTATTATAATAGGCACGGATAAGCAAAGGCACGGATAAGCAATTTATCAAAGTTCATTATTATAAAGAGTACTATTAATAAATAGTAAACAGGTAAATAAAAGTCAATAGCATAAAGATCTAACTGTGGCTCATTATCGTAACTGATTATTTTAACTAAAAAGTTTAAAATTATTTATGCAATCTGTGCATTTCCATGATAAATAATGTGCGAGCATATAAATAATTAAATACTTAAAATAACGTGTTTTTCCTTGTCTGGTCTCGCTTTTGTAATCGTCGTTATGTCCAGCTGATCGTCTGTCTGTTTATGTATAGTAATTGGTTCATTCCCAAACTCACTTTCACAGCTTTACATATTAGTGTAGATACCAATCAGACTTTCAAAATAAATTAATCAATTTGGGTATTTACTGTTCTTATCGTTAACCATTTCTGATAATTTACATGTAATAATGGATAACATCTAAATGTTAAGGATATAAATAATAATTGAAACGAGCAAGAAATAGCTTCCTAATTTTTACGAAAACTTTCAGGAAGTCAAAGAGGCATATAACATGTATAGGTCAATCTCACTATACACGTTCTGCCTAAAAAAAGTTATACCGGACTGAAGAAATCGTGATCGAGCCCCCAATCTTGTGGTTTTATTATTAGAATTAAGTTTAGGCAGATAGATAAATAGACGCAGACCTTCCGCTTATTGAAAAATAATACGAGAGCAAATATTTTGTAATATTAGGTACGACATGTAGCCGAAGTCAACAGAATGATGATATTGAATGGATATTATTTACGGAAGGGAGGCCCCTTTCTTCGGGGCCCGATAAGAAGTATCAGACGGAAACGCCCTGGCATTATCCGGATAATCCGGACAAGTTGCCGACAGTGCCGTAGCGCGCCAACTCCTTTGTCGAGTTGAAAACGACAAATACCCTGCCAAATGGGATTGGCAACACAATAAAATAAAACAAAATTATATGACAAATGACGTTTAAGCACTTCGCGATTATAAAGCACGGCGATGATTAATTTAAATAAAATATATGAAATAATTAATCAATTGCTAGATGACATATTTAATTTTATGAAAACTGAAATAAATCGTCTAGATGGAAAACTTCCTTGCCATTTATAAAGTCGAAATAATCTATAATTATTCAATTATTTATTAATATTTTTTCATCTCAAAACACACACTTGTTTTATATTTGTAATCAATGTGCAAAATCCAGTTTTGTTCCCTAGAAAGTACCTAAATGTTTTGAATTTGAGATACTAATGATTATTTTTGCCTCTTATACTCGCTCGCGAGGGCGCAAGAGAAGGAGGGCACAAGAAACTACCACTCTCAGGACTACTGTGACACTTCTGCAGGAATTGAACAATTTTAGTTAATTATTTATTACTAAAATATGCCCGCGACTTCGTCCACGCTTGACTTGAAATTACCGCGGGATACCCGGGACACAAAGTATCGCAACATTAAAAAAGAGAATGCAAGCTATTGTTTTAGTGGAAACTGTGTCGGAATAGGCTCAATTTTATGCATCCGAATAACTTCAAACCGCCCCTGGGAAAATTCCCACAGAATTCCCGGGATAAAAAAAAACGTGTGCGTCTCGGGACGCCCGACAGAAGTGATAACTTGAACTAATCTAAGTTGAACTATTTAATATTGAAATTGTTTAACTTGAGAAAAGCTTAGGTTATTCCTTAAATTTTATGAATATAGCGTGTGGGCTAGAGTGATAGGTGCCTGCCTACCGCTGCCGTATATACATGAGAGAAAAGGAAGCCAGATAGACAGGCGCCGTAACGCGTCACGTAACGAAGCGGTTTACCCTCCCATAAGAAGTTATCGCTTCCAAATATCATACATTTTATTAAATTAAATTTGCTATCGATCAGTAAAAAAAAAATTGAATTCGATTTTTTTTATCTGTCCATTTTAAATAATTCCCAGAAAATTTCCCACGGGATTCCCCGGATAAAAAGTAGCGCAGAGTTTAAGTCTAAGAATTTACTGTCGACCAGTGAAAACTGCACCGAAATCGGCCCAGTAGTTTTTACGGGAATTCCTAACAAGCAGACAAGAAATCTAAAAAAATTGCATCGTGTTCTCCATCGTTTATATAGTCTATTCCAGTTGTTTCTTTTAAACAGCTTTAAGACACGGCATGTTTAGAATTTTATAATATTATATATATATATATATAAATCTAATTTGTATATTATATATGTAGTTAGTGTTTTTATTTTTAGAAATAAGATGTACTGAAATACATTTCCAAAAAAAAATGTGAATTAAAATACATGCGTGTAACTTCTTGCAATTTTGATATTCTTTAACTGCAAAGTTTACATTAAAAATGAATTATAAACAACTTTATGCCACACCGAAAGCGTCTGGCGGTAAGCAAGTCTAGCGTACCCTATTGTTTAAAACTAAATATGTTATATAATATTATCTGTCGATGGAACAGCACCGAAATATCAGGGCGTCATAGACTGTGTATTTCCGTACAAAACTTTACTCCCTGTCAACACTTGCCTAATGCATTCATAGAAGGCGCACGCAAATAACGCGTTACATTCAATTAACAACTGGTTTATAATAAAAACTCAAGTATAAAAAAAAATGATCCCTAACATTTAATGCTCACAAAAATAAACAGACACAATAATATAATTATAATGATTTAAGGAGAACTATAGGCGACCTTTTATCGCTTAAAGCGATCTCTACCAGATAACCTAACTTGAAGGATATTCTTAGCCAATCTAGCGATGTAAGTGATGTATAAATTTAGACGGTACTAATTTTTAAATACACATATTTAAATACATATACATAAAATATGTAGTACGTATTCGGGAAGTATAAAATCCCACGATAACAAAGGAGCATAATTTGTATAACAAAGTAAGGCATAACAGTGAAATGAAATTAGATGACAATTTGGAAAATGAGATCCGTTTGAGACAGCGTAGTGTTTTTGATCTGTCTATTAAGAGGAAATAAAATAGGAAAGAGATAAAATAATCGATAAGTAGAAACGAGTTAATTACCAATTATCATAATCAAAACCTAAAAAACTATGATCTCACAGGATAATGGGCTTTGTTATGGCCACCAAAGCAATTAACCGTTTTACTAAACATTATATTTGTTAGAAACCCTGATAAGCATTTTTTAATTTTAACTGACTTGGTTTAAAAATTTGTTTTAAATCACAAAACGTCATTAACCTTCAGAAAAATGAGATGTACCATAGATCTAGTTATGTAGGTTTTAGTAACTTATCGGTTACGTTCTATACTGTGCGATTATCATCCAAAATATTATTCCATAAATATATTAATAGAGTAACAAGTGTTACAAGATGTCCACCACAGTAGTCATGAGAACCATAGTGTATATTAATATGACATAGACAATCGTCATAGATAATATTTTTAGTCTATTTATCAGATGATTCGATTTATAATTAAATTACCATTTTCTACCGGTTAGTTAATTTTATAAGCCCACTAAATTATCATCTACATAATTTAGTGCAACAGTAACTAATTATTATAATTGTTTTTATGATCCTGGCAACACTATGATGTAATTGCTATTTTTAGCAATGATGCAATGTTATTGTTTTGTAGGGTAGCATCTTCGTATAAAAGGCGTAGTGGCGTGTAGACGGTAAAAAAAAAAAAAGCGCAGCAATGTTCTTTTCCCCGGGCACGCTTCGCTCTCCCAAACGCGCTTGCCTTCGCTTAAAAGCCATCTCGCTCTACGAACAAGAGATCCCCTGGGCGAAGTACACCAAATACCTGGGTGTCACCCTAGATCAGAACTTGCGCTTCAACGAGCATATCACTATAGTCCGGAATAGAGCGCGATTTGTGATGGGTCGTCTAGCACCCATGATAGATAAACGAAGCAAAATGTCCCTCAGACACAAGCTTACTCTATATAAAACATGCATCCGCCCGATCATGACATACGCGAGTGTGGTATTCGGCCATGCCAAGCCTTCCCTTTTAAAGAAACTGCAAATCGTTCAGAATAAATTCATGCGCAGAGCCGTCGGTGCTCCCCTCTATATGCGTAACGTCGACATCCACCGCGATCTGGAGCTTCCCTCCATCAAAAACTACATTACGTCGCTCTCGCGTAAGTATTTCGATCTAGCGCCGCACCATCGAAATCCCCTCGTCGTGTCCGCGTCCGATTATAAGCCTCGACGAAAGGCTCTCGTGCGACGACCGCGTAACATCCTCACGGACAAGGTCGACGATATCACAAAACGGCTGGCTCGGATCAGCCCGCCCGCGGTTAGGACGGCAGGCTGGCAGGCACCGACAGACAGACACAGACGGCGGCGTCGACGCCGCCAATCACGATCTCTCCACGTCCCCGCGAGGGACGCCAGGAGACACAGCCCCCCATAGGATAGACTAGGCGTGTTGCTGGTAAGTTTCTTTCGCCGTTTCTTCTCTCCCAAACATAACACGTTGCGAAACGGCAGTAAGATAGTATAGGCCACCGCGAACCGCCGATCCCGGTCCGCCGGGATCCTTCCTCTCGGGCCTTATATTACCCGTCGCCCGCTCTCAATTAGTGCATTGTGTCGCCCTATAGTGGGCATCATTAGATTCATCCCCCTCTCATGGCAACAGTCCAGCCGAGGTGAAACTCCCTAGGGAGCCCCCTCGAGCAAGTTGCCCCCCGGGCTCGAGCGCCTTCGCTTCGCAAAGGCACTCGCCCCGAATACTCCGGTAAAGTTGTGAGGTCTTCGGACCAACAACATAAAGTCAAGTCCAATAAAAAAAACGGTGTTCATTCCCGGGCTCGAGCGCCTTCGCTTCGCAAAGGCACTCGCCCCGAAAACCCCGGTAAAGTTGTGAGGTCTTCAGACCAACAACATAAAGTCAAGTCCAATAAAAAAAAAAAAACGGTGTTCATTGCTTACTGTGCTGTGTGAATATTCACATCAAAGACTGAACAATAAAGGGGAAACCCTGTCCAAATAGTTAATATTTGGTATATTTGGTACTTTCTTACCCAAATCTCTCCTTGCATTTTACACATGATTCATTATTTGTTACAGGTTTAACTACAATCTATGATATTTCTTTATTAAACTATTTTTCTAAACGTAAATTATTGTTCCCATTATATTATTTGGATTCTATGCCTATCAGGCTATGATTTGTAATTTTCTTTAGTTCACGTTGTAATTTCCACGCGTTTCAATTTGCGTGTTTCGAACCGTAAGTTTTCAATCTAGACAACAAAATAGAATTATTTCTATCATTACAATCAAACAAAAACATCTCGTTTCCTTTTTACATCCAATTCACTTACGCAGTAGGTAATGGAATCCAGCATCAGACAAATATGAACTATAATAAAATTAAATGATTTCCTTGTACTGATAGACGCTCACGCAATTTCTCGCTTCGAACCAAACAATACAGCGGTTTATTTTTATTGGATAACATAAACAATATGATCACGCTCTCACTAATTGCACACTGGATACATAGAATGCTGAATGAAATCTAATCAGCATTTTTAAGTCGTAAACGTCTCTACGACTATAATAATTTATAAAATGCGTCAAGAGAACATTTATATGCAAACAAAAGTGACTGCTACCAAGAAGATCGTATAAGTTTTGAAGACGTCCTCGAATTTACGTGTCAACTTGTGGGGAATAAAGGAGATGGGAAAAAAATGTAGACGCCGTGTCCACTGTGTGGGTTGAATTTTGATTGAACGAGGTAAGGCCGTTGGTGGAGGCCGGCGCGGAGGTGCCTCGTATAAAGGAGACACATTACATGTGCTGCATTCGCAAAGTTTTCCTAGAAATAGTAGTCACAAGAAACGCATAATTAATCGGGAATTGAAAAAAAATCCTATTCAAGTTCTTACAGATAAATACGTGTGTACCATACATAAAGATTGTGCGAAACAAAGTAAATAATTGTACAAAATACCACGAAATGCATACTAATAAATAAATGCGAAAGTTACTTTGAGCCTTTGTATGTTTCTATTACTTCTTCACAGTCATACCCATAGGATGTTTATCCTGAAAAAGGATTAAGTTTTCGCAGCTAATAAATTCGCGATTATGCGAAAAATTATCTAGTATTAATTACCGTAATTCTTAAAATGGAATATGAAACTTACAATATGATAAACTATCCGCGTTGCCAACGATTACACCACCAAATACGGAAATATTTCCCGAGCTTGGACTTTGGTTCTAATCTACTGGTAATAATCTAATAGAATGCGACGGTAATTGAACCTTTTCACAACTGTACTCTCTATTCTCACCATCAAATTTCATCAGTTTATCTACAAAGATTACGTTTAATTACGATAAAAAATGTGTTTTTTACAATTATGCGTTAGTATGTAATGTTCCAAAAGTTCAGGATTAATTATTTTTACAGTTCCTTCTCGCCCATTAACTTGTTTAAATCTTTTATTTAATAACTCGAACGAGCTGAAATTACTTTTGGTAACAAAATCCCTCGAGATTGTTTGTAAATTTTTAATTTTCTGCTTGTTAAACAAGCATCGGGAACAGTGTTTACTGGAAAAAATCTTATTAAGGGATCGGAATAGGGTTGTCATGATCAAGCAACCCTCGTTAATTTCAGGGAGTTGCTGTATTCGAAAAGGTTACGCTATTTCTTTTTTGTATAGAGGGGTCAACTAATAGGGACGATCAAGAAGTCAACACTCGACATCAAAGTGAGATGTAACCCCGAGTTGGCAAATTGAGGGATGGGTTCGCCCCGCAGGCGTGGTTCATTATTGCAACTCGTCTCGTCATTCTCCGAGCCCCGGCCGGCATCTCTTTGTCCATCCGTCACGCGTTTCGCTTCAATACACTTGATCTAATCGCGTGAGCAGAAAAGGACTACTGTTTGCGAGCAGAACGTACGACGCTTTATGAGATACCCGTCGAACTTTGATGTTAAAACTATGCAACAACTTCAATTTGGCTTTTGCTTGTTCGTTAGTTTCTTAGACCATATTAAGGCTGAAAGTTACTAAATTTCCATAAAAATTGCTTTCGATTTAACAAGATGTATGTATCAAGTTTATAATAGTTTTAATGTTGCACCCGCGACTTAAAAAAATGAAAGGAAGAAGCTAAAGTACCACCTTTATCTTCTTCCTTTAATTTTTTTTGGCATGTAATGAGGAGGGATAAGTTACAGGACACAAAGAATGTTAAACTACAAGAGGATGGGTACAAATGTAAAGGTAGACCAAACAAGATTTGGATGGATTGTTGAAGGATGATATGATGATTTGTGGTGTCACAGAAGATTTATGTCAGAATAGAGGAGTGTGGAAGGAAAAGACATACTGTGCCGACCCGAAATAACTGGGAGAAGGTGGAAGAAAAGCGAGATATCAAGTTTACAACAAACATTTCTTAACAAAAAATCCATATTAATAAATTGTGTAAGTGCTTGCGAGTCTGCACACAAAAAAGAGTTCCGTAAAGGGCACCAACTCCATGATTTCGTTAGTTGGCTACAGTATCCAATACCCAATAAATATACGCTTTTTTAGGTTTCCTTAAAACTGTCTAAAAGCATAAATTTAAGAGTTGCATTTTTTGGGTGTATTTTGATATACCGAATAAATAAAATTCTTTAGACTCAAAAACCTTCTTCTTAAGAAAAAGTTCATTAGTTTTCATATTAAAGTTGGTACGATCATCGGATGTGACGTTTAACCAAATGGAAACTCTAACATTACTTCCCAGTTTAATGTTTAGTTGAGAATGCATATATCCAGCTATCGACCTAACTTTATTAGCGTCTTTCATTATGCATACTGCAGTACCACCACCAACGGTTGCTAGGCTTCCGTGTGACGCTACGCAACGTTTTATTATGGATTGCATTAAAAAATCAGCAAAGTGCTTCTCAGTACATGGCCAGGGTAAGTCAATGAAGTTTTATTGTTTCTCCTGTCTAACAAAGGATTTTTAAAACTTATCTAGCGGTACCCCCTGAAACTACATGCTTGTCCGCTGAATTGTTTTATGGCGTTTACCTATCATTTCTAGTATTTTCACCGTTTCAATATACAGCTATATCTATAACACATCTTCATTTCAAATTTCATCAGTATAGATACAACAATTTTCAAGAAATATTTGTATAACTTATATTATTATTATACACATAGAGTGAGTGATGGACTGTCGTGACGCATTTATAAGAGTTGTTTCCATATACTAAAGAACCTTAAAAATTATGGAATATTTGTACAGTAAAATACCAAATTCCCTTTAAACCTTATTTTACAATGCCTATCTTAAAATTTACTAAGCAAAAATAACAATAGAAATGGATTTATGTGATTTTCAAACGACAACAATAATCTTATAGAGCCACCAAAGTACAAACTAGTTAATTCGATTTACACCAACATAAGGTAAATGATATAAATCAATTTGCATGGATCGATGTCGATTTAACATTCCACCGTCCTAGCTCCCACAGCACATTTCATTTACGAGTGTTCGCGGCGGAAGCGAGGCGCGTGACGTCTCCTCATGTTTGATTCGTTTGAATGTATCCTAAGACGTGACAGGAGATTCTAATGTTCAAAATCAAAAACAACTTATACTGCACCCTGTATAAGGAGACTTATGTACACACCAAAAGGGAAGTAAAGATATAACCACCGGTGGTCGAACAACCAAATTTTGAATAAGAAATAGCTTATCTGCGCGTAGTCGTGTCTGCATAAGTAACGACATTAGCACAACAATAAAATATGAAAGTGATGTTAAACACTTAAGGAAACTAAAACTGAATATGCATATATGATTTAAATGGACATGAGAATGGACTTCGACTCTATATGGCGGTTTCTATAATATTTTAGTAAAAAATAAATAGCACCATGACGATTTGTTTAAACTTTAAAAGGATAGACATAGTAGACAGGTAGTAGACATAGTAGATAGTACTAGGTACGTCGTATAAGTTATAGACAAAGAAAATCCAGAAGGTAAAAGGCAAACGAGCTACTAAAGCGCCTGACAGTAAGTGGCTATTTTCCCTTACAGACGTTTGTTAAAGTGGAGAGGGGTTCAAATTAAAACACAGAAAAGATTTCGAGAACGGAAATGGGAAGGAATTGGAAAAAGCAAACGTACTAAAAAATATAGGTCAATAGTGTCAGCTTCGACGTTTTATGTGAAACAGAAAATTAATAAAAGGGACCGTCATTCAGATCATCCTGAAGTGCAATTCAAACTCAAGAGGTCTTATAATATTGTCATCCTTAATATCAGATTTAGTTTTCTTCGTTACTACTTCACGATCCAATAAACCTTTCAGATTTATTTGTACAAGAATCACGTATATTTTATCGCAAAAAATATAGGCAAAACAATAAACCATGCGAGTAAGTCACAGGAAGGCTCTAATCATTAATAGTAGTATGTTGTATGCGAGTAACAGAAAATATACAAGATATTTTTCATTACGAATTCCCCACTCGTTAGTCAGGGCGGATGACATAAATCTAACTGAGGCCGGTGGTAACCACTCATAATAATTACTGTAACCTATTAGTAACGACTTCTTATATACATTTTGTGCATTATTACGAAGTGATTTGCATATCAGAAAGCATCAGCAATACATAATGGAATAAAGGGGGAAGGAAAGGTAGTCGTGACGTTACTTGTTAATGATACATTTGTAATTTTATTAATTTTGAAAAAGTTATTGCATAATTTTACATTTAATTTTTAAAACGCGTGTGGTAAAAAGCTACCTCATGTTAATAAATAAAATTTAAAATAATTAGTTAAATTATTTAAAAGAGGTTTTTAATACTAATTCAAATTCGAAACCACAGTTTTTATAATTCCCCATTCTAACACATATATCAAATTATTATCAATCCTTACATATATATATAGTAGTCTCACTAATCCGGCACCCTCCGCTCACGTCTCCTACTCTCATTCCGCACTTGACGCACCGGCATCAGTGTAACCTCAAAAATTATTATAATAGCACGTACATATTTTTATCTGTTATTTTCAAGTTGAAAACAATGTTGCTAAATATGCCAAGTACACGGCAACATGCTTTATTTTATGTAAGTATATATTATTAATTTTCTATACAATCCAATAATCCGAACTTTCCAATAATCCGGCACCCCTAGTTTTTATTAGTGCCGTATTAGTGAGATTCTACTGTATGTATAATTTACAAAACATACATACTATTTAATGAATAAGAGCATTAATTTAATTAAAACCAATCAATTGAAATATAATACCGCTCCGTATAAATCAATCACATTTCAAAAGCTTTCACTGCCGTCGGGAGTCGGACGGGATAATTTCATCGATGATGGTGTAACTCGAAGCCACGGGCCATCGCCTCTCAATCGTTGCACCAATTAGCTACTATTTACAAAGGCCAACGGTTAAGCTTGTTTCATTCGAAGTGGGCGTTGAAATATTGGTAGCCTCTCTCTTATTGATTATTATAATGGGCAGCTAGTGGTACATTGGTAGCAGATATATCGATAAGCATGGTATAGCCGTTTTTTCAATCGGCCGTGGGAAAGCGATGTTGGTGCGCGCGCGCCGATCACATGCGTGCTGTGCCGATCGCATCTGGTACACAGAAGAACTTAATTTTTAAATAGGGACCGGTCTGACCTGTCATTATTTTCCCTTATCGGCTGTAATGGTGCAACCAAACCGTGAGTTCGGCTTCTCCATCCTTTATTACATGTTTACACGACATGTTTATGGTAAACAACGCGCTAACCCTTGAACTTGTGTTTATGTTCTACACATAATACAGCTTCGTATGGTATGCATAAGCTATACTTATATTCAATTTGTAGGTAGTTTCATCATGCGTTATGTTTCGTCGAACAATATTAACAATCGTAAATCTTTTATTTTATTACCACTGTTTATTAATATATAATAAGACTTGTTGTGATATAGTACACACCTATACAAAGATACAATATACTTTGTATCGGAGATGAATAATTTACTTGCTGTAAGCGCTCGAGGGTTTTGACGGGATATTAAATTGTGATGTTTCGCTAGGTAATTTTACTGTTAAAGACGTATAAATCTTATTTAAAAAGATAATCATATCAGAATATGTTTTTAAGAAAAAATATTGTTTCTGTGAAAAATCTCAACAATTTTATATTTCATTACAAAATAGGTGCGCTTTTGACCATTATCTCGCCCAATTGCAAGCGGAGATATGGTCTAACAATAAGATGAAACACGCTTACCTAGAAGATACCTATTCACATGGGGCTTGAAACCACCCAGATTGCAGGTTTCGGGAAAAACAAGCTCTGGCAGTGAGTTCCACTCTTTTACGGTGCACTTAATGAAGGTGGACGCAAAGCGTTTTGTTCGTATAGAAAGTATAAGCAGTATGTCCATCATCTACCGATGCCACATGCAAGTGTCTGGTTGTCCGATGACGAATGGGACAGATAGCGGACTAAAATTGAAAAGCTCCAATGCAGACTCTTCGAAATAAATCGGATAGAAAACCGAAAAGCTAACAACCCTACCTCGATGTGTGAGACTTTGAATTTGTCTTCGAATAGCTGGTCGTTGTCTATCAATTTCCTGGCTCTCCGCTCAATCGACTGAACTACTAAGTGAAATGTGCCTTTTTGAGCTTTCTACATGAATTCCTTAGTTGGGCGTCAACCCAGACCCTAAAACATGTCTGAGGTTAAAAAGCTGCTTTGTTTTTCGGTGTAGATAGCTAGAAAAATTGAATATTCATATATTGACACGGATTAGATAGACAAACCGTGCGGAAATATATAATAACTCACCAACGATCGCAATGAAATATTAACCACGAAATTGACGCAATTTGATTATAAAGTTTTAGGTGAAAATGGTCCGGATACAGCACTCGTAAAATATGAATCATGTAATATGACAAAAGATATCAATAAAAAATGTTATATATAAAGCAATAAAGCAAATTGCTTCGCATCCTGTTTCTGAAATTTTCCCTTCTGTCAGCCTCGGTGAATTTGTATGCCATGTTTGATTGATCGAACAATTATTATGTACGAAAGGAAACCGTATGACAACCTGGTAACTTCATTCATATTTGTATAATCACGCATTATATACTAAATATAAAAAAGCTATATTTTATTTGCACTCTAGATTTTTGATTCGAACCAAAATCACAGTTAGCTGTAAGTAACAAAACATTTCTTTAAAAATCTAGGACTCACGCCAAATTCATCTGAAAATACATATTAATAAATGTCTTCACACATCTAAGTATCTATTAAAGCTAGATTAATGAGTAACTAAATGAATACATAAAAATAAATAGGTACAGTATTTTATATATTGTATTATAATACTTCCAAGCACAAAAGACACGCCGTAATCAGCACTAACCAGAAAAAACACAAATCGTTTTTAACTTTAATTGCATGTATTTCACCAACTATAGACAATAATAAAAAAAACAATTCAACAAATCGGATTATGTGGGCATACACTTATTGGTGGATAGTCTAGCATCTTTAAATGCGAATTTAATCAAAGTCTATTTTAATAATAATTAGTTTTCCCGTCACAAAATTTTCATTTCATTGCTCTTTACTTTTCTAAAATTATTGTATATTATATTTTTTCTTTTATTTCCTTGCCATCTTTGGAGGTTTATGAATAGCTGTTCTTTAGCTATCTCTGTAACTTTAGTTTGTAAGACTACAGTTGTTAGACCCCAAATAAAAATAAAAAAAATAGGCCGAGAGCGTGTCGGACCACGCACATTTATGGGTTTTGGCTATGTAGTCCTAAAAGACATTAAATTGAAAAAAGCGTATCTCACGAAATACTGAACAGGTTTTGTGCTCACTGAAAATATTTTTAACTCTACGATTCTAGGTTTTTGCAGTTTTCCACTTAGTTCAATATTAGAATGGAGGACATAGTTCCTCCCAAGAATAAACATTCATCAAGGAGGATTATGATTATTCACGATTTTCATAAATGAGGCCACACGTCTACGTATATGTACTGGTAACATTTTTTTACGTGTATGGAATACACCCCTAACATTTAATTTAATACAATTTTACTACGCTATCACGTAGATTCAAGTATATTTAAATTATTGAATGAACAACACATTACAACTCATTCTTGTCGATTGTATGTGTGTGTATACAATCTCAACATGTACTAAATTAATTGGAGGAATTACTAGAATAATTGATAAGGAAATAATTAATCATTTTCGATTAATTAACACTCAATATAACACTTTCATATTTAGACTAACGTTAATTTTATCGCTAAATTTACAATTTTGTCCTACTAAGTAAATTGTACTGAAATGGTAAACAAGATAATTATTGATATGTTTCATACATTCAATGAATAACACATAGTAAAGTATGTACCTAGTGGTGTACTTTCTGATGATAAAATGCAATTATGCAAAAATTTGACATTCATTCATTCTTAAGGATACCTTAAGAAATATGACATAACGGAACTTAAAACGGTCTTGTCCTTCCACCTATAAGTCACAGTCGTTTTCTCAAAAACCTCGGGGCTAAAAAATTTATTGAATGTACATAAAGGGTAAAAATAAAGACGTGTTTATCATTAAGCAGGAATTTAAATATCATAAAAATCTTTCTTAGTGACTTTTTTATTTGAGTTAATAGATGGTGAGCTATTCACGTCGCAGTCATGAATATGTAGTCCCCACTAATGTTTAATCTATGGGCTTAAAACTAAAAAAATACATATTCATAGTCGTAGCCCTAAAAACACAATCAACGAAAATTAATTTGCACAAAAATTGTTGAGAAGTTTTTGAGACTTGGTGTATTTTTATATGAAAACACCCACCTCTGCGGGGCCCTTCGTTGTCCTTGAACTGACCCGCCTTTGACCGAATTATTTTTGATTCTATGCCGCTGTTATACATCGTTATTCGATAAACAAACAAGAAGTATTATGATCAACTATGCACCAAGCAAGGCAATTTTTCATATATTAATAACCCTTCAAAAATAATGAATAGTCATCACTTAAATTGTTAGATATTAGTAATTCTACAAAATGATGACTACAAAAGTATCTAAAGAACTTTAGGCAGAATGGCAAGTGTTTGCTAAAAAGGGCAATAAAATAGAAATAGAGAATGCCATTCGGATTTGCAGATTTACGACTTTCAAGACGAATGAACCTTGTTCAATCTGAACTTATCCCTGATTCAACGTTATTGGAACACTTTATCATATCGAATCGTCTATCCAACTCTTTTACTATAGACCCTTATCTTTCGCGCTCAGTTTAAATTAATCAAGTGGAGTGTTGGAACCTATCGAGTGGATATCTCCAACGGAGTAGTGTGCGCCCCGAGGCCTCCCGCTTGTTGTTTGGCTTCTACTCTTCACATTTATTCGCGCGCATCGCTAATACTGTTATATATCGTTCAATAGAATTAATTTATCACACGGTAGTGCTAGTACATATTTTGAATTAATCAATAAGGAACCTATACCATTAATTACACAAATTCTAACAAAAAAGAAACCGACTTCAAGCGTAACTAAAAAGCAAATATAACATTTTCTACACCCCGTAGTCGGTGCAATATTTTGTTCTTGTAACAATGTAAATAGTATTTTTTATGTTTTACTTGGCTAAATACAACGAATCTCATAACTCAATTTATGCGGTCGTACTGTTTATCGTTATGGATATCCATTGTACGCCTTCTTAGTCCTAGTCGAGTCTAGTAAGGCATGTTATAATAACAACCCATGAACGTCCCACTGCTGGGATCGTGCCTGCCAGTATAGGGGAACGGACAGTATACCCGCCACGCTTGTCCAAGGCGGCTTGGCAGGTTTGACACATCGGTTATCTCGATGTGCAGGTTGCATAAAGATGTTTTCCTTCACCGTTATTAGCACGTGGTAATTTGTAACAATATGCACATTAGGTCAGAAAACAGCCCAAGTGGTGCATGCGTTCCGGCTAGGATCGAACCCGCGCCCTTTGAGTTTAGGACGCGTGCGCTAGCCATTACGCTACCGCGACTTGCATGCTATTGCAAAGCATGTTATTGTTCATAATTAGGTACCTTCGTTTTATAATTGTTATAAACCTAACAATATTTCAATACGTTTTCTATTTAATTTTGAGGAATTTATCTGTTACATCTTCTTAAACTCAGGGTCTAATGGCAATGAAATTTATATGGCATTCTGAAACTATACTGAATACTTGAACCCAAAAAGAATGACCAAAATCAGTTCAGAAATAAAAAAGTTATGACTGCAAAACCGCAAAAATTTCACATTTCTATCCGGTTTCAAGGATTTTTCTGCTATATCTTCGGAACTCAAACTCCTATAGCAATAAAATTTATATGGGACAATTTCAAAGTTGAATTGAACGCAAAAAGAGTCATCAAAATCGGTCCAGAAACAAAAATGTTAAGGCTGAACATACATAAAAAATAGTTACATGACGGATTGAGGACCTCCTTCTTTTTTGAAGTCGGTTAAAAATTATACTTTCCCGTTACCCAGAGTACGTAGCTCTCTCCTGGACCAGAAATCAGCCTGAATATTACAATATAAACAATTTACTAAAATATATACATATCTCGTAGGACAATGTTTTATAAATCCGAGTACACACAGTATCTAAGTTCTACAAGATTTTAAGAAGGAGAAGTTATTGTGGCAAGTATCTGATCTTTGAGACCAGTACATAATCAAAGCGTTTGATATTACTTTTAGTAACATCCATATAAGAAGCGTGGTTCATAGTCTTAGCTAGATGGTATCATACACATTTGCTGTTCGACTTAAGTACGGTCCAGCGATTTCACGCTGAAAAGAATTCTCCGGACCTGTCGTAATAAGCATCCGCGGGCAAACAAAGACATTTTCCGTTTAGAGCCAAACGGAAACATTACAGCCAAATTATGTATTTTAACTCAGCAAAATTATAAAAACCCTTACGAATACAAAAAGCTTTCTCCCCTAAACATAAAAGAGAAAATCGCGGCCATTCAAGATGATTCATATTGTTTCTTTACATAAAAGGAGCTCATTTTTGTACGTCCAACCAAAGGATGGCAATCTACTACGACATACAGACAGAAATAAATTTAAGAAACTAAAACGAAAGCAAAGAAATGATTTCCCAAAAGAGTTTTCGAATCGGATAACTTATTTTAATTCTCAACTGGCAGTTAAAAAACTCGTCAAATGCTTGTCGGACCACATATAATGAACGGTTCCGCAGTGACTACTAACGTCCAGATACCCTACATTTGGTATTAAATAAAAAATCTTACAACTGAATATACCCCATATATCAGAAAGTACTTGAGATATTTTGTTCGCATCAATTGTGTAGATGACAAATTTTACAATAAATTCTAAAATAAAGGCTGTATAAATGAACGGGCGTTAAAATACCTTGCTATCAGCATACTTTTAAAATATCACGATAACTATACGTACATATAGCGTACTTATTATTGTTTATTACAGTTTAAACAATAATAAGTACGCTATATGAATGGATACAGAAATAATGTAATAATTTGCTACGCTCGTACAAAATCCAGGCGGCTTCGCCGTTTTCTAAGATCATAAAAGTTCATTTGACCTCAGTTGATTTGACTATAAACTACCTCATGGAAGAGGAATAGTAGGAATAACGATCGTCCCTTAGAAACGTAGC
Organism: Dendrolimus houi; assembly: GCA_039645545.1. Taxonomy (NCBI): domain Eukaryota; kingdom Metazoa; phylum Arthropoda; class Insecta; order Lepidoptera; family Lasiocampidae; genus Dendrolimus; species Dendrolimus houi. The sequence goes on along the minus strand of CM077121.1, from coordinate 9,378,796 downwards.
ACTAAAAAGCTCTTAAATGATACATGACAAGATGACACACGGGTGAAAAAAGTCGTCGAGCCATACATCGATAATTGCTCGCGCGTCTGTCACCAACTTCAATGTTAAAGGGGAACAATACATTTTTCCCCTTTTAATGTGTATTACTCATTCATATAAAATAAAAATTCACTCACTTTAAAATATTCTTAAAGTTCAGTTTCAATGTATTATGGTTACTACTAATTTTTATATTTTTTTACAATTCCGTCCTTCTTTAAATTTCATCTAGGTACTATATAAGTATAGCTGAGCCCTGTATAGGCAAACAGTTTAGAGTTATTCTAGGGAAGGGATATGATGAAACTACAAGAGTTCCGTTTTATCTATGGAACCCTAAAATTCCCCTACCGGTGACAGATATATGTGGGGTCAAGACACAGACAACGCTGGTGACGGGTGCAGAGTGAAGACATTAGTTGGACCGACACTGTGGCTCGTTATGGACCGGCCGCTTGGGGGACCCGGCCCATTTATTTTATGCTGAATTTTTTCCAAGATAATCAATATAAAAAGTACACAAGTTACGTAACTTTGTGTATGGTGTAAAAAAGATGTTGTAATATTTGAAAACTGAAGCTTAATTCTAGATTGTTAAGTGTCTAAAAACTACAAGTGGTTAAAGTATTTCGATAGAAAAAAATTTCAAGACAAGATTTATACTGAAAGACAGACAATAGCAGATTGTTACGCGAGAGGTGAAAGTGACCTGTTTAGGCACGAGAAGGTTTGACGCACGAGCGTAGCGAGGGCGCTAATAATTCGAGTGCCTAAATAGGCCCTTTCACCCGAGGTTAACACTATGCTTTTCATTTCAAATATAAGGCAAATAAATAAAAACTGATTAGTTAAACTACCAACTACTTCTCTAATGAAATCAGGCGTTAAATCCATATCTAAATCTAATGAAACGTCAAACTCTAATCTTACGTACTATACATTAAAAACATCAAGTATATTTTTCTATGTGGCATTCTGAATTCAGTTTTTTTTTTGTCAATGATAATAGTAAATATTTAGCTCAAATTTATGTAAATTAAATAATAATTTAGTGAAAAGTAATTTATAAGTATATAAAATGATGTAACAACATTGTTGATATTTTTTATTACAATTTATGCCGCGATTCAAAAGTGGCTGTAAAAAAAATGGGACATGAGTCGCATGTATTATCTATGGTTCATATAGTTTTCTAAATTTTTGACAGCAGGGAGATTTGTTTCCCAGGGAAGAAAAGTGTTGATTTCATTCCTGTGATTAGGCAGCTCCAAGCGTTCTTTCAGAATATGAGAAATGAAAAAATAATTTATGAATGATCAGCAAAGTCTTTTAAAAAAGATAAAATAGTTTCCTAATAAATAGCAGTAGTTTGAGCTTAAGTAATTTTAATGTTTAGGCGTAAACATCTCCTTTTTCTTTCACGTGGAAGTAGATAACGCTATTTATTATATTTAATGTTTGCAATCAGTATGAATGTGTAAATGTTCAGTGCGTAGAATGGCTCTTAAGGAAATTCAAAACTAAACTCAAAGGAAGCATGCGTGCATTCTATACACATATATATTTCGGATACCAATCTATATATAAACTTTGAAAATAAACACAGAAAGGTTGTTATGTATAAAAAATCAGCCAAGTACATCGTCCAAGGTCTTCTTCCTCTTTATTGGATTGAAGAGATTGTGGCCTCGAGGTTTTACTTCTTTGCCACGGCTGCAACTCCGTGGACAACTACCCATCGGTAACTGGTTTCGGAGCCGCTGGCGCCTTCCCCGCATAGCGATGACTTCGCAGCAGCTCATGTCGGCCAATTTGCGGCATCCGACGGCCTTCGCGGGTTTTGTGTTGGCTACTTCTACGGCTTAGTTGGCCTTTCATTGGCGTTCGGTGGTCATCTCGGACTTTAGGTATCTGTGTCTTTAGTGCCAACTGTGGCTTCTGGTAGCCTGTCAGGGGCTTTATAGGTTTTGCCACCTCACCCCATCGCCCTGGTCCACACAGAGAAGGGTTCCGTAAAGGTAAAGAACCTCCACGCTCTCGTCAATTGGCTACGGGATCCAATATAATGAATTATAATTATTAATATTCAACCAGTAAATTCTTTCTATAAAAATATTTCCCCAGAAATCTTACTGCTGTGCCCGAGTTTTCCGATATCAGGAAAATCGACGATATACCAACAAGGAAGTGTTTCATATATCGGTAATATGTAGGTTTCCCCCAATATATTCCTTTACCGTCAGCACGTGTGATTTCTATTAGCAAAAACAGGGCACTTAGTCCAGAAAACTACCTAAGCGATTTATGACTTTACCGCATTTCGAATGTATAACTTTAATAATTTGAATCAATAGATAACTCTTTATTGTACTCCAAACATCACCAAAGCATAAACAAACAGAGGTAGAAAAAGATAATAATAACACCGGCCCACAAAAAAAAGTGGCCTGTACTTTTGACCAGATCCATCTATTCTTATGTATTTCTATGCGCTGAATCCGAATCTGGGGTTAGTTTTGTCCCTACACCCTTAAGTTTAGGAGTCATCGGCAGGCAAGCACACACATTGTTTGACCAAAGTTAAGCAAGTTCCGCTTGTGTTATGGATAATATACAACGGACTGCTCTGGGTCCGATTTTGGACACTCAGCCTATCTATTATTTACATATAATAAAACTGTAGAGGTCGAATTTCTGTAAAAAAAATGCTAAAAACCGAATCAGGGGGATGTAAGAAGTGAAATAGAACTAATTTAGATTTTTTTCAAATTTTTTGTTTCTTTTATCTATTTGTCTGTCTGATTGTACCGGCTAATCTCCGAAACGACTGGACCGACTTAAATGATTTTTTTATGGTGGAAGCTTATATCCCTGGTCAACATATAGGATACTTTTGATCCCGAAAAATTAAAGAGTTCCCGTGGGATAGTTAAAAAGAACTTTCCACGCTGACGAAGTCGCGGGCAGAAGCTAGTAGTAAATAAAGGAAAGTTCGTTTACGAAATTAACCAGGCTAGGAATCGAACTTGCATTGCAGTGCGGTTGGCCGGCAAAGGCTAAGCCCGCTCAACCACAAAGGCCGTCAATGACACAACAAAACAAGTCACCTTGTCGCTAAAAAGTGATCTCTTCCAGACAACCCTTGGCAGGGATTGAAAAATCTATGTACGTCATTAAAAACTGCTAAAATGAGGTCGTGTAATTTGGCATTGGCATCTCAGATGTTAAGTTATACTTAATTTTTTTGACACCACGTTTTATTATATTCTTTTGTTCTCTCTTGTTTTTCTTGTAAATCGTGTAACATTAAGTTTATCAAATGCCTTCTAATCGATTACATTGCTTATTTTTAATTATTCAAACACTCAACCATTGCTAATCACGAAATTCTACAAAAACAAACATTGGCCACTGAACCACCACATCTTATAGAGAAGATCCAACTATATTTGTTGTCATACAATAGGATATATTATGTATGTTGTTAAGAAGTTATTACAAAAACGGAAGGAATTCCGTGAAAATCTGGCGTTCTAGAAATTTGAGGCGTCATTTCGCGAAGCATTAAACTAACGAGTTCATATTCACTATCCGTAGAGACAAACAGCCCTATTTGTTAGTGTCACGAGCGTCGACAACATGTGCTGAGTTGAACCTCGGATCCAAACAATTAGGTCTGTACCGTCTGGTGTCTTTTAACAAGTTACATATATAAAGTTTTAATGGGTCAGAAATTTTGGCTGTTTAATTAATCACATTTGATATTTTACGAAACCGTATATATAATACTAGGATATGCCCACGACTTCGTCCGCGCTTGACTTGAAGTTCCCGCGGGATTCCCGGGACACAAATAACGCAGCATTTAAGAAAGAATATAAGCTATCGTTTTAGTGAAAACTGTGTTGGAATAAGCTAATTTATATGCACCCCAAAACTACAAACCGCTCTCGGTAAAATTCCCGCGGCATTCCCGGGATAAAAAATATCTCACACTTTATTACATAAAATTTGCTATTTGAATTATTTTTTTAATCTCGCCATTTTAAATAATTCCCACAAAACTTCCGCGGGTTTCCCAGTATAAAAAGTAGCGCAGATTTTAAGTCTAAGAATTAGCTGTCGATCAGCGACAACAGCATCGAAATCGGCTCCGTAGTTTTTACCAGAATCCCGAACGAACAAAAAAATATCTAAAAAAAATTGCTCGTGTTCTCCGTCGTTTATTCCAGTTGTTTTTAGTTAAATAGCTTCAAGGTACAGATGCAGCATATTTAGAATTTTATAATATTATAGACAACTTTTGTTAGAGCTTATTTAACGCTGAAAGTTATACAGAGCACTTCATTCGCGTACATTTTAAAATCTTATCCCCCGAAAATTACCCGATTTTCGGAGATCAAAGGATATATTTAAGGAGATATTCGTCCTCATTATCGAGAGCACACGCATAACAAACTTCACGATAATCCATTCCTTCCTTGAATAATGAACCAACAAAAGTAGAATATAGTTACTTTTATACATTTGTCTACTAAAATGAACTAAACAGATTTTTTCATGATCAATAACAATTTAAGTTTATGAATCAAACTGTTTTTAAATTTTATATAAGTCATCCATTTTCTGGACTGGTTAATAATGACAAATAAAATTTTACAAATAAAATAATTTTTTTACGCCTACTAACTAGGCTACACATGACCGTAATATATTAACTTGTATGAACCACCACGCATGTGTTTGTAATACTCAATGTCAAAAAATAAATGTTCTTCGTGTTTGTTTTTTACATTACTCATTTTTTATTTCGTTTTATTAGATTTCAAACTAAATTCGTAAATTTGCTATTTTTAATAATACTGTAGCAGCGAAAGGTTGTGGTTAAATAAATACTTCAAATGATAAAGAGTAGTATTCACTGTCGAGTGCTGATGAAAACTGAGGTGAATATTTATTTTGGAAACGGTAACCTTATGTACAAATATTTACATTTCGTACAGCTAGTGCCATACATAGCACAATGTATGAGCGGGACGGATGATGTGGGAGCCAATAGAGCAACTATTAATATGGGCGCTCCCGCGTTGCGCTAGCCAGTTGTCCGTTGTACGTTGATGTCTGGATGTACGCAGCTTCCATAATACCATCAATACCTACCATTATCGTCATCTTACTAACGTTAAATACCGATTACATCCAATGCAATGACTTTGCAGCTCGCTATGCGTTTAACTAGGTACTTTTTCTTTTATATTTCGCACGGTCATCAGCATTTTCAATTGTGAGACCATTAGTATGTATGTGTATTCTTTGGACTACCCTTTTCAGTGGCATAAGGCAGAAGCCGCTTGACTATAATCTACCTATCAATGTGTAATTTCATAAAATTCTAAAAATGCCGTGTCTGTACATTCAAACTATAAAAAATAAAATAACTGGAATAGACTGCATAGTTGCATAAAAATTAGCTGATCCTTATCAGATTGATCGTCGTCTTCCGCCATTCGCAGTCCACTACTGGACGTAGGGCTCCCCAAACGGCACCACTTATCCCTGTCCTCTGATTTCCTCATCCAGCGCCTACCGGCGACCTTGTACAGGTCGTCGGTCCATCGGACTGGAGGGCGTCCGACACTACGTTTACCGAGACGCGGTCTCCACTCTAGGACTCGTCTGCTCCATCGGCCATCGGTCATGCGGCAGACGTGACCGGCCCACTGCCACTTCAACTTGCTAATTTTGCGAGCTATGTCGGTTACCTTGGTTCTCTTACTGTTTTAGTATCAGATTGATACTAAAACAATATAATCAGGGACTTTTTATGTTTCCCGGGATTTCATAACTTCGAAACAATGTGATATTAGGACTTGCTTGATATGAAAGTTTTTATATTTATTAGACATCTTTAGTAAAACAGTATGTAGTCATGTAGTTGCCCTGCTGAAAATACCCTTTGATTTTATATACTGACAAAGTAACGGTAAATTACGTTACCTCTCAAAGGTGGACACGAAGTCGCGGGCAAACCTTAGTTTCCCATAAAAGTAGCTGGTTTAACCGAGTAAAATTTAACGTTATTTATAACAATCAAGCTAAAATCGTGCCAGAAGCATGCTGTGACTGCGTTAAAACAGAAATAAAATTCCACAATCGAATATTCTAAATTTTTCTGGCTTGTCATAGATTAATAAAACCCCGGAGACAGAGGATTCGATGTATTAATTAACCGAACACATAACATACACGACATTTGCAAATGTACGTGAAGCCAAGAATAACAACGGTTTTATTGCCGCTGCCGCACATCAAGTCTCCGAAGTGTACGTCTGCGCGTATTGTTACGCCGAGAGATTGTGGTGTGGAAAGTAATTATACGATACAAATTGAACATAAATTAAAATCAACGATGTAATAAATCACTCAATATACTTGCTAATATAAATCTCAAACACTGAGAATTCAATTAATTTTATCAACGGCAAGCTCATGATCAAGAATAGAACAAGAATATTTGAAATTTGAACAAGACACCTAATTGAAAACTACAATGAACTTCAGTTAGTAAGTTCACGGCTGACAAATAAGAATTAATCAGCATTGAGGCACGAAGTATAATGGCAACAAATTATTTTTCATTAAAACCGATATCTCACTTTGACACAGCAGATGTGATAAATAGAGAGTTAATTGAATACTATATCAATTTAAAACAGTTTCTGTAAGGTCTGTATTTCATCTAAATTCATGTCGAAACTTTACGGCGACCAATAATGTACGTCTTCAACTTATTTTATTATGCACTTTATTCGAGCACAATGTCTTCGTCGAGTGCACTAGAAAGATAGCAAAAGAATTTAATGTCCCATAAAAAGGATATCCTATTCCATCATGTGATCACAACAAGTGTAAGAAACAAAGGAATGGAAATAAAATGCAACATTTCATGCTTTAAAAACTGGAAAAACATTAAATAAGGAAGTTTTGAAAAACATCTCCCTACAGTTACATAAATTACATAAACATTATTTTATATACATAAAAATAAGAAAAGCAATCTACACACAGATCGGTCACTATTTAGTTGAACGTCTCAAAAATATTTTGTAAATTTTCAAGTATATATTTGCAACTACTACACCAAGAGTTCCATGAACAATAAAGTGTTTCAAAGCTAGACAAGAAGATGGTTTGGTAGTTTCTGAAATATTGAGTACAGGAATATTGGAAAGTGGTCTATAAGTATAACTATCCGCTCCTATTATGGCCCTTATTGCCTGAATTTTCTACCCTAATCCAGTTGACTCCTGGAGTTTTTGGGAAAAAACGTTATGTTTATTTAGGTCCACTCTTCAAAACATTTAATAATTTATATGCCTAGATTTCATTAAAATCGGTTCACATCTATAATAAACTGCAATTCCCAGCTAACGTAAGAAAGTTAATAATAATATAGTCTGCCTCGCTTATATGTTTAATTAAATATATCTTCTATGGATAACAGGAATGAACTTAAGAACTTTTTATCCTTGAAAGTGGGATAATTGTCATAGTATACAAATCCAAAGATAAGATGATCGGAGTCAGCGAAAAGTCTTAATATGAAGTTAATTTAACATTTTGTTTCATTTATACATATATGATTGTTTGGCCTCACTGATTGACTGACTGATGTATCAACGCACAGTCCGAACTACTGGGGCTAGGATCACAAGAATTTGCATTCGGGTTCTTTCTATACTTTAGATGCGCACTAAGAAAGGATTTTTAAAAATTCAACAGCTAAAAACAGGTTTGAAAGTTTGTATGAAAATCCGTAATTTTCAAATTAAAAAGCACGAAATTTTATGTACCTGCTTCTGGTTAGAAATAAATGAACACAAGTATTGGCATTTTTGGGAATTCGATCCCTAAGGGGATAAAACAGGGAATTAAAGTTTGTTCAAACTATGACCATTTTAAATATACGCGGGCGAAGCCGCGTGCAACAGCTATATATATATATATATATATATATATATATATATATATATATATATATATATATATATATATATATATATATATATATATATATATATATATGTATATATATATATATATATATATATATATATATTATAATCGGTAAGAATAGCCTTTATTTTCTTTCAATATGACAGAAAAAGGTACAGTCTACAAAATCTATGTCTAGTTTTGCATGACAGATTGTTTGAAGTCGCGTGGCTAGCTCCCAACAGACTATTGGGATTGAACTGAGCAAATTGCACGGATCCTTACAGTTCACAATTTATTCGAAACTCGGCGGGTTTGTTGGTTTATATCGGTCGTAAATTGGCAGAGCAGGTCACGCTAGCTTTGTTATGCGACAAACATAACAACAGTGCTTTTTTTTATTTATTTTTTATTGCAGGAGTTCAGCAGACAGGCAGACGGCCCTGTTGATGGAAAGTGGTTACCGTCGCCTATGGACATTTGCAACACCGAAGGTGCTACAAATGCGCTGCTGCTCTCATAAAGGAGACTGGAACCTGGTCACTGATGCTGGAACACAACACAAGCTTATTATGGCGCTACACTTCAAGTAGACTGTGCCAATTCCCTTTTCCTAAACAAAAATATTATTAATGTCACGTCTCATCCATCCACTATCACACGTGATTACACTTGCATAAATTTCAGATCCGAATTACACGGAAACTCTCATTTCTAGGGTACAAATTATCCCATACTCACCAGTGCTATATTAATTATTAATATCGGTTTGTTGCCAAAGGCGTAAGATAGGAAGGACATACAATATCATTTGTACATTTATAAAAAATATAGTGTAGATGTATTATATAGGAGTTTGCAACAACTATGATATGTTGCTATGTTAATATTATGATTTTTGCAAATCAATAGGATGCCACTTCTTTAAAATAATTACATAAGTATAGACAATATCATAATCGGTTCAAACTCAAGATCCGGAATAAATAAACTATTATTATTATAACATCCAAAAAAGTGACTTTCACTATTATGTTAATATGTATGTATATGTGTTTATGTATGTATTTAGTAAAATAAAAATGATTTCATTCCTATTTCCAAGGAAAAACGTCGGTTTACGCAAACTCAAGCCGCATCTATACAGGACGAAATTCATATCACGTAATGCAATAACAAAATACCGTCGGCAAAATATTAGTTATCCAATACTATATATTGGGGAGATTGCTAAGGGAGCGTACATACCATTCCCACGCCTCAAATAATTTCGTATTGCGTGATAATTTACGATTCGTAAGCGAAACTAGACAATAGTACGACAGTGAGCGGAACCATTAGCTGCACAATTAGTGCAATTGTCGTTAATTTATTGTCGTACATGTCAACTGCAAATGAATGGCACGACGCCGTCAAGCGTACGAGGCACTTTCAATGGTGTGAAAGGAGTAATCAATGGGTTTTTGTCAAACTATTCATCTTGCTCATCGAAAGATTGAATAGTGAATGCAGATTACAATATTTTAAGGCTAATCTCAGCCTTAGTGTATTATTGAATCTTTCTGATGTTCAGAGCTAGTCATAATAAAATGAAGAGATCAAAAATCTAGATATATATCTAGAAGTAGATAATACAGAAAACAATTTCAGAGTTTGTAATAAAAAATTAAAAATAAAGCTACTCAAAATTAAATCGGCTACTGAAAAGTGGTTGAAACGTCGGAATGAAAATCAATTAAAATACCGCGACTAAAAATTAAGAAAACTAATCATTATACTTGTATACGTACATCGATTAAATGCCTACACGATACATATTTAAGTGATTTCCAAGTTTTTCCATGTATTCCAAGAAAAATGTCATGGTTGCTCTTAGTAACAAATGTTTTTGCAATAGACGGTTTTTATCTAAAAACAGAATCAATGCAACCCTTTGCAACTCAAAATATATTTTATTGTATTTAGACATACATAATAAAAATTACAATGTAATTTTTTTGACTAATTCACAAAATGGATTCATTTGATTTTTTAAATTTTACTTAAATATAGAAGTCCTGAAAGCGCTTACTGTTCTTACGGATTACTCTGTTCTATTCGGATGTATGAAAGTTCTCGGTACAATGTTTGGTTGGAGGGATAGCTACATATGGGTATACGTTTTACTTCCACAAATTAGTAACGAGTCTGACGCTAGTTGTACTATGTTTGTATAACTCATACATAAATTTTCATTAGATCAACATCGAATATCACAACGACGAGTAAGTAAGTATACGTACTAATGACTTAATTTCACGAATAAGCCCGTATTCGAATATTCAGAAACGCGACTCAACTTCCGAAACAAATTTTATTGTCTCCAAGATTTATCGTGTCACCGAAGTGCCGAATGAATCACATACCTATATTTTGCATACTAATATATTTTATTACTTCTTTACGTTACGTTGAATCACGCAGCAATCTTGTGAGGGCAAACTTACTATATAAACAAGTATGAATAGCATAAGATAAGTTTTAGAATTGAGTTACACTAGATAAGACTGTTAATAGATTACATTGTGAATGAACTAAATTAAGTTTGCGACTGTCACACCCTCTTTAGCTTAACTGGGCTACGGTTCCCGTTGAGAACGAAATCACACCGAAACAGATGGTTTAAAATAGTATACGGTTTAAAGTCATAATTTATTATTACGACAGAGGACCACATGGAGTATGAGAAAATTAATAGCAGATTATCCAGAAAGTAATTATAGATTCATAAAAACTTTAATGCCGATTTATTATACTTACAGCGTATAAGTACCACTTAATGATTTTATATCGTTAATGAAATATCTTATAATAAAGTGAATTTAAAAAACCGTCGTATCAGTCCATGGACAGTGGACGATTCCGGTGTACTTACTATTTTTTCATTTGGTTACAAAGCCCTAAAAAAATATAAAAAGGTTATGTCTTAAAACTACTGCCCGGTTTCTGAGGTTACCAGTTATGAGTTCAATAACATTTGATTCCATAAAGTTATGTAATAGATAAACTTAGGTTAACTGTTAAGCTACAACTAGTACCAAAACTCGCCACTAGATGGATCTATTTAAGAAGGAATATCTAATATTTATTTACATCAAACAAAAACGATGTCAACAACAAAACGTCAAACAAAAGATGTGGAATAGATAAACGCCTAATATTGGTCAGTTAAGTTGAACCTTTTTTTTTGGCCAGGGGAAATCCGTTTGAGGACTAAGCCGCGACAGGCACAGAAGCCTGGGGGGATAATTCGCGACCCGTGTGTGGGATTCGCCAGATCGGAGGTGGCACTAGCGCGCCCAGTCAAAACTGGTGCCACGCTATTGCCACTCCCCAGTTAGGGATACCCACTAAAACCCCTGGGTGTTCCGTCCTGCGCCTTATGCCAGGGCTACGGGTAATTGGGATTCCCGGCTCCGCGTGCCCTGGCAGGCGGGGGCCTCCCTCACGAGGCCTCTTCCATTGCCGGGGGATTGAACCCCCGGCGTCGTCCATGTCTAGTCCGGGCGTGGGGCGGTCTGTAACGCGCCCCAAGGGGGGGAAATGAGCGCGCGCGGAACACTCGCGCTCTCATCTCGACGGCATGTGCGGGTGAGTGAGAACCCCTATGCCCCAAAGGGCCCCACCCGCGCCGCCCGCTTACGGTGGCCGAAGGTCGAAGTCCGCCCTCCGGCGTCGGTGCGTCCTCCTTTGGCGGGAGCGGAGCAATGACGTCCGCTCACGCTCTCACTCCGCCTCCTCCTTCGCAAACATGACGCGCTCACAGAAGGAGGAGACGACGTCCCATCCGGGTTTGCTGCCAACCATGGTGCGAACCACGGCCGGGAGCGAGGTGTCGAATCCGATGAAGGCGACGAGGTCTCGGCGCTACTCTGTCCAGGCTGGACACTCCTGGAGTGTGTGCAGCGCCGTACCCTCGTCGCCTGTGTCACAGTGATGGCACCCTGACGTTGGCTCGCGGCCGAGGCGACACAGGTACCTCCCAAGCAGCCGTGCCTCGAGAATACCTGCGTCAGCCTGAACGTCAGGGTGCCGTGACGTCTATTAAGCCAGTCGTGCAGGACGGGCCTCACCGCCTCGATGGTGGCGGGGCTCGCACTGGGCGTCGAAGGCGTTGTTCCCAGACCCCCACGGCGACCTGCCGGAGCTCCGACCAGCACGCCTCGATCTCGCGAGGCGCTGGTCTGGTGCCCCTGGCCAGGACCTCTTTGCGCCACGTATACAGCGACGCTAGGACCCTGGCTTCCAGGTCCCATGGGGGGATCCGGCGAGTAGCGAGGCCACTTCGAAAGACACCGTACGGTATCCTCTTATTGCCCTGACGGCCAATACACGCTGCGCCTGGCGAAGCAGCGCAGCGTTTCGGGCCGTCAGGCGGTCCGCCCACACTGGGGCCCCATACAGGGCCATCGACCGTACGATGCCTTCGAAGAGTTTCCGGCAGGTGGCGTTCGGCCTCCCGACGTTGGGGAGCAAGCGCGATAGCGTACCCGCCGCCCCCTTGAGTCTGGGGAGTAGCTGCCGAAAGTGTGCCGAAAAATCCCATCGGCCATCGAGGACCAATCCTAGGTACTTCATGGTCTCCCCGATGCCGATGCGGATGCCTCCTACTATTATGCTGGTATCTGGAGGTAGACGACTACGAGGACCGTGAAACATCACGGCCTCGGTCTTCTGCAACGCCACCTCCAGTCCAAGATCCTGCCTACGATAGACGACACCCCAGCCGTGCCTAGAAGGCACGCCTGCCAATGGGTCTTCCCGGGCGCGGAGATCAGCGTGTCGTCTGCGTAACATACGACGCTGACGCCTGGGAGGACCCAACACCTCAATATCCAGTCGCATGCGACGTTCCACAGGAGGGGATCAAGAACCGACCCCTGTGGAACCCCACACACCATGGCTCGCCGATTCCATCCCTCGTGGACCGGGTAAATGACGGCTCTTTCACATAAGTATGCCCCGACTATTCGGCGGAGGTAGGACGGCACCCGGAAGTACCGGAGTGCCTCCATGATGCACGGCCAGGGCAAGGAGTTGAAGACGTTGGCGATGTCTAGGGACACCGCCAACAGGACCTCGCCCTGGGAAACTGCGTCCTCCGCCAGGCCTCTCAAATACATGACCGCGTCGATTGTGGAGCGCCCCGTGCGGAAACCGAACTGGTTGTCCGCCAGGTCCGGCCCCGTCGTCGATAGGTGCTGGACGAGGCGGTCTACGATGATACGCTCGAAGAGCTTTCCGACCTCGTCCAGCAGCACAATGGGCCGGTAGGCGGACGGTGAGTCCGCAGGGCGCCCCTCCTTACGCAGCAGGACCAGTTTTCCGGTCTTTCACCGTTGCGGGAACTGGCCCTGCTCCAAACATGCGCCGAAAAGCCTTATCAGTCGGGGCTCCAGGGTGTCGTAGGACAGAACCCACACACGCCCTGGTATGCCATCGAGGCCGGGGGCAGTGTTCTTGGCCTTCTGCCGTAGCATGGCCACCCCCAGCTCTACCCGGTCCACGGTGGGCACAGGGTCTCCATCCGCGCTGGGCTCCGCCTCTGGCGGAACCATCGCAGGAGGCTTTTGCTCAGCCCGTAAAGAGAATAGAGCGCCAACCACTTCGCATACGACGTCCCTGGGGAGAGACTCGGTTAGTGGGGGCGCCCAGGCGCGGAGCTTGTTCCGCGCCATTTTGAATGGACGCCCCCAAGGGTCTTGGTTTAGACTATCCAAGAGCTCCCCCTAGGCCGCGTTCTTAGCATCACGAATTGCGAAGCGCAATGCTTCTCTGGCGCTCCTGTACCCCTCGTACAGCTGAGCCTCTACGGTCGCTGCGTCCGCTGCGCGGTGACGCCGTCTTCAGTGACGGGTGTACTGGCGGTGCGCGCTATTACACGCGCGCTACACGCGCGCCTTAGCCCCTCGAGTACGGGATTCCAGCAGTATACCTTACGGGAGGGCCGGAATCGGCCCCTTCTCGGCATCACCGCATCGCAGATACCAGTTACGAGCGATCGTAGGATTTCTGCCTCCTGCTCTACATTTAGATTGGGAGGGTCCACCTCGGGCCCTGACGCCCAAGTGGCGACGATCAGGGCCTCTTTAAACACCTCCCGATTCAACTTTTGCAATGCCCAGCGCGGACAGTCACCTATCGGGGGCTCTCGGGACGGAGGGTCTGGATGCCGGGCGGAGACGCTGAAGCGTATATAATGATGATCAGAGAGCGTCTCCACCCCTGTGATAACCCTCCAGTCCCGCACACGGCGCGCCAGTTCAGGGCTAGCAAACGTGATGTCGACTATTGAGCCGCCCTGCTGGCGCACACACACGTATATTCGGAGCCTCGGTTTAGGACTACGAGACCCTGTTCGATGGCCCATTCCTCCAACGACTCGCCACGTGCGCATGTGCTCGGGGAGCCCCAAGCCACGGATTTTGCATTAAAATCCCCGAGCACGAGCACGGAGCGAGGTCGGCTGCGGGCCACCACTGTGCCCACTTCGTCGATCCATCCCTCGAAATCGGCGAGTCCTCTGTTCGGGGAGAAGTCCCCCACGACCACTATCTCCCCGATTGTTGCCGCCACGTAGCCCCGTCCCTTTACCACGCCGGCTAGGGGGGGTCAGGCGGCGGCGGTCCGGATAATGGTGGCCACCAAGCCATCAAGATCCCCCACCCAATCAGACCGGGGGGGGACGTAGTATGGCTCGGCGACCACAGCTAACTGGATGGCCCACTGTGCCATGCTTTGAACCAGCAGGTCTTGAGCAGCGGCGCAGTGGTTCAGATTGCCTTGGACCACTAGGATAGCCATTAGAACTAAGTTAAGTTGAACCTGGTTTAACTATCGTAAGATGGTGTGTTCAAAAACGTAATTTTATAAGTTTTTGAACCCCTAGCGCGTAACGAACAGATAAACTGTAGTTAAAAGTACCTCAGAAAACGGGCATTAATGTATCTAATTCAAATCGATCTTTGTTGAACGTTTTCATAAGTTGTACCACTATGATATTTTCATAATTTTCTACCACCTTATAAGATCGAAAGTTAGAAGGGGCACATCTTCATGAATTTGAAAGCGAAATCTCCTTCCACCAGCATTGAGGGTCCTAAAATCTCGCACGCATTTTGAAGTTCTTGTTTTTTTAATTTAAAGATTTAGCACCTTCAAACACGTTATGTAAACATAAAAAAATTAAACAACAAAAGTTATGCTAACAGATATGAGGAAAGACATTATGGATTCGCATTTACGTGCAAAATTTCTGGTATTTATGCAAATAGACTAACATAGCTTTTCAAATTAAGATATCAAATATTGACTGAACGGGTCATTGATTGTATTATTTTCCAAAACTAAACTATGTATACTTAAAAAGAGCACTGAGAGCTCCAAAAGGCAACATTTTACCAAAATCTATACTATAATAAATCTGTAAACGGTTCGAGTTTATACAATGCGTTTAAAAATGTGAAAAAAATCAGAGGGGCTAATTCGTTCCATCAGATTCTGAAAATATATTTTTAAAATTTTTGTCTGTCTCTCTGTTTAAATTTTTGTTTGCGTCTATTTGTGGCTGCAATCGCGTTTTTAAATTCACTAACGAATACCTACGTTGTCATAAACAACATGTCATTCGTCGTATTACTTCATATTCAGGTTGGCATCGACTCACCTCTATGTTGTGCTGGGCAGCTGTCTAGACTATATGGACTTAGTTTCTTTGTTATTATTATATGTAAAAAACCGGTTAAGTTTCTGTAAGTAAATAAAGCTACTGACTAGGGTTTGACACGCGGCTACGCCGCGGGGCAATCTCTTATCTTATATATATAAAGAAAGGCCAATAAAAATAAAAAAACAACATCAACTCGCAGTCTAAAGCAAACTAATTAATCTTTTATCTCTTCAATATCTATGTAAACCTATACAACTATACTATGATTAATTTTATGTATTTTTGAATTCTATTTAAATAGAATATATATATATATATATATATATATATATATATATATATATATATATATATATATATATATATATATATTATATATATATATATATATATTCTATATATATATTATATATATATATATATTCTTATATCTTAGTCATATTGCAAAACCCATATGTCTCACAAACTTTTCTAATCCATAAAGAAAGGAAGAAGTCCATCCTAAGGTTGTCTGGAAGTAATTGCTGTTAGTGATAAGACCACCTATTGTTTTCTGTACTATGTCTCTTGAACTATATAACCTTAATTTTATGCAATAAAGTATATTCTATTCTATTTACTTTTTGTTTAAACAATATACATTCTCAATCTATACCTAACAAAATCCCAGGCGTAGATAACAGGGTAAATCCCAGGCGTAGATAAAAAGGAAACCCCGCGCTAGGGAGAGATCTCACCACAACTTATCAAGGTAGAAATGGACTTTCAAATTTAAAAAAAGACACCTCGAATTTTTAATGGACGCTCAGTCCTAGACCATGAACGTTCAAAAATATACATTATATTCTAAAAATAGTAGTAGTATTACACCACAAAGGAAACGCAATGTAGCGGTTAAGTTCGTAGGCAGGAAGTGATTCAGTAAATTTGTTCCGCGCCGTACTCATCGGCTAGAAATACAAACAAGTTAGCTAATTAATTAACCTCAGCGAGAAATATGTTCCTGGCCTATGGTTATATTCTGGCTGCACCGCATCGCGAGGTCCACGACCGTTTAATTCACGACAGTTCTAGTTTGTTTGTTTATCTAAGTAAGTAATAAAGATATCTCGATGAGACGCCACTTGGCTACAGACGCCACTGAATAATGTGCTTTGACATTTCAAGTCACGTGTTATTAAATTTTGGTGACAGGTTAATTCTGCTGCTTCATATTTTTACCGATATACAAGTGTGAAAGTGCGTTTTATTGTGTGTTTAGTTTAAGTCTAGATATATTTTAAATACCGGAAATCAACATAGAATTTTTATTCCGAAAAAGAAACAATTTAAGTCAAGTAAGAAGCCGCGTATTAAGCGTAAAATATAAAAGGTTAATAACAACGTGGATTTATTTCTATTGTAAGAAAATCCAGACGGTTTAGCAGGGAGAGCAGCGGCAGTTATATCGAGAATGAAAGTATTATTTTTTTCAACTAAATCACATTCCAAATAAAACGAACTCCGAAAGTACATTTGGAATTTACGCGAGAAAAACCAGGATAATTTTAATCAATTACACCCAAAAACACGAACGAATTATATACCTTATACCTACTTTCTACGGGAGTAAGAGAGTAAGATAAACTTCAATAAAAACAACTAAAAGTGACAGGGATATATTTTCTTTTTAAAAATAATACATGTTCTTCAATCCATCTAAATGTATTTTGATGATTAGGAATGAGACCATTATTATTAAAGTTGATAAAAGGGATGACAATAGGATACTTTTTATCCCGACCATTGATATAGTTTCTGAGGAATATAGATTTACAATTTACAAAAACCAAACCGATAAAATAGGTTTAGTACTTCATAATAGACGCTTACGCATATGTAACGGCGATAACAATATTTTCTGCATACAATACCTCTACCCAATATTATAATACCAGATTCTTTTTAACCAAATAATTTTAAATATATTATTAGCAGCAACACCCGCTTTGAATATTAACTTCATTTATATCTACATTGTAAGCCAATTCTTCAACGTTTTACAATATGTATGATACTATAACATAACCTCTGTTTTCTGCGCTTGTTTTGTAAGCAATGAAAAACATAAAAAATAGAATTAAACTTATGTTAGACAAATATTACATTATATTTGAAATCCTTGTTTACAGATCATAAAGTTTCTAGCATTATAATAAAAGCGTGTTAATTATAATTAACAGGCAATTAATGTACTGCACACCCGGTAGTTTGAAATCTAATCTGAAAATTATATATACTTCACTGGGTTGGCAGACTCGTGCTACCTCTTTTGAAATTTGAACGAAAAATGTGTATTGTCAGTCTCATCTACTATTATAGCCATCTACGATTGTCTTCTAGATCCTAGAACATTTTGGCTAGAACTTTGGTCGGTAAAATTATATGCAAGTATATGTATTATAATACATCAGCATGTATTGGGGCATAAATATGTAAGGTATAAGTTACAAATGTTTCCATCAAATTGACTTCCAAAAGGGTTGACAGTCAAATTAACTAAAACATTTTTATCGTTTTACAAAATTTTACAGCCTCTTTGATTTTGTATGAATGCATTTATGACATCATAATTCTAATAATTTCAATTACCTTGTTAATTAACGTTTAAACAGTAATTATAGTTATATAGATAATAATACTCTTATTATAAAAATAATAGATATGACAGAATGTCTTCTAATTTGAATTATGAAAACCTAATGGGGTAATTGACAGTCAATTCAGCTATAATACTTTATCATCTTACGAAACGCCGAAGCCCCGATTTTGAACGAGAATAATAATTGATGACGTTACAACTTAAACGAGGAAAATAGCGTATTAATTATTGTTTAAATAGTTTTTAAAATGAATAAATTATTATTATTAGTACAACGAAGAAACTTACTTATTTTTATAATAGTAGTATTATAGGTTCGCGTTTGACCATGATCTCGCCCGGTGTAGAGCGAACATATGGCCTAAGATGGAGTACGGTTTACTAGAAATAAATTCACGCGGGACTTGAAAACACCCAGGTTGTAGGTATCGGAAAAGAAAGACTTCAACAAAAAGTTCCACTTCCACTCCTTTGCGGCTCGCATGATTAAGGTAGACGCAAAGCGCTTCGTTTTTATAGGTGGGATATCTTGCATATATCGGTGCCACGTGCCATTGCATCTGGATGTCCGATGATAGATGGTTGTTCGAAGGCGGGATCAGATTGAAGAGCTCAGCTGCACACTCTCCAAAGTGTATCTGATAGAAAACCAATAAGCTGGCAACCTTGCGTCGTTGTTCGAGGCTTAACTTATATTGTATTCTACCTAATAATCCCTTAAGACTATAAGTAGAATATTGAGCCTAAGTCATCGAAATCAATGGGTAAAGTTCCCAGAAGGCTAGCTACACCTCGCCGAGTCGCCAATGGTTTTTAAAATTATTTGTATCATGATATTTAAAAAGTAAGATCTGGCATTTTAGCGCCCGTATTTTTATATGGAAATAATTCTAGAATTTATTATGTGTTATACACGTGTCATTTGCCCAATTTTCACTATTCTTTTACCATTTATCAATTTTAACGTAAATAATAATAATCCATGCGTACCGAGCCATAAGCGTAAAACTGGCGTATAATAAGGCATTTAGAAATGATGACATATAATTTGTGTGAATTTATGATGAAGTGATAACGGCCGCCAGGGAGGACGTGATAGATTAAGGTTTAGATAACAAGGACGAGTCAAATTCAAATTCAAATTCAAATTCAAATTCAGTTTTTTATTCAAAATAAGTTCCACTGGAGAACACTTTTTGAAGGTCATATAAATATATAAGTTAAAATTTATTTTTTCTTCCTATTCTATGTATACCGCTTCACAACGTGTTATTGCTGTTAAGGAGAAGAAGCGGCAAGAAACTCCCCAGCAACACGTATAGCTAAATAATGTTTTTCTTTAAGTTTCTTATTCTATTTATATCTCAAGTTGTTTTTTTTTAATAAGTTTTATACAGAAGTATGTTACAGAACTACTTTTGAAGAATTAATGGAGTTGTAGCAAACAGTGCATACTCAATAAGACCAAAACACAATAAGAGGAAAGAAAAATATTATGAAAGTTATAATAATGATATGACGTACTAAAATGTTATGCTGCAATATATCTCCATAAATCCCTTACAAGCTTGGCAAGATAACATTAAACAAAATATAGTATAAGATGTTAGAGTGAGCTGCTATGTAAATGAATTTTTGTCATTTAAGTATTCTTCAATAGTGTAGTATCCCTTTTTAGCAAGATACTTTTTAATTTGGTTTTGAATTTAGTGAAAGGCAGATCTAACATTTCACTCGGAATCTTATTGAAGAAGCGTATACCAACCCCAAGAAAGAGGACAGTACTTTTTGTAATCTAAAAGATGGCAATATCAGTCTATTACAATGCCTGGTGTTGAAATTGTGAATATCCTTATACTGCTTGTAGGCACTCAAATTATTACGAATATAAATTATATTATTAAAGATATATTGGCAGGCGACCGTCATAATATTGATTTCCTTGAAGCATTCTCTAAGAGACTCCCGAGGGCCGAGGTTGTAAATTGATCTTACGGCTCTTTTTTGTAAAACAAATATGGTCTCTAAGTCAACAGCGTTGCCCCAAAGTAAAATACCATAGGACATGACACTATGAAAATAACTAAAATAAACTAGTTTAGCAGTCTCTTCGTCAGTGAACTGCCTAACTCTTCTGACCGCATATGCAGCAGAACTAAGTTTTCCCGAGAGACTAGATACATGAGCGCCCCAGTGGAGCTTCTGATCAAGGTTAATGCCTAAGAATACAGTTGAATCTACTAGATTAAGTCTAGTGTCGTTAAGAGAGATATTAATATCGTATTCTTTTACATTGGGCATAACAAACTTAACACATTTAGTTTTGCTCGGATTGAGTAATAAGTTATTTACAGTAAACCACTTAGATATTTGGGATAAGGCGTTGTTTACGTCGTCAAAGTTCAGTTTATTTCTATCGACTTTAAATATAAGTGATGTGTCATCAGCAAACAACACTACCTCACACATATCATTAATAAAATATGGCAAATCATTAATATATATCAAAAATAAGAAGGGACCTAGAATAGAGCCCTGGGGCACACCCATAGATATGCCAGTCTCACAAGATTTGACATTGTTAATTTCAACGCTTTGGGATCTGTTATTTAAGTAAGACGATAATAAGTTGAGAGAATCGCCATGAATACCGTAATAATTGAGCTTTTTTAGGAGGGTCACGTGTTCAACGCAATCGAATGCCTTGGACAGGTCACAGAATACACCAATGGCATTCTGTGATCCTTCCCAAGCATCATAAATGTGTTTTAGGAGCTCAACACCTGCATCGGTAGTGGATCGACCTTTGGTGAACCTGAACTGTTTAGTATGAAATAATTTATTAATATTAAAATGTGAGAGCAGTTGATTTAAAATTATTTTTTCAAAGATCTTGCTTAAGGTTGGTAAAATAGAAATTGGCCTAAAGTTGGAGGGGTCGTTTTTGTTTCCACTTTTAAATATAGGGATAACTTTGCTAACTTTCATTAAGTCGGGAAATATCCCTTTATCTACACATCGATTAAATATTTCTACTAGTGACAGTGCAATAGTGTCTATTATGTCATTTAATACTTTTAAAGATATACCCCAAAAATCAGCTGTGTTTTTAATGTTTAATGATTTAAACGTTTTTACAATATCACTTGTATCTATATGATTAAATTTGAATGAAATATTACATTCATCAACACACTGTGTCATTAGCAGCTCAGCTTCCAGTGGTGATGATGACAAAGAGCTAGTTGTTAAGGTTGGTATATCCCTAAAGTATTCATTAAATGTTTGTGCAATTTCAAAGGTATTACTAATGGTGTTATTGTTAATTACAAGCTCAATTCCATCATCTCGACGTGAGGTTTTGCCGGAAGCGTCATTTATGACACTCCAAGTTGTCTTAATGATATTTGATGATTTTTTAATTCTGTTACTATAATATAAAGATTTGGCAGCGATGCACACTCTTTTAAAGGTCTTAGAGTACTTTTTAATATAGTCATAAAAGTCTGGATTTTGATTAAATTGTTTTTCACTGTATAATTCATACAGTTTTAAACAGAGTCCAAACTCGTTATAACTGCCGGCTAACTACAATGGGTGTTGAGAATTGCCACAAATTAGACTTATACTGATGGACCATTTCAAGTAATGAATTCACAAATAAGTTCTTTGAAATCTTCATTACGTTTTAAAAGCAATTACCTACGTCTTACGTAGAAAGTTGGTCCAAACATTACGAAGAAAATATTTTTTTCCATTAACACTGCATTGTTGTTAGGTTTCTGAAACCGAAAGGTAAACCAACGATACCATTAAAGGTGTCACTCCGGTTTCTGTATATCCTATAGTTATTTCTACTTGTGCCACTCGAGTGTCTATAAATATGTCTACAATGTCAAATTTATATAAGTTTTATATACAGTATTTTAAGCTCTTTTATAAACTTTTCATAAATATTGATTGTAATAACTTACAATAAAAAAATGCGCAAGAAATGACAGCGTATCTCCGATGATCAACTGAAAAATTTTGAAACATATAAGTTCAAAATGTTTATATTCATTGAGAAAATCGCATGAATTCTAAGTCAGCAGGCCAATTTCAAATATGATATTGTTATATTTTTCACAAGCTTTTAATTATGTTTTCTTAAGTTTTCACGACTTATGTACATGTAGAGCTTGTAGACACCTGCAGGTGTCTACAAGCTCGATTGTGAGTGTAGATTATCATACATTGGGCAAACAAAGAGGAGCATAAAAACACGGTCAAAAGAAAAAGAACACAATGTTGACATGAAACACACAAGGTATACAAAGACTGCGATCAGTGAACACACGCTGGACAAACCCAACCACAAGTACCACCTGTTTGGGATCCGATCATCAAACCTATTAAGACCCAAACCCAGCAAAAACTAACTGCCAGACCTCAAGACACTGTGAGCTCTTTCTGCGTGCACCGGAACACAAACCAACTTGATTGATAATTTCTTTTACCACCCATTTTAACCTTATATAAAATTATTAGGGCTAGGCATGTTTGCTGAAGAGTTTCTTGCGCCGCTTCTTCTCTTCAAGCTACAACATGTTGCGAAGCGCTGGTAAATTAGATTAGGCTTCGATAGAGTTAATAACCATAAACAAAATTAAAACTAATTAATTAAAATGAACAAGTTGGCGGTAGGCTAAATAAAACTTTAACAATACTCATTGACACTTCACATCTTTGTCTTCCGTGATCACGGCTACTGAAAAGTGGCTGAAACGTCGGAATAATAAAATCAAATAAATTACCGCGCTTAAAACCGTTAAAACGTAGTTTTATTAAGCTTTTAATTACCTTTAAATGCACCTTCTAATTTGTGGCCTGGACTGACTGAGAAATAAATGAACAAATCGATATTAAAAAATTTAGAAGAAGAAACTTTATTCAGTTTCAAAGTTAGGTGGTGAAATAAGTTGTCTGATAAATAACAGGACCCCTATAAGCGAGTCCAACTTGTACACGGGCACTTGTTCAAATTATACTCGAAGTATCACATTCTATACAGAATCAGCCGTCTAGTAGTCATAAATAAACACCCACATTATGATTATGATAAATATTATAATACGTAACAGTGTCCGTAACAATCGTAGCATGCAATGTACAACCAGATGGCCTTCAATCATGGAGCAGATAATATAATCTGACACTGACAGTTATCCCATATTAAGTGAAAAATTAAATCAACTTCTAACGGTTAATAACATATCCCCGAACGCACCTTATTTCGTGCGCGTTTAAACAAATGTCTTGAATAAATAAAAAATAATGAGGCTAATCTCGCTTTCGAAGAGAGTTGTTAAATAAGGGTTGAGCACAACCTCCGCAGCTCCGGTTTCTGACAACCACTAACCACTTGGGAGGTCTCGCGCGTCGGCTATTAAATGAATAGCTTATAAGGCGACTACCGATAGGAACGCCACCTTTATCATCCCTTGAGAATATTTTAAAAGGATTTCAAGCGCATTAAACTCTTGTCTTAAAGTTGCCGAGTAGTTGACGTCGATATGCATAAAATCAATTACCGAAATAACGTGGTAAGTCCGCCGTAGCACACAATGATCAGTCTTTTTAGGGTACTGTAGCCATTTTGGTAGAAAAAGAATCCTTATAAATACATAGTGCACGTCTGTCAAATATGTCTACATACGACAAAAGTCAAATAATAATGCATTAAATTTAACATCAAGGAGTGTTTGCCGCTACGTGAGACTGGTTTTGGTACACATATAATAACAATTATATAGAACTAGCAACCCCAGCAGACGTTTCCCTGCTTTGAAAAATAAAAATCTATGTCCCGATTCCAGCGCCACCTACCGGGTCCAATTGTTAATCTAAACCATTCTCGAATCCATTTGAACACGCACAAAAGAATTCATCAAAATCGGTCCAACAGTTTAGGAGTTCAGTCACATACACACGTATAGATAGAAGAATTCAATTAATAAAAAAAACTCGGTTATGTTGTTTGAATGAAAATTTCAAAAGGACGTGTGACATGAAATAAATGGTGGCATCAAAGAAAGCGCAGTCCTTAAAGTATGGCGATATCTATTTGATGCTTATGTAGCTTAGTTGCCAGCACAACTCATACTCACCGGCCTCTCGGTTTCATTAAAAAAATATAAATTAAAGTGAATCCTATCCTATATCCTAAGTTGGAACAAATCCAGCAAAATGAAAAACATCATCAAAATCGGTTGAGTAGTTTCGGAGTTCATCGCGGTCAAACACTGACAGGGAATTTTTACATATATAGATATCTTACGATGTAGGGAACTCGGAACAAAAAAATTGTGGTGAACAAACATGTAACTAAGAAGTGAATTTTTTATTAGCAATCAATGTTTGACAATATGTCGCTTTCAAAGTCGTAAAGTTGTGTATCCCTCACTCCAATCTAACTTTTGAACTATATGGAAGAAAATTCTAAAAAAATCAAGTGGAGTAGAGCTCCAAAAATTCATTTAGTAATTTACTAGAACCCTTCACTGCGCGAGGTCCGACACATGTATTGCCTATATTCTATGTTATAACGTAGGGCACTACTGAGTATATTGGATAAAATATTCAAACTTGTCGACTAATTGAACAAATCTTTTGTGGCCTCTTGCTTTGTCGGAAAAATCCGTCATGCACATTATTTTAAATTATCACTTTTTACCTTTTTTCATTATTAAGTAACCAACAATAGACTCGATTGAAAATATTAAATTATATTTTGTTTTTAGGACTCCATAGCTATTTAGGCATAAATGAAAATTGGTATGAACACTATCATTTAAGTAGTTTTTGAGTTAATCGATTATTTTCGATTAAATTCTTTTTACGTTTCATAGCTAAATGACGAAAGCACGAGGGGGACGATTGTTACTTCTACGGAATTCTTCGTTGTACGCGGACTATCAGTCTTTTAACCAGTTTATTTAAATTGTTACGAAATTCGAAATAAAATCGTTATAATTTATCCTAAAGTAATACAAAACTGTATACCAAACTAACTTTTTAAATGACTAATCATGGCGGCTTTTAAAACTATCCAAAATAGGATCTGGTTTCCAACTACAAAAATAAGCAGCTGTATTTACCAACATAAATCAAACAACCCAAATATCATGTAGACTACAAAGCCAGATGTATACAGAAAAAAGAATATTCACTAAAATGAGTTCTACTTTTCCGAATACGGTCGTTTCTTACATTGTGTTGAGATTTTAGTGGGTGTTAAATTGACTAATATGTATTCGGATTCGTTCTCTTGCAAGGATATTCCCGGTTTATAATAATAAAACGAGTAGCTGCTTAGATTCGAAATCAATTGTACACACGTGCCTACTGAATAGGTTAGACCACCGGTATGGCGTGTTTAGTGAGCATGCCACGTGATAGCCAGTTAATTTTCGACTTACTAACCAGCATATCAATGAGCTTACGTCAATTTTAGACGCGATAAGTTTGACATATTCAGCAGCCCTTACGACAATTCCAGATGCACCGAAAATAAATCCAAAAAACTATTTACTAAGCATCAAATTCTTGGATAAATATAAAAAAACAATGAAAAACGAGCAAGTGCATGTCAGTCAACGGTTTGATTTGTCGTTTGGCTCTAAGAATACTAAAATAATTTAATCGAAAATACTCTACATCTCAAAAACCACCAATGAACCTTGTGAAACCATTTCTTGTTGAAGATATTACATGAGCTTTTTTTTATAGCTGAAGTACAGCAAACAAGCTGACGGCCCACCTGGTGGAAAGCGGTTTCCGACGCCTGTGGACGTTTGCAACATCAGAGATGTCACCAACGCGCTGCCGGCCTCGAAGAAATTTTATGACACCCTTTTTGAAAAACTCCATATCGTAGCGCTGTGGGAAACCCTCGGCTGGGAGCTCATTCCAAATCCCCACGGTACGCAAGAGAAACGTTCTACAGAACCGATGCGTACATGAGTGAAGCGACTCAAGGAAGTGGGGTGAACTCCCAATCGATGGCGAGCGGTGCGGTGGTAGAAAGAGGACGAAGGCACCATTCTAAACAGTTCTTCGGAACACTCCCCGTTATACAGTCGGTAGAATACGCAGAGAGAAGCAAAGTCTCTCCTAAGGCCAAGCGTATCTAGACCGTCTGTGAGTATGGGATCATCAACAACGCGAACGGCTCGACATTGAATACTGTCCAGGGGTTTAAGTTGGTAGGCAGGTGCTGCAGCCCAAAGGTGTGAGCAGTACTCCATATGGGGCCTCACCTGGGCTTTATAAAGCACAAGGAGTTGCCGCGGTGTGAAGTACTGCTTGGACCAGTTTAGCATACCCAGCTTCTTGGAGGCAAGTTTTGCCTTGCCTTCAAGATGGCCCCTGCACTGTACATCGTTCGCGATGTCAACACCGAGGATCCCAATACTTTTGGAGGTGGGAAGGGGAGTTCCTTGGAACTGAAGCGCTTGCTCGAATGGAGTTTTTTTGGCAAAGAATATGCAGGCCTGTGTCTTCTTGGGGTTGAAATGACCAAAGTTTTGTTTCCTCTATTCAGAGACTCTCTCTAAGGAATGCTCTACTTCAGACACAAGTCTAACCCAACTTTCCTCCACAAATGATCGAGGGCGTTTGCACAACCAGAGTACTGCGCATCGCCAGTGCTGTCATCCGCATAGCAATGAATGTTGGGAATAGACAACATATCATTGATATGCAAGATTATTTTTTTCATCTTTACCGCTTTGATTTTTTAAGAATCTTCCACATTATAGTTCAAAAGTTTCAGTGGGGCACACTTCTTATGAATTTGAAATCCAACTAACCTATTTACTTTTTATTAAATAGATAAATAAATGAAAAAATAAATAATAACAACGTTATGATTTTTACAGGTCTAACTATTGATTTACGGTATTACTTTTTTAGTCTGATCAATGCTCGAGATTAACGAGGAGAGTGAAGTATGATATAATGACTGGTACCTAGGAGCTACCTAATTATTTTCAGCTTTGAATACAATATCCACATCATTGTTATGTTTCTTTTTAATAAAACAGATTAAATATTTAAAAAAGATATATTTTTAACTTTCTCTTCACCAGAAGCAAATAATATAGAACTAACCGTCCGGTAATATTTAATTCAAATAAATTCAGCGGCTTTTAAGAGAAATGGCTATGACATACATACATGTATGTAGACAAAGGGATAGACGAATATTAACGATTTTGAAATATTGTACAAAGGTTCCGTTTTTGCCAACATGACTAGGGCACGCTAAAAGTCATTTTTTTAGTCACTACGCAAAGACATTTTTTAGTGACTTTAGATAAAACCATGATGAAGAATCAAACCTATAAACACCATACCGTACCTATAAATAAAGTGCCTAAATTTATAAAAAAGTACTTAATTCAGTGCGTGGTATTTCATCTGTGAATTACAGATGTTTATAATACACCAAATGCTTGCTCTCACAACATTAAGTAGTAGTAATACAAAAACAACACATGAGTTGAATTATAAATTGAGCAACAAAGCGTCCTAGGATTTATTTGACAAGTAAGGCGATCAAATATTCTGCACAATGATTAGATTTGAAGCACCGGATGCGTGATTTTAGCATACAAAACTAAAATTTATTTTCTAACTACGAATAATAAATACAAGTAACTAATCGAAATGAAATTCGAGTCATATGAAATGCGTACCACGTCCGTGCAAGCGGTCGTATAATCCCCAAGGGTGCCGTACAAAAGTGAGGAGAAGTGATTAGCATAGACAAAGTACCTATTACTTATGAACGTTCGGTACTTTGCAAGCCCAAAACTGGACGGACTGATGATTGGCCCAAGGACACGTCAACGGCGGCGCCGCTGATGTAATCGAATGTCCCCACAGTACCGCACTACGAACAATTACAATTCATATTCCAAATTCGTGCCTCGAAATAATTACTACGACATAAATTTGTCGCGGTCTACACAGTATGGTAACGACGCATTGTCGCCTCTAGGCCCCAGACGCCGAGCTGTAATGCGACATGTGTAAAAGTTTACACAGCTTGTTTCGTTCAGCTATTCTTTCACTCAACAAAAATGCTGCCAGTCCAACAAAAACTTTGTCAATAGAATACTTTAAATACTCGAAATTTAGCCCTGTCGTCGCTTTGAACGTTTGAGCATTTTTACCACGAGGGATCTGTAAATATTCAACTAAACAAGAGATAGGGGTACTCACTTCCAGCCGGTGGAGTATCTCGAAAAGAGCCATATCTCGTTGCTGTGCGGCCGAAAACAATGGCACCTTTTCCTCGCCCGTTGACAGTTGCACGGCCTCTGCAAAAGGAAACACCAATTTTATTCACCGTATATTTTGTACACATTCCTCACGCTTTTCACTTAATAAATTTCACTGACATCCCGAGAAATATAAAAGCCAAATTGTCGCCGAGCGCTTTAAATTTAAACGAGAGGGATTTTCATTTCCTCCATTGAGCGCGAGTTCTTTGAGGGGGATCGCACTGTGTGCGGAAATTACTAGTGAAATTCGTACAACAGCGCCGAGAACGGATGTACGATGCGGACAATCGGCTCACAAGAGACGCGAAAAATCTAATGAAAAGCTCACATCGATGGAAGGAGGAAAATTAAACCACGAAAAAGCTCAACTAGGTTTATTTTATTGTACTTGAATAAAGTTACATAAATAATACTAGAGCTATCCGTATAGCTTCATACACACAAATTACAAATCTATCCCATATTCCAGGTATAAATAAACCTGGATATTATATACTATCCCATGTTCAATCATCTTTATAGACCACGTAAACCGAATAACGCGATAATTGATTACCTAATTCAGTTTCATAAGCGTAAGTCCCAGGCCATATCATTATCATTGACAGAGAACTGTCTTGGCGGCCTCACCTGACTGAAATCAGTCGGAAACTTTTCGCGTAATATGGTTCACTAAGACTGAAGAATTTCCTACCTACTGCTACTAGATTATGCTTGCTCAATCCTTACTTCTCCCCCTACTTGATTATGCTGATGCTTGCTATCTAGACATCACCCAAGAACAACTAGATAAGCTTGAACGACTTCAAAATGTTTGTATCCGATTCATATTTGGGTTACGTAAATATGACCATATCTCCGAATTTCGTAATAAGCTTAAATGGTTGCCAATTCGCCTTCGCCGGAATGTTCACTTACTCTCACTTCTGCACAATATCCTTTTCAATGCCTGTACTGCCTCATATTTAAAGGAACTTTTAGTTTCGTCACTCAATCTCCTTCCTGTAATTTGCGCTCAAATGAAAATCTTCTGCTAACGATTCCTTAACACACTTCGTCCTTTGTAGGAAACTCTTTTGCCGTACAGGCTGTTCGCCTGTGGAACTCCCTCCTCTTGAAAATCAGACAAGCTACATCAATTTCTATATTCAAACACTTGATCGCTGACCATTATTTGTCCATTAAATAAAATTGTTGCAGTAAATAGAATTGTATTATTCCTAGCATGTAAATATATGAAATATATGTAAATATAGATTATAATGATTTATATCATTATAATCTATATTTAATTATGTATATGTATATCTATATTAATTTATTATTGTTTGATTTTTTTTTTCTTTAATTACGATTAGTTTTAATTTAGTTAAACCACCAAATATTATTTAATCTTTCTTGTAATTTCTCCTTGGACACCGGGTTGCCTGGAAGAGATCGCTATAAGCGATAAAGCCGCCCATTGTTCTAAAGGAAATGTCTTTATATTAAATGTCTAGGTTTAAGTTATGATGAACAATAAAGAGTTTTTATTCATTCATTCATATCCAACAAAGTGTTTTATGTCCAATACCGAATGCGAATACCTAAATTCATAATAATCGATTCATTCCCAAGACGGTGGAGAAGAGACACAAACAAAGAAAGAAATAAGACGAAAACAAGCTATGTCATTAATCCTATTTTTAAAACTAATTATGTATAACATGTGTTTATCGTGCAATAAATAAACAACTTACATAATACGATACTTATTCACAATCTGTAATAAGATTCATTCATTGACTTGCACATACAACGAATGATAAATTGCAAATTGCACTTATTCGCAGATTACTTACATGTGTATGTGATGTATATATTCAATATAAATTGACGGCTATTTCTGTTCTAGTTAATTCGCGTTAACCCGCTTAGTTCACTAGAACACAGAAAGAAACTTTCCATTACTCTACTCTGGATGGTTGTAATCAGTTCCAGAGCTATCCGTTGTATATTCCCCCTTAAAGAAACGTAATTTGCTTATCTCGGAAGTATATTTTATATCTATGTGTCGGTTTCTCTGCCGATTTATTTTTTGTACCGTAAAGAAATTTTATTTCGAACCTGAATATAATCATTGTACAAGAATATTATAAATAATTTATTTAAATAAAGACTAATAGGTAAATGTCAGTTACTTTGTAATACTTATTACATACATACACACACACACACATATATATATATGAATTGAAGATAGGATACTTTTTATCGATATAGAAAGGGGTGGAAGGCGCTTTCTATCTCGAGTTAGATAAAAATAATACAAATCTACACAAGTTCAGTTGTTGTAAAAGAAATATTGTGGTCAAAAGTAACATAAGAAAAATTCAATTGACATCATATGGTATGGATCGAACAGACTAACAAGATCAATCTCCTGTTTTAAACAATCAAATGAAGATGTGAATTGTGACAAATATAACGACCACTATTCTATCATTAAACTATCGTTCTTTATTAATCAATCTTGTCGAAGTAAGGAGCTCACTGATAGAATAATAGAAGCGCTCCAATTTAATCAATACATCCCAAGTTATATTATGCAGGATCCAATAAGTGCTATATACTATGAATTTCGAAGTAACTTTGGAATATTTGATATCAAATTCCTAATAATAATATGACTTTGTTTGCAAGGTTGAAATAAATTTATGTCCACAATAATTCAAAACAATTGCTATATTAAATAACAATGGACTTTGAACACTTACCGGCCGGCATAAAGCAAAGCACAGGACTGTTGAAGGTAAATAGGAATTTATATTAGTGTGCGATTCACATATAACTATTAAAGTTACGTCCAAAATGGAATAGGTTTAGACTGTTAGAATTCTAATGTGATCAAACAAAATTTAAATGCTTACGGAACAAGCAACCCATTGTTTTTAAATCGTTTTGAATGACTAATTTCAAAGAAAAATTTAATAAATACCATTTATCGTCAAAACAAGTCAATCGTAAATATTAATCTATCATATATATATTTGAAAATCTTCCTTTTTGAATGACTAAAACTGATTATCGACATGAAACGCATTCGAGAATGCAATGGTTTTAATAAATACGTTCCTTCCACTTTTGAACATTTATCTAATAAGAATAAAAAACTCTGATTCTTTTGTTTTCAATTTCGTAAAATTATGTTCTTTTACATTCAGCTAAGAATCTACTTACAAACTTCCACGCATCCACCCACCAACTCCCACGCACCCCTGCACACCCACTCTCATTTTTGATAAAAATAAAATGCCGTATCTATGATCGAGTACCACTTGAGAACGGCTGGACCGATTGGGTTAATTTTTTTTTGTTGTCTTCAGAATTGTCTGGAGAAGGTTTATATGTAAGAAAATTTTAAAAAGTCTGCTAAAACGTTAAAAATTTCGATGATAATCGAAGTATTCCAATTTCTATAGTTACTCATCACGAAATCTCGGGAACTATAAGACTTAGAAATGTGAAACTTGGTAGGAATATTACTTTCGTTGTGTAGAAGTCAACTAAAAACGGATTTTAAGAAATTCATCCCCAAAAGGGGATTGCGGGGGCGTTAACAATGAACAATTCCCGTTTTTAAACTATAGCTCCTATAAATTCTAAATTTGGTAGGAATCTTCTGTAAGAGATGTAGAAATAGTCTATGAACGAATTTTACGGTAGCTCACCCCACAGGGGGTTGCGGGGGTGGTTTAACAATGAAAATTTTTATTTTTTAAGCCGTAGCTCCTACAGACTCCAAATTTAGCTAGAGTCGTCTATATGTGATGCAGAAATGATTTAAGAGCGGATTTTACAACAGCCCACCGCCGAAAAAGATTGCGGTAGTGGGTGTTAAAATGTGAAATTTCTATTTCCAAACTGTAACCTCTATAGACTCTAAATTTGGTAGTTAATTTATAAAAAAAAAGTTTATTAATATATTAACACATAATATTTAATCTTCATCTTCATCTTATGGATTGCAAGAATTGGTAACTCTTCAACTACGAATTCGTTCGAGAAAGTGATTTGATCGAAGAATATTGTAAATTTTGAGTCGGATAGAAATTGATCATTGATAGTTGGGCAGTGACAAACAAAATCCGCAGCATTTGAGATCGTCACAATCTATATTAATGATCAATTTTTTTTTATATAAATTCAAAATGGATGCGATTAAATTGAGAAGAAAAAAATAATTTAAATAACGGTAGAACTTTGCTTAGACATTACTTGATTTTTGTTTATTCTTAAACAATGACGAAGTGGAGCATTTTCAACTGCAAACAGATAATTACATGAACGCATTCCCGTTAAAATAAAAACGTACTAATTTCTTCCTCCATAAGTTTGAAAACCATTTATTTCTTCTACATAACCACGAAAACTGAATCGATAAATGTAAATTTACGTAATGTGTCTATCGTTATCTATTTAATTATTTTTATACCTGTTATTTCTTCTATAAAAGTATCCGTCATTTGGATGAATAATAATAAATGAGTCCCTGATTATTATAATTTGTCGATGAAGCAATTGACGAAAATATTGTCAACGACAACGATATAAATAATGAAGAAATTAGAGAAAATAATATCAATGACAACGATGATATTAATAATGAAGATAATAATGCTATTGATAATAATAATAATA
The DNA here is from genome assembly GCA_039645545.1 of Dendrolimus houi. Classification (NCBI taxonomy): domain Eukaryota; kingdom Metazoa; phylum Arthropoda; class Insecta; order Lepidoptera; family Lasiocampidae; genus Dendrolimus; species Dendrolimus houi. The sequence goes on along the minus strand of CM077121.1, from coordinate 9,345,402 downwards.
ATAAGACCCTAATACAACCACACGTCCTGATTGAAAACCCAATCACGTGGGAGGCGGACACACGAATGAGAAATTAGTGGCGTGGCTAACGTGGCTCTGGAAACCCATCAAAAATGGAGCTACGATCTAAACGTAAACGTATAGGACCGCTGCCCGGGGCGATCGCCGGGGCACACCTGGAGCTGACGCTGGGTGTCTCAGCATGCGAATTGTCAGCGGTGAGGAGTTGAACAGGCGGGCTCCCACCGACAAAGATGCTACAGCCGAAATCCGTGACGATGGTGATAGTTTAACAGTCAGAACAAACACTCCAATAGAACCATATAGCCCAAGTACTGTATCGTACACACCCTCCAGATCATCTTCACCTTCCGTATCATCGTCACCCCAAACACTCTCTTTTAACCCAGATCCACCCATACCAGTCTTGAATGTTGCACGGGAAGCAAGTTCCTTCTTACCCGTGTCCACCAAAACTGGGAAATCACTGAGTACGCATGAAATGGAGCAAAGATGTGAATACATTTATCATGCGTACTTATCTTCACATAACCAAATTAGAGACCGACATGACCACATATAGGCAACAATTACATCAACTTTTTTCCCAACAACATCCGGAAGGAACCGTTTCAGAACAAAGAATATTAATAATTAAAAAAAGGTTAAATAAATCTATGTCATTCGCCTGGCAAACTAATCCGTTTAATTCGATGAGATAGAGTGAATATGTACATTACATGTTCATAAAGAAGTAATAACGTTTACTAATACTTAGTTATACGTTTATAATGTTCGTTGCAACGATAAACATGAAGTTAATAAATAAACAAAAAAAATGGAATGGTTACTAGGTTCATTGTTTTTTGCTATTAAAAAAAATAAGCAAATAAACATTTAGAGCATTCATCTGTCATCAACGCTACTATCAACATCAACTTCATGAATTTTCAACGGCCACCATTCTTCCGGCAAGGGCGTCGTTATGAGTATGTCTTTTTTATAATTTTTAATTGAATTTAAAATCTTTTTTGTTTATTTTATACATTATTGATTATTGTTTTTTCAGATTCACTGGGAACGTTCAGGAGCTTTGCGGGTACCGTGAATTACTCTTTACCGACAATTTTTCATTTGGTATCCGTGATCGTTCTGGGGATCATGTTATAATAATTTCGATAATCAGGTAAAAAAAAAAAAGGTTGTGGTTAAACGTACTCTCTGCTCACCGTATTGGTCCGCAGTGGTTATACGTTTAACCATTTCCATTAAAACATTTTATGATATTTCTTTTTCAAATATCATATCGCGTTACAGATGCCATCTGGAACTTAATATAATAATATTTTTTTTTTACTTTTTGAAGGTGCTGATGGTTCGCGTGGTCTGCCAGTATGCTCGGAGCTTTGATGTCGGTCAAAATTACTCGCCGTTTGAATTTCGAGTTTTTAGTTTGAACTTCGTTATGTTAACGAGTATGTTTTACGTCCCGGCAAACTCAACTTACGAGCGACGAGTCGTCGAATGTGAGATGGAGGAAGATTAATACTCATTTCTCCATGAATCGGACCATTTCTATTGACTAATTTCTCCATTTATTCTTTGTTTTGTTGTTCATCAACATTTATTTTTATTATAATAATAATTTATTATATCAATAAATTTTATTTTAAGTGAATTTGACTCTTCTTTGAAAAATATTTTAAATTTCAGAAAAAAAAAATTAACAAAAAAGCAAAAAAAATTATATAAATAAAAAAAAATTAACAAAAAAAGGAAAAAAATATAAAAATGATGTATAAAATTTAATTTATTTCCTTTGAAAATTGGCCCAGCGAAGCGGGCGGGGACGGCTAGTATTCTATAATTTAGAAGCCAGTTGAATACAGATTGCTATAAATTTCAGTTCCTCGGTCATTCATTCGAGAGCTAAGATGTCCACGGCAGTATTTTATGATTGTTCATATAGATGCTTTGCTAAATATTGAATATCGCAACACAAGCCGTATGGATACAGTATTCAATAATAAAGATTTGCATTTTAATATTGCTAGCAGCAGCAAGAGGGCTGTCGAAACTGACAGGGCGTTGAAATATTTACATTGCGGTTGAAAACATGCGGACTCCAAATCAATTCGCCTCATTCCACATCTTCGTATGGGGAACAAGTATGAACAAAAAATATGACATCCTTACAAACCTTGCTCAATATTACTTACATAACTGTAAAATACAACGTATTACACGCGTATTTGAATGCAGCGCATTTGTAGCACCTTTGGTGTTACAAATGTCCATAGGCGATGGTAACCGCTTTCCATCAAGTGGGCCGTCTGCCTGTCTGTTGAACTACTGCAATAAAAATAAAATTATAAATAAAAAAATAACTTTTACTTTGGCTGGCGTAAAAAACACTTCAACAATAACCGTTTGAATTTCTATTTTAAGAATTAATTACAAGTAGTTCCTTGACAGCACGATGCGTTATTGTTCTTCCATTGATAAATAATGTACCCAATAACACAAAACATTTATTGTTTTACTTTGCACCGTTAGTTACGTAGAGAACAAATATCTAGCCTGGCGAATTACCCATTTATGATTATTTTAGAGATGCATTGAAAATTCATAATGCTTATTTTTTAATAAATAGTTATGCAGATATTCTGACTTTTGAACCACGAGGGAGGAAAATTAAAAATACGACACGAAGTTTAAAACACTTTCAACGAAAATTATTTGAACAAGAAACGTTAAATAATTTTCGAAATATGAGATTTTTTATTGTTGGAGTACAGCAAACAGGTTGACGGTCCGCCAGGTCGAAAGCGATTATCGTCGCCTATGGATATTTGCAACACCAATGGGCTGCCGGCCTCGTAGAAGTGGACTGATACCTAGCCATTAATGCCGGAACACAACTGAAAGTCGTTATGGCGGCATACTCTCGACCAGGGGTGATAGCCAGCCAGACAGGTAAATGCCCAGCCACTTGGCTGTAGGTTGTTTTGTCGCCTCTTATGACCGGCCGCCCGGCCACAGGAAGTAATATTACTTTTCAGTTCCTGTCCGGGAATTTTTGATCGAATGTTTTTTATGGTTCTGTAGCCAAATGTTTGAAACAGTGGATATGTGTCACCTCTATGGAACTGTTCGCTGTACCTGGCCTAACACGCGCCTAGCGATTTTTTCATTTAAGAGGTCAGTTGAGAACAGAAAAGGGCAGCTGACACAAATAAAGCGCTACTATTATTTTATCAGGGACCTATCACTCGAGTCATTTCTGTTTTATTTCATCAATTAACCAATGCTTCAATTTATTACTTTACAGTTCTCGGAAAATTTATCTTTTAATTGCGTCAAAACATACATTAAGATTAATATTACAGAAACAGTCGAAGAGATAAGTTTTTTTTTGTTATCGGAAAATAACAATGACCACCCAATGACAACTGGTCTTATAGCACAGATAACGCATTTTTACCTTTAATATCAACGTTGTCACATATATTTTACAGAATAACAGTCCATTTATCCATCAAATACATATACATGTAAAAGTGATTATATTTTTACTAGCTTCTGCCCGCGACTTCGTCCGCGTGGAATAGTTACTTTGGGTTAACGCTAACTTTAACCCGCGACTTTGTTTACGTAGAAGGTGAAAATATTTTTAAATCTCAATGACCGCCTGGCTTGCACATCATAAATTTTGTTTTAAATTAAATGCTTGTGATGAATAACGCATTTATTTGGATAGGGATTAATATCTTGTTTATAAAAACACCTTCGCAAATAATGCATTATTTTACAACTTTGGTTAGCATAAATAAGGCTATTGCGAGCCAACCTTAAAAGATAGACATATGCTGTCGCGGACTTTTTTTAGAACTTTTAAAGGGGAACAATACTGTCACACATGATTTTTGCGAAACTTTAACCGTCTACGCAGTGCATGCAGCGGAAGCTCTCAAAAGAAAAAAATAACCCGATTTTGAAATATTCTTCAGTGCTCCGCTCCTACTGGTCTTAGCGTGACGTCATATACCCGCGGCGCAGCCGCGGGGTAAACTCTGGTATAAATATAATCTCTTTATGCCCGGTTTCAATATTGTAAAAACGATTCGTTTTTGATACCGACGGTTAAAATATTACCGCCTGGTAATTCTACTGACAGTATCAACTACCGATGGGAGGGATTTTCTAACCGATCGGTAGACTTTTTGTATGGAAACTACAGATGAATGTTTCTATATTACAACCGCTGGTTGTCAACACTACTATTCGTAGGAATTTTAGTACCACCCGATTTCGGCCGGTTGCCGGTTTTTTTGTCGTTATTAATACGTGATTTTAAATTAAATTAAACTCAATTTTTACTTCTTTTTTTGACTTGGATTTAATACTTATTTATATCTTTCAAATTTACTATTTCTATCTTTAACAGTTCTAACTCCAATTCAAGTATTGCTTTACTATTCATCTCTATTAATATTATAAATGCGAAAGTAACTTTGTCTGTCTGTCTGTTTGTTACCCTTTCACGGAAAAACTACTAGACCGATTTGGTTGAAACTCAGTATATATACTTTTTTGATGCCGAGGATGAACATAGCATACTTTTATCGCGAAAAATGGGATAGTTTCCGTAAAAGTATATTTTTCTGTTTGCCTGTAATGCTTTCATGGAAAACTATTGGACTGATTTGGCTGTAACTTGGTATGTATGTAAGTTCAATATGTAGGACGGATATAGGATTACAAAAAGTTCCCTAAAACAATTGAAAGAAAACAAAAAATCGGACAAGGTTTCCACAGTTTCCGTCATTTGACTCTGGTACCATGAAAATCATTGTTTGTAGCCTTATTTAAAAAAAATTGCGCTCGAAAACCACAAATCCCTATAACTAGCGAAAAAATTCTGAGGTAACAACGCTCTTTTTTTTACAAAAATCCAATGACATTGGAACAATCATTATTTAAAAAGTTTATATGTAAACAACATTGAACAGATTACTGCGTTTTGTTCATGCAACATTCATATAAAATGGCTCTGTAATTGTAAGTATTTTTAAAGCAGATTGATTGAAAGCTTGATTTTTAATGACAATTGATTATCACAAAAGGTCTCTTCTTTTGAAAATGTATTTATTTTGTAGTTATACCTGAACTAATTAATTACGTTGCGTTAGCAAAACGCTTGGGAGGGAATTAGTTACTGATAACCGACAGTATTACTAATTGTCAATGAGCTTGTGAAACGCTCGTATAGCCCTCTCAACCATCGGTTTTGGTAGCTTCAAAATCAATCAGTTACTATTACAGACAACCGTCGGTAAAATATAGAAACCGGGGGTTTGCCTACATCCGTCAACATATTACAATTCAAAAATTCAATCTAAATTACACTTTAAATCACAAGTATGAAGTTCAAAATTAAATGCACTTTTACGCACATCTTCCTTTGATCTACGTATAAAAGAATATCTGCCTTAAAAGTATAAAAATAGAGCTAAAATTTATTTGAAATCTTTTAAGTTTTATTTAAATAGAAAATTAATACTAACGGGCACAGAGAAATGTATTTTATTTCGAATTTAATAAGGTTGAATTCTGTGTTTATCACTTTTTAGTGTCACTTTTTCGTTTCATCTATTTTCAAATCACAACGATTCGAAAGAAGTTTCACTTCAAAAATAGTTTTAGTAGATGAAACTTGCTTTTGTAATAAATCAAAACATTATTTCAGCGTTGTGTAGCAGCTTATGGATTACGTATGCCTACTAAATTTCATCCATATTGACCCATTAGTTAACGAGAAAATATACTGTGACATACAAAGACAGACGAACAGACATGACGAAAACATAGGCTACGGCCTTCTTTTTGCCGAAATGACTATGGAGCTCTAGAAGTGGAGGTAATATCAAATGTATATATAAAACCAATAAAGAATATTGTTTATTTCTCCACACACACCAATAGTAGGTATAATTGTAAAATAATATACAAATATAAATATTGTATGTAGCATAAAAGATCTATTTACCTTTACACCTTCATCAATGTCTATTTCCCCCCGTCTAGTAAAATGTGTAGTTGCGATGGAAAAACCAATTTCACATGAGAGGAAATGATATATTTTATGGCCAAAGGCTATTGCGAAAGAAGCCACTTGTCTCAATTTATATTCAAATCGATTTTTCGCTGAAGAATATCAATGAGTTACTCTAGTAGAATTTTATTAAATAAAAGTACACGATGTAACGTGTGTTAAACTTTTATCTTATTTCTGGCAACAAATAGAAAAGTGGATAAACATTTACACGTCATATGACCTTGCACTTCATTGGTCATTTCTGATGAGTTTATAAAATGATATTTTGATTGAGCAGGGCAGGTATATAAGATAGTATTATAAGATATTGATGTAATATTGCCTGGTTTGGCAGTGAATGGCAATTTGCGGAATATCCCATTTTCGAAATTAACCTGAAGCACCTTATAATTTAAAAAGTAGTTACTGTTACGTCAGTGACTTAATAATTACGTAACGTTAATTCGACGACTGTCTTTAAAACCCATGGTCACTTTCAAATTTTTTTTCATTACTTCCCGATTTAAATAAGCGGACGATATATCCACTAGACAAGCCCAGGGAGAACAGCGTGTTCCTCACATGAATAATCTCGATATACAGGTACATTCACAATGTTTTCCTTCACCACATGGCAATTATAATTATATGCACATTAAATCAGAAAATCTGCTTAAGTTGTGCATGTTCCCCAGCCAGGATTTGCAACTACATTATTAGAATGTGACACTACAACCAATTTTATTTATTTCAACATAACTAAATTTCATACACTGACTGCAACGCTGATAGATCCATCAGCGTTGGAAATCTATCAAACCAATATTGGCCCCAAGGTATTCCATTGTATACTACTCATATCATAACAAAGGCATAACTTGCTTAGCTTAAGGATTTACAACGTGTGTCTTTGGATGTATGTATTTAATCTTAGCTTAGGATTGTCTGAAAAAGATCGCTTTTTAGCGATAAAGCCGCTCATTGTACGGTCTTTGTTTATTTTTCTTTTGTGTCAGTCTTCACTTTGGTGTACAACAAAGAGTTATCTATAGGTAAATGTATACCACAACTTAAATAAACATAAATGTTCCAACAACAGTTTGGTATCGCAAAAAACTGTCTGATATCGCATTAACAACACATAAACCTTCAGTATTTATTATTACGTTACATACTTAAATAACCATTTAGGAGCCTCAAACATTAATAAAGTTATGGTTTCAATGGCAAATAGTAGACAGCACACTGGTGACAAGATATTTAATTAAACTGAAAGGACTTTAATAGAGAGCTTTTAATGTTTGACAAGTCAGCCACGACGCCACTAATTAATGTATAATTACAACCCAGCAAGCAACAGTTCAACATTTTGGCATAAATGCTTTTACGAGTTTATACACACACACTCAGCTAGCACAAGCATCCATTTAGAAATTACACACAGTTACTGATTAAGTTTAATCATAAGTCAGCGTTAAGGTTGGGCGGTCCTCCTTTCAAGGACGTGTTGGCATTTAGTGCGGGTAATGGGCCATTTCAAAGGGCCTAGTTTACAATGTGTCAGCTAAATCACCAAGGAAGTCGGGGTGTGAGCGTGACAGGACATTTTCTTTGAACCAATCCTCCATTTCCATCAATTCCGCTCCGTCACCGCACGCGCGCACGCTTTAATAGGCCACTCGGAGTAAGCTCGCGCCACTTCACATGTCTGTCACGTCCCACTGAGATTTTTCATGGAGATTTTCACGTCCAAAACTGATAGAGCCGAGATCCTGTGTCGTGATTTACTCCATCCTGTTCGCTGATTACTTTGAACAAAAAGTTACCTTGATCGGATTCTAAGTGAAGTTCGAGCAACAATAAAGTTCGCTTTAATAAGAAAGTAGGTAATTTATAGAAGTTTGAGTAAAACTGCACAACTTTTAAACATGGCCATTAAACATTTTGAGTTGCGAAGTGCACGAAAATTCTCGTAATTTGTAGTCATAATAAAATCGCCTACTGCAAACACAATGCTTGGTCCTCGCCCACAGCGTTTTCATTAATAAACTCGTGGGCCTTATATTCTAAATTATTCGGCTAGCAAAATGGTTTTACATTATTGGCAGGAATGTATTTAAAGGCGAGTTATCCCAGTGTTATCGCTTGCGAAATGAATGTAATAAAAATATACAGAGAACCGTTAGCTTAAGATATGTCAATTATTATATGAAAACATTCAAAACATTATTTTAATTTGTTTCGTTATATTTTTTACGAGTCAATTTTATATCTAATTTGTACATAAAATTATTTATATTAAAATTATATTATTTACTTGACGATTGGTCGTGTTGTGAAGTTTTATTACTGGAAACTTGTTTGGTAACTAATATTTATGTTACTTCATCGGTTACAATTAAAATTAGTATAATTTACACGGTTGATTTCAAAGATTGGGATAATGTGCCCTTATAAGTCTACGTCAAATTTAAGAATACTAACTTTTAAATCGAGATCCATTACGAGATGTTTTCCAAATGATGTTCCGCCAGTCTTCTGTATATGCAGGAATACCATCACGTCGTGTGCATTCAAATCGAACCTGAAGTCGTCGTGAAGAACTTCGTCATATGATAATCCAGGCTGCACGATGACGTCAGGCAACGGTCTTCCAGGAGCCTCATCATACGTGAGCGCTAATGCCTCCGAAACGCGCTCCCTTGGAGAAAGCGCGCACACCTAAAAACAATACATAATCACTGTTATTGGCTGCCAGCCTCCAATTACAAGGGCTTCCCGCAACCCTCGAAGGCACTTCATTAACTCCAAGATTAATAAGTTACGTAATCTTACGAATAATATTATTATATGATTGCGTCCCTAGATCTGTCGTACTATGAAATTGATTAACTACTTATGTCAGAGCAAAACGTGGTCAATTTTTTTGTAGATTTATTAAAACCATCGAGTAATAGTTATACTAGGAACGTATTAAATTGAGCACATGTTATATCTCTTTTATTTTTCGAAATATAGACCCATAAAAATCTTATTCTTAATTAAGATTTTAAACTTAGGGCTTTCCTTCATTTGTTAATTTCATTCGACGTTACCTAGAAAATGGAAAAAAAAAATTTACTGCCCTTTGTAGAATATTATTTATTTTAGTTTAATAACAAGTAGGTGATATAACATCACCGCAAAGCGTATGTTAGTACAATAGATATTATACAATAGTAAGGACTAGAAATCAGGGAGATCTACAATAGAAGCATTTCGGGGCCTTTATTAATAACTATTAGTTAAGTGAATCGATAATAAAAACAAATCTACCGGACTACCCCCAAGCTCGGACACTAACTTTACTAGTTTAATAATAACTTTTTCATAAAGAACTATATTTTATGATTACGGCTGGGTTTCTCTTTATCCAAGCAGGAGCAGAGAAAGAATATTAATTCCTGCGGCCAGGCGGCCTGTCGCAAGAGGCAACAAAACAACCTCACAGCCAGATGGTAGGGTATTTGCCCATCGGGATAGCTACCCCTGGTCTAGAGCATGCCGCCATAAGAACCTTGAGTTGTGTTCTGGTATTAGTGGCCAGGTTCCAGTTCCATCCACGAGTACGGCAGCACATTGGTAATATGTAGTGTTGCAAATGTTTATACGCTACAGTAACCATTTTCCATTACAGTTGGGCCGTCAGCCTGTCTGCTGTACTCCAGCAATAAAAAAATATATCTTACTATCCATCATTTGACTCACTGTTGGTTGAAAGACAAACTCCATACAAGTAATGTAAATTGTCTACCAATGGTAGAAGCTGGATAGTAAGATAACAGAAACCCATTAGTGACACCTAATTTTATTGCATATTTATTCCGTATACAAATTATTACTAACAACAACCAACCTAATTACAATATTTAGGAGTTTTTTACCGTACTCTTGTAAATGTAAAAAAATACATAGTAGGGTTATTCTTGTGCGCCCAACCGCACGCGTCATTGACAGTAACCAGGTTTTTTTACAAAATTTAAGCTTTTTGAAAATCCTTCCGTTTCAACTGCTTTGTTGATAACAATAATGAGCGATTATCAGTTAATTGTAGTCAAATATGATTTACCTAGCACTAGGTAAAAACAAACGTGGTTGCGGTCAATGCTGGGCGTTGGACAATCGCCCGCCCGCCAACAAGAATAAGCCCAGTAACATTTATAACAAAAACGATGACTACGCCGAAAATACTGTAGTAAAGATAATATAAATATCTACCAGACAATGCTAAGTGAGATAAATCAATTCAAATCAAAACACAGCCTGTATAAAGACCTTGGTAAACTAGGCTGAATGATCACTGTTTTCTCCGTGCCCTTGTAAGTTTTAACTCCCCTGTGCCACTGCCATCCAATCCATACAAGACGCTACCCCAAGCCCAAGTAATGAAACACAACTTGCAGAGGGGAAAATAGATTCACAGAGGTCTAATAGCAATTTGCTTGAGAAAAGTTCGACATGTCTATTTGTATCTACGACTGGAATTGCTTGTAAAAAATAATGTTCCGAAGCAAATGAAATATAAGCTACGAAAGTCGATATGCACGAGGAATATTTTTGTTTCTTATAATAACTGATTATACAATGATGATAATAGACAACCCCTCCCCTCACCCCTCCCCCCGTTAGTAATAGGTATCAAATAAGGAAAATGGGTCGCGTGTGTATTAAATTCGTCTCATCTAAGATGAATAATTGAATAGGTATACATAATTTCATTATTGAATAACATGTACACTTAATAAGAATATTTTAAAATAAGCTGGTTGCCAATTTATGAATTTATATTGAGATACCTTACATGATTCTATATCTGTAAAAGCCTAGCATATTCAATAAAAATTCAAGGCGTTTACACTTAACTTCAAGTACAATTAAAAAAAGTAAACAGAAAGACCACTGAAATTGGGGTCAATACCATTTGTAAGTTAGGTATAAGTTCCGAGATAAGTTATACTTACTCTTCTAATTCATAATCTAAACTTATACGCCTGCTTTTATTTATACAAGTCTATTTACATATGCAGAAAAGTTTGTATTGTTACAATTTAGGCTCCGACAAAGACAAATTCCACGTACAGATCTGTAAAAGCACATTTTATTACCTGTCGGCATTTGAACTAATTGTAATCCTTTTATGATCGTCTTCTTTTGTTCACTCATTTATTGGCATACGTTTCTAGTTATTGTGGAGAACAGCCTATTGTCCTATTATACTCGTTTACGGCCGCACAGGAGCATCATTAGCCACGTGTTGCGGATTATAAGTACAAGCTAATTCTAGGAAATTATGTCGACGTTGCCAGGCGGGCACATTTGCATTTTTGAAGTATAAAACGATGGCCTGATTGAGAGAGGGGGTCAGTTGAGCTACAACTACGATATAGGCGTGACGTGTGTACATTCGGGAATCTAATATTGACGGACTTTGCACGTTTTATTGAATTACGACCTTCTGCATTACGTTTGGATTTGTTGTGTTCGGTTATATTTGTACCCATGTTATACGTGTTTGTATAGTTCTAATAAACTCCATAATAATTATTAACGGCATTTTAATTCACGTCCCGCAAACTCGTAAGAGTATTATATAATTATGAGTTAAATAACGAACTAACAATTTAAAAGCAGGAACCGGTTAAAAGGCTAAATGTTGCCCTAATTGCACCTACTTTCAGACGCTTTAGACAAGTTTTTACTGATATTTTGCAAAGTTTTCGCAAGATACTCGCTAACTTTAAGAAACAAAACACTACAGAAATTCTTTTCATTTGTTTTGACGATCTAGAAAGAACTAGGATAAAAGTTCAAATTTTAGGTAAACTGTGTCAAGCGATAATTTTCAGTGTGCCTATCTACATTTTATTGTTTACGTATAGAAGAACGACCGAGTCCATCTTGGTTTAATTCATTATTGTTCATACACAATTTCGAATAATATATATAAAGTTCCATTTACCTATAAAGTTGATAACGTTACCGCCTGTCTGAATCTTGGTAACTTTTACTTAAAATTTCAGCAAGGCGTTCTCATAACGCAAGTCTTTATAACTTCCGAGAACACAGAAACTCAATTTCTTATGTTTGTTTATTTTCTTAAATATTTTCAAGAACTCGATTACAACAGTAATGCTGAATCTCCAAAGAAGCAATGATATTTATTTTAATATCTTGTGCTTCGATTAAGGTCGACGGGGGTTAAGAGGGTGACAAGATAAAGGGGCCTTTCCTCTTTCCCACTTGTTTGTTCGCCTAATGAAGCAGGAAGGGAGGGGCCTGCTCCCAATCAATACACAGTTACAATCAACTCTAGCCGAATCGAACGACAGGCATGAAGCTCCCAGATCAATTTGAGTATCTATTAATTCAAAATTATAAAGCGCCTTACAAACTGTCAGGTCTGAATCCATAATAAACAAATAACTTTGTAGGTTTTTATGAACTACAATTGATAAAAGTGTAAGATCTTTATCTATTATATATGATAATGAAATATAAGAGTGAATTTTCTTTGTTTTATGTACATAGCCTTGGATCAATGTTCATATAATATAGTAATCTAGTAAATTATAATTACCGAAAATGAATGTTTAACCAAGAACAATTTTAACCTGAAAATGCATGATTTCTTCCAGAACAAAAACAAACCACTGAAAAAGCCCTGATAAATTATGATGCTTCAATTTCTATTAATATAGGACCAGTCTAGACACGTATCACCAGAGAAATTAGCATATGCACTTTAAACAGAACTCTCGACCATCAAAGGATTACGCATCAGATTACTTATGAATCGATGCAGTAATGTTTCTGTTACTATACGATAAGACGAAACTTGACCTGGCGCCAGGAGGTGAACGAGCCGTTGAGATACTCCAACGACAGTATAGTTTTACAATCTCAGTATCAGCCCAGTTTACACCTTTGTTTCATATAACATTATTTCAACATACCAGACGCAAAAACCACAATGTACCCTAATCGGACATTTCGCGGCGGATTTCGTACTAAGCACTCACTTAATTTTATCAACGCGCCTATCGTAATGATACTCCCAGATTTTCTTGTTGAGTGTTGGCGCTTTTTTACCCTTTTTACCTGCGTATAAACTGGGTCAGGCTTATGTTTTTAGTAATCGTTACGCAATATTCTTTAGATATTTTGCTAACCAACTCAACATAAATGAGAAAATTGCGTGCGTTAAACCCATCCAGTGGGGAACATTTTAAAGAAATCTTACATCTGACCTTAAGTTTATTTAGAAATATTTTTTCGATATTCTAACCTTGGTGTAAAAGGCAAAAAATTCGTGTAACAATAAACGTTTAATTTAAAATTCACTCATAAAACCACTATATTCATACGAACTTAAAAAGTGATTATCTATTTGATATTTACGAACCGATTTCCGTTTTCATTTATTTATTTGAACAACTCAACAGATAACAATCAATAAATACATATACTTTGTAAATAATAAACTCCAGATTAAGTTTTTGTTAAGTTTAATTAAATTCAGATTAAAAATTTTAAGACAGGAAGAACAGTTTTTTTTTGATAGTTCAGAATATTCTTGAGGATGTCTATTTAAACTCAAGCACACAAAGCTGCGAAGAAAGATGTAGTTCTTAACAATGTATAGAAATTTCAACTTGTAATGTAGGGTCGGCTACTCCCATAATGGAGACAAGCATCGCTTAGCTGACCTGAATATAGGTGTGATTTTATGCTAAACTAATTAAACTGGCATGAAACTTTATCATTTAGCAGTGGCCCGAGTGCAGCCGTTCCTGTCCAGGTGTTATCCTGTGCATTATCAATTCACTGCGCAATCTGTCTGTGACGACCAACGAGTAGGTACAACCCGCCCGTACCATATGTGGGTACATGGACCACAACTCTAGGGTTGGCAGGCATCGGGACTTTATGCACCTGCAAATTGTTGATCACAATTTAAAAGTATCAGGCGATTGTCTATTATTTATTTAATGTGTATTAATAATGTACCGGCACGCTTTCAACATGTATTCATATAAGCAGTATTAAGTAACACTAGTAAGTACTAGTAGAGATATTACATTGGTTATTGATGCTACTAATTATAAATTAGTTAGCATGAGTTCAGCAGACAGGCAAACGGTAACCGCTTTCCATCAGCCCACCTGATGGAAAGCGGTTACCATCGCCTATAGACATTAGAAACACCAAAGGTGTTACCAATGTGCTGCCACTCTCTAAAGAGACACTAGAAACTGGCCACTACTGCCGGAACACAACTCAAGGTTGTTATAGCGGCATACTCTAAACCAGGGTAGCCATCCAGACGGGCAAATACCCTACCACCTAGCTGAGGACTGTTTTGTCGCCACTTACGACAAACCCGGCTGTGGGAAATTGTATTCGTTCTCCGTTGCTGCACGGATAACAATGAGTACCGTCTTGGCCTTTCAATTCTATGCTTTTCGACCAAATTGATTCATCAACTTGATTGTTCCGTCTAATATCAGCACTACTATAAAACTTAACTAGGCCGTATTTGTTGCAATAATTACTTTTCAAAATAGACATCCCGGAAAAAGTCAAGAACTTTTTAAAAATAGAGCTTTTTGCAAGGACTTTCCAGCTATAGATTGACACAACCCTAGACGCTGCATCACCGCACCATGCGTGCTCAGAGATGCAATTCTTTGGATCGAGTTTGCAATGTGTCCGTTGAACGCATGACCAAATTGGGGAGCTTGAAAGTAGACTTTCAAGTTCGATACTAGAACCGATACGATCACAAATGTAACTGTTTATATAACAACCCACGTAGTTAGAGTAAACTATTTCATTCAAAACTATTTGTTTTGCACTAGCATGCTTTGAACTATTAATTCTGTTTAATTTGAACATACATATTATGAGAATAACCATGAACGTATCACATGTATACGCCAGCCTGATGATTACGTTCTGGACGTCCAAGCAAGACATACCTAGCTGATCTTGTTTTAAAGTAGGTCCAATGATCCAAGAAACTGACAGCGTAATGTGGGCTGTGGGGTAAATTAAGTAGAAATATCGGGGTAATAACTGGATCTTATTAATGCCAGGGTAAAAAAAGACTTCTCAAGTAATATTACGTATGACGATCTATATTTCACCCTTATATCCCAAAGTAATAAAGCCACACGAGAGGATCATCCAAAACGCCTAAAATTGCTGTTTCTGCGTCCGTAAGTCAATCTTACCTATGTATATGGATAAATAATTAAATACACTGATTTAATCACAACTACCAGAACCTGCTCTAGAGTATTTAATATACCTATATAATATTGATATAATTTATAATTGTAAAAGAGATTACATTGCAACCAAGGAAAACAAACAGATTAATAAAATTATTTACATACAATATCTAGTAGTGGGTTATTTATAGAAAAATTATTGGCACACTTGAATTGATTCAATTTTGACTATTTCGAGCAATTTATTCGAATTGACACCCACATCGCATCAGTATTGCAAAAGTATTGCAGTTATTCAAATGAATACACGTTTCCCGACGGCTGCCACTCATCCGCCCACGGCTTGTCTGTTTGATCGCTGCTGTGATCGGAACTTCAATATTAGCGATCTGCAGCATTTTGCCAGTCGTCATCTAAAGAATCCGTTTTAATGTATAATAGACAAAATATTTTTGTTCGGCGGAATTTTGAAGAGTGATATTATGCTCCATAGTTTTATAAAACACGTACTTATAGTTAATCTATAATATTAGGTTGGGGAAAAAGTTTCTTCGCATTTTATATAAAAATTCAAAAGGTTTTTTTATAAAGTTTATTTATATTTGGCTAAAGTATGTCGGTGCCATTTTGTTGGATAAGTTTTTGCCATCTTGTAGGTAGTGATGTGATCCCATTGCTATACAAATTTTGGGGCTCCTGATCAAAAAACTGCGACAAGTGGTTTTGGCAGCCCTCTCGTGATGTTAACCTGACACTGCCTAAGGAATTCTGCAGAGACCGAAACAGGTGAAAATCTGAAGGTGCAAGGTCAGGACTATACGGCGGATGCATTAACACCTCCCAGCCAAACTCTCGTAATTTTTGCTGAGTGGCTAAAGATGTGTGAGGTCTAGCGTTATCATGGTGAAAAACCACACCCCTTCTGTTGATTAATTCCAGCCGCTTTCTCTCAACTTTTTGCTTTAATCTCATCAGTTGTTCGCAGTACAGTTCAGAATCGATGGTCCTGTCTGGCGGTAACAGCTCATAATGAATAATGCCCTTCCAATCCCACCATACACACAGCATCACCTTGTTGCGAGTTAACCCGGGCTTCGCCAGTCTGTGAAGCCTGACCGGCCTTTGACCACGATCTTTTTCGCACGTTCTTGTCGTACGTGATCCACTTTTCATCACCAGTTATCAGCTTCTTCAAAAATGGTTCAGTTTCATTACATCGTCATAAAGAATCACAAATCAGTACACGGTTCATTAGGTTTCTTTCAGTGAGTTCATGAGGCACACAAATATCGAGCTTTTTTGTGTACCCAGGTTTTTTCAAATGCGCCAAAACCGTTTTGTGGTCAATTCCCAGTTCTCCAGCTACATCGTAACTACTAATATGCCGATCTTGCTCCACTTTTTCAAAAATGGCATTAATTTTGTCCGTAACAGGGCGACCAGAGCGACGTGCATCTTTGATATCAAAATTTCCGGTTTGAAAACGCTTAAACCAAATTTGCGCTACTCTCACAAATACTGCATTAGGTCCATAAACATCACAAATTTTTTTCGCGGCTTGTGTTGTATTTTTACCTTTTTTGTAGTAAAATTTTAAAATGTATCGAATTTTTTCATTAGATTCACTCATTTTAACAATAAGAAAAACAAATGAAAATCACACATTTTCCTAATTTGAATTTGGAATTGTCTTCTTTAAAATTAAAACTTTTTAATGATACCAAAACCAGCCAGATGCAAATGGCATAGCCAAAGAGTTCATACATACTATATGCGAAAAGACTTTTTCCCAACCTATTATTATAAAATTCTATACATGTCATGTCTATACATTCAAGCTATTTAAAAAAACCAACTGGAATAGACTATAATATATAAACGATGAAGAACATGATGCAATTTCTTTAGATTTCTTATCCGTTTGTTCGGGATTCACGTAAAAACTACTGGACAGATTTCGATGCGATTTTCGATGGTCGACAGCTAATTCTTAGACTTAAAATCTGCGCTACTTTTTATCCTGGGAATCCCGCGGGAATTTTATGGGAATGATTTAAAATGTCCAGATTAAAAGAATCTAATTCCAATGTGATTTTTTTCACTAATCGATAGCAAATTTTATGTAATAAAATGTGTGATATTTTTATCCCGGGAATCCCACGGGAATTTCAAGTCAAGCGTGGACGAAGTCGTGGGCATATCCTAGTAGTATATATTATGCATTTAGGATAGTCGTCCCCTTTAGCTTGAAAATTTTCACAGGAATGTCAACCTATCTTTCGCTGACTATAATTTTATTATCTTACGCCGCCGACATTCATCTAAATTGAAAGACAGAAATGAACAGTCTCATTTCTGTCTTTCAATTTAGATGAATCAACCAAAATGATCCATATAAACATAAAATTGAATATTTTAATGTCATTGAATACAGTCTTGACCTTTCAGTTCTGTGCCTCCCAAATTAATTCAATTTGTTTGATCCGTCTCATATCAACATTATTATTACTTAAAATATAAATACAGGAAATAATGTAATAACAATTCTTTCGGACGCTTACATTTGTAGGCGTGGATGGAGATGAAATGCTTTAAAGTAAAATGAATACTTACGTAAAAGCTCAAACTCATGTACTCAAACTCAACTGGTACAAGAAAAGGTAAAATCCATGTTAAATTTTCAATTTGTGGCTCGGCGAAAGAAAATTGAGCGTTATAACGAACAACGGGAAGTCAAAGAATAATTTCATATTTATTGGCAGCTTTGCAGCGAGCACGAAATGTTTATCCATTTTGTTCTCTGTTATAACTGTAACGAGTGTTTCTTAACCTTTGACAAATTTTAAGGCATATCAACTTAGAATAGGGATTTTTGTATCCTACTGTCAATAATACTGAATTTGATTGAGGTGATTGATTGATGTCTTATTGTTATAATCTAATTCACTTGCACGCCAACGCTATCTGTGAAATTAGATCTTGTCCATCCAAAGGTTGCCTGGAATTGATTGCTTTAAGCAATAAGGCCGCTTATTGTATACTATCTTACTTATAGTATTTAACTTAATTACCTTATAGCATTTAAATTTACTGTGTATTTTTTCTCTGTCATTTTAGTGCACAATAAAGAGTACCTACCTTACTGTATTGTAGTCATTTAAGCTTGAATGAAAAGAAAAATAGCTCAAAAAGCTTTGTAAAGTGAGGCAATTATTTAAATAACATAAGTAAGCAGCATAATGTTGAACCTTTTGGGATCAGTATTTTGGGAGCCAAGCGATGTCTAAGCTATAATGTTTTCCATGACTAGTTTATGTCTGCGTGTTACAATTAACATATTATTCGCGAAAACCAATAATTGGCTGTCTGATAATTATCATAAATATTTATTAATGTGTCTTAACTGTAAGTTTTCCATCATTAATTTTTTTTTTCAAGACCGGAACACTTTGTGACGAGAGACGAGCAGTGGAGTAGTCTGGGATTCGCGGCGATTGCCAAATACACACTAAAACCATACCGGCCTTCATGCAATTTTCCAAGCTCGAGTCGCAGCTTACTAACTGATCGTTGCGATCCTGGCAGGTGTGGGCGCCCGCCTGTATATATTTGCAGCGGGCATTGCTCTCATATGATGAATTTATGTGCGATGGCACATAATACTCTTGTACGCCCCTATCTCGGAAAATTTGGTGCGGGTAACAGCTGATTGAAATCCAAGGCGCCGCTGGCTGTATGCCTACGGAAATCGAAAGTGTTAGACGCTACACGGCACAATCTAGCTCTGTCTATGGGAAGGGACATAGATTGTACACTCTCTCTCCTACACAGTGATGTAAGATAATTGCTGCTATGTAAGCAAGGATGCTATCTAAACTAAGGTAGCCGGAGAAGTATAATTGAAACTGGAGGGGCCGGACCGTAAAGTTCCCTCGATCAAAAAAAAGGAATGCGACCTTATAATAGTTATTGCAAATATGTTTAGCCACTACAAGTTAGACAATGATTCTGTAACTACGATAGTAGCAAATGATTTCCTGTCTTAACTTAATTTCGCATGAGACAAATTTAAAAATCACATTGTGAATGTTATCTACAAGATAACCAGTATATCCAATAAAAAATTTAATTATTATGAAAAGAAGAAAAAAGTTGTTATTGCTTGGCAGGTTGTTTCTTTTTTAAACTCACAAAATAGGACGGTTTGTTTAGTAATTAGTTGTTATTAGATAGATAGATAACACTTTATTGTACACCATTACAGAAAACACAGAAAAACTTATAGCCTAAAAATATTCTAAATGTGCACAATGGGCGGTCTTATCGCTAAGAAGCGATCTCTTCCAGACAACCCTTTATTAGTTCATTACAAAATAATGAAATCCAAGGCACGTTATTACTCCATACTAATATGTGTTGTATATAAAGTGGAAGAGTTTATTTGAATGTTTCTTTTATCCTTCCTCATAATCTTGCAAATTAGATGATTATGATGAAAACTTACATGTATATCTCTACAGACCATGGGCCATAAAAATGGTCCGGACTTGGAGCACTTGCGTGAGGAAGCCCCTGTGCCATGGGAAGGCCAACACGTAGAGGACCCTTGTCAAATTTAATCTAAATGTGGCGTGACACTGATCGGCAATTGTCCCTATCTACACCATATAGTAATGCACTCGCAGGCATAAGGACAAGCCCCGGTAAGTGTACGACTATTGTACGGAATGAGAACAAGAGGTTCTGGGCTATAGGGATGAACTGCTAGTGGAAATACAGATCGGCGTCTGTGGCGTTTGCCTGTCGCAATGTTCAAAGAACATGCAAAAAATGGGCAAACGGTGACTCGCCTATCACTGCATGGGCCCCTAAAAATGTCGTATAAGATTGTCGAGGGGCAACAAGATTATCAGAGGTGAGCGGCAGCAACATGGGTCCGACGTGATTTATGGCTAACCCTGGAACTTGAGTCTTAGTTGTCCACTCCATGCCAGGTGAGCGGCAGGTTCATATAATGGGGATGCTCACATCTGGACGATTATGCAATTTATGTGGATCCTCATGGTAAAATCTATAGTATATCAATGAGAATGTCTAAAGAAATGTTTAATAAAACCAGTACAAACAATAAGTTTTTACTGTGTACATGAGCTATATTAAAAAAAATTGAATCTTTAAAGATGGAATGCATAGAGACATTTAACTAATATTTTTAACTTTAACTAATTATTTTATTTTAATCATCAGTTAAATGTCCATGCACACCAGCCTTAGTCTAAACCAAATTGCAATTAAGTAAAGAACGGTGATATAATAGTTTCAAATACAAAATGTTTTTCAATCAATATTATTATAACATCTTCTGACCCTTAATTAGAAAATTTTAAAATATGCTGTTTAATGGAGTAATAAGCAGGATCACTAGTAATCAAGGCAAACCAATACTAGTATGAAACATAATATACTTTGCAATAAACAAGGGCACATTAATGACAAAGGTTTATTTAATTTTAAAAATCACCTGTCCAAATGGATTATCAGTACTTTTTAAAGATTGTAATCAACTAATAACATTTTAAATTGCAAAACAATTGTTAAGAATCAATAAATAATCAATATTTTGGATAGTATTGATTTATTATCAGTGATTGGGAGTCCATGCAAAATGAAGGGTTACAGTCTTATTCATATTGAGTTAGAGTAAGTTTGTAGCCTGCTTTATAGTTATCAAAGAAGCCTTCACACTTACTTTTAACTCAATATGAATATAACCGGTAAGAGTTCAGTAGATGTGATAAACTTTGTTTCATTCATTCATCATTCAACTTATTTTCATTATTTGATTAGGGAAGCATAAACTTTATTAAAAATATAAACTTTATTATAAGCAATAAATAAATTTATTAATTTAAATTGAAAGCCAAAAATATTTTAATTCATTGTTATATAGAATATTAACTATGAAGACCCAATAGGGATAACACAAATATATAGCATAATAAAGAAATTTTAGTTTCAGAGGGCAAATTTCAATAATGACTTCCTGAACTGAAGAGGATATGATTGTGTTTTTTCCTGAGTACTTTAATACAATTTGATATTTGCAGGGTTTTATAAGACAAAGAAAAATATTTGTGTATGATAACTAGATTTTATCAATTGTTATTATTAACTTATGACATGTGGATACTTGTTTTGTGTATAAAAAATATTCTGTTGCAAACATATTTAAAAGTTAATGAATTTGCAAAAATTGAATAATAAGTAATAATATTAGGAACTCAAGCCTGAAATAAAAAGGCATTGCAAGTATTCTAGGATACAAAAAAATTGGTGAATTTAATTCTAAATTAATGGTTCCAATACTCAGGTGATTAAAAATCATTTTTTCTATTAAATAAATAATTGGTAGACAAACACACACATTGTATATCCCCAAATTACATAAATTATGCTTGTGTTATGGGTAATATACAATGGACTACTCTGGGACCAATCCTGGACACCCAGACTATAGTAAATAACAGAGAAAATTCATTTCCAAAATTTACCATACCAGGAATTGAATCTGGAGCCTCTGAGTTGCAGTGAGGTAAGCAATCAAAGGCTTAGCCTGCTCAACCACAGAGGCCGTCGAATATTGAATATTAGAGTTCTATTTGCACAAATAGGATGTGAAAAGTATATAAATATTGGGAGATAATATAAACACATTTTGTATTTCCACAATGGAATACTCAGGGGCTAATTCCAGTATCACCGAACATGCCACTAACAATTTAGCTGAGAATTCCTGTATTCTAGTAATACTGATATTAAATGTATCAAGGCCTAGATGAAAGGACCTAATGGTATTCAATAACATTGAATCATTCAAGTTTATGTTTATAAAGATCACTGATTAATTTATCCAAATTAAAAGACAGACCATCTAATTACTGGATAAAGATAATTGTGCCTGTGCTCAAATCAAATAATTATTAAAGTGATTTTAATATAGTTAATAGGATTCATTTTATATAATATTATCAGCAGGTTATTCCACTAATACACATATAACACAAGTTTTTTTTACATATTTTTTGACATCTGGGTGCAATCATTGTCTACTCTTTAACCAGAATGATAGTGAACAGGGTTTTAATGACAGAGGTAATCTTTACAGTAAAGAACCTTTAAAAATCTCATTCGCTAAGTTCAGACCTGGACCTCACATAATATTTAGTATCGCTTAAGCGGTTTCACTTTCTAGATAGTATCAGTAAGTGCAAAAGCCAGTTTCCCTGTGCAGGAATTTATTTGTCTATGAAACACTATTTGCAGTATATATGTAGATAAATATATATTTAAATAAATTACATAAATGCACTTTCAATTATTTTATGATCTAGAAATCTAGGATCACCCTAAAGTTATTTGTTGTATACACAACTGTAACTTGTTAAGCTCAAGATATGTGTGTCCCTTTGTTGATTATTATTAAGTTGCCTATCTTATACATGAATAATTCACATTTTATAGCAAAACTTTAAGCTTAATTATTTTTTCAGAATTTTTCCTAACATTTCAAACATTGTCTCAAACAAAAGCTTTTATAACTTTAGAGAATGCCATCCCCACTTTCTTTAAAAAAAAGTATGCATTGAGACATATTATTATGATTTTGATCAAGATCTGTGTCTAACCTAACTATGCATATTTTAAAATCAATTTTCATCGCTCAAGTACATGCGTGGAGACCACCCCTAATTTTATATTTTTCATAATGTCATTGTGAAGCAGTGTATAGAATAAACCTTTCCACCAAATCTATTTCATAAAAATAATAAATTATTTTTATTTAAATTCCAAATAAATTTGTAATACTTAAAGATAAAATGGTGCATATTAATTAGAATAAAAATTCTGACTATTTCACCTTAATGTGTAAACAAACAGCTGTACCATCATGTAAATTCTAATTAAAACTAATGTGCTTATATTGCACATAATGAAATATGAGCACAGACCTGGTCTGGGCAGAAGTAGCCAAATGCAACCATCCCAAACAGAGAGAGCAACAAACAGAAGAATATCACTTTTCGAAGCTTAGATCTTGGCTCCATTTTCTTTATCTCGTAGACGCCGCCGGGTAGGAATAAAGCGAAATCACTATCTACTTGCACTGATACACTTTTTTGCATTTCGACCGAATGCATGTCTCATTTTTACAGAAATATCCCAAATCTAACACTCACTGAGTTGGTCTAAGTTTGTAAACGAGTTCATTCATCGTAATTTCTAATCCTTATCGTAATGCTATCGCCTTTACTTATCTAATTGAAGTATAGTTCGATTGCATTGTTTTGCTGATAGCACATGCATGTAATGTTACTGCCAGATCCGAAAATAAAATGAGGCGCGCGAGTACATTCGAATGAAGACCGAGTGCAGCGACTGCCTGCTGCTGCCTGCGAGACAACACGCTAGTTCCTATTCGGAACAGCGACTCGAATGGGGAGCCGATCGCTGCGATCATGAAACTAACAACAAAATTATAATATGAACACGACAGCTGGAACCACTAATCACACTTAGGATATGTTTACGATATTCTACATTACAATATAAATCATGTTACTTTATTGTATAAATTTGCTCACTATCTATAAAAATATGTTTTCACTCAAAAAGCTGAAAATAAATAAATCACAGTCTGTACTTTTTAGAAGAGAAACCTGCTTTCACTATATTAGACAGTCGGAGAATATGAAAGAAAGAGACCAGTCTATACAAATGTACTTATCAAAGAGGAGCAAAGTTGAAGAGAAATGTTAAAAATATCAATTTTGCTGAAAAGTAACACGAAACATTCAATTATATTCGTTCGGAAATTATGTTGAAGATTTGACAAAAACAGATAAGAATTTCTTCTTCATGCCTTCCAGGTATAGAGGGTAGGCGTAAGGAGTACCATCGTTCCTGACGGTGAGGTCTATACAGTGATATCGTACAGTGTCGTGGACGGCGGCGATACTCTTGGCAGCCGATCCACCCTGGCTTCTCCAGGGGGAAAGTTCGTCGCTCCCGACAGGATGCTCTTGCTAGAGGCCTGGTTTATTGCCGGGCAGAGTTAGAGGCGGTCAGGACGCGGGACACCATGACCATGATCCAAATATGTTAAAGCGAATTGGAATCTCCTGAAGCCGACACTAATACAGTGGATGCGGTACGTCCCTCTACCTGCAGCAACGGGTTACGTGGAAACACAGGACTCTGACCTTTAGAATGACGAAGATACTTACCGGGCACGGGTGCTTCGATAATTATCTGCATCAGATTGTGGGGTATCTGCCTTCCACTCAGTGCCGTGAGTGCGGTGCATGAGACACAGCGTTGCACACGCTGGTCGAATGCACTGCATAGGAACCTCAGAGATTCGAGCTCGAGGCCATAGTAGGACCGGTCGATTCGCTGGGGGATTTGGTTTTAAGGCCAAGCTCCACGTCGGCGATCATTGGAGGGCGACAGAAGCTTTCTGCGAGGCAGTAATTTCTCGCAAGGAGGCTGCCGAACGATTGAGGGAGAAAGGTGTGTATGAGACCCCCGAACGCCGACATCATTCTGGCCTCTGGAGGCGCATATCTGCGCCAAATCTCCCCCCGTGATTCCATTGCAGGGGTCAACAGCATGCGATGATCTAACCTCTGTTGGTGAAGGTGGTCACTCTGTCCCGGGGTGATCAAAGCCTTGATGCGCGGATTAACATAAGTGTAACTACGTTTGAAACCTCATTTTCTTCCAACTCAAGCGCGAACACATGGAACGCAAGTTCAGGTTAGTGGAGTAGTTGAGAACGTATCTGTTTCAGAGTCCCACACAAGCCGTGCGGCGCTTAATCTCGTCGCGTAAAGTCTAACTCCACTAAGGGCCCGGTATTGTACGAAATGTATTCCACCTGTGTCGGCAAAAAAAAGGAGTACCACCTTATCTGGAGCGGAAGTTAAAAGTGTCCAAAATAGTTGAGTGTGAAAATAAAGTTTCAAATATCTACCACAATAGCGCTGGCGTGTGAAAAACTTCGATGCTGCTGCTGAGTTCAAAAAATATAAATTATTAAAGTGCCATAACATGAATATAATGCCAGTATAGAAAACTTCAACTATTTACGTAGTATAAAATAATTGAGTAAATATCATGCTGTAAGAGAACGTGTAGTGATTTAATTTTTGTAAAATTAATAATAAAAAACCTCTATCTTACTCTAATTACTTTTGACGCTTCCTTTAAAATTTGTCCTATCCTACCATAGGGCTATTGCGCTACCCTTATTGTCCGCGTTTTGAAGACTCCTAATCGGTACTCTCCATACTTCCATGGTTCGTTACGACGTCTTAAATAAAAATAAACATGAACTTTAGTCGTATTATGTTATTTGATTTTCTTTTCAGAACTTTGCAAAAAATCCCACTTCAGTATTTCGAACATGAACGTACTTTAGAGATGCACACAAATTACTTGTTTCCCACAAAATACAAAAGTCCCCGAGCCAAGCGAACAAAACTGGATAATAAGCTCTATAATAATTGTAGTAATTTGGTGTCAACATTTTTTTCTTTTTAGGGTACCGTTCCATTTTAGAAAAAAACAGAACCGTTATGTTTTGGTATATCTTTCCATCTTTACATGTCGTAGAATTATATGTGGGAAACTACTCTAGGGTCTTTAAAGACGAAAAATAAGAATACGTAATGTACATGAAATTACGCGCCGCTAGATACGCAATGCAATAAAACAGCAAAAAAGTTACAATTAGGGGTGTGTGCCATAAATTTATCCGTGCAGGAACGGAGAAAGAACACCATTTCCTGCGGCCGGGCGGCCTGTCGTCAGAGGCGACAAAACAACCCACAGCCACTGGTAGGGCATTTGCCCGACTGGATGACAGACAAACAACCTTGAGTTTGAGGAGGGTGCCCTGTATAGGGTGGAGGAGCGAGATGAAATGATCCTCCGCCGCAAAGGAAGATCTTCCAGCGAGGCTAGTGTTGTTCCTCGCAGGCCTAGGCCCATCTATTACTGTTGAAAAATTGTATATATTCTTTGTACGTTTCGGTTAACTATTGGCTTGTAAGTGTTCCACTACAAGTTGTGTTCCGGCATTAGTGACCAGGTTCCAGTCTCCCTTAAGAGAGCAGCAGCGCATTTGTAGCACCTTTGGTGTTGCAAATATCCATAGAACTCGTGCAATAAAAAAAATATAACTGAGGGTTGAACACTTGTTAATGTAACATAAGACGCGTTCCTTCAATATCTCACAACCCCCAAAATGCTCCGTCTGCCGTTCCAAAAAGCGACCGCGGTCGTTTTGATCGTGGCGAAAACGTCAGTAATGACGTCATCATTTTCTATCACACAGCGCTCATAACGACCCATATTAAGAAGTGGGTCAAAGTGGGCGTTGACCACAAAGCATTAGTTCTCTCCGTCTCTCGACATTGAAAAAGGCGCGATTTTCAAATCAACCAATGACATTTGTGTATTTCGTCGTTTATAAAAAAATATCCTATGATTTTATATATTTGTTACGTAAAATAGGGTATTTTAAGATACTGATTTAAATATTTTTGTATTTTAAGTCAGTTTTTTTAATTCGATATTAAATTTTATTTCTTCGATGATGTCACAGGGGAAACAAATTCACATTAATTTCCTTTGCCTATAAAACGAAAATAATAAAACCTACTTATCAGAGTAATCTGTACTATTATTTAAATGTTACTGTCATTACTCATTACATGTGTTTATTTTATTTATTATTTATTGAGGTTTATGGCTTGGCAGCTAGGCTTTTAAGTCAGATCTTAAATTAAAATGTAGTTTCTTCATTTTCTTAAGCCTATGTGTAGCACAGCTGAACTTTAGGTTATCAGCTGGTGCCATTCAACAGAGTTCTTGTGACAACTCAAAAGGCCACATTTGACTATACAGTTCACATTTCTCACAAAACACATAATTACTACTCAAAAAATATTAATATCCTACAACTATTGTTCATTTTAGAGTAATTTTACACATTTCTAGAAAATAAAACTGCACAGCACAACATTTCCTTTCAGTTCCCGCCAAAAACTCCTCATTACATGTGAGCATTTTAGTGTGGCCAGCTTGGCAATTTTGTCGCTAGATTTATAATCTTTGGTCTGGTATCTGGCAAGTAATTGTTTGATCAGGTGTTTCATACGAGGAGGCCACTTCGCTTCATGCTTATCAGCTGTAGCTGATGCTGTGCTGTACCTCAGTATCAGATGTCTTATCATGGTGAAGGCGGAACATTTCCAAAATCACATATTGGATACGGTGATTAAGCCATAAGTGATACTCTGTTCACTGAATAGAGGTGGATTTTGCAACAGGAGTCTGCACCCTCCCATGAAGATATCTATCTAAGCTGTGTATCCAACATTGGTTGGAAGCCAATTTACCAGGCTTTTTCGGAGCGAAGATTGACCATAGTCGAGCCCTGGCTGAAATCCTTTGGATTATTCTTTATGAACTGAATTGGAGCTAATGGCATTCAGAAAGTTCACCAGAATTTATCTCAAGCAAGCCCGTATTAATAAATCAAAACTGATTCCTATTGAAAAGATTTGTACCTCTGCAGATGAATGGCCCACACCTTTAAAGCTTAATTAATTCAAAACAAGGTGGCTATTTTGAATAACTTATATGTACATAAATTTAGATGTCAGTAGTTATAATACATGTAAACAAAATATTAATATTTAACATTGAGCCAATAATGTTTTAGTTTTACTTTGTCTGGAGACTTATGAACATACAAGGTAAAGACTAGCTTGAGACTTCATTTTCAGTTATAAGAATTAGATGATTTTCTATACTGGAAGCGAACAATTGTGAGTTATAAATATGTATGTGCTATATATTTATACTAATTGATTGAAATATCTTTTTACTTATTTTGCAAGATGAAAAAATAAATGACTTTTAGCAGTTAAATTTGTTTATTTACTTAAACTAAACTTAAACACTTATAGACAATAATTTAGGACATGTAAAATCTTTTCAGAAATGTTCAGTTTTATCTATTATTTTTTTCTTCAGGATAGCATTTGGTTTATTCTCTTTGTTTTAAAAGTTTTCATGTAAACTGCAGTGTATAACTCGCATAAAATTCTATGTCCTAGTAAAACCCTTGCTTGTAATGAAAAGTTGTTGTTGCTAGTTTTTTCCGGATGACCTGAAAAACAAATGATATAAAGTGTCCATTTAATTACTTGCATAGTCATTATTTAACTCATAAATTAGTAACTATGTTGCAAATCAAGATTATATCAATAAGAGTTTTACAATGATTAAGGTATTTGTCACAAATCCATGAACTTCTTCAAGCTATAAGAATGTGTGCTCCATTAGCCACTTGTTAGCTTGAGCTTGATATTTTCCGGTAATTTGTTGTATATGTTCAGACCCATAACATACATTAGAAATCAAACACACTATCCAATCGCCAGGACAGTGTCTGTTCCTTAATTTGTATGTATTTATATGAGATACTTTACTTGTATTCTTTGATTGTGCTAAATTATCAAATAAGTAATTAATATTATTTTAATCGGTTGCTAATAAATTATTTTTCAGTACACATTTTAGACGAATTTCAACTACAACACAATACAATACAATACTCACTTACATCAATCATGAATTAAATAAGTAATTAATATTATTGGTTCTAAAAGGAAGTACAGGCGTCTGATGGAAACTTAATATGGACGAACAGGATGAATTTAGATACCTTCACAAAACTACTTACATTAGGATTGTTGCTCCTCTTATTTCGCCAATATTACGTACTACAAGTTATGTACTCTAATAACATTACATTGTCAACTTTAGGTAAGTTTTGCGAATCAGCCTTTACAAAGTTGACTAAATTTTGGACTTTTTGTAGACAGATACACACACACACGTGTGGTATGCAAGTAACTCCCAAAGTATTGACTTAAAAAAGAACTGCTCGAACATTGCCATCATTTTTGAAGTAAATACATTTTTAGACACTTCTGGGATGGGGAAAATGCACTAAATTCGTGTGACCGTCACGCTCAGATACTAAGTTTTACCTCTGAAGTGCAGATAGTTTTTTTAAAGGTCTGACTAACGATACCCCCTTTGCCCCAATTGAAACTGACGAGCAACCTTTTTATTATAACTGTATTGAAAACATCATTAGATAATGAGGTTATATATAAGTACCAGAGATTATTAATGATAACCTAAATGTAATACCAAATCAGAGTATTTTAATGGTCGAATGAGCTTTATCTGTTTTAATCGCCAAAAGTATAATTTATCCTATCCTACTAATATTATAAACACGAAAGTTTGTAAGAACGTATGGATACCTGTTTGTTACTCTTTCACGCAAAAAATATCAAATGGATTTTGATGAAACTTAACAATAATAGCTTACACATCAGAATAACAAATAGGCTATAATTTATAAAGATATAGTGTGAATTATACAGAATATAACGATTTTCCATCACCACGCGGGTGAGACCGCGGGGAGCAGCTACTTACAAATAAAGAAAAGTAATGTCATTACGACGTCAAATAGAACAACTCGAATTTAAGCCTGGTTATCAATTAATGGTATTCAGTTCTAACTGTAACTTATTTAATTTAAGTTCTATAAGATTGATTTTTTACTAAAGGTCACTTTAAATAATTTTAACGATAACTTTAGAAAATAATAATTATTGAACACAAAAAATAATAAATCTAGCGATGAAATTGCTAAACTGGCCACACTAAATGATCACAATATGTAATGACTAAGGACATTTACATAGACTTGGAATTGTCTCGAGTCCAGTCTGCGAATGCGGTGAGATTTATTGTGTCATGAATCATGTTTTCTTTTCCTGTCCTATGTATAATCACACTTCTCTTTACGGCTCTTTAATTTCTCTTTCCGTTCCTCTTCGTACTTCAATGCTTTTATTACTTAAGGATTGTAAATTTGATGTATATAGTATATTAAATACATTTGTTGTAAATAATCAAATTAAACTTTAATTTTAGTAGTTTGTATATATTTAATAATTATTTTTGACACTTTTTTCCAAATTTTCGGTAAAATTTTCTATTTTTCGCGTTTCGTTCCCTCGTTTTAAAAAACTAAATTGAAAAGCCATTTATATATGACTCTGGCTGAATGCACAAACCATGCCAAGCCAATATTGAACAAAGAAGAAGACTAAGGACAGTGACATTTAAATAGTGGCACAGATTATTATGATTAGTAGGTTTTATTATTTTTGTTTTGTAGGCAAAGGAAATTAATGTAAACTTGTTCGTTGTGACGTCATCGAAAAAATAATAATATTGAATTAAAAAAAAACTGATGCTTAAATACAAAAATATTCAGATTGGTATCTTAAAATAACCTATTACTCACAATAAAAGTATAAAATCAGAGGGTATTTTTTTACAATCCCTATTCCTAAATATATGTTCTGTAATGAGAAGTGTCAAATCAGGTTTTTAATTTATTATTATTAAGTATAGTCTGTTTCAAATAGGGCGCGGTTTGGGAGATATCACCTAAATACACATCGTGATTATAAGATTGGTATTGAATATTTTTATTACTATTTATATATATATATATTTAAGTTAGTTTAATTTATATGATAGTTTTATTTTTAGTAGTTTCTATAAACACACCTTTTAGGATTTTTATTATTTTAGATGATGAAACAGATAACATAAATTAAATAATAGACTTATATTTTTATCATTGAGTTATAACATGTCTAGAGAGAGCATTGCTAACAAACAACACCACGAAAAACGGCATTAAAAACGCGAAGCGTTGCTATATTCACTCTCCAAAAACTATCAATGTTGTTTTGAAGATATCAGCAAAAAAACATTACCCTATTTTTATGTAAGTGAAAATTTAAAATGGTAATTACGATTTAATCGCTTTATGTGTCATAATTTTAATATTAGGTACTCAGATGTTTCAAAGCATTTTTTAATAATTTAAAGTATTACCAACAAAAGTTGTGGGTATTGGAACAAGCCATAGAAAATAAACTACATGCACAAATGAGTTTTAGACGTTTTAGTATATGTACTGGTCATTTTAATTTATCTTAAAATGTCTGTACAGATTTCAGTATTTTTAAGTCTGTGAACCAATAATAATGTAATAATTCTAAAAAATATATTAATGGAAAATTATTTTTGTATTTACACAACAAGTTGACAAAGTTTATTAGACTAGTTATGCCCCAAAGATTATCCCAAGCTAAAAGTCAGTGAAATCAGTTGTAATAATTGACTTGGTACGATTCGATGGGTTCATACTGGGTAGTGCGCATTGTGTAATCCAAATTTTAAAAAAATATGTGTGTGTGTGTGTGTGTGTGTGACGTTCACACGCCGTAGAAGTGAAACAAAGTTTAACAAGGGTTGGGAGGGATTCTAAATTTCGTGACATCACATTTCATATATTATTTTGTTATAATATATTTAAGCATTAAAACACGAAATTCGAAGTACTAACGCAAAACTTCAAAAGGAAGAAAGAAAGCAAAAAACTTTATTTGAAGAAAATAGCGACATAATTACGTTTACATAGCATACTTTCCAAAACATTTCCAACTATCTGTATGAGCAGTGTTTAAATTATTAAATATAATGTATTCTATCTCATTTTCTCGCAGGCTTAGTCCTATAGATTTATATGTTTATTTCTTTTTAGTGTCGCTTTTTCGTTTCACTAAGTCAACGATTCTAAAAAAAATCACTAAACATCAAACAAATCACCCCAAATTTTGGAACTTCATCCCATTTATCACTTGACAACATCAATCAATTCGATTTATCGAATAATTTTATATTTTCATAAATAATCATAAGAAGTGTTAGTTAACGATGAAATGAGATCTTATCTTATCCTTTCCTCTTTTATAATAGTTCCGAAACATTTTAATAGCGCAGGACGACGTAACGATTTTTTTGCGAGAGCTCAAACCAGTAAAATAGTCGAAACTACAATAATATGCGTGGGAAGCAAGTGTTCCAAATTGAGTGCACTTTTTTACGGCCGTTTTTGTGCAATGCATGCGTTATCTAGACGTTTATATGATCTAAGATTTTTATACAGGTAATTAAAATTAATATAACTGTGTAGAAAAGTATACGATAATACTACAAATTGCGTTTTTTGGATGTGCGAGTCTTACCGTCATATTTGAAATAGATAGAGCGACACAATTATTTTCAACGAAAATTGGTCTGAACGACATCCCGTCTGATTTTTAAGATCTAGAGATTTTCGATTAAATGTTTTAAGTTTCCGTAGCAGTCCTCCGCTGAGAATCTTCGTTGTTCGTGGACTGCCCCCAGATACTTGCCCGAATTTTTCTTTATTTTCGATGACCGGAATGAAAATGCGAGATGATAGATATCCCGAAAAAGTATTCAGTTTCCACTGGATACGAGTCTGTATTTCATGCGACCGAAGCCGGGTGGATCTGATCTTTTCATTCATCCCAATAATCTGGAGTCAGCACAATGTCTTTTCCTTCCATTCACCTCCATTCTGCATGTATAGGGAATAAAAAATACAAATTCTATGACAGGCTTTTAATCCAGTATCAGTAGAGAATTCTAGTAGTAGGTACAGCACAATTTTAAAAAATCATGTGCTTTACGGGAAGTATTTCCCATCGCTAAACAAATATGATAAGTCTAAAATTATTAAAATAAAAGTGTACCTAATACATTATTAGCAAAATAAAAATCCTTTAAGTGCTCAAATCAAAATACTAATAAACTTAAAACATTTGAACCCAGAACAGGACCAAAAGTTTTTTACTGAAAACATACAAGGCACTTTGAAATAAAGGTGGGGAAAATAATGGAAATTACATACAAATTAATACCATTGCTGTATAGAAAAATCAATGAAAATTTCCCACTGCTGTTCATCAAGTTTCTCTCGTCACACTGCAGTTGCACTTAAAAGTATGAAGTCATTTTTTTGTAAATAAAATATATATGTACATGTAAAAAATTCAACAAGGAACATTCCATAATTGTATACCTACAACTTATAATATTTATAAGCAATTTTTTATTTGATTTCTTCACTTGGTCACAGTATAAGTATTGTTAATACTAATTCATTTCAGTTCATGCCATAAAAATGCATTTTGTCATCTTGTAGAATTGGCTGCAACACTTCCCGCGCTGATTTGGCCAATTGTCATCAATTAAAAATAAAACAGTAGATCAATGTATGCATGATGTATCAAAAAACTCAATGCCACGAGAGAATTCATTCTGTCCTTTACATTGATATTAAAAATATGTATACAAAAATGTCCACACCTTTGATTACAATATTTTGTTATATAAAAGTTATAAGTCACCACTGATATAGCCTACGCCAAACTTTAAAGCCTCTTTCCAGATTGGCTGCAGAATGCTATGCAATACTTGATTTTGTATGAAAAAAAACGCATATGCAGCAATCTGTTGCTAACTATACCTGCTATAAAGGATGACATGAGCTATATCCAACAATATTTTCATAACATACTGATGTTCTCATGTGAACACTACACTCAGCGCACAATACTTTAACATTTCAATAAGCTTTACCAGTTCCTAAACAAGGATCAACTCCTCTCACCACAGAATTTCCTAGTTATAAAAATTACTATTTAATATATCAGTCCACGAATTTGAAATAAAGTCCACAATTCCACTCGGCGCCTATTGGCGCACTACTGACGCACATTACGACGATCGTCGGTTATATTTAATGTTTCTGTTCACAAGGCGTTTGTTTAATTAAACGTTTTTCAGTACAAAATATTATTTAGCACAATTTATTGAACGTTTTAGCGATGCACTGTTTAAAACAATCAATACTCGTTATATTACATTGTTCAGGTTGGAACGCAACATTCACCGGTCACGTCGTCTAAGGATACACTCCACTCGCCTGGTGTAATGCGGTACCAATTTAATTATCCGACTACTAGTTGTCTATGGGGAGAAGCCAGTCCTCGAATTGCTTTCGCTCATCCAATACAATCAGTTACGAGGACGACCACGGCCGCGCGATCCATCCCGATCCTATAACAATTAAAATACTTTAATTAATGCAATATAATTAATTAGGTACATATGATCCAGACCTGTGCGCTGCGTTGCAAAACGACGGCGACGTGAAAATTTCAGGCTTTTTTTAGTTAAGTTACTATATTTAAATCTACTCCATTTACGTTTGCTTCGCAAATTAGTCACGCACAAGACTCGGGCGCCTAAGTGTGAGGAGCTACAAACCGGGAATAAATAGGCAGACAAACAAAGAAGCGAGCTCTACCTCTGTTCCTTTCAAACTATCATCCATCTGTTCATTTTAACAATTTAACTAACGGTTTTAGGGAGCTCGTGTCATTTTTAAATATTTAAATTGCATATAAATATAAAAATAGTATGGATATTGTTTTCAAGTCAACCAACATCTAACAACAGTACACGGCAGCGCCGCGCCGGTGCGACGCACATAAGATGATCTCGTCTGGTTCCCGTGGAGGTAGGCAGAGACAACTGATCTCCACTTGCGACCATCCTGAAAAACACCTTTCGCTTCATCTACTTCCATAAATCTTCATACACTCACTTTTAAATAAGGTGCTTTTTTATGGTTAATAAACAATATAAGGACATTTTTTGTTATTCCCTCAGACTTGAATTTTGTCGAGACTTTTTTGTTTTTATTTTATTTTGTCATACTTTCGAGTTATTATTTTACTTCTTGATATGCTAACAATAAAATCTTTAATTATAATCAACATGTTTTTTACTCTACCTTTTTAATAGAACTTTACAAATTGGCCGATGCTTTTTGTTATTTTTGTTACCACACGCATTATTTCTTACTTTAATGTGGATAATGTTCAACTTTTGTAATTTAATCATGGAACCTTAAAAATACTGGTGAACAAAAATAGCTTATCTCAAAAGGTATCTAACATCTATAGTTACAGCCAGTTTTAGTCAAAAAGTTTTGTGGTCTACTTCTTTACATAGTATAAAATAAAGTCGCTTTCCGCGTCTTTCTGTCTGTATATCCGGTAACTCTTACTAAACTAGGCATCATGTTTTTAAACGGTTTTCACAATCAGTTTTAGAATTTTTCAAGGTTTTTATATATATATACTAGTTTTTGTTCGCGGCTTCGCTCGCGATATATAATAACCTAATTAAAGTTTTTATGTAAGCAAAATAGACCTACTCACTCGGGATTGACCTGGGGCGTAGCTGCTGCGGGAAAAACTCTAGCTAAACTATTTGCAAAATTGATCTTTTAGTTGAAAAGATAGAATGCAAGTATTTTATTATTTTAATAGGTATGGATCACTAGTTATAAAAAAAACTAATTTCCACGTGTTTAATAATAATGATTTTCTTCAAGAACTATCTAGACCAGTTTTTATATATTTTATTGTAAAGTAGCTCAAAGAAGACATACTTCTATCTCATGTATATGGTGTTTTAGAAACTGATTGTGCAACAATAAAAAATGCTTATTATTTAAGAACAAACCTTGTGATGGGATCTATAATTGGAATCACGATCACGATAAGCGTGATCCCTATTATCCCGATTCTCACGATCGTCGCGATGGTCACGGTGATCACGGGGATCTCTCCCGTCACGCAAATCACGTGGGTCGCGATTTTCACGATTGTCGCGCGAGTCCCTCGGGTCACGCTGGTCGCGGGGATCTCGCGGGTCGCGCTGGTCGCGCCCGTCGCGGTGCTCCCTCGGCTCGCGCCCGTCGCGATTGTCTCGCCCCCATCACGACCTTCACGATGATCACGATACTCACGATAGTTTCGATAACCACGACCACCCTCGTGATCGTCTCTATTATTGTCCTGATTATTAATATGAGGTATCTTACGCGAGTCTTCTTCTTCCTGGCGCCTCTCATAATGTATAAAGTCATCAAAAATTGAGGTAGAGTGGCAATAACAATGCATGATTCTTAACACTTGTAGGCCCTTGGCATGAGGCACTTCTTGGGTGTCACGAGAGTTAGTTACAGGCTTATTTTCATTATTTTCTAATTTGATATGACGCAGTTGTACATTTGGAACATCTTTAACATAGATCCACCTCACACGGAACTGTCCTTTCCACTTATCCTGCGACCACACACTGGAGTTGGAGTTGTAGTCGACCGCGCTGGTCATACGTGCCATTCCACAAAAATGACCACTTCCATTAACTGAAAAGAACAAATAGACTATGCCGCCCTCCCGTTCCCGCTCACGGTACGCCGCGTCAAGACGTTTATTACCGTGTTCAGTACTGCACCAAATCTCATACTTAATGCTACGGTGGATGTCGTCTTCTGAGTACGACTTGATAACGAAGAAACGAGCTAATGGAGCACTTAAGTCAAATTCTTTTGGGTTATAATCATTCTTGACGCGAAGTTCGTCCAAAACGGGATGTGGCGTTGGAGTGGGATTATTAACAGGGGGAGGGACCGCTACTGGCGGCACGGGCAGAGGCACGCGCGGCTGATGTGGCGGGTGAGGCTGGTGGGGCTGATGCGGCGGCGGGGCCCGCGGCGCGTGCGCCCACGCGGGCGGCGGCTGATGCTGCGGGGGCGGCCCGCGCTGTGGCAGCGGCGCCGGCTGCGGTGGCGGTTGCGGCACGGGCGTCGGCGTCGGCACCTGTGCGGGCAACGGCAGGGGTGCCGGCACCGGTGGGGTCTGCATCGGCGGCGGTGGCACCGCGGTCACCGGCGCGGTCTTGCCGACATCCCAATTGCTAATGTCCATGTTGTGTTTGCCAGGCACAATCGGCGGGGGCGGCATGCCAGGGCCCTTCTTTTTAACCACACTCCCCTGCGTGGCAGGGGCGGGCTTGGCCGGCTGGCTAGCTATTGAAGCCCATGTCATCTTTTTGGGCTGTGCCCCACAGGACACGTCCTTAAGCTCAGATTGGCGGTCTTTATCGGGTTTGTGTTCGCCGAGCGAGAGCGCCTGAACGCTCGTCTCGACCGCTTTGATGCCATCTGGCACATACAGGCCGTCGGCCCTGTAATAGTCGTCATATTGCTTCGCGCGACCTAACTGGCCCCAAGTGGAATA
Source organism: Dendrolimus houi (assembly GCA_039645545.1). NCBI lineage: Eukaryota > Metazoa > Arthropoda > Insecta > Lepidoptera > Lasiocampidae > Dendrolimus > Dendrolimus houi. The sequence continues at coordinate 9,307,828 of CM077121.1, read as the reverse complement.
GTCGCCGTTACCATGGAAATAGTTAAAAGTCTGCCCAAATGCAGCGGTTGAAAATGGCGTCGTCGATGGCCCAAATACACCTGAAATGAAATTTATATTGAAAAACATAATTGGCATATAACTCAAATTCAGACATGCAAAATAACATAAAAATGTATGATTATTATGAATAAATTAACTAATTAAAAATGGTGAATTAAAAATGTTTTCAATTTGAACATAAAAGAAGTAGCCTGTGTAGCCCTAACTTGAAATCACACTTAAAGTCAGAAATGAGCTTAGATAATTTGTTGAATGCTAAATTATGTGGATCAATAATGATTGTAATCAAAAAGAACAAAATGGAGAGATAACTCTCATTTACTGAATAAATACTAGCTACCATCCATTCCATAAGAATCGTGAGGATTGTATCCTCCGAGGAAAGTCATCGGGTCTGTTCCATTGGTGGACCATGTCCCATCCCCGACTCCAAAAGCTTGATAAGGAAGTGCTGTTGTACCGTAATAACCTGAAATGAGGGAAAAATATTCCTCAAAGGAGATATCTCATTTAGCTTGGGTTTGGGCTACACATTTAACTATCTCACTACAAATTAAGTCTGTTTACATATTTTTTGTTATTAATTTAACATTCTTCTATCAGTTTTTGATTGTTTATAGAATATGTACCTACCTGCCGCGCTGTAAGGATCGGCTGCTGATGAAATTGGTGGTGCATAGGAAGGTTGCTGCTGATGACGCCATGATACTTCTGCGAGCTCGTCGCCGCCGCTCTCTAAATGTTGCTCTTTCGGTGCATTTGTTACTGTAATAGAGACAGTAAAGTTTTATCAGTAAGTTATAACTATATCAACTCCAAGCCTAACTTTAGAGCTACTCTCAAAGATAGCCTTTATGGCTGACCTGCATTACATTTATACTGACTTTATTGATATTAAATATCAGCAACTCTCAATGTGACCTTCCAACACTTGTTTTTGTATAAAAAAAGATCCTGAGACACATAATTATGAAGAAAAATAATTTATAAGTTTTTAGGTGTGTTTTTAGGCAGTATCTTACGCTTCTTCTCTTTAAACAACAATAAAATGTTGCAAAACAGTGTATGGAGAATAAGGAAGTAGATTTAATTTCAACTTATATGTATGACCATCAAAAAATGTTCTCCAGTGGAACTTATTTTGAATAAAAATTTTTGTATTTGAACAAAGGTCTTCAAGATTGAGGCCTGCTCTGAGTACAAATCTGTGCTAAGGTGTATTTCTCATTAAAATAAGGCACTTGTGCCACTAATGTTGAGAGCGAAAGTTGAGCTTGAATTGAAATATTACAACACTCAGATGAGGCATAGTAGCAGTGAAAAGTCATAGAAAAATGACAATGACTTCTCAACATTCATATAATTCTACAATTTCTTATAAATCATTTTTTTGTAAATGAATATTCATTAAATTAATATCACTTAAAGCATATTTTTCCAGGCAATCTATAATAAATTTGGTGATGAAACTGGTTACAATAAATGAGATATTGCCTAAACTATTTGAGAATACATACTTCAAAGTAATTTGTTTCTTTTACAAGCACTGCACTATCACTTCCTTTAATTCTAAATTGGCAATATATAAACAAACTTGTATAATAACTACAGTAGAGAACATCATACATTTTCACATTTTAAATTCTGGTTCCAAGTCCTAGTTCTAGCTTATTCCCATAGTATCTAAGTTTGAAGTCAAAGTGATCAATAGAGAGTTTGCTTTCATACATACTAGCTGTATTAATTGGTGCAGGAACAGAGAAAGAATATAAATTCATTCATCTGGGGCCTGTTGCAATAGGCGACAAAACAACCCACAGCTAGGTGGTAGGGCATTTGCCTATCTGGATGATCACCACCCCTGGTCTAGAGTATGACTCCATAAAAACCTGTTGTGTTCCTGTATTAGTGGCCAAGTTTCAGTCCCTTTTATGAGACCAGCAGCACATTTGATGTTATAACTGTTGATAGGCAATGGTTCAATATTCCATCAGTGGCCCATTCCTATATTTTACCAAGTGCTTATTTGACTTACTATTGGTTAAAATTTGACATAAGCTCCATACAAGCAATGTCAAAATTTAACGGTTAGATATAACCAACCAATAACAGATAAAAAAACTAATATTACAACTTCTATTCTAGAAGTAAACTTCTACTAAAATAAATACAGGAAAACCTCTGTAAGTCAAACTTGAAGGAAGACAAAAAATTTGAGTTACAGAGTTTTTGACTTCAAATTTTGTAAGGAAACATTTGACTTATAGAGGTTAAAATTTATTCTAACTCATTTTGAGTTAGAGGTGAAATAAAAATCCTACTAATTATAGAGGTAACAAACATTTTTCAAATATGTTCAAGATACAGAGATTCAATTTATTTTTTTGAGTTATAGAAGGAAAATAAGTACTGAATTTACTTATAGGGATTCACTAATTATTTTGACTTATAGAGGGTTCAGATTTCGAGCAACCAAGGTTTTGGGACTTGATCGGAAGGTAACACATTTTTTTTTTGAGATCGGGAGGTTTTCGACTTATCAAGCTTTCACTTAAAGAGGTTCTACTGTACCTGCATTGTTAATGTTGTAAATTAGTATTGTTATTCATATTTTTATGTTGTGGGGATTCCCTAAGACAAAGAAAATGATAATAGCTTTGTATTTACAATATAATAAAATGGCCAATGCAATACAATACAAGTATGTGTGATGAAACTGTTAAATGTAAATAAATTTCATAGACATTTTTATTTTTCTACAAAAGAAATGCTTTTAAAAGAAAATTAGTCTGTGCCAAGCTAAATATACTATTTGTTAAACTAAATATGGTCTGTGTCTAGCTTTATGATCTTCCCAGATTAGCTGCAGCAGGCAAACTACCAATTTTTGTATGAAAAATAATCTATTGCAGAGCCATTTGTTGCTAACTAAAAATAGACAAAAAAGTTATATAAATTATACAATAACCATTTTAGCAATGACAAGCTGTTGTTTGACACAACTTTATAACTTTTAATGATTCTTTTGCTAGAATATAAACAGTTTTAATCTTCTCACTTATTCAAACTATACAAATATTACCTTTGGAAATGTCACACATTTTTCAAAATGAGGAACTACATCTCAAATTTAAGATATTCTAATCTATCTAATCCAATCTATATAGTCACAGAGTAAGGGCTTTACCCTAAGAACCTCAGGAAATATTGTCTAGTAAAAAAACAGTAAGTACATGTTTATTTTACTTATCATTTCAAGGAAAGTAAATAATAATATATTAATAAAGGCTAATAGGTTCATAAACTTATTTGTTTTCATGCAAATTGACTAATGTTAGTTACAGTTAATTTCATATCAAATGAAATAGAAAATTGTTATAGGAACACTAAGAAAAACAAGATAGTTATTTTAAATTAATTAAAAATAATACAGTACCAATCACAGAACACAATATGTTGGTACATTAGATGCATGAGTAATATAATGTATTGATTTCATGTAGGAGTAAGAAAGCTTAACTGTTAAACTGAAGACTGTAGGTATTTAACACCTACACAAAGCAGGTGTTATGATTGCAAAAAACTGAGAGTCATAGAACAAACAAAGTTGAAAGGTATTTAAAAATTATTGGAAATTAAAGTGAAAGTGAATATGATTGCGGCACTAATCACGGTTGAGCTGTAGAGAGCGACGAACTCGAAGCCGACCGGTACTCTATTCCTCCTACGGAGAAAACACTGCAACGTCATAACGATACCATCTTTACCTTGATTCCCTTGCCCTTTCATCCGCTGAGATCGCACCGCGCATGAAACAAGACAAATACCAAAACTCATTAGCCATCCAAACATATTTTAATATGTAAATAGACCACAAATTATCTAAAAAATGTGAAATACCTGATCTGACACGCCTGCTGACATTGGCCGCGATTTTACGAGTATTGTTGTTTTGGTTAAGTCTTTATTCACTAAAATATCAAAATTAATCACATCGGATTCACTACACTGAGTCCAACTCGTCCGAGATTCTCTTATTTATTATAAATGTCCGTATTTTTGTAAAATTCACCAAGTCCGAAACGGATGAACCTTTTTAAATGGCGACGATGACAGTGTTGCCCTGTCAATTTCTCTTATGTATTTTCTTAAAATTTGGCACACGAGAATATCAGACTTTAAATCACCCTACATTAAAGCCACGACCATAGACTTATTTTTTTTTACTAAATGCTGCGTCGTAAAAATACAACATTAAAATTACAATGTAATCTAAAGAAATAAGACTAATACATAATTTAAATGTGACCTAAACTACTAGATATCATTTTGTTTATGAATGTATCCAATAACACTTTTCTTATTGTCTCTATTATGGAGAAGACACTTTGTTAGTGTTACACGGACTTAATAACGACAACAAATGGTGGCATGGTTCATATTACTATATGATAAAACTTTTGTTTTTGATACCTATTGCGTCGCACACACATAAGGTTATGGACAGGCCATAAATGTCATACTTTTTTTAATAATCTTGCATTAAGCGACAAACAATTTATCGGACGCGGCTGACAGCCGTCACTTATGACCAATTCGTATATCTTACTATTCATTCGCTTCCCTTACCATGGGTTGACATTACTTGTGGAGCTTATGTTGGATTATAACTGATATTAAGATAAAAGAACGATTGTTAAGATATAAGCACGGGTCATTATAGATATCTGGGTAATTAATGCACCCTGAACTGTCCAAACTGTCATACGTAACCTTTGGCCGCCCTTGAGCGTTCAGATGTATGATAGAAATCTGGAAGTGTTCAGTGCAGTCAACTTTCATTAGAGAAAATGCGCTGTGTCAAAAAGCGCTGGATTGGAATGAATTTGGAAAAAAACTACACATGCAGTAAGAAATTAAAATATAAATGTTTAAAAATACTTTTTATTGATCAAACGTACCTATAGTCGTCAATATTTCAGTGATTAAAGGCGTTTTCTGTAACGATAGTTGGCAGCACTGAAGCTGCATCCGAAACAATTGTGCAACATTTATGATTACAACACACAACATTATTTAGCCGCGTACAGCGGCTTACGAACGCATGTTTGAGTCTTAAATCTGAATGTTCCCAGCATTGCCAACTCTCGTTAGAGAAAACTCGCCGTGCCAACTCTTAAAAAGACAATTAGAATATAAAAGATAAATAATTATCTTATCTCGTTACTGTTTTTTAGCGCTTTTTTTAAATTATGTCCCAATTTAGCCCTTTTTTCCTAAATTGGTGATACTAAAGCCAACCGGGCACTTAGCAGTCGCGACTAATGCACGCGTCCGATAATTATTTAAAGCTTTTATAGGAACCTGATTTTATTTTTGCATGCTACCTACGCTTAATTTACCTAGAAGATAAAAACATCAAAACGCTAATTGGACGAGCAGATTTCGAATAATATCTGTTTATTACAGAACTAAAAACTACTTCAACAAATTTGAAACTTGACAGAGCAAGCTTATATTTTGGATCACTTAGAATGTTTTCACCCCTATAAATGATGTTGTTTTCCAGGGATAGATGAATATAGCCAAAAACATTTTTGGTGTCGCTTCCCATTATATTAATGTACTCTGTAGTGCCGCCATTGCAATTCAATAGTTTTTGGCGGGAACTGAAAGAGGATGTTGTGCGCAGTTTTATTTTCTAAAAATGCGTAAAATTACTCTAAAATAAACAATAGTTGTAGGATATTGATAGTTTTTGAGTTTAATTATGTTTTTGTGAGAAATGTAAACTGTATACCCAAATGTGGCCTTTCGAGTTTTCACAAGAACTCCAGATGGCGTCGATTGAAGCCTACAATACAACTGCGCCTGGCTTAAAAACCTAATTGCCAAGTCATAAACATAAAAAAATCACTAAAGAAAATTGTTGTGTAGTCGTTGTTATGGCAACGTAAAGTTTCACTGGCAAAACTATTATCATAAGTTTTAATGACTATTATAATTTAATATAATATAGTGGGAGATAATGGACTTGCTTCCGGCTACATAAATAAATAAAAAATAGGGTTAACACATATTACTCATTTCTTTTTAAAAAATGCAGATATAGTTTTACTTCCACTTGCGGCCTTTTGCCGAGCCTTTTCCTTTGTTGACAATGTTTTAGGTTTTTTCAAATCGTTTACATTTTGTTTCACTAAATCTTCAAGGATTTCTTCATCAAGTACACTTTTTAATTTTTTATTATTTTCCCCATTTAGCCCATTCTCAATTGCCTCTGATTTTCTTTTCTTCCCAACTGTTTCAATTAAATCTTGCCTGAAATTAAATAGTTTTTCCAAGGCCTTAACAATGTCATCTTGCAAGTACTCAGAAATAATGCCATGAGCATATTTAAGATAGACCTCTGAAAAAATAAGTATATATGTAAAAATTTACAATCTATCTATACTATAATAAATCTGTAAATGTAAATGGTTCAAGTACAGAGCATTTAAAAAAAGTGAAAAAAATCAGAGGGATAATTTGTATCAGGAGATTCCGAAAATGCAATTTTTAGAATTTTTGTCTGTCTGTCTGTTAGAGCATCACATGAAAACCACTGAACAGATTTAAATGAAACTCGACATACAGGTAGCTTATATCCCAGGGCGTAACTTAGAATACTTTTTATCATGATAAATGATGTTTCAATGAGATAGACGAAAGTAGCGAAAAAGATGGCGCTTCTGTCGCAGTTTTCTTTAGAAACCACTGAAAATATATGAATAAAACTCAACACAGAGCTGACTTATAAGCCAAGTAAATACTTAGGATACTTTTCATCCCGATAAATCACATTGTTTCCATGAAATAGACAGATTAGTAAAAAAGGTGATGCTGCAACAATTTGCATCATGTAGACAACCATTGCTGTAATTCCATAACAAATATGTTGTCATGTTGCCCACATGTCATTAATTACGTATTAGGAACTTCAAATCAGGTTGGCTGTAAATATTCATTATGTTTTCCTGTGCAGTTGTCTACACTATATTGACTTAGTTTATTTGTAATTGTAGTGAATTGAATAAGAAACTAAAATATTGAAGGGTTACATATATAAAACACCTAATTAATTTTTTATGTACGTAACACAGCTGTTACCTAGGATTTTTCATGTGATGTGGCCACTGGGAAAACTAGTTCTAAATAAAAATTCATGTTTACAGGGACAATAACTCTTAAACTGAAACTGATCATGATAAAATTTACTACATGTTATGGCTATAGAATAGAATAGAATAGTTTTAACCCGAAAGTTGGATAGTTTACACAAAATATAATTTCATATTTGACCTATCAATGGTACCAGAAAAGTCTTAATTACTTCGAAAAAATCATAAATTAACCTTCATCAACACTGTCATTGCTTATGGCACTGGTCACAAATGTGGCAGAGACTGCTCCAGAGGTCACATGAATATTCTTTTCCTTCAATACCTTAGCTAAATTCTTTACTTTCTCTTCAAGCCATACCAATGCTTTTTCTTCATTATATTTGTATGCTTTCATGTCTGAGGGACCCTGTTGGAACACAAAGAGACTTTAGAATATATTAGATTCAATTTTCAGGGTTGCACATGAATGCTATTTAAGAATTTAATTTTTATACTTAACTGTTCAGTAACAAGTTTGTACAGTGATAGTAAGTAAAATGAAACATCTTTAAAAATATTTGAATTTAAGTTTTACTTCCAAATAGAAATAAGTAATGGTTTAAAATATGAAATATTTACTTTTTGGCTTTTTTTACTTCACTAGGCTAGTGGACAGTCATATCAACTAGATACTAGATACTTTTTATAAACTTACTGAAATTGCTGCCCCATAGATTTTGTATGAGTATACCTACTTATTGACTATGAGTTAGTGTTTGAAAAGTAACTAAAAATACTACTATCATGATATTTTATATTTTTTTATTTTAACACTGGTTCTTTTGTATGTAAGTTTTAGAATTTATAACAATAAATTATAATTATTAATTTATAATAATGTCAGGCAATTGCCTGCCAGGGTAATTATCGATTATAGACATTATCTGCTAATCTACATTATATTCTGGTCTTATAATTGCAATTAACCATATATTACCTGTTATCAAAACAACAGGTCATTTTAAACAATTTCTACATGTTTTGATTATTAAGATTTAATTAAAGTTTAATACAAACCTTCAAGTCACCAATTTTATCCAAATTGGGGATAAAATCATGTATTCTGATGAAACCCTTCTCTGATAAGAGATCTTCTAACGGCATTGCTTTGTTGGAACACAGCTCTTTTAATCTTGGCAATACTAAAAAGGTTTAAATATCCATGAAATTAATAACCATAGAATGTTTTTAAATGCTTGATACACAAGAAAAATATAATATAGCTGGTCAACTGTCCTCCCCTTACACATGGCTGACTTAGCCAGTAACCAATTACTACTTATAGACATCAGGAAAGGTAAGGTTAATTTACCTAAAGAAAGTGAAAATATGATGGCATTAGTGGAGAGCATACATACAGTGGTAAAGACTAAAGAGTCAATAGATTTATAGCTTCTCGAGTTCACAATTATATGTCAGTACCCATATATGGGTATAATGGGTCAGTATAATGATTTTAAAATCTTGATTTTGGTTTTATTACTCAGAAGCCTGGATAGAACTTATGCAGGCGTCCAGGGCACCTTAGGGTTTTGAAGGTTTTTTTTCTTACAATATTTTTGTTGATAAAAATGTGACATAAATATTTATACAACTCACTGTGTTCTATGGTTCCAAAGCCTAGACACTTAATTTCAAAGAATAGGTGAAACAATGATATACTGCAAGTGGCGGGGACTTTTGCAATAGAATATCTTAAGGCTAAGGCCAATACTATACAAAATGTATAATAGAATGGAATACAATCTATGCTATCAAAACATCATATAATATATTTGCGATAATTGGTTATCAAGTATAGGATAATACTAGCAGAACAAAATTGAAGCTAACCTGTGTGAGCTTCAAGCCAATAATTAATATGAAATTTAGTAGTAGAGGGAAATGTGGTCACTTCTAGTTTCAGAGACAAGATATATATTTTAATTCATTTAGCCAACAGAATCATCCAGAGAAACCAATTACATTATTGCAATTTTACCCATTGTTGTATTAACAAGGCCATATCACTGCCAAGTTTAGGCGAATCACCCTTATTTTTAACACATAACAATTATATATGACTAACCTAAAAACAGTGGATTGATTGGAGTCAATATCTGTATGCTTCCATCAGACTTTACAGTTTCACCAATGAACCATGATCTATATGGTTCACTAAAAGTGACTACTTCATAGATCTTGTAATTAACTTCATCTAAACAAAACTTTGAAGGCTTCTTGTGGGCTGGATGAGGTAATGTTATTATAGTAAAACTATTATTCTCTAACAGAGATTCTGAAAACATGAAAATATTATAGTAAAATATTAGACTTTGATAAAACACAATATATACGTTCAAATATTTCTATTATTATCGACGATGTTAGAAAATGATAACAATTTTCACGTTACAAAGTTTTATGATATAATCCAGTCATGTATGTAGACTTCGAAAATACCTTTAACAAGTAAAATCCATGAATTTTCAACGCGCTTTGTGATTGTAGATCCGGATTTTACTGGGTCAGTAGATTTCTTTTGTGATCTAGTAGTCATCTTATTAGCTAATTCCTAAGTAACCTAACCTATCACTGCCTATCAGTTTTCCATTTGCCGCGCATGCTCTTTAAACTTAGAACAAATGAGCCCGATTTTTTTTTAAATCGCTGTTAAAATATAGATTTATGAATGTTTTCAATTTCCTGTTACTGCTCAGATCTTTCGGTCCTTTTAATTTACTGAGGTTATTCGTAGAATTATTAAAATTCTACATGACAGATAGCACTGTTAGCATCCATAAGTTTTTGCTTCTCATATATTTGTTTTTTAAGTTATTACTCTATAAGTAAATATTTATAAATAAATAAATATTTAAAATAAATAAATATTTTTAAATTTATGTTTAATATATTTTTGAATACCTTTATATAAGACTCTTTTTTAACTAACCAAAGTAAATGGGGTTATTGGAAAAATAAGTGCTAAATAACGTCAGTGTTAATACTCATCAATGTAGTTAGGGGTGGCTTATTATGATCTTATTAAATTAAGTTAATCGATAACTTGACGATTAATGTATAGACAAAACCTACGTAAATAAAAGCGTTAAATGAAGTAAAGCATTCTTTACAAAGATATATGCGTTAACTTATGTAGTATACACATGGATTGCGTCTGGGTAACACAAATGTTGCCAATGCAAACTATTTCATTTAAACTAACTTTTAACAACAACAACAAATCATAATGCACAAATATTCTTACCAATTTTAATATTAAAAAGCTGTGCAACGTTTTTTAAGCTATGTAGTTTTAATTGTAGCCTAGAAAATCTAATGACGTAATAAAATATAAAAATATAATTTAAAACAATAAGTTATTGCCAAGTTTACTTTTTGGGTCCAACAAAAAGAGGAGATAGTAGCTGGAGGATCCGAACCAACTCCGACATAGAAAACCTCGTGGCCGAGCCTAAATAATTTGGGAGATAAAGGCTCACTATCTCCGGTGGCTCCGTCATGTAGAACAGATGGAGGAGGATCGGAATGTTAAGAAAGCATACTTGGGGTGGTCAGGCGATCGGCAACCGGTTGGCCGTCGTAAGTATAATATCACCAGAAAGATAGAGTGGATGACCTAACCGAACTTCAAGTCTGGGAATATAGACACTGTTCAGGACAGAGTAAAGTGACGCGCTTAATATACTTAAGCATTTATTTGTATATTAATTAATTAATAAATATTACTTACATAATTATCTTTAATACTTTCAAAATAGATCAAAAATATTTTGTTTACGCAAGTGATATTATAATCTAGAATTTTGTCGTATGTTTCACAATACGACTCGCTCTAGCTCTATAGGCTGTTGAATGGGCTAGAGTGAGAGTTGTCGGCTCAATTTCTATTGCGTGTCTCTACTGAGCTAAAGGAGTAGTACAGTTCTATAGAGCGAAAGAGCTATATCCCTTTTTTTCTTTTTAGTCAGCCGTTTTGCAGAAGTCCCCATCCAAGTAGGGCAATCTCGTCCTTGCGATGGTAACTCTTAATATAGCTTCATATTCCAAAATCGCCTTCCTTTAGATGACTTTAGTGTAGGTGTTCAAGATTCCGTCTATCTGTTGTTAGTCGTAAGATACCTATGCCTAGCAAAAAGATACTTAGAATTCATTTCCTTAGAACTCTGATCAGGAAAGTCATTTCCCTCAGAAGGGTTTTACTGTAACTTTTTTATTATTATCTTTAAAATTTACAAATTCCTGACTCGATTTATTTATCGATTATTTGATACTGAAATGGGTTCTACATTACGCAATATTTATATGTTCGATAATAAACTTTTTGTACCTGCCTAGACTGCAGCGCGTTGCTTAGCATTATTTTGTTATTAATGACATTATCAAAAAACTCAAATGAAAACCATTTTTATTCAATCAAATATACATAATAATATTAAATATTTCTAAATAAACATAAATATTCAAATCAAGTGTTGACTTTCGTCATATTTTTAACTTATTTATTTAACTTCTGAGTTAGTTTTCTGTTTGTTTTCTTAAGTGGAAGTGGATTATTATTAACAATCTATATGTAGTTTTGGACTCTGACGAATCTGTTCAGGAAAACTGCTTCTGGATATCGATGTTACTGATTTATATTATGTGACCTATGAATTTGTTTAATTCGACCGACCAAGTCCAATATTGGATTTTTATATTAACAAAAAACTTGATGTGCAGTATTAATGAAAGTTATATACAATTTTTAAATAATATGAAATTTAATTTAAATTACAGTTGGAATTCATGGTGGAAGAAACCGCCATATCTTAGCATACAATATATAGAATATCGATCTTATTCATAGACAGAGTAAGTTTGAACGCTGCTTTAAGAATCATAAATCGTTCAAAGTTACTCTCTTTATTATAAACCTAAGTTATATACAAACCCGCTATACGTACACATACACACACGAACATATATATATATATATAGATACGTTCATATACGAGTTAGTGCTAATTGTACACGCTAGATAGAGTTAGTAGCACCATTTTCGCGACTTAAGATTCTATCTTTATATATTCAATGTATGTACTCTGTGTTGCCGCGTTTATTTTTTGAAGTTATCTTTCTGACTCTGACGTCTGACCAAGTATTTGATTATCATGACTGTCAGGTGTTAATGTCAAAAATTACTTTTTTAAATACCACAATACCAGCATAAACTAATGTAACCGACAACAGCTGGAATCATATCGTTTTATTAAAATAATATTTTTAGTTAAATAAATCAATTTCTTAGATCTATAAATAATATAATAATCAATAAAATCTTAGAATTTTAATAATTTAATAAAATTTAAATGTTTATTTTTTATGTTATTGAGATTGTCAAGTTGTCAAATGTCAACAATATCAGTTTTTATTTTAAATTTTGAGGATGAGGAAATCGCGCTCTTTTTATATTTGTATTTTGTTGTAGTATCTAAATTTATAAGTTAAGCTATTTGAATTCAAATATCAAAATGCAAGCATTTTTAAAGACTGGTAAAATTTCAGCTGCTGATAGACCTTCCACCTCTGGTACTAAAACAACTACAAAGAAAAAGCCACCTGCACCTTGGGTTGAGAAATAGTAAGTTATGGTTACATTATCTTTTCACATTTTTCGCTTAATTTATTTAATAAAGCTGTTAATTTTCAGTCGTCCAAAAACTATAGATGATATTGTCGATCAAGGGGAGGTGGTTCAAGTGTTACGAGAATGTTTATCTGGCGGCGATTTACCACATCTGCTGTTCTACGGACCTCCTGGTACAGGCAAAACAAGTGCTATCCTGGCTGCGGCGAGACAGCTGTTTGGAGACATAACTCGGGACAGAGTACTAGAGTTGAACGCGTCTGATGAGCGAGGAATACAAGTAGTGAGAGACAAAGTTAAAGCATTTGCACAGCTTACTGTCAGCAGCACTAGGCCAGAGTAAGTTTTAACTTTTATACACTAAGATAGGCGGAAGCTCCGCTTTGCTTCGCTCCCGCCTTAGCCTTCTAGCCTATATTTGAAAAAATCTGATCTGTTCTGATAGTTTTTTGATATATTATAGTAAAATGATTATATATCTATACCCAACCCCTGAGATATTTCCTATAATAGAGTAGATAACAGTCAAATCAGTTGAGACACTTTTCTTTATCTTATGGCCAGTTCCTATATCTTACCAACCATTCATTTGTCTTACCATCGGTTAAAATTTGACATAAGCTCCATATAAATAAATTCAAAATTCAACCAATGGTAAGGCAAGTGAATTAATAGTAAGATATATAAACCGGCCATTAGAAAACATCAAAGCCTATTTTATATCAACATTTTGTATGAACATGTTATGACATCATCTCCCTTTAGAGAATGACAGCACATTGGTAGCACCTTTGGTGTTATATATGTTCATAGGTGACAGTAACCACTTTCCATCAGGTAGGCCATCTTCCTGTCTGCTGAACTCATGCAATAAATAAAAAAACATCAAACTTTAACAAGTCAAAAAAGCATACATTGTTTAAGTATTAATCAGAATTGTTTTTATCATGATATTTTAAAAATAAGATAATAGTCATTTTAAAACCAGCTCATATATGATAAACAAGTTTTAGAATTTATTGTGATATGTGTCCTTGCCCGACTGTGTTTATTTCGGTAAACAAGAAAGTAAATCTATTTAATATACTGTTTCAGTGGTCGTCAATGTCCTCCATATAAGCTAGTAATCTTGGATGAAGCTGACTCCATGACTAATGCAGCACAGGCAGCCCTCCGTCGCACAATGGAAAGGGAAACACGTACCACACGGTTTTGTCTCATATGCAATTATGTGTCCAGGATCATTCCACCCATTACTAGCAGATGTTCAAAGTTTAGATTCAAACCATTAGCAAGAGAGAATGTGATAAAGAGGTAATTAAACTGTACAGAACACACTTCCAATACAGCCTAATTTACATTTGCTTTAGTTAAGTTGTGAAACTGATAGTCCTTATCATCATTTAGAAGGATGGGCGGGCATGGGCATGGGCAGACATGGGCGCAGCACTGGTGTGCCAAGTACAGTATTAAGAAGTTGGTTGAATTGTAAACAATTTTCATAATATTTTTATATTTATAGGCATTTAAGTATTTAAATTGATTGAGCTCTTTAAAACCTTTAGTTAAATTGTTACAATGATGTCAAACAGATGATAGTCTGAAAATAACAGAGGTGGTGCTTGCATCTTTATTCATGATTTTAAGCTCACATTTTAGGTGCCCGAGACTTGTTTGTGACTATTTTTTGAAGCAAACATAGATGGAGCAAGGATTAAAGACAGTAACTTAAAAAAGCCTGAAATAATCACACCGCTGGGCCGTGCGGCAGCCTGGAAACCTTCAGTGCGACACCCATGTTATATGACAGGCACCTACTTAACCAACAACTTATTTCTTAACTGGAGAATTTCTTTACTTCAAATGTTAACAAGGTCTTAAATTGATTGATTATAACAAAGAATTATGTATTTGTGTTGAAAATCACAATTGTGAAACATATTTTTTTATACTGCCATAAGAACTTCATCATCGGTCTCAATCAAAGACCTACAATTTGCCTGAAGATTATTTAAAGCTAAGAATATTCATGAATACTCATCATTGGCTAGATATAAAAATCCTAAAATTATATTGAAAAAGCATAAAATAATTCCTTCTATATAGATGTAAGTTAGAGTAAGCATTAATTCAATAAAGAAAACATTTAAAAAATATGTACAATGTACATATTATAAGCACATATATTTTATATTCAATACCTACTATACAAATATGTATATTTATAAAATACATATAAATTTATATAGGCTAACACTAACATACTTTACCTTTGCACCTAGAAAGTACTATTATTTTACTAACTAAATATGTCTAATGTTACAAGATGTCCACCACAGTAGTCATGAGAACCATAGTGTATAGACATTCATATGACATAGACAATTGTCATAGATAATATTTTTAGTCTATTTATCAGATGATTCGATTTATAATTAAATTACCATTTTCTACCGGTTAGTTAATTTTATAAGCCCACTAAATTATCATCTAGATAATTTAGTACATCAGTAACTAATTATTATAATTGTTTTTATGATCCTGGCAACACTATGATGTAATTGCTATTTTTAGCAATGATGCAATGTTATTGTTTTGTAGGGTAGCATTTTCGTATAAAAAGGTGTAGTGGTGTGTAGATGGTGTTCATTGCTTACTGTTCTGTGTGAATATTCACATCAAAGGCTGAACAATAAAGGGGAAACCCTGCCCAAATAGTTAATATTTGGTACTTTCTTACCCAAATCTCTCCTTGCATTTTACACTAACCAATATAATTTTAGAGATTATTTAATGGCTGGTTCCTTTACCTTACCAAACATTCATTTGCCTTACTGTTGGTTAATTTGACATAAGCTTTATACAATATTAAGGCAAGTGAATGACTAGTAAAATATAGGTAGGGTTCATAAGTAATGCTACTAAAATGTTCTTTGAAAATAAATCTATAATCCATACTAGGTTTGTGGAATATAAAAAATAAACAATAATTTCCTGATAAGAAGTTTGTAAATTAAGCAACCATTGTTCCTTTCAATTTGAAAACAAATACGCCATCTGCTGTAACAGGCCATTAAACTTTTAACCATATTTTTTGTTTATAGTCAAATACATAATTTGCTTTATTAATGCTTCTTTGTAATAGATTACGTGAAATTTGTGAAGCGGAAGGCGTTGATGTCGGCAACGGTGAGATTCTCCACCAAGCAGTAGACACTTGCGAGGGTGATCTGCGTCGCGCGCTCACGGCCTTACATTGTTGCCAGCGCCTTTTGGGAAAAATCACTGCAGAAGGATTAATTGAAGTAAGAAAAGTTATATCCATTAAGGAACAGAAAGAATACAATTTCTTGCAGCCGGGTAACCTGTCGTAAGAGGCGACAAAACAACCCACAGTTAGGTGGTAGGGTATTTTCCCGTCTAGATGGCTACCACCCCTGATCTACAGTATGCCACCATAGCAACTTTCAGTTGTGTTCCGGCATTAGTGGCCAGGTCCCAGTCTCTCTTTAGAGAGTGGCAGCATATAGGTAGCTTTTTTGATATTTCAAATGTTTATAGGCGATGGTAACCGCTTTCCATTAGGAGGGCTGTCTACCTGTCTGCTGAACACGTGCGAAAAAGATATCAGTCATATAGATTAAATTCAAAAATAAAAACTTCAACAAAAACAAACAGAATAATCACAACCCTAACATATAAACTTACTCAGGTAAGCAGCTTAGGATATTTAGTTAATTATTTTATTTGAAAACAGAAAACCAGAAATGGTAGAGCCATGCTGGGTTCATTCAGCTCTTAGGCCCAGCTCGATCGGTGTGGATACCACGCTCTTACAGAATATCGGCGTGAAACGGATAGCCTTGAGCTAAACGTGTTTCGGGCGATTGAAGTTCCGATGGCCCACTTCCCCCCCCTCTATTTCATATCCCATACTTTCTGTCTGGTTCTCCCATCCAATCGAATTACCCCATCTCCGTATCCTATTTCCTCCTATTCCATCCCGGCTATCCCTTCCTAAAGGCTGCTAAAACAGCAAATTTTATTTCAATTTGTAATAACTCTCTAAACATTTGGGAGGACATTAGATCGATATACGGACAAGTATTTATGAAGGCGAGACCGCGTGTCCAGCGCTTAGAAAGATGTTTACATTTTGGACTTAAATACAACATGAAAAATGGTTGCAACCAATGATGAGTTGGCCGACTTCATTACGATGTTCAGTAAAGCAAAACGTTATGCATAATTACGCTCGTACGCAAATTTGCATGTAGCGGTAATTAGCACTGTCCATATTAATTAATTCGCTGTACTTATACGTGTTATGTACGACCAGAGGGATGTTAAATTACCAGTTGTATAGATCTAAACAACACACATCTATATAATACTAAATATATAAAGATAGATCTTTTGTGTTAAATTGCGACGTATATCTCTTTCAGCTTTTCCCCATTTGGTTTGGAGATCAGCGCAGCATATCTTTTGGTTCCATACTTTTCTACGTTGATATACATTCTAAGTCACATTACAAATCGTTATGTGATCTATAAACAATACATCTGTTTTGGCCTATCTTCAACCTTATTCATAATCTTCCTGTTAACACTTATTGAAAGCCTGTACATTCGTGTATTCAATTCAATATTTTGGCGTTAGGAAATTATACAAAAAGTATTCGTATTCTATTAAATTCTCAATATTTTCTCGACAGGTCGCGGCAGAATAATAGTAGAAAAAAATTGGTGTTGCCACTACCAGAAATGGCGTTAGCCGTAATGAATATTGAAAAAAAATACCAAAAATTTATTTCGCGAGTTTTCTCGCTTATACATATTTACGCCATTGGAATTAACAGAATAGCGAAATCATTTAAACTAAACTTACGCTTGAGACAACAGTGTCCTACGATTTTGACGAGATAGTAATAGCAGAAGGGCCCAGATCGCTGCTGCGGCTCTCGCGCTTCTGCAGTGCGTTCGGGATGTTTTGGATTGTATGCAAGGATGGCTTTGATGCCATCTGATAAAAAAAAATACCAATCAAATTGAGAACCTCCTCCTTTTTGAAGTCGGTTAAAAAGGAAACAGCTTCTGTGCTGAGCATACTCGGCTAGTAGTAACAGCATCCTGAACGTAGGAACGGAACGTGGCACTAGTGCAGAGGACTAAAGCGCTATTCGTTGTAATTGCTAACACAATATTTTTTATGCTCCACTATCTCATATTGGATCTAAGTTGTCTGTTTATGTAAATAAATAAATCTATAATATTATAAAATTCTAAACATGCCGTGTCTGTACAATCAAGCTATTAAAAAAAAAACAACTGGAATAGACTATGTAAACGACGAAGAACACGGTGCCATTTTTTTTTTATTTCTTGCCGGTTTGTTTGAGATTCACGTAAAAACTACTGGGCCGATTTCGTTGCGGTTTTCGCTGATCGACAACGAATTCTTATACTTAAAATCTGCGCTACTTTTTATCCCGCGAATTTTTTTGGAAATGATTTAAAATGGCCATATTAAATAAAATCGAATACCAATGCGATTTTTTCACTGAACGATAGCAAATTTTATGTACTTAATAAAATGTGTGGTCTTTTTTATCCCGGGAATTTTCCCCGGAGCGGGTGTATACAAAATTAGCTTATTCCGGCACAGTTTTAACTAATATGATAGCTTACATTTTTTATAAATGCTGCGGTACTTAGTGTTCAGGGAATCCCGCGGGAATTTCAAGTCAAGTGTGGACGAAGTCGCGGGCATATCCTAGTTTTAAAATAATATTCTCTGTCACATGTTGTACAACCATCCTTATTCCTACATCATCACAAGTGTTTTCAAAGCCCTACTACAGACTTAGACTTCACTACAGAAAAATCAAATCAATATCCGCTTTATAATTCTCTTGTTCGTGATCATGTTTTTAAAAATAAAATTACCAAAATACCACCCAATATTTCGCCTGTAAGCCATGACGTCATTTGCTCTTTATCGTTGTGGTTTTTTTTGTATAATCTGTGCTTGTAAATTTCCAAGTGACATTAATCGGTTTAAATGGTCTTTTTTTATTAGGTAACGGGACTGGTGCCCGAGAAACTGGTCAACGAATACTTAAGTGTGAAGAATTATAGCGAATTGGAGCGATTTATCGAAAAGTGAGTTATTTTTATTTGACATTTAAGGTATTGCAATATTATGAAATTGAAGCGTAATTACACTTACATATAATTATATACATACATTCTTTAAACACTGTATAATAAACACATAGTTACCATTACATGGAGATCTTTTGTCGAGTTGCCTAGAAGCAAAGATAAAAAAGTTACAGAACCCTAAATAGAAGAAATGATAAAAAAAAATATTTCTAGGGTTCCGTAAACATTTTGGAAAATACGGAACCCATATAAAATCATTTATATGGGCACCTGTCTATTCTTAAAGAATTTGTGGTGTGCAATGTATGTATGTAATATAAGGTATGACACAGGGTACATTAATATAATAGGAGAGGTATGACGGCCTTCCATTTAAATTTTCAATTTAAGTCATTACGTCCCAAGATGTCATTAGCATTTTAAAATGTCGTTATTACCAAAAATTCTTCAAATAGTCTTTTGGCTTCTTATTTTTTTAAATAGGCGCCGGGTTTAATCGAACTTCAAATTAATCAATGGTCATTCTAGAACTTACCCGTTCACTAACTCAGAAATGATCATGCGCTGTTATATGACGCTTGTGTATTCGGTAATACTTTTTAATTCGGACGATTTTACGTTTCGGCTATCAATTTTCGTATGAGTATTGTCATATAAGGAATAGATGTAGGAGGAATATATGCCTTGATGAGTTATTCCACATTGTATTAGCTTGACGCCAACAATATCGAGGTATCGTAATTTTACGTTTTTAATATATTATGTGAAAATATATTGATAAACTGCTGAATATTTATATTATATTTATTTACCCGACTGGATGGCTACCACTCCTGGTCTAAAGTATGTCGCCATAACAACCTCTTGAGTTGTGTTCCGGCATTAGTGACTAGGTTCCAGCCTCCCTTAAGAGAGCAGCAGCACATTTGTAGCACCTTTGGTGTTGCAAATGTCCTTAGGCGATGGTAACCGCTTTCCATCAAGTGGGCTGTCTGCCTGTCTGTTGAACTCCTGCAATAAAAAAATAAATATTGCATGAGTTCAGCAGATAGGCAGACGGCTCACCTGGTGGAAAGCGGTCACCGTCGCCTATGGACACTTGTAACACCAAAGGTGTTTACCAATGTGCTGTCGTTCTCTAAAGGAAGACTGGAACCCGGCCACTAATGCCGAACACAACTCAAAGTTGTTAGGGCGGCATACTTTAGACCAGGGGTGGTAGCCATCTAGACGAGCAAATACCCTACCTCCTGACTGTGGGTTGTTTTGTCGCCTCTTACGACAAGCCGCCCGGCCGCAGGAAATTGTATTGTTATATATTTGCACAATAGTTGACAAACCGTATACGGGACGGGTACGCGATGTTGAGTTCTCGAGCTGCAAACGTTATACCCGTATCCTGTTCAACGTGATAGTGTTGTAAACACCCAAACTTTCCATCTATAAGGTGGGGAAAGTCCGTCAGTGGGAGAACTCCATGCATCTTTCTTTATTTCTGTGTTGGAATAGCCACGACGACAACAAATCGGTCAGTAAAGCTAAGACACCATTTAATTCTGACTTCAAATTGTAGTTGACGTTAAATTCTGTTTAAAAAAGGTAAAAAACGAGAGGTATAGGAACTTACCCCCCTGACGCACTTTCCCACCTTGACTAAATATTTCTTCTAACTCTACTCTTCCCTACCACTTTCCACTTTCTCACCCGATTCCTTATATCCTGAATTATTTGAGTATTAGGCGGCAGTCACGCCAATATAATTACCGCAAACCATTAAGCGATATGACTACATGTCGCGCCCCTTATAAGTCAGGTGTATGGCCTGGCTTAGAAAACGGCTCTTAATCTATACCAATATTATAAAGAGGAAAGATTTGTATTTTTGTATGTTTGTAACGAATAACCTCAATAACTAAAAAAAGAGAACTTGAGATATAAATAGAATAAGAAATATAAAGAAAAACAATATTTAGCTAGACAGACGTGTTGCTGGGGAGTTTCTTGCCGTTTTTTCTCCTTAACAGCAATAAAACGTTGTGAAGCGGTGTATATAGAATAGGAAGAAAAATTAATTTTTAACTTATATCTATGACCTTCAAAAAGTGTTCTCCAGTGGAACTAATTTTGAATAAAAACTTTTGAATTTGAATTTGAACTACAGGGTCGATTTCAAAAATTCGTTCACCATTAGAATGCTACTTCATCCCAGATTATTGATCTGGGATGAGGCTATATTTGTTACTAGAAAAAATTAGAGATCCCTACTATAACTTCAATAACCCAAGGTGTAAAAAAAATAGTGTTTGAGTGAGTCCGGTTATGGTTTAGATGCACAATTAGACCCAGTAGGTGGCGCTGGAATCTGGTTCTAGATTTTTATTTTTTTTCAGGGCAGGGCAACCTCTGCCATAACCGCTAGTCTACTATATTTTAGGTATTTAGGGCCTGTGTAATTTAAATATTCATATTTTTTTCCAGTTTCTTAAAGGAAGCCTATTCGGCTTTCCAGCTTTTAGATCAGTTGGCCATGACAGTAGTAAATGCAGGACAACTAACCAACAAACAGAAATGTGTTATCAGCGAGAAAGTGGCTATCTGCTCGCATAGACTCCTGGACGGAGGCGCCGAAGTTATGCAACTTACAGACCTTGGCTGTACCATTATTATGGCTAATAATAATCCATAATAATCAACATATCATTTAATCTATCTATCTATACTTTTATAACAATACTAAGATTTGCACGCGACTTCTTCTACGTTTGACTTGAAATTCCCGGGACATAAAGTATTGCAACATTTAAATGAATGCAAGTCAAATGTAAATTAAAAGATTGTAAGTAACCTATCGTTTTCCTGGAAACTGTGTCGGAATAAGCTAATTTTTGTGCATTCGAACAATTTGACATCGCTCCCGGAAAATTCCCAGGATAAAAAACATATCACACATTACATAAAATTTGCTATCGATCAGCGAAGAAATTGCATTGGAATTCGAAATCTTTTATTCAATCTAGCCACTTTAAATCATTCCCAGTAGTTTTTACTTGAATCCTGAACAAACAGACAAGAAATAAAATTCATTTCCATCGTGTTTTCAATCGTTTATAAAGTAGTCTATTCCAATTTTTTTTTAATAACTTCTGTGTAAAGACAGCATGTTTAGAATTTATAATATTACTAGGTTATACCCCGCGGCCGCGCCGCGGGTCAAGCAGCACTGCAGGAATTGACCTGTGTAGATAGACAGACAGACAGAGTTACTTTCGCATTTATAATATTAATAGGTATAGATGGTAGATGACAATCAAATCAATTGAGATACTTTTTATCATCTCAAGAAACGACACAGCCCCCTTGATTTTATATGCATGTACTGCATTATGACATCATAATTCTAACGAGTCAAATAGCTTATTGAAATTTGTTTAAACAAAAAAATATTATTTTTGTAATGAAATTTTGAAAGTTAGATGAAATGATTAAGAAGAGACAAGATGTTTAATCTCACGCTATTTCATAATTTAAAAAAATTGTAAGATGTCAAAATTTTATACAAGTAAAAGTACAACAAATATTATTTCTATGGTATATGGTTGTGGTATTGTATAGCCTGTTTTTTTAATATGTAAATAATGTTATAATTTATTGTAATATGTGTTCTTCTTCCATGGTGATAATATTATTTAGTTATATTTGATAGTTTATACATCAGGACAACACAGGTTATAATTATTATAAGGATAAAGTTTAAATTGACCAAAATAATAAGATTCAACCCTTGTTTATAATAACTATTATCAATTATCAATATATTATTATCAAGTTTCCTATAACCCCAGTAGTATAACTATACTACTGGGGTTATAGGAAACTTGAAACCCCAGTAGCGACGAAAATACCTTTTCAACTTTTCATCTGTCTATTAGTGCCTCACCGGAAATTAATTAAGCCAGGCATGGAAAAGCAGTTCTTCCATGGTGATAATATTAGTTTTAAGGCTACAATCGACGCCATTTAGGCTACAATCGACGAGTTCTTGTGAAAACTCGAAAGGCCACATTTTGCTATACAGTTCACATTTCTCACAAAAACACATAATTACTAATCAAAAACTATCAATATCCTACAACTATTCTTCATGTTAGAGTAATTTTACACATTTTTAGAAAATAAAACTGCACAGCACTACGTCCCCATCAGTTCCCGCCAAAAACTCCCTTGGAGTTATATTTGATAGTGAGGTGTCCTGGCGACCTCATATGACGGAGTTGAGTCGCCGATTGTCCCCTCCTCCAAATCACTCTGAAAGCTGAACGAAAACCTTCCTGCCCATTTAAACTTGTAGAGTCTAGCGACTCTGCAACCTACCTACCTATTTTACTTTTACCCATACTTGATTATGCCGATGCCAACCATCTAAATTTAACTCAAGAACAACTTAATAAATTTGAGCGCCTCCAAAACTTTTCTATAAGGTTCATATTTAGTTTACGCAAGTATGACCATGTTTCTGAATTTCGTAAAAAACGCAAGTGGTTGCCAATTCGTTTTCGCCGGAATACTCACATTTTTTCATTGCTTTATAGTATTTTATTCGTCCCTAATATACTCCACAGTACCTTAAACCTTATTCATGCAATCACAATTTACGCCCTTCCAGCCAACATAAACTTATTACTACTCCTATTCATAATACAATGTTTATAATATTAGGATAGGAGAGACGGGATAAAGGGGACGGGATATGGGGAGGGGGGATCGTATGAAATTCGTAAATTGTACGGGAAACGAATGCTAATCGTACGAAACGCGATTGCCTCAAGGCTAACCGTTTCGCGCCGACATTCTGTGAGAGATTCGTAG
Source organism: Dendrolimus houi (assembly GCA_039645545.1). Lineage (NCBI taxonomy): Eukaryota > Metazoa > Arthropoda > Insecta > Lepidoptera > Lasiocampidae > Dendrolimus > Dendrolimus houi. The sequence goes on along the minus strand of CM077121.1, from coordinate 9,283,922 downwards.
GTTTGAAACATGATTTTTTGCATTTTTTCCATTTCCGTCCTTGTATGTGACTGTAACAATTAGTACAGGAGAAATGTCTAAGCGTTGTATGGTCATTGCCAAGAAAGAAACACAAGAGAAAGACACAAGAGACTTTGACAGTGAGCTAGAACGAATTCAAATTTATATATATATCTAAATAACACTTATAGGTTTTGGTAACCCCGTCGTGTATTAAGTATGGCAGATACACTTTCCCTTCTCTTAAATTGGGAAAGCCCGACACCAACTTTAAAACAATTACATGTATTTATAAATTGAAATGGAACATTAACCAATATGTAGATATAAATGCAATCTGCAAATCGTGGTGTTTTACTGTCTACTGTCTTGTGTTTTTTGTAGAATCCCAACTGCCGAAATTGACCTTCAGTATTGCACTTCAGTTCACATGAGTTGCTTTGAAAGTATAAACGATACGTATGTTCGACATACACTGCTAATAAGTCTACCTTTGTTCGCAGTGTGGAGGTGTCCGATAACGAGGTTGGGGTACATTGGCGACCGAGTTCAATTTCAATGATCGATTAAATTTTGTATTACAGTCTCCTAACAAACTGGTACATCCAGTAATCAGTTTCATACCTTTGTAATAAGATTGAATTTTGCTCGCAGTAAATAGTTGTTCTCAGTGTAAATTACAATGAATCATAGCTTTCTGAAAATTGTATTCATTACGTTGCGATAATATTGGCTCATTTCACCGATGAGTGTATTAAATACCCATAGTCCAACATTAGTTTTATTGAATAAATAGTTCTAATAAATAAGTAGTATTTCATTTCACTCAACCTACTATTTTTGTACGCCGTACCACGGTTAGAGTATCTGTTTTCATTCATAATCTGTGTGTCGCCTCACTGGGAATACTAGCTCGCATCGAAGCACTAACATCATGTCTATGGAATACGCGCGCGTTCATTTCACTTCCGCCGTCGGTTGAACGGACGCGAGTAGGAAAGAAAGAAAATAACGTACACGAAGAAAAGATATTATCGGGCGGCGCGGTCGAGCGCCCCTCCACGTCACGGTTTGCGCGCGCTCGCGTCCCATTGGCCGGGCTGGCTACCGCCCTCCCCCCGCGCTGCGCGTGCGCAGCGTCTACGATCCCAGATTTCAAATCTCGACCGTTTATTTCGTAGTGAGCGGGCGGAGCGTTCGGGTCGCACCCCGTCTCTTACCGCGCGAACGAATTCAAATAATGAATTTAAAAAAAAACACGACAACGTGCTCGTCGTAAACGGTTCAGTCCAATGACGTGACAACGCGATCAATCAGTGCGTGCAGTGCGACGTACTCAGAAATTCTACATATCAACGACGGTCGGCGGAAAGGTCAATTTCTTTCGATGAGTGGAGGTTTAGTGCATGTTTTTAGATCATGACTAGATCCACACTCATCCATGGAAGTTGCGAGGATCATCGCGGAAAATGCGGTTTCGCAGTGTCCCGACTGGCTGGAGGCGAGGAGAGCGGCGCGCGGCGTCCGTGAGCGGGTGATTACGGGCAGGTATCATTACCGGTGCGCCGTAATGATACGTTGAGCTCGGCGGGCGGCGGGTACGCGCTCGCCGCTGAGGCAACCTCGCATCTACCTGGTTGTTACCTGCCTGCGCGTCGGGCCGCCCAAAAATGTCGTTTAGCTATTCTTCGTGCTGCTTTGCTAATAGTTATTTGGCGCCAATTTTTGCCATGGTTTTTCAACTCGACGGAAGGTAATGGTTAAGATTTTTTTCCAAAAAATACCTCACGCCAGATTATTATTTGTGGAATATAATACTTTTTGTTAAGCTTAAGCGTAACTATTGTTGTTATTCTAATACTCATGTGCAAGCGGGGTGAGGCGTCGGGACGCGAGGGAAGGGCCCCGGTAGATAGTGGTGCAGGCGCATCTGCTCCTTCTTAGAAAAGCCATTGTGACGATCCCGGTGCCGGTGTGGTCAGTGCGATGACGTCACGGGCCGGGGCCGACAACCTTCTCCCCTCCTTACCTTGCTTGTGTACTTACAAACTGCAATAAAGCAATACCTACGTATCCATAAGTCTACAAGTTCTAAACAGATGTTCTGTATATAGATACCTAATATATGGATATGGCTACTATCTACGCATGAATATTTCAATTTTATGTTCTTGTAAAGCGTTTTTTTACAATGATTTTTAGGTATCTAAAGAAGAAAATTGGATAAGTTTTAATTAAACACATCAAATTTCTGGAACATTACGCTAGAGAAAATAATCCAGATACATAAATTAAAAAATGATGGATTTATGTTTTTTATTTTGTACTTTTAATAACACTGAAACAACATGTATAGTACTTATACTACATGATATCTGGAACCTAATCAGGTTATTCCATAGAAGCATTTGTTAATGGCCTTGGCCATATGAAAGTGCGGAACCCAATTACAAACGATCTTGAAATATGTAAAAATATAATCACAGTCGCGGCAAATAAACATATAACGTGAACTTTATATGGTGAAAATAAAGAACGCTAATTTATATTTACTGAATTAAATGTGGACAGAAAATGACTGTTAAAAATGAATGAATGCGCTGAATTTTATATGTATTAAATATTTATAGTTAAAATTTCGACCCGTGAGAAACATAAATCCTTCTTTTTTAATTATGGCTCAAGTATAAATTACTTCAATGAATATTAAAGTTTAAGAATATTCTTCAAGGAAAAGACACTGCGTATAGCGGGTGATGGACGTGCGAGCAAGTACGCTACTTATGGCTCCACCTTTCCCCCTGTGTATTACAATATTAGGTAAGTACGCGATCTTTCATAGGCGGAAAAGATCGTCGACCCAAAAATCCGCGTACTTACTCGCATGTCTATCACACGCTAACTCTTTGACTGGCGGCAAACGAGGCCGTTCTAGAAGCAGCTCAAAAAGCACGTTATACTGAACAATTGGAATTTTCAGCACAAATTATAGTTAAAAACTAAATTCTACAGATATTGTTCAATTGTAAACGTTTTTTAAACATTTTTTAATAATAATAACTGCACAGCAAAACATTACTCTTTAAATCCCTATAAAAACTCATAAAATCTGCTGTATGTTTATAAATATAACTTACATACGGGCGTTATCAGTAACTTATCTATGCTTCCTTAAAAATGGCGCCAATGTCTATATTTTATCTGCAGTTAAGGAAAAGCATAGTTAATAATAATTGTCAATAGCCGTTAACACTAGTTTACATTCCCTAAAGAAGTTAGCGATCGTTTCTTGCAATTTCATAAGTCCAAGAAGCGCAATATAGACTCACTTAATTCTCCACATCAAGTTGTTGCTCGGTTATTTTAAATGTTTTTTTCTGCTTCGTGGAGTTATTTAATAGGGTTCCGGGTAGTGAGTATTGTGGGGCAGGTACCCCATGCGCAGGTAGAAAGAATTAGAATATGCGGGTCTAACAAAAAATAGTGTATAATGCGTTAACTGCCAGCGATTCGTCTATAGGAGAACTTGATGTATTATTATTTACTAGCAGTGATAGGGAGACATCGTTTGCGAAACCATGACGACATACTTGATATGTTCTTGCTCCATCTGGGATAATGTTAGTGTTAGTGACTATGTCACGCTGATGTAGCAATAGAGTTAATACGTAATTTGATATGCGACATGTTAATCACACATTGACAGATAACGTATGTATACACACTAATGTAGCTATTCGTTAACGGCGTTATTTTTTAACGCTATAAATAAGATGCATTTGGCTACAGACAAGCGTCCCAGACATAGCAAGGACATTACTGAATTGCATCGACGGCATAAAAAGATGCGACCACACGCCACCTTTTTAGCTATATTTGTCTATTCCACGAATACGACATCGTTTATCAGAATCCTTATAAGCTAGCTCTATGTGGAGTTTCATTCAAATCCGTTGAGGCGGTTTCACTTGATGACGTTATAACAGGCAAAAGTTCTAAAAGTTATATTTTTGGAATCTGCTGGGCCCAATTATTTTCTCTGATGATTTTTTCTCTTTTTCAAATTCATTGTATAAACTGGAACCCTCTATAAATCTATTATATTATAGATAGATGTTATATATTAAGTTTGATTTTAAATCTGTTTTTAAGCTTGAGCTCAACTAACCGGAATAGTCGGTGAAATTATTATTATGCGTTTAAAACAAGCTTGATATTCATATTCCAAAACGAATAAATCTCAAGCGATGAATCGGTAATATTGTAAGTTGCGGTATCCGGTCGATACCTTAATGTATGTATCTGAAAAGACTGATAGTTCTGTAACTAAATTTCAAAAACAAAACTCTATTTGCAATCAATTAAGTACGCTATTTACTTATGTTTATATATCCTAGTCAACTTAAGGAACATTAGTGTTAACTATGAAATTAGAAAATCTTTCAAATTAACTATCTAAACACGCAACTTAACTAAAAGTTTATTCAAAAAATTATCATGTATGAAAAGACAGCTTATTGAAACCCATGCTTGGTATGATTATCAGTAACGCTATGTGCATTACTGGTAATCATAGCAAGCATGGGTTTGCGCACGAGTATCCTTCTAGAATGCGGTTTTCAATCTCTCCTTCCAAAGAAGCCTGCAATATTATTTTTATTACCTATTTGCGCAATTTCGCACGAGGCTTGCACTTCATATTCATATCTGGACCCTGCAAGTTGTCGAAATGGAACATACTGGAAAATTTAACATTATATTCTTATTTTACCTAATCCCTAAAATTTTATTCAAAGCCTAACCTTTTTCTATACAAACTTTTAGACGGACAAACTGACAGACAAAAATTCTAGAATGGTTTATGATTAGACAACATCGCAGAAATAAAAAATTCACTTAAATATTGATATTTATTTTGAAATAGATAGATATGGGTTGTAGAAATCTGTCTTCCAAAGCAAACATTCTTAAGTAATCTATACATATAATAAAATTGTAGAGATCAAATTTCTGTACAATGAAAAAAATTCCTAAAAACCGAGTCAGGGGGATGTAAGAAGTGAAATAGACTTTAGATTTTTTTCAATTTTTTTGTTTCTCTGTTTGTCTGTCTGTTTGTACCGGCTAATCTCCGAAACGACTGGACCGATTGAAATAAAATTTTGTATGGTGGTAGCTTATATCTCTGGCCAACTTATAGGATACTCTCTAACTACTATATATACTCTTTAATTGTTCGGGATCAAAAGATCCCGAACAATTAAAGAGTTCCCGTTGGATAGATAAAAAACCGCACCACGCGGACGAAGTCGCGGGCATCAGCTAGTTTTCAATAATTCTCATTAAATCTCGAAATGTTAATTCGTAAAATTAAGGAAATAGATAATTTTGAATACACGAGGCATAATAGAATATTAGTCTCGAAAACATATCTTAAAAAGATCCTCTTATGAAGTCTACATACTTCTTAGATGATTCTCTGTAAATCTCGTGATCGACAACCTGTTTTTAACCATAATATAGTACAATGTTCACACATGGTTAAGTATTTAAACTCCGGAGATAAAACAAAACTATAACATGAAACTCATTGTTTCGTGTCTAATTGCTTCACTTGTCGGTTTCCAAAGATTTATATCATAATCTCATTATGAATGAGATGGTGTTTAATGTTTAGACTCGACAAGTAATAAAACTGCAGAGCTGTGAAAGAATTCTATACCGCGACCATGGAATATAAAGTCCGTGTGTATTGTAACTAGCTCTTACCGGTGACTCTGCCTGCTTGAAAACTACTGCATTAATGTTTGAAAAATTTGTGTTCATATGTGTTTTTGTCATTTTTTGTTTTCTTTGTAGCTCACACCAATTTTAGCCGCAGAATTGTGTGAAGAAAGTATAATATGTCGTATGGTGATGTTTTTTCTGCGCAGCCGTCTGTTGATGATTGATTTTAGACTGTTCAACCAAATTGAATGATTTTAGTTGAAAGGTACAAAACTTATTGGACCAGACGTTATTTGATGACATTGAAAGATTTAAGGCTATGTTTTATATTGGTCACTTTGGTTGATTCATTCAGATTGAAATGAACTCTCTAATTACTCTAATTCGTAATGCAACGTATTTGAGGATTCCGTTGGTAAAAGCAAATACATTTACATACGTTATGAGGGTCTATCCCTCTGTCTATGTATGACACTGTAATTCACAGAAGTTCAGTTATGGATGAAATTCCAGAAATATCAGGGGTGGCTATCGTACACGTAATTGAGAGATAAAAAATTATTTTTGTAGGAATATAACAGAAGTACGTACTGTTAGACATTCGTTTCAGAATTTGTGAGACTCTTCTCACAAATTCCGAAACGAATGTCCCTCCACCTTATGGATGAAAAACTTTCAAAAGTTTTTCATCCATAAGGTGGAAAACTACCTATATATTACATTTTTAGTGTGTGATTGATTGGCATCACAATCTTGGCCAATCACACACTATCTATAATATTATAACATTCTAAAACTGCCGTGTCTGTACATTGAAGCTATTTAAAAAAAAATAACTTTAATACATTATGTAAGCGACGGAGAACACGATACATGTTTTTTAGATGTTTTGTCTGTTTTTCGGGATTCACGTAAAAACTATTGGGTCGATTTCGATGCGGTTTTCGTTGATCAACAGCAAATTCTTAGACTTAAAATCTGCGTACTTTTTATCCTGGAAATCCCGCGGGAATTTTGCTGGGAATTATTTAAAATGTCTAGATTAAAAAAATCGAATTCCAATGAGATTTTTTCACTAATCGATAGCGAATTTTATGAAAAAAAAATGTTTTTTAGCTCGGGAATCTCGTGGGAATTTTTCCCGGGAGCGGTTGGTGGACTCGGAATCATAAAAATTTGCTTATTACGACACAGTTTTCACTAAAACGACAACTTGTTTTTTTTTTAAACTGTGTCCCGGGAATCTCTTGGGAATTTCAAGTCAAGCGTGGACGAAGTCGCAGTATATCCTAGTACTAGTATTATAAAAAAGGTATGTACTGATACATACAAGTTTATAATGGTAATTATTTTCAAAACACCACTTTTTACTATGCTGCTAGTAAATAATACTTTAAAATTGTTGATAAAATAATATAAAACGAATGTTTATACATTGTTGAATCCATTATTTGTATTCAAAACACGTTTTGCAATTCGATGTTAGCGGAATTTAACGATTTTTTAGAAGCAGGAAAACTGAAAATGTTTTGTTTGCGCGCATTGTTTCTGTATCTGTCTTTTGTGAAAGTATAGTATGATATATTAGCTACATTCCGCGTTTTATATTCTAGAGAAGAAGTAGTATTCGTCACAATGGCAGGGACGGTTTTAAGTCCATATAGCCAATTCTCGTATATAAGTCTTCGTATACCTCAGCTAACTTGTACATCATAGGTATTCAACTGACGTCATTCAAGGGAGTTCTTATAACAACCCGGAAGGCACATAATTACTTCTCAAAAAATAACAATATCTTACAATTATTGTTTATTTGAGAGTAATTTTACACATTTTAGAAAATCAAACTGCACAATACCACGTTTCTTTCAGTTCCCGCTAAAAAAAAACTATTCTAGATGCTCAATATTCTTTTATTTAGTTCTTCTCTTTTTTTCATAGATATGGCTTTGTACAACTTGTGTATCTTGTTAGACACGAGTATTTTATAATCGTTTTGAGCAAATACACACCAAATGGAAGCCGGACCTATATAAACTCCAAATACAGCGACAATTTTTTTTGTTTTTTATTTTTAAAATTACATATAATCGAATACAATAAAAGAAAACTTATTTGTATCGTATTCTACACATAGTCTCTCAAGATTATAAGTAGAATACTGAGCCCAGATCACCGTCTTCTATAGCGACAAAATTTAAAAAGTGAGATATATTTGGTTTTAGGTACTTTAATAAGTACCTAAATTGATGTAATCATCAATATACACATAAAATAATAAACTAACACAATACATTTACTTACTTGTCTCCACTATAATTGTCTTGATTCGAATGAAAACCAATATTTTACATATCTGCCATATTCCTACCATACGCTGTTTGGAATAGGTATCGCTCTTTAGCAATTAGATTGGTCTTTGATAATATAGTTGTTCCCTGGATACAAAAATGTCTAACAGATAGGAAACGTGCATGAACTATAAGGTGGCAGCACAAATCGTCACGAGAGCCATAATGCGGTTTTAAAAAAACTTTTTAGATCTGTTGTCGTGTTGTCCTTAATGTTTACACTATATTTAAATCGTTTTTATTATGATTAAAAATATATACTATGGGTTTTAGCCGATTAATAATGATCGTCAGCGTGGTCAAAATATGTCAAAAGGACTATTCGAGTCTGGGCATATCAGTAATAGAAGAAACAGTTAGGAGTCATGAAAATTCAGTAATATCCGGCATAATTGTAACTCAAATGAAGATTTAATAATAATAGTCATAATAATCGACAGACAAACACACATATTGTATATCCCCAAATTAAGCAACTAACGCTTGTGTTATGGGTAATATACAACGGACTACTCTGGGGCCGATCCCAGACACCCAGACCATAGTAAATAACGGAGACAATACGTTTCCGAAATTTACCATACCAGGAATCGAACCCGGAGCCTCTGTGTTGCAGTGAGGTGGGCCGGCATAGGCTTAGCCCGCTCAACCACAGAGGCCGTCACAGACGAGAGAGAGATTTATAACGTTTATCATGTCAAACTAACTGTAATGTATTTTCTGAACTCGTTTTTAACGTGAATATTTTATATTTAAGTTAATAGTCTATATTACTGAAACAAAATTATGTTTACTTTCAGATTTGTTTGCATTGAATAGTACTACTAAATACAAAACTAAACTATTGTTACAAATAACCTTATTAGTAATCTCTAAATGTTGTTGAAACTCCTACTCACATATTTTTTTACTGCATTTATCCACCTTTGTCGTTTATCACATAACCATGGCAAGTGAGTACTATTCGTTGGAAAGTAATAGAATTTTACACCATTTGAGTTATTTTTCTTTTCCTTTGGAGTGTTTAAGAGCATCCAGAATGCAATAATATATTTTTTCTTGTATAATTTAAGTGTTATTTTTCTCTTTAATGTGATTATTTTATTACGTGAAGTCTCAATATACTAGTATTGTTTGAGAGGAAAGGTTCAGATTTGCGCCACCAGTTAGCGTGCCTTCGTCGTGCACGTTCCCTATAGTTTTGTCTAACGTAAAACTTTTTTGAACGTTTATAAATTATAAGGCTAAGCAACGATACTGTCAATGTGATAATGCGCCTCCATTCTTGAGCCCCTCCGTTATTCCCAAGAAGGCTGAAGCATTATTGGTATTGTTTGCGCGTGCTCGCGCTCACACCGTCGGCTGTGTACTTTTTGCTCGTTGTAAACACGCCGTTTCCGCGTTTAGCGGTGGGCGTGCGAACTGAGGGTCGAGGGAACGGCCCGACCTAAGTAAGTTTCCTTTGTTCAACACATTAGCGTAATGCTCACACAGACTTGCCTGAATTCGAGCGAAACAAAGCCACGGCTAGAGCTGAATGAACGCTGCCATTTTGAAAGTTAAATAACGCTTTTAGATGTGAATCTGATCATCGTCTTTAAACATCTTTTTTACACCTACCTACTGTACATCCTATTTTAAATAGTATCGCAGGGATAATTTATTTTCTATCTGTAATATAATGTATAATAGGTTCAGTTATTACAATTAATTTGAAAAATAAAAAATCAGAGGCCTAATTCTGAGCAAGTAGATTTAAAAAACACAATTTTTATTATTTTTGTCTGTCTATCTGTTAAATCATCACGTGAAAACTAATGAATGGATTTAAATGAAACTTTACAAGATGATCGATCGTCTAATGATTACTAAATTTGGACTGCTTTAGTTTTCATTAAACTTGACGCGACGCTGCTTTGTAACAGGTTTTGTAAGAAAAATCTAAATAAGAGCACCTATAAAACTTGTCCAAATTTGTAACCTGAAAAAATTAAACTGCCTTAAGAGGGTATATAGGTGTATACACCTATATACCCTCTTAAGGCAGTTTAATTTTTTTGTTTATTCCATTTGTCCTTGAGATATTTCGATAGCTTCAACCAAATCACTAACCTAAAAATAAATGTATATTAAATCGCCCCTTTACGAAACAGTAGGCGGAGGAGTGTTCGTTTAATACTTTAAAGTTAAAAATAACTGCCATAAACGCTTAATTTGGATATACCTACGGGGTAAGTGGCTGTACTTCCTTTGGCGACTTAATTCACTGTAAGAAAATTTATACATATAATAATGTAATAGACAAGAACGGGAGCACACTTGTACATCGAGATGAGTAATGTGTCCAAATCTTCACAGATAAGCGTGCCTGGGGAGTTTCTATGAATTGTTGTATATCCCTTTGTGCAATGACATAGAGGCCGGCAACGCGTTGGCAACGCCCCTGGTGTTGCAAACGTCCATAGACGACGGTAACCATCTTCCATCAAGTGGGCCGTCTGCTTGTTTAACTGCCAAATGCAATTAAAAAAAAATATATATAATGTCATCTTGTTATGTTGTCCTGTGGCCCGGCCCACTCGTCATGCGCTGAATGTTCATTTTCATCTTAAGTTAACACGCTCCACTACAACAACTACGCGACGGGTTTTTAAGTGTTATTTTATGTACCAATGTGTTACGAAGACAGTATATGAATTTTAGACATTAATGATGCGCTCCTGATGTTGGAGATGTCCATTGGAGGAGGTGAACACTTTCCATTAAGCGATATAAATCATTCAGGTCACTTCTGGCAATAAGAAATTTGTTATTTTGTGGATAATGCACGGAAGCCCAACAATAACACGTTATGTTTATAATACCAGCCGATAAATGTTCCACAGCTAGGCTTCGAGGGAAGTCGAAGGTCGAGGTGTTTCACGAAATGCTCCGCATACCCGCCACGCTTGTGCTAGGCGGTTGTCAGGTTTCAGTCACCTTTAATTTCGATGTATATTCTTACGTTGTTTTTTTGTGTTCTATTGTTTTGTCGCTTTTAAGTAGTCTTTTCTCACAATGTTTTCCTTCCAGTCTGTGTGTAATAATTGTAACAATTTAATATTCATCAATAACAATTTCGCTGTGTACCGGAAAAAGGACAGGATATTCAGAGAAGTTACTGCCATCGCGACTTAATAACTAATGCACAAGAATCTTGAGACATTAGTTATTGTCATGTTGCCTATCTTGAATCAAAATACGCAACTTATTTTAGGCGAAAGCCAAACATGAGATACACGACGATGTCCATTGGAGATATGGGTGGGTGATCTTCTTGATATCCTAGCTTTCTTACATAAAAAAAATATCCTTCTTAGTGCATATTCTACGCCAAGGTTTCATACGTAATACGTTGGAATGAGACATATAGAAGGAATAAATTAAAATATTTCGCAATTGGTATTTTTCTAATTCGGATGGAACAAAGCTATTTATTGATGGAATTTTAATTCGCGATTTTTACGAAGGTATGCATTAGGTAACATAATTATATAACGGAAAGGCGTAGTCAGTGATTAACAGTTATAATATACAGGAAATAATTAAAATGCTAGATTATTTCGCTGCATCCGCCACAGGTGGACAGTTTGCCTTTAGTCCTATTTTTTCTATCTTGATTACAACTTCTAGCAGCTATGTTTATGTTGTATAGGTGTTGTGCTATGTCAGTGATGTATTTACCAATAGGCTAAGTAGGCTGGAGCCTAGGGCGGTAGATTTTGAAGGGGCAGCAAATTCTTTTTGTCTTACAGAAATTTAAAAAAAAAAAATAACATACCTAAATGTTCCTGATTTATCACATCACACATAAAAAGTCTTAAAATATGCCGTTTTCATTAATTATTCAACGTATAGTAACAGTTTTAAAATCTTCTTAGGTCCACCCACAATAAGAATACCTGTTCCGTGGACTCCACATAAACAATTATTCCACAATATGTTTCACCAATTAGGGCTTGTATCCCTGCAAACTCACAAGAAACGCGCTACAGACGCGCGTAAGCAACTCTCCTTTTAATGCAAAACGCGCCTAGCACGCGCGCGAACGAGCCACACACGTGCGTGTATCGCGCTGAAAACGTGCGTGCGCGTTGCCTTAGTGTTGCTTTGGTTGATCCCATCGTAATACTGTCGGCAAGTATCTGATTAAAACGTGCTGTGCCTGCCCGTCTGTATCGATGTAATTCCGCGCTACTAGCGCGTCGACAGCAGGCGAAAATGTCGTCGTCTGCATACTACAATTTTATGAACGGATGAATAGGTAAATTGGTTGCGATAACATCGCGTTTGTAGCGCGTTACAGTTGTGTGCGACGCGCGTCGACGGCGCTTGATAAAAGCGTGGTGTGTAAGGGGGCGTAGGTAAATTTTTCTACCATATAATTTGAGTCAATAAGAGAACACGATGGTGTAATTAAGACGATAGTGCACAAATTATAAAGTTACAATATTGTTGACAAAAAATGTAATTAATATGATTGTGAACTAGTATATCAATTTGTAGAGGTCGGTAGGGGCGGCAAATCACTAAATCCTCCCCTGGCTCAGGCATGACTCCTAAGTTTTATGTCTGCGATTTATGCTTGACAACCTTTGGCCAGTATTACGAAGCTAGTGACCGGTATTACCTGCCATGGTGTTTAATACCGGTCAAAGTATTTTTTTTTAAATGCTGGTTATGCTAAATTTGTTTTACTTATTGATCTTAATTAATTTAATATACTTAGAAGAATAGTGAAACTTTAATTAACAAAAAGATAAATCAATAAATATTGATAATTAGGTGAACTGTAATTATTTTTCCTTAAGTGGCCGGCAATTCCCGTTCTTACTCTAATAGCTATAATTACTCAAAGAAATCTTGGGGCCTACTTTGATGAAAACTAAAGTGGAATCATTATATTGTTGATAAATCAATTGCTCTTGTCAGGATTGCTCAATCACAAGCTATGCGTTTTTTTCCTGAATCGAATCGCAGTCGATTCGATTCAGGAAAAAAAAACACATATTGTATTACACCAACTCATAGTGTAGCTTGTAAGAATCAATTTCTGTTAAGGAGTGTCAAACGTAAAATAAAAGGAAACTAGAGTGTTATGTTTTCATTGGGTATTGTCATTTTAGCTTTCTTCTTTAATACTAATATACCGAACAATTCTGGACTAACTTTATGAAGTAAAGAACGGAAATATATTTCAAAAAATTCGAAAAGGAATTAAACTCCCAACCTGCGTCCAATTCAACTAAGACAGCTTGCTTAGACGAATGCTAATGCCGTCTGTTTATAACACTACTTGCATTACATAACCGGAGCAGCTTTTATGCCTTATGTTGTAAAAGTGACTTTAATAAGAGAAGGAAAATTAATTTTGCATTGCTCGTAAGCCACTCAAGATCTCAGACAGACGAATAAAAGTATAGAGGGAGGGAGTCTACGTGAACAAAAGCGTCAAATGCACTGTAGCATTTTTGTGTAGCAACTAAAAACTTGTGTAGTAAGAATATACAACACGTGGTTTGCGTCTGCGTGGATAATATTAATGTATAAACTGGAAATTCTTCCACCTTTATTCGATTATTTAATACTAAGTTAAGTTTAAGTTCTCGTAACAAACTGCGGCGCGACCGACTTCGTAATCCAAAATCGGCTTCCTTTAGCCAGCTTCACTCTGAGTGATCGGGATATGGTCTTTTTTTATTTCATGAGTTCAGTAGATAGGCACACGACCCATCTGATGGAAAGCGGTTACCATAGCCTATGGACATTTACAACACCAAAGGTGCTACAAATGTGCTGCTGCTGTCTAAAGATTGGAGACTGGAGCATGGCCACTAATGCCGGAACACAACTCAAGGTTGTTATAGCGGTATACTCTAGACCAGGGGTGGTAGCTATCCAGGCGGGCAAATACCCTACCTCCTGGCTGTGGAGTGTTTTTGTCGCCTCTTACGACAGGCCGATCGGCCGAAGAAAATTGTATTCTTCCTCTGTTACTGCAGAGATTGGTCTACCTTTTGTTCGTCTGAGCTTAAGATAGTAATTGTAATTATAAATTGTATTATTTATGTGCTAAAACAAGTCACTGATTTTAAAGCAGAATAAAGTTGTGCACACTTTAATTTATAGGTAAATGTGAAAGTGATTTTATTTGTTTCCTTAATTACGTAAGGTATACGCTTCATCTTGTATATTTTAAGAATATCCAGATTGTTCATCAAAAGTAAAAACAACTTTGGCAAAGTTTTATTGTCCTAAAAAATTCTTACATCAATTTAAGAATAGATTCTTATTACTTTGTTTGTGTTGTAGATATCCATGGGCCAGGCTAACCACCCAGCATCAAGTGGATCGTTTCCCAGTTTGAACAAACATTAAAAATAAATAGATTCAAGAGAATGGTCTGGTAGACCGCGACGTATTTACCACGAACAAATCGCAGATGTCTTAAAAAAGGGCTCGGTAAAAAGCACCTATAATAAACGTGCATGTGCGAAGAGATGAATGAATGTAGATGAAGCAAAAGATTTATTTCAAAATCGTAGCAAGTGGAAATCCCTCGTCTCTGCTACGGGAAACAGGCGTATTGTTGTTCACGAGAATGAGTAATAATAACAGTCTATAAACATCCCAACGCTGGGCTCGGGCGTCCCACTTATAGGGGAACAGACAGTATATCCGTCACGCTTGTCCAAGGTATATTGGCGGGTTTAACACATCGGTTATCTCGATGTGTTTCATCACGATGTTTTCCTTCATCTTCAGAACGTGGTAATTGTAACAATATGCACATATGTATGTTTGTATTGCCATATGTATTTATGTTGTTTTGTACTTATATGTATACTATGTTTATTCATTATTGTTTATTAACTGCACCACAGTCAGTATTAAAAATCTATCAATTCCTCGCCAAGGGAACCTGGAAGTGATCTCTTCTTAGCGATAAGGCCGCCCGTTGTACGATCTCATATATTTTTCTACTTTTGATTGTCTATACTTTGGTGTTCAATTAAGAGTTATCTATCCATCTATCTATTTTTTATATATATATATATGTTTAGACATCAGGACGATCTCGCGGCCTTTGAGTCAGGAGGTGAGTGCGCTTAAACCACTAAGCTACCACTGCACTGCTTGAATGAAGAGAATGAATAAAGCTGTACATATACGATGTTTAATAGATATTAAATTGAATTCTAGAATCAAAACGATGAGACGAGAGTATTCTGCGGCACAAAAGCAGTAGCTGAGTTGATTGTCGCCAATTAGTAGTAATAACTGCCTTCGGTCGGCCGCGGTCGGATAACGCGCTGTAATTTGTTAGCGAACACCGAACACGGCTCACGGACACTGAACAAGATTTATGTGTGAAATGTTCGAGGTCGATGGCACACGGTGTAGTATAGGAGTTTGTGCTAACACGACTGACAAGGACAACTCAGTGGTAGGTTCGACAATGTTTCAACTAGGGATGTCATTCGATCAGGGTCAAAATTCTACTGTTACTATCTCGTTAAAATCGCTGAACACTATCGTCTCAATAGTACGTTTGCCTAATTCCGGTATTCTGTTAATTTCAATGGCGTACTCGGTCACACCACTCTACCTTTATAAATATTTATAGGCGTAGCCGAGTTTGGGCCTAGGTTCCCTGATATTCGAATTGGTATTTAGGCCTTACGACGTTGTTTGCAAACCACATGTTGAAATATTTTTTAATGTTCTGTACTTTAATGTTTATAATTCCATTCCAAAATGTTGTCAGATAGAGTACATGTTGGTCGCCATTTAGTTGACATTCAAAACATCGTTCAACCAAATTGAATAAACTTTGCTGAAAGGCACAGAACTGTAAAGATACAGCGATATTCAATAACAACGAATGTGAATCAAGTTTGTTTAAATGGATCGCTTGGTTCGCTTCATACAGATTGAAAGACAGAAATGAACCGTCTAATGTCAGCATTAAGCTGGTATTAGGTGGTTCATTTTTGTCTTTTAAGTTTGGATAAATCAACCAAAGCGATATGTAAACATACACGTAAATCATTGTAAGTCATTCGATCATTCGATTTAATAAATTCTTTAAGTTAGGTGCCTTTCAATCCAATCAGAAGCGTAGCTAGGCTTGAACAAATAGGGCGACACTAGTCCCGGGCGCGGGGCGTCTATTGAAAGGGGAGGGCGCAAAATCGCCACTTATTAAATTTAATAATCAAATTATACTACCATAAATTATTTCTTCTGTTATATTTACTTCGTGATTTCATATCAAACAGGCATGTTCGCGATACCCGATCTTCGCAAATGAGCGAGAAGGACATGATGATATTATCGAAGTGGTGCAAATATTATGCGTGCCTTAGGAGACATTTTCTGTTATTACGCCCCTGAATCCAATTAATTCAATTTAGTTGATCCGAGTAAAATCAGGTTTTCGGACATTCTCTTTGTATGGATACTTGGACGTTTTTTTTCAGTCTTATACTTGTGTTCTTTAATTTCAGAGAAGTCAGTTATATTCTTCGAAAGTATCTTCACATTTTATCAACTCCATTGGCGATTACATAATGAGATGTAAACTGTTCTCAGCCGTGATTGATTCAGCAATCAACTTTGATTGCTGTTTATTGTAAAGTTTGCGGTGAGACGCTTCCTGGTGCTTTACGATCGTATTGTACGCGGATGGACACAATAACATGTTACTCTATTTTATAACCACATATTTCATAATAGTATACTTCTTTGAAGGCACATGCTATTATTAAGTAGGTATTGTTATTTTGCATATACCTTGTACTTTACGCAACCGAACCATGAATCACACAAGGTTGTAAAATTACAATATTTCGTATAAATTGTAGTAGGTAAGTACGAGTAATATACCTACTTATTTGATTCCCACCAATACGACGTTGTAATTTGCTATTTCGTGTTAATTTTTAATTTGCATGTTTAATACTTATTATTCTACCTATAACATTATGTCCATGATACCGTTTTTCAATGAAGAACCTTGAAGAAACACCAAGTTGAAAATTCAAAGACATTTTAAAACGTAAAGACGAAACAAAGGACGGGACATGTGCCGCAAACTTGGCTTGGGAGGCTTACGTACGTACAACTGTGGACTGCGATGATGACGGACTTTAAGAATTGAATTCCATACACCACTAACGCAGGGATCAGCAGAAACCCCCCCCCCCCCCCATTGCCAAATTACTTTAAAAATCCTATCTCTAGTTTTTTCGTATTGATACAAAATACCTAACCATTTAAACACTGCGGTTGGTTAAGTGAGTATTATACTTGACATCATTTTCTCATCAAAATTTAACAAAATAAATAGACATAAAATTTATTAAATATCAAGTTTAATTAATAATCATTAATAAAAATTACGTAAAAATACTTAAAAAGGTAATTATTTTTTTGAAAAAAACATAACTTATACAGTATCTTGAAAATGTCAAATAAAAACTCGTGGTAATTAAAAGGGGTCGATTTTTAGACCTCGTCGACACCCAACATCAATTTTCGTTTATGTCGACCCCTGGGTATAACCAATTTCGACCCCAGGGGGTCGATATCGACCACTTTGGGAATCTCTGTACTAACGTGTACGTGAGCGGAGCTAAAAAAGCGTTTATCATGAAATCTGGTATTATACATATATAAAAATATAAAATACGTAGGCATGATTGATAAAATATTAAATAATCGAGTTTGGATGACTTTAATAAATAAAAAAATTAAACATTGCTCTTTGCTTTTCAAACTAATCGTCTTTTAAGCGATCTGAGTGCGGCAGTTAAAGTGACATTCTAATCATAATGAAACCTAAGTGAAAATAAAAAAGATTGCATTAAGTATACAGTTTCTGGTCAAACGACATTATTGTAGCTGAGTGTAGCTGATCGCGAATTGCAAAAAGACTTAACACCAACTTGTCAGCTCAAGGGAACAGTCCATCGAAGGACTTGAGATCCTGTTTCCGCGCGTTCGAATCCAATTTTCTCGAAGGCGGTCTGTAATCTGCAATCATTACTTTTGCAAAGACAAATCCATTTCTGCCTGCGGTACGTGACTGTTGGTAATGAGAGCTAATGGCAGCTGAGCTGTGATTACGCGGCGCCCGATTGCGGTGTCAGCTCCGTGTTCGTGCGCCGCGCCCTAGCTGGTGCACTGTGCACCCATAATGTTGCCAACACTCTTTAACGTATTCTGCACAATGTTTACACGTGGAGCCTGTGGGCTAATTATTCACAGAGAAGCTACACGGCTCTTCTTGTCCAATACAATAACGCGCTTCGGGCGGTGTTGGGGTTGTCTCATTACTGCAGCGTTTCGGGCATGTTTGCCCTGGTGCGCATCGATTGCTTCTAGACCACGATGAAGAAGCGGCGCGCGTCTCTGGAGCTCAGTGTGCGGCCCAGCACCAATGCCATCCTGGCGATGACCGCTAACAGGGTTGATTTCACCTACATTGAAGACTGCTAACAAAATACTGATTTATTGAAAAACAAAGAACATATCCTTTCTTGGGATTCAAGCGTTTTTGCAGACAATTTTACCACCCCTAAATTTGCAGCCATAGGTAAGTTGCCTACAGTACCTACGGTCTCGAGCCGCCCCTGGTAATAGCGTTATGAAGTTATAGTTTGTATATATGTTGAATTAATTATTTTTAATTGTAATTATTGTATGTTAATTTTATGTAATGTTTTATAGCTATGGGACATGTTTTCCTGAAGTAAAATATACATAAATAAAATTAAAGAAAATGCGCTGTGCAAGGTTTCCAGATTGGGGGTTTACCCAAAAAAATTCTTGCAGTCAAAAACTTTAGGGTAGATATAAAACTTTGTCTCTGGGATTTAAAAATTCGAGCCAAGGTACAAAATGTACATAATAATGAAAAGGCATAATAAAATTTTCAAATTGGGGAATTTCACAAAAGTCAATCTGGAGACCCTGGCGCTGTGTTAACTCCTAAAATGCGCTAGATTGGAATATGTTTAAAAAAGTACTAAAAATGCTAAAATACAATAAAAAAAGGATTAAATTACATTACATATTACATTATAAATTCACATCTTTTGAATATTAAAGAAGAGTGGGTATAATAATTTAAAAAGCGCTTAATATGGCGCTGAGCGTCAAATATTTTTTTTGGACATCAACATTCAAGAATAACCGTAGATCTAGTAGCGCTGAAAGCTCTAAGTTGGCAACTGTGACCCATCTCGCAAATAACATTGCGGCACAACACCACGCCGCTGCGATCACGATTACTTCTTGTGACAACATGCCATTACCGCAATTTATAACCCACCGCCTGTTTTTAATCATCTTTGATAAGTTTATCAAAGTAACGGTATAGAAGAAAAATACTGGGAATGATAATCTCCCCGTAAAAAACATAACTGAAAATCTCTTGTAGTATAAATCCGTCTCATTTCTTTGACTATGTTAAAGTGCCACTTTAAAGCGATAAATATTTTAAACCATAATATAAATTTTATTGGATTAAAAAAGCAAAACGCCGAACGAGTAGGCGATAAGGGTTTTGTCAAAATGGCTACGGAACCCTGAAATAAAAGAATGAGAAGTTGATAAATTTAGAAACCAGATTCTTTATATTGCCTTAAATTGATACATAAGGATAAAAAGAATCATTATTTAAATTCACTCATAAAATGTCGCTTTTCATCACTTAACATTTTCTGTACTTTTGGCCCTTTCTATTAAAATAATAACTAGTGCTATATCTACTTTATATAATCTTACAGATGAAAGAAGTCGAATTTAAGAAAACTAAAAACCTGTGCCCTAATGTATAGTTATTCTTTAATTATTTGCTTTGTCGTTTTGATCTTGTTTCTAATTACTTTGGTCGTTATTTTTAATTTTGAAAATGACAAGGGACTAATTAAAATAATATTTGCCACGCAATTTAAGCGATCTAATTAGCTCGCTGTATCATTAACGAGTATAACAACAATTAATCATTCAGTTTTATTTAAAAAAAAAGTTGCCTGCAGAACTTGATGAACGATTATTCCCATGTTTTTCTCGCTGTGTATTATCAGTACTATTAGAACATTTTTACTGGATATATTAAGTAATGTAAAAAGACCTATACCTCGGACAACGCATTAGCGTTGCCATTCAGCGAGGTAGTGTGGCCAGGCTTTCGAGTACGTTTCCAATTAACAGCAGTCTGGCACTAGATTTTATAGTTTAATTTTAATTTGTATATACAATTTTGTTTAGTTTAATGTATAATATACTTTTAACAGATAGTAAATAATAAAAATAATCAAATAGTTTTAAAACATGAAATTTGAACTATTAACGAAAAACTTCAAAATATTTCCAACTCTATCTGTATGAGCATAGTATGTAGAAAAGAAAATTGTTATACAGTTGACACGGTAAATTACATACCATACTTCCGAAACCCAAATAAAACCGAATTGCGTTGGTTTAAAGTAGATACGACAGATCCGACGAAAACAAAATCCACCTGCATATCTAATCATAAAAACACAAATTATTACCCGTCAGCATTTGAACTAATTGTAATCCTTTTATAATTGTCTTCTTTTGTTCACTTATTTATTGGTTATTGTGCACAGCCTATTGTACTCGTTTATGGTCGCTTGCAGGCATAATTAGCCAGGTGTGCGGATTACCATTCTAGGAAATTCGGTCCACGCGGATATATTGCATTTGTGTAGTATAAAGCAATGGCTGGATGGAGGGAGCAGACAGTCGAGCGAGAACCACGAGCGAAACGAGACGCGTGTACTACAATCGGGAATCTGATAAGTGACGGACTTTGCGCGTTTTAACGAATTACGACCTTCTGCATTACGTTTGGACTTGTTGTGTTCGGTTATATTTGTACCTGTGTTGTACGTGTTTGTATAGTTCTAATAAACTCTATAGTAATTCTAACGGCATTTTAATTCGAGTCCCGTAACTCGTAACAATATAATCACGACTTTTGTAGAAAATTGGATGCTAAGTATACATAGCACATTGTAAATTCCGAACATAAAGAAGTTATTTTTGTTACTTGTTTTATTGGTAGTATACAACGGGCAATTCTGGATCATACTCCAAACACTCAGACCATGATAAGGAACGGAAAAGTTCGTTTATAAAATGTACCATGGGTACTCTTATATGCCAGGAACTGAACTTCTGCGTCCCAGTGAACTAGATGGGCGGGCTAATGCTTAGACTACTAGACAAAAAAGGTGTTCAAATAAAAGTTGCAATGTTAATTTTTTTTATGTTCGTATAGGTTCGCGTTTGACCACTGTCTCAGTTGATGTTAACGACGCAGTCTAGGGCGGAGCACGCTACTTAGAAGATATCGATTCACTCGTAGCAAGAAGAAGCCTAGATTTTATCAGAAAAAACAGACCCCGGCAAATTATTCGGCAGTACGCACCAGAAAAGATAAAGCGAAGAGCTTGATCCTGAGGTGTTTCCACCATGTAACGGTGGTGGGATCAATCAAATCATGTCAATTTTCACCATCATCCCGAGGTCCGCTTTCCTATTTTTCTTCTTCACTTTATACAACATTTCTCATTATGAAACTATTAGCGCGCATATCGTCCGTCATAACGATTGATGAGGATCAGGCGGAAGCGGTATGGTTGATGTTGGGCTGTGCAGTTTGCAGTTTTATTTTCTATAAATGTATATTGATAGTATTTGAGTAACAGGTATGTATTTTTGTGATATATGTGAAATATAATCTTTCGAGTTATCATAAGAACCTCGTTTTTTTGCATCCATCAATGAGCTAAAATTTGACTGACCTATACCTACTAAAAGTTATACATCAGAGAAGGCTGTACGGACAAGTTCCTTAGTCCGCCTTTGCGGTGATCGGTGTATACTACTATTATTACATATACGTTTCACATAGCTGGTAAAAAGGGTAACGTAGTAATATTTATAAATAAAAGTATTTTATAATCATCATTTTACGGTTTAATATGTTTAATACCTACCCATATGCCAAACAACATTGTTCGAACTCTAAAAGTGACTGTCGCAGAAGTCTATGCATTTTTTGGAATTTTCTAATAAACTTCTTGGAAACATGTATTTTACTAACCATAGATCATTTCCCTACTAAATGCTAAGATGTGTTCCCGGCTCTTTTAATTATATAGAAAACTTTACAGCCAAATATTGCTTTATTATATTGTAAACTACTTGCATTACTATGTTGCTTTTATGGGCTATTAAATTGTTTATGTATATTTTACTTAGTTTTAATTTCAATACCTGCATCCTAAAACGGAAAGTAGCTGTCATAACAAAAAAAAAGTACTTTTAATTTTGGTGTTTACTAGTTACTTGTATGGGTTTTTTGGCGGAACTAAAAAGAGACGTTGTGCTGTGTAGTATTATTATTATATCATAATCAAACACTATTCCACAATCGATGTATTTTTGTGGTACACTTTACTGAGAAACTATCACACTTTCAGATTTAGGCTTTGACACAGTAATTTTAATTTATTTCTAGATGTGTATCATATTATCTATCATAAAAATATTATTTTATATACATAAAATATAGAAAATAAAACCATTTCTAATAATTAGAATTTAATTGTATTCCTAACGCCATCTGTCGAAAATTATAAAACCAATAAGATATGTGTAATATCAACTGCATTGTTACTTCTAACGCCATCTGTTCGAAAACTAAAGCACCAATATCGATGTAAACAGAATGTTGTATAGTTAAAAATACGCCGGATTTTTTCGGTTAAGCACAAATAAATAATCAGTAATTAATTATCAATTATAAGTGTGCATAATAAAACGTCGGAATAACAAAAATCAAATAAATTACCGCACTTAAAACCGTTAAAACGTAGTTTTATTATGTATACAAGTCGCAAAAACTTAAGAAAATACTATAATTATAAGTGTGGTTCATTAAAATATTTTTCTTAAACTATCTTAAAAATTATTACTAGGTAGAAAATTTCGCGTGCCCTCCTAAAGCACCGCTTTTTGCTACTTTTCTAAAAATGTATAAAATTACTCTGAAATGAACAATAGTTATATGATATTTATAGTTTTTGAGCAGTAATCATGTGTTTTTGTGAGACATGTAAACTGTATACTCAAATGTAGCCTTTCGAGTTTTCCCAAGAACTCTGTTTTTTTTTTAATCACCATCCTCCGCCATAGTACAAGGCACAGCTTATTTTTGCTCTTTTTTATTTCTGTGTCTTTAGTTTACTTATTTTTAGAGTCCCAAGAACTCCGTTAAATGGGCTCAGTTGTGGCCTACAGTTCAACTGCGTTACCTATACCAAGACTTATACACCAGATTGGCTGTATGGACTAAGATTCCCTTGCCTGCCTTTGTGGCTATTTCTACTACTACTATTTCTTATATGTGAATGTATGTAAGTTAAATTTTACACCTATATAGATCATATTCAAATGTTTTTATTCAAATTACTAACTGACAAAAATTGGAGTTCTGCAAACCGGAACTAACTCACATAATGACTGTTATGTCGTGGATTTTATGTATAACGTTCAAGGACACCTGTTTTCTAATAATATATTGGATAATAAATATTGAAGAAATCTTTCTGTGTAGGTACCTACTTGACTCAATTTTACCAACGTTGTACAATGACTTGCAAACTTACAAGTATAAAGGCCGGACTAGTATATAGTTTTGAAATAAGAATTTAATAAATTGCTTCGGTTTAATGAACTTTTTTAAACAAGCCAGAGTTGGAAAAATTTGCCACCGCGGTGTCATTCGCATGATAATAGCGCAATCATTTGTGCTACATCAAAATGATACAAAAACTTGACGCTATACAAAAAACCTACTATGTATTTTACACGACTGCCTCAATAAAACAGTGTTATGTTTTCACGATTACTCTACATATACACATATTGTTATGTTATATAGATGTATGTATGTGTGTGTTTGAGTTTTGTTATTGTAATTTAAGTGGTTTTTTTTTTAATTTCTTTTGTACGTGTATTTCATATTAACTCTTAATAAAAGATATACAAGATACTTTTTATTCTGGAACGTATGGTGGTGTCCGCTCAATAAAGATTTGTTATAATCTAATTGTTATGAAATTAGGTAACGGTAATACTTATGTACTTCGATAGCGGGAATAAACTAACTATACTAAGTGCCTTTTATCAGAATTTCAGCATAAAAATAGATATTTCGTTCGTTTCTACGTAGATAGATATTACTACATTTACCGCATGGACATATCTATGTACGTAGGTAGTTCTGCCAAAAAAACCGCGTGGAAATCTCTAGTTTTATTATAATTCTTACATACATGCATTACATATTACATCTATATGCATGAAATATTCTGGATGGGGATATAAACGATTCTATGGGTTTAGGTATATTTATTAAACTAAGATATTATAAACTAATACAATAAAGAAAAATTGTGTTAGTTTTATTGTATTCTACCTAGAATCCCTCAAGACTAAGTAGAATATTTGAGCCAAGGTCAGGTAGTCAGAGATCTGGCTACGTTTTCTTTAAGACGAAAGAATGAATGAATCTTTATATATAGAAATACAGGTAATAGTTGTACATAAGATAGCAAAAAAGTCATATGGTATCACTGTATTTGACCTACAGGCTACAGATGGTCGTACAAATATTTGGGTATACCTCCTTTCACCAGATCTTGACGTGCAGGCTTACCAAATTCTAAAAATTAATATCACTTAATATCGTGTTAGAAAATAGGTAATAAATAGAAATTATTATAAAACGTATATTATTATTAAATTTTGTTGGAATTTTCTAGCCATTATCGCGATTTTAGGTGTTTTTAACTCTAGCTTTAGGTGTTAATGTTTTTGATTGTTGGTAACCCTGTGCGTCAAGTCGTGAACGGGAATACACGTCAATGTAAAAAATCATGATTCTAAATTTATAAACTCAATTCGATTAATAGGGGGTGGATTGTCAATTGGGTTACTTTTTATACTTACATTACAGAAAATCGCAGTCTCAGAGATTTGTACAAGCGTACCTACTTATGACGCCATAAGTAGAAACAAGAAAAAAATCAAATAATGCACTAATTATTGTTTGAAATGTAATTAAAATTATTTCTAACATGATATTATAATAGTTAGATGATTAGATGTTTTTTTATATGTACAAATATTAGAATTTATTGTAACATGTGTCTGCTCCCCTATTCCTATTATTGATTTTAATGAAATTGGAATTTAAATTTCAACATTGACTGAACATAGTTTTTAATTGAAGCATTAATGGCTCTCTTGGGATACAGAACCATAGTTTCCTTAAGTAAAATCTTGATCAAAGTCCCAGCTATATAATAATATAATATAACGATTGTTTGTTCAAATATAAACTGCGGATGTACATTTACTCATAAGGAGTAAATGATGCAATATTTTAAAATTTCTAAGTGGGTGTCTTGGAACATCTTTGCCATACATGACCAAAAACAACTTGAATTTTTCCGTTGGCTGCTGTTTAATATTACAACCTGTTTTTTCTTCAACATTATAAGTATTATACGTGTTTTCAATCAAACATACATTATAGATATATTTTGATTTATCTTACAAAATAGGACATGTAGATGATGTTTAAAATACAGTAATGTTGATTTTAGACGGATCAACCAAGTTGAATCGATTTAATTGAAAAGCATAGAACTGAAAGGACACGATAGCATTCAATGACATTGAATGATTCTTGTTTACGATTAGGGGCCCTTCACAAATTACGTCAGACGAATTTTTGACCCCAGCCCTTTGTCATAGCTGTTCACATTCGTGAGACTCCTCCTTAGTGTGACATCACATATTTTGCAATTATACATCAAGAAATTATTAAATTAAAACAGCAGTTCTGTAAATAGTTTTATTTCCATTTAAATTATTTTTTAATAATTTAAACACTCCTATAAAAGCTTGAAAATGTTTCCTCTATCTTTATGATACAGATAGAGTTGGAAACTTTTCGTTTATAGTTCAAATTTTATATTTTAAAGCTTAAATATATTAGATTTTGAAACGTGACGTCGCAAAATTTAGGACCCCTCCCACCACTTGTCACATAATGGCACACTTCGTCAACCCCGACGCAGCGCATTGCAGCGCAACCATCCAGGCACCCCACTCCAACACAAAAAATATTCAAATTAAGTTCAGCGGTTTAAAAGTTGAGTGACACACACGTAAGTACAGAAAAATTATACAGATGAGTTTTTAAGTGGGCCTCTTTTCTTAAATCTGAATCTTTAAGAAATAGTAAATAATGTTTTTTTAATAATAACAAAACCGACTTCTTTCTACAACATCTCGAAGTCGGTGTCAAGTAAAACAAAATACATTTTTTTTTTTACAAAATATTGGAATTTTTATGTTTTACTTGACACCAACTTCGAGATGTTGTAGAAAGAAGTCGATTAAATATAAATTTTTTGGTTTTTAGTATGAAATCGGTTGTGTTTTTGTTAAAAAAATATTTGTTCCTTTTAGTTGCATAAATACTTCAATAGCTTTAGAAATAATATATTTAAGCACCTGTAGAAATTATACAATTGGCACTCGTATACAAATTTGCCATCTCACTCTTCGGTGTATATGTTCTTCAACAAGGTTTACTCTCGATTTCCTTGCGATGCACAAATCAGATCCTGACTTGATGACTTTGGGATCATGTCGCGAGTTAAAAAAAAACAATTTAAAAATCAGTCCACAAAAGACGGAGAGATCGCGTGCTTACAAAAAATTATGCGCCTGTAGAAAATGTAATACCTACACGCGTATACAAGCTTTTTTTCAAGAATTTAGGCATACGGCGTTCTTTAATCAGAGTTATTCTCGATGTCCATGGAATCCGATCCACTCGTCAGATCATGGCTTGGTGACCATGGGACACTACCTTGGGAGTATACACTTCGAGTAAAGAAAACAATTTGAAAATCGATTTACAATTGACGGAGATTTTGTGTTACGAAGAAGTTGGTTAACAGTTTTCGTGAGTTTCTCTAATTCCTTGGAATCCATTCATCAGATCCTGACATGGGGACAATAGGACCAATTCAAGAGTAGATCCTTTTGACTAAAAGAAAAAATTGACAATCGCTTTACAATTGACGTAGAAATTGAGTAACGAACATACAAAAAACATAAAGACGAATTGAAACCTCTTCCTTTTTGAAGTCGGTTAAAAATATTCAAATGAATATCGGGGCCGGTTTTGATGAAAGTTAAAGCGAAAACATTATATTTTTAAAAATCAATATAACGTGCGTGACGTGAGCTGTCAATTTCGGAAGGAGTCACAAAAATAACTTTTAAAAATTGCGAATTATTTCCATATATTCATAGTTATTCTACTATTCGGCGTGGACACAAATGCAACAAATCAAAGATTACAAAAACGGATCCAGCCGTTCTTGAGTTATAAATGATATAACTCACTCGACTTTATTTTATATATATAGAGAAAATATAATAAATCTGTAGAGGGATCGTATTTGTACAATGAATTTAAAAAAAGAGAAAAAATCAGGGAGCTAATTCAAATCAGCAGATGCCTAAAATACAGTGTTTGACTGTTAAAGCATGACGTGACAACCACTGAACGGGTTCAAATGAAACTACACAGAACTAGCTTCCATAATGTGTATATCTCGGGTCAACACTAGGATACTTTTATCCCGATAAATGACGTCGTTTCCGTGGGATAGACAAATATAGTCAAAAAGTTGGCAACACGGTCGCCTTTTTTGGTGCTGTCGTTGCAACTCACTAACGGACAGTATGGCAACGCAAATGAAGTTTCGTTGGCACAGTGGTTAAAAAATATTAACAATAAAATTTCCAAAATCACTCAACGTTCTATTGCATATTATAAGAACAATAACAGGCTATAAACGTCCAACTGCTGGGCTCGGGTCTGGAACGGACAATATATCCGCTACGCTTGTCGAAGGCGGCTTGGTATTTTTGACACATCGGTATCTCGATGTGCAGGTTTCATCACGTTTTCCTTCACATTTGTTAGCACATGTAACAACATGTACATTAGGTAAGAAATCTTCCTAAGTGGTGTATGCGTTCCGCCAGGATTCTAACCCGCGCTCTTTGAGTCTGGGACGAGTGCGCTAGCCAATTACGCTACCACGACAAATAGATAACATAGCTTTATATATACGACAAGAATAAATTATTAATAGAGTTTTATCCTGTGTGCGCGCTGGTCGAAATTAAGCATTGGTATATTCCATAGAATAATTGTGTGCACGTGCAGATTATCTACGGCCTTTAAATTACACAAACAATTAAGAAGGACACTAGTCGGAATTAAATGTATCGTTAACTGGGGCACAATGTCCGTTCTATTGGTGACTTATTGTCTTGACATAGCCTGCATGACGACCGGTTTACTTCAAGAAGTACCTACTCTAAGTAAACGGCACATAGTTTACGATATATTTCGACAATTGTTTGTGTTAAGTAAAGTCTGATTCACATTGGCATAAGTTAATTACTGTCCCTTAAATACGACGGTACGGCTGACACATAACATAGAACGTAATTTGTAGCAATATCTTATAATTACTTGACCTATGTGATCTGATGAGTATTTATGTATTACTACGAGAAAACTAGAGGAGCGCGGGGGTGGGTGTATTGGTAACGGAGGAGGGAGGGGGTAAAAAATGGGTCACGTAGGTTAGATACGTTCCATTATTCGCAAGTTAACTAACTAAAATTAACTAATACAAAAGCAAATCGGGCTTAAGTTCTTAACAACTCTTCTAGCAACTTTTTTTGGTCAAAAAATTAAATATGAAATACAATTTTTTTTACAAAAACGTGTGAGATTATAATAAACTAAGTAAATCTTTAAATTAAGTTATTTATAACTTTTATTTGATTATTTGGTATCTGTGTATTCATAGTAAGTAATACCATGGAAAAAAGATTAGTATTCTTCTTCCATGGTAATACTAAAAACATAACAGTCTAACAGTTTCCATTATACAAATGTGTGCAATACGTGCAAGTGCCTTATCAAACCAAACCTAGTTTCAAGTCGTTATCATCGAAAATTTACCCTCTCCAATATCGATTCAGTTTGTATAAGCCGAGTTTTAACCACAGATTTTATAAATTTTTGATTCGATTTGTAAATAATACGATTTGATCCATCACTAGCTACACCTTACCGTGTTTATAATATCATTCACACAGCCATTCACCGATTTCTCTGTAGTACACAAGTACTCGGTATTATTGTGTTGTCGTCCACCTGTCCCACGGTGCAAGTTGCGAGACAACTCGGCACAAACGGAAAACCTCAACCTGTTTTCGAAGGCGAAATTAAAATACAATATTACTTTAGATTTTGAAATATCCTGTTTAGGATTATTCTTTTATTTACCCGCTACAATGTTGTGGGAAAAGTTTATAAACTAAACAATTTGTTTGCAACATTGATCGTATAAATATGAAATATCTAATCAGGGCCGGACTATGAATTTGTAGGGCTCTGGACTAACGGTACTTGGAGGCCTACTAATAGTTGTAAATAATTCGATTAAAATCAAATCAAAAGCTTGGTTATATTGTCCACTGTCTTCAATAGGGAGCTTTTTTTATTGCGTGAGTTCAGCAGACAGGAAGACCATTCCATCGCTTTCCATCAGGTCCACCTGATGGAAAGTGGTGGACCATCGCCTATGGACATTTGCAACACTAACGATGCTACGGTACCGGTACGGTAACGGTACAAATGCGCTGCTGCTCCCTTAGAGAAGATTGAAACCTGGCCACTAATGCCGAAACACAAGTCAAGGTTGTTATGGCAGCATATTTTAGACGAGGGGTGGTAGTCATCCAGAGAGGCAAACATCCTACCACCTGGCTGTGGGTTGTTTTGTCGCCACAAAACAACCCACAGCCAGGTGGTAGGGTGGCTTAAGAGGCGTCTTAACTCTTACGACAGGCCGCCCGGCCGCAGGAAATTCTATTCTTTCTCCATTCCTGCACGGATGAAAGTACGGAGCTGGCGGCTCTTTATGTCCACGAGGCCTTGCTGCCCAAAAAGCTCATTTATAGACCCGTCCCTGAATTTAATGGCGATTAATAATAATTTTGTGAAAGCAATGTCTCTATTTGAAGATACATTACATACTAATGTTGATTCTTAGGAAATCCTAATGGAAGGCTAATAAGTTGTTCGTGTAACTACGTTATCCATCTACACTACAACATTGAGTCATTTAAGTCGGCGTCATAAAATTTCTTCGGACGATGACGTGATCATCTTTCTTTATATGGCCGGGCGAAGCCGTTAGAGTGTAAGCGTTTTCCTCCCAATAAAAAAAACTAAGTATAGTAATTATGGATTAATTTTTATCCTTTCTTGATCTCTACCACTGATGGTAATTTCTACTAAGACTTCATAGTAGATAGACTGCAAGAAGTCGTCTACGCTGGTACGTCGACATTTTACAGTGGCTGGACATGTGGGGAATAAAATTAAATATCTACCCATCTTGCCTCCGTTAGGTTCCAGTAACGATTACTTCAATACATCCACACAAGTTAAAATGAACCGTATTACAGTATTACCATTGCTAAGCGTTAAATACACGTAAATGCCGGCTTGAGGATATCATGCGTATCCATTGATTGACAACAAGGAATGTCGAAGACAGCGTGCGATGGAAAAAAAAACAATAAAAGGAAGCCAGGACTATGAAAATTTATTGGGAAACTATAAAATTGTTGATTTATTATTACCCCAGTAAAACGATTGGCACCCTATTATTTTAACAAAATTAGCAAGTTTTTCATTTTTTATTTTGTAGTTATACTTACTCACACTTATTTTGTAGTCATAATTACTTAGTTTGGTCAATATCTTTTTTTAAAGTTATTGCTGAACAACATCAGACAGGCTGACGGCCCAACTGCGACGGAAAGTGGTTACCGTCGCCTATGGACATTAGCAATACCAGAGGTGCTGCCAATGTGCTGCCGGCCTTGAAGGAGAAACTGGAAACTGGCCACTGCTGCCGGAACATAACTCAAAGTTGTTATGGTGGCATACTCTAGACCAGGGGTGATAGCCATCCAGTCGGGCAAATGCCCTACCACCTGGCTGTGGGTTGTTTTGTCGCCTCCTACGACAGGCTGCCCGGCCGAAAGAGTTAGTATTCTTTTTCCACTCCTGCACAGAATTAATCTGCTCTACTGGGACTGATCAATTATCACAGACTATTATCGCCAATAAACCTGATATTGTGATATTTGATGTAGATGTCGTAATTCCCCATGATGGTAACCTCTTGAATGCCGAGAAAGAAAAACAAATAAAGTATATTGTCTTCCTCACGAGGTTACCGCTATGTGGAACCTGGAATCTACAATCATAGTACCGATAGTGGTCTCAGTGAATAGACTAATAGCGAAGAGCCTTTCAAGGTGGCGGTCAACGCCACCTTGAAAGGCTCTCGCTTGGTATCTGGGTGAAGGATCGGATGAAGAAGGCAGCTCTTTTGGACACGGTCAGTATTGTGAGGACATTCCTATCTCCCAGTAGCCTGGA
The DNA here is from genome assembly GCA_039645545.1 of Dendrolimus houi. NCBI lineage: Eukaryota > Metazoa > Arthropoda > Insecta > Lepidoptera > Lasiocampidae > Dendrolimus > Dendrolimus houi. The sequence continues at coordinate 9,252,128 of CM077121.1, read as the reverse complement.
ACCTAGGCCTCAGTGCCAGCGGAGATCAATTTTTTAGATTTTTTTTAAATAAATGTACATATTTTATTACTAAATTATAAGAAAAATGTAAAATTTTTTAAAATGAAATTAATATGTGATAATAATATTATTGCGTGGCTACAAAATAGGAAATATAAAGATTGGCTGGATGCAACAATAGTATAATTTATCCTTTATGAAACTTTCTTCAAGTATCGTAGAAATTTCCGTAATAATTATATATTTTATCGCTAAAAAGTATATATGCCCGAGAAATGCAATTCTAAAACAGTCTTTGAGCTTAGTCGCAGGGGTAATAATAAAAAAGGCCCTTGTTAATAAAGAACGTCCTACAAATCATTGAACAAGTTTCAATTTAGTGACAAAATAATAAGACAACATAAGTACGTGCACATTGTGTTCTAGATATTCAATTGAACGGATTAATTGGTGAACGGTCGAGGGTAAACCACGGAGACGGTTGTCTCAGTTCCAGTTTACGCGCAATTACACGGCTTATGCAACTAGACGCGCTTGTCAACGTCTTCCCAGGAACGTAACAGACAACAGTTAAATCATGATTGTTCCATTAATCTCTAAGATTCATGTCTACGAGATTTATGCGGTTTTTTTCCCTTATTATAATGCCTTTGCTACACCTGGGATAACGCCGGCTGTGCGCGCGGATTCCCCAGGTAAAAAGCTCCAGATATTCCGTACACACGAAAACGCTGAAGCTAATAGTATAATTTTGTTGCCTTCATTTGTTGTGTAAATGTTTGTCGAATAACAAAACTAAATACATTCATTAATTAGATAGACTCACCCAAACCCCGTCGATTAAGAACGTCCTTCTTGACTTTCCAGAAGCAAACATCACACATGCACGGAAATCGAAACCTTGACCAATCATTCAAACAATAACAATCACATTTCAGGGCGGCCGCCATTTAGTTTGTTGCAACAACTTACTGCACTTGCCAAAAATCTTATTATTTCTTACATGTGTCTTTTTAACACCACAAACGAATCCGACGACAAAATGGCGACATCTTCCAAGTTGTAACAGGAAATTAGAGGGACAGAGATAGATATTCTTACATACTGTTATACAAAAAGAGAAGGAATATGTATGTATCAAGAATATGAATATGAAATGTGGTTTGAACAAGAGATGGCGATATCATGACTTGACTACATTAAATAATAACAAGGATTTAATACGTTATTTGATATATGACATTTTTAACGATGTTAAACATAGACAGAAAGCTCTTCTATATACACCAATGTAGCCATCTTTAACGCGTTCTTTTTTAACGCTATAAGTAGATAAGTCGGATTTGGTCAGAGATACTAACACCAACATTATCCTAGGTGTAGCATGGACATAAGAGAGTTCTACTTTTATGGTCTAAGGCTTTCAGGTTTTAGGTAGAAAAAATCAACTTAAAATTAATTACACTTATTTTGGGCACGCTCCCCACCGACAGCGATTTGGAGTCAATTTTTTATTTATAGATTTATGTTATTTTGTAAGTAAAGCTTTATTTATAGTACAGTTTAATTTATTTATTATTAGTCTTTAATCCATAAGTTATTTTTATTTAGTTGTTAAATTTCTTTATAATATTATTAAACAATCCTAATTACACTTATAAAATTAAAGTTTGGGGACCTATCTATCTATACATACCTATATATATATAATTACTTGACGTCACTGACTGACTCGGTGACATATCAACGCACAGTCCAAACTTCTAAGGCTAGGACCATGAGAACTTGCATGCGGGTTCTTTCTATACTCTAGGTGCGTATTATGAAAGGATTTTTGAAAATTCAACTCTTAAGGGGTTGAAACGGCGTAGAAAGTTTGATCAAACTATGACTATTTTAATTTACGGGAGCGAAGCTGTGAGCAACAGCTAGTTAATTACAAAATAAAATTCTATCTGTCTGACTAATACATCTTTCTTTTGTTTTATTGCGAAGCACAGCAGACAGGCTGACGCCCCAAATGTGACGGAAAGTGGTTATTGCCTATGGACATTAGCAATACCAGAGGTGCAGCCGTCCTTGAAGGAGAAACTAGAACCTAGCCATAGACGCGAACACAACTCAAAGTTGTTATGGCGGCATACTTTAGACCAGGGGTGGTAGCCATCCAGTCGGTCAAATGCCCTACCACCTGGCTGTGGGTTGTTTTGTCGCCTCTTACGACAGGCCGCCCTGCCGCAGGAATTAGTATTCTTTTTTTTGCACGGAGAGGAGATACATCCACTTTGTAGTTTTTAACATCCTCTATTGTCACACCGTCCTTAGCCTGCATATCATATTTACGGCATTAGGCAATCGTTTTCTTGGACGTCACGATTACACTTATAAGAATATAAGAAAATCCTAAATTTGCCCACCTGTAGTAGATATATTAATACTATGCAAAAATAAAAATGAAAACTATAAGCTTTCGAAAAAGGTATCAAATAGAATCCTCCTCTCCCTTATAGACGTAACTTCTTTGAATAGTGTACCTAAATGTCTAGAAACATGGCTTTACTTTATTAATAAACGAATAGTATTTTCTATACCCTAAAGCTGATTTACATTGATCCAGCTACTGACTTTAAATTCGAAGGAAGCCAGTGCTGATTTCATATTGGTATCGTTTAAATTGATTTGAAGTCAGTCCGCTCCCTTTAACAGCCTATATTCCCCATTCATTTGTCTTACTAATACTTAATTTCACATAATCTCCAAATAAGTATAAATATCATTTTTCTACTAATAATGCTAATTATAAGACGGATCGAAAAATTTAGTCAAAGGGCACAAAACTGAAAGCATACGACGGTATTCATTCATATTCATATGTATACACAATGGATGACAGTAAGTTATGAAAACTCAACTTTAGAAAAAACAGTAGAGTAGGTAAATCATTTTCTGATCACATAAACAATCGAATTAATATTTTGCAATAAAATAACAAAGCGATCTTGATTAGCAAGATCGGTATCGATTGTCTGAACCCAACAATGGAAGGAGGACTCAACATATACAAACCATTGCAACGCCTTGGAATTCTTTCACAATGCGCCAAGTCCCAGGAAACGGTAGCAATAAATATGATGGAGCATTTTATTTAATTCAGTGCGTATACAGGTAGTTGTGTAAGGCAACGTAATCTAAGGTATTGCCAGATATTGAGATTCCGAAACACATGGACGCCTTTAATTATAAAAATACTAACTTCTGTATAGATTTATATTTTAATATAAACATATTTTAGGTAATATTTTGATATAAGGATGTGCAATCAATATTTTTAAGTGAAATTTTTTTATATGACATTTCAAAGATATAATTAGGATACAGTTCAGTAATTAAAATTGTATCTGTCTCAGTTTAAAGATAATAATAGATGTGTTACCTACACATAATAATTTATTAGATTAATTTAAAATAAAATCTAATTATGGCATTCAAAGAATAATAAACTAAAGAATTTTCACGTATTCCGCCTGTACATATTGAAACATACCTAAATGACAGAGTGATATTCAATAAATATTAAGATTAAAAATCAGGACATATTAAAATACGTTATAATATGTAAATAAAAATCTCACCCTTCAATAAAAGTTGAAACTTGAAATGCCTAATATTTTACAAATCACCATCAAATCATTTAGAAAAACGTTAATCGCTTGCTTACGTATTCTTTAATAGTGAATACAACTTTTATAACATACTTATTTAAAAGTATCTTGTTTACCTTGACGATAACCTATTTCTAGATGATTCATATTCTTCGTAGTGTAAAAAAATCACAATTTGCCCCTATATTTAAATTGTTCAACCTGGTAACACTATTAATGTAAGCGACAATTCTATCGTTGCGTAACCGGCAACCAGCGGGGTAGGCAACAATTTGCGAGGCATGGTGCGTGTCGCCGTTCTGTCATAGCATAGGTAGCTATGTTTTATTGACTTCCCAGCGGCCCCTGAGTCGTTCACTGGGTATGACGCGTCACGCAAGGTGCTCACGGTCCTGCTGCGTCATGTAATCCCTATTGCACATACTAATGATGGACTGTCAGCGAAAGCGCAAACATTAGTTCCTGTGCAAGCCACCTGCAGCAGGAAATGGAATTTTAAGATAATTTATATACAAACTTGTTTTTAATGTAGGTACTATAAAAAATAGATACAAATTTTTGACATGTATAAAACACCCCTGACAGATAGTCGCCACTCTGAATCAGTTGTTTTAAAACTGAGATATTTTTTAATTCTTGGTTGACCTTTGAATCATTACTCCTTTTCCGAGTTCCGTATTCATTTTGGAAATTATGGAACCCTTATATATTCGTTATGTCTGTTACGGCTTTTCTTCTACCTTTTTATGTTGCAGTCATTTTTTTTAAACTACATACGTCTATTATATTGTTCCACACATTGGTGGAGTAAAATCTAGAAAGAAGTAAAATATACCTATCGGTTGGTGTATTGTTAATCATATATTCAAAATCATGACTAGTTTTTGAGACATGGGGTATTTTTCTATTACTTCTTAATCAAATGACAAAAACAGTGGATTTTGCCACGTCTATGGAATATATATATATAGTTTGTGCATTATCACGCATTTGACCGCATTGTCTTGGTAGTTAAATCGTATGGTTATACTCACAAGCGTTACTGCACCCAAATAATTCCACATGAAAAAATATCTATTGCGCAGTCATATTAGACGGCCTCTGTGGTTGAGCGAGCTAAGCCTTTGCCGGCTTACCTCACTGCAACGCAGAGGCTCCGGGTTCGATTCCTGGTATAGTAAATTTCGGAAACGTATTTTCTCCGTTATTTACTATGGTCTGGCTGTCTGGGATCGGCCCCAGAGTGGTCCGTAGTATACTACCTATAGCACAAGCGTAACTTGCTTAATTTGGGGATATATAGTGTGTGTTTGTTTGCCGATTTATTAAAAAAAATATTACTTAGACCGGCCAAAAACTTTGGGGCGAACAATGATATACATATTGTTTATTTAGTAGAATTGACCCAATGTTAAAACTTAACTCAGTCTGTGCTCCTAAGAAATGTGTACTTGTAAAAAAATTATTGAAATTTTAAAAACCACTACGATGCATTTCTTGGTAATTGAATTAACAAAGTTCTTCATATAGTTTATTAAGATAAGAAGCAACAGAGATCCTTTCATCAAAATCAATCATAATCAACATGGGTGGCTTTAATTAAATAACCCAGACAGGCGGTTCTATAATTAAGAATGGACAGTGTAGGAGGAAAATGATCTTTGGAAAATAGTATATTGTTATACGAGAGGTTAAAGTGACATATTTAGGCACGAGGTGGTTTGGAGCACGAGCGTAGGAAGGGTGCTAATAATTCGAGTGCCGACATAGGCCTTTCACCCGAGATTAACACTCTGCTCTTCATTTCGAATATGAGGAAACTAAATAAAAACTGATTAGTTAAACAAACAACTACTTATATAATAAAATAAGGCGTTAAATCCATATTTAATTTTTATGAAACATAACCACGTATGTCACATATGAAACATCTAGTAATTTTTTTCTGTGGCATTCTACCAGCCAGTCTTCTTTCGTCACTGATGATAGTAAATATTTAGCTCAAATTTATGTAAATTAAATAATAATTTAGTGAAAAGTTATTTATAAGTATAAAGGGGTTACAAAATTAGTCATCTCTACTACAGGACTCTTTTTGTTAGATATTTTGAAAAAACAATTTCATGGCTAATAAGATAAAAATTCGTCCCAAAAGCCAATTACTTTAGTTTGAGGGTCGATTTATCAATCATCAGATAATAGTTATCAGTCAAATAAATTATAACCTGCGTAAATACAAAAGTAAAACCATTCAACTGTTTTATTCATGCAACGGACATTTTAATTTTTCCATGTTACACTTTATTCTATGAATAATTTTTGTCTGATGATTGAAAAATCGGCCCTATGTCGAATAAGAAACATTTCAGTTTTTTACGTTGAGCAGAAAGTAAAAGGTAGAAGAAAACAATTTACAAGTGTCGTGATATCGAGAGACTTCTAAAGCTGTTAATAATAATGCTTAATTAACTAAATGGGTGGTTTTATTATTAGGCATAGTGCATTAATAAGTTAACTGCCAGCTGCTAATTCCTTGAATACCATTTGCCAGCTTTCCGTGAATGGTGAATTTTCTGTTAGCAAGTTCGTTGGAATGGTCGTTATTACTTTATATGTAACGTTGATCGAATGCCTTGAATTAATATGGGTCTTATGGAGTATTTACTGTCGGTATTTGAACAGCTTAATTCGAAAACATGATTAAATAAAGTTTCTATTAATAGCTAAACTTTATAATATGATTGATTTTTCAGTATATTTTTTATTGCGACACTGGGCCTATGTAATGGAAAGTATATAAAAGAATCGCCTATAGTATAAGATGATTGCAACACTAGAAGCGAAGCCAAGGCGTTTCCAGTCCTTAGAATCGGATATATGGGGTGGTATAAAAGGGATGGGAAAACGGTATGGGTTAGAGGAATGATGATAAAATTCGTTCATTGAACGTCCCGCTCTGCAAAATAAAACAAATACGTTAATTATATAAAAATATAACAAAACAATAATAAATAAAATAGATAAATATATACATAAAATAAAATATATTTGTGTATTTACCTGTGTTTTTTAATAATAAATTACAGCATGTTTTGAATGCATAGAGAATAACCGAATGCCCGAATATTACTCGGGATCGACTCGAACCAGTTGCCCCCGACAGCCAAGATCCCAGTCACCCCAGACTTACGTGATGTTAGGAAAGATGAATTTTTAGGATCGTTAGTTTAACATAAACTTAGAAAGGAATGGATACTCGCTAAGCTGAAAGCGGGGCCGTTTTTCAGGTAGCAGGTATCAAAGGTGGAAAAAAACCACGCTAACTTACGTCAAAGTAAGTTAGCGTTACGCTTCCTCACACAGTGGAACTCTTAACGAGTCTGGAAAGATGTTTGGCCCGTCAGATTTGTCTGGCTCATTGGAAAATATTTTAAAATCTTATACTTGATAATATAAATAAAATTCAGCCTTCCTAAAATGACGTAAGTTCCCACATTTTTTTAAAGTGTCTGTCAAAAGTTATGGCCCACAGGAACTGTCTGGCAACTGTATATCTTAGTTTATAACAATATCGTATATGACATATGTAAAAACTAGCCTTGCTACTTTGACGTAAGTTAGCATGGTTTTTTTTCACCTTTGATACCCGCTACCTGAAAAACGGTAAAATAGCTTTCAGCTTAGCGAGTATCCATTCCTTTCTAACTTTATGTTAAACTACCGATCCTAAAAATTTCATCTTTCCTAACATCACGTAAGTCTGGGGTAACTGGGATCTCACTCTATTATTATTATGCTATTTCGCACTATTGTGTCCGGTACTGGAGGGTTGGGATAAATATATGGCACAGAGGGATCAGATAGGAGGAATAGAATAGGGGGATGGGATAGGAAAGATAGGATAGTGCGAGGGCGAAATGGGCCATCGGAACTCTCACTCATCGTACAAAACACGATTACGATAAGGCTACCCTTTTCACACCGCCATGCCAGCACATATTAATTGGAGTAATTTGTATATGTGCCAGAAAAACTGCCGAAATGGTGAATGCTTCTCAGTCAGCACTCGCACCCACGTAATTTGTGTGAAACGTCAGCCGGTGTGCTAGCCTGTGAGATAACACAAGTTGCGAAGATAATAAAGTTTATAAATGAACATGTATTTTCATTCCGAAAAATGGATAACTTTCAGCAAGATATGGAAACGATTAAGCCGCGTGGAAAGCACCAGCCCTTTGTGTCTATCTTCTAGATCAGAAAATGTCTCTTGGCTACTCGTGATAATACGTCGTTGTCGTTATATATACGTTAGACGTTAGAAAAGCTGTTCACGATATGATCCAAGTTGCGTGACAGTAATTACAGTAGCGATCTGTGTCTTGCAGGCCAGTTAATTGCGGTGGCGTGTGTCCAGCTTCTGCTGCGTTTCCTGTGCAGCCGTCAATTTATTCTTACTACCATGAAACGAGCTATCGTTTTGAAACGAAACAATTTAAGAATATGTAGTACACGAATATAATTTATTACTCTTTTAATAGCTAACTGCCGAATATTGAAATGTTTCTCAAGATTTAACTTTCATTCGTCAGCGATACTCAAAGTACTTAATGTTTCTTTATTTTAAACTATTTCTTTTTCCATGCTTTAAGTAATAAAATTTGATTAAAAACAATTAGTGAAAAAATTATATTTTGAGGGTAGTCAAATGACACACCCGTGGTAGCTTAGTGGTTAGCGCACGCGTCCCAATATCGGGCGGGAATTATAATTGCTACGTTCTAACGACGAAGGAAAACATCGTGATGAAACCTGCAGATTGGGGTAATCCATATGCCAATCCCAGCAATCCGCCTTAGACAAGCGTGGCCTATATACCTACTGTCCGTTTCCATATAGGACGTCCGAGCCCAGCACTAGGATCTTTATGGGATGTTGTTATTAAATGACAATAACATTCAGCAACTATTAGTAAATTTTTACTTTATCATGAACAAATACAGGTAACTTTTTTCCCTCTTTATTTAAAGTACTTTATCACTAGTTATGATGGCATTCAGTACCAAATATATTAATTAATATAATGAATAGTCAAACCGCTGGCAGTATATTTTTCCTAATAACCTTACCGATAAATAGTTTGGTAAGAGCAGTAATTCGAGTATACATCATTCATCATTAAATTCTTGTGTGGTTTTTGTATTTTACAATCTATAAAAAGCAAACACAAAAATAATTATTATAACAAACATAATGCATATTTCCTATTTAATTGCTCAATGTAGAGATCATCAAGTAAGGTCCATAATTTTTTTAAACCTTTTTAAGCTACCAAAAATAAATATATAATATTTTAATCAGACTAGTTGATAAGCTAGAATTTCTATCATTACAACAGCATAGAAAATATCAGTAGTTGGTAAGCCAGTGACTCCTAAACACAGCCTGCGCTGCGGTGGGCAGGAATGCTGCCGAGTGGTTAGCGGCAGCGGCTCGGCGCCGACACCCTCCTGTCATTTCACGCTTCTCGGAGGAGAATTTTTAATCATTTCTTTAACCTGTCATTTGACGCAATATTTAGAAAACTTACATTACGCGTCGTCGTGTAATTTTATTATGTAAAAATAATTGTTGTAGAACTACTTTTCTGGTGAGGCTATTTTATGTATGTCGCAAAAAAATACGGCATTGTGACGCTGGGGTCTGATTTTGATTCCGAGCAGTACAGATTTTATAAACCGACATTCCGTTAAATATTGCTCACGACAAAATCACAACTTGTTTAGCTTAGGGCCGATTTTTTAATCACCAGATAAAAGTTATCCTTAGAATAAAGTATAACATGGAAAAATTAAAGATGTCAGTTGCATGAATAAGACAGATGATTGAAAAATCGGCCCTAAGTAACATATAATATGTGTATTTGTCTACCGACTAAAAATTGTAAGTAATGCCACCACAATAACGATAATCATCGAGAACATGAAACAATTACACAAAATACCCAATGTTGTAGCGCAAAAGGCGCAAAACTCAATAGGCTGCACTCAACACATGCAAAGTAACATATTTGCCCTCTACCTGTAAAATAAGACTTTAGGACGACTAATTTAAATTTATCCCTGAGTGTTTATGACCTAAGCTAGAAATACCTTGGCAATATGAAAAATTATTGGTGCTGCTTTAAGAGACCCCTGTCAGTTTTTTTTTTATATTTATAGTAACTGTGCACACAAATTGCTAACAAAATGTTAGCCAAATGGAACAAATACATATTTTGTAAAAGACTGACCACAATTATGTATTTTTACCCACGTACACTAAAGAGTTACGAAGTGAAAAATAACATCGAACGTTTATCCCATTTTCCTATGGACCTCTAGAAATCCAAATCAAAATAAAGACGCGCTTAGTTGGTTAATACACCATTTTAATTAAACATGTGTAATCTACAAGTTTATATAAAACATTAAAATTAAGTAAGATACTAAGAATAAAGTTTAAATAATTATGGGAAAAAATGTTTTCTTTATGTTGACGGGACACGAGGCTTTTGAGTTACGAATAATATGAGATCAGATTAAGATTAAGAGAACTACCAAAAGTTGAAAACCTCGTGATCTATCATTGCATATAAATCTCTTCGCTGTAAAAAAAATATATAAACCGCTGTATCAAATGTATTCTACAACTTTTATAGCAATTGTAGTATAGCGGCAATGTTGTCAAGAATATTTAGAGCATCCTTAGAGCAGTTGCGGATTTACCAATAGGCTTAGTAGACTGGAACCTAGGGTGGCAGATTCATGAGGGGCAGCTTCGAGGCCAATGTTTTTTTTATGTCTTACAGAAGTTATGTCTCACTCAAATTCTAAGACTTAATAATATAATTCTTATGAAGTCCCCGCAAACAATTCAACATGCATTTTTCACCAATTTACGTACAGCCAAATTTACCTAATTTTGCTACTATTTGAGTAGTTGCTTTTGGCTACGGTAGAAGCAAACCCATCGTTCCCCTGCTTCACAATCTACTAATTATGGGAAAAAAGGTTGTGTAATTAAGACGATAGTGCACAAATCATAAAGTTAAAATTTTATTGTCAAAAAAATGTAATTAATATGATTGTAAAATAGGGTATCGATTTATAGAGATCGGTAGGGGCGGCAAAATTTGAATAGCCTACAAGCTGCAAATGTCGAAATCCGCTCCTGCTTAAGAGACTGGAAGACAACTTATTTAAACTTCCGTAGACAAATGGTAAAGGCGGAATCCTTATTTTGTGTTCTTATTTATAATAGTCGATTCTTCGACTATTATTCGATCTACATGATTTTGCCAAATTCTTTTGGCAAAATCATGTAGACAGGACTTACCTATCTATTATATAGAGTCCGCGCCACTAAAGAAGTCCCACAGATGCGGCGCTCCAATCGCGGCACTCAATCCAGCCAGACTAATTATTTGCTAATCTTTAAATCGATGTAGGTAATTACTGAATAATAAATATAATATATTCCATAATTAAATCTGTAAATTTATTTCCTGGCTACTTTACGAACAAAATTCTGTCAAATAACGGAGCCGCCACTTTAGTTCTTTTATTTTCCGTGGGACTTCTTTAATGGCGCGGACTCTATACATAAATACTAACTATAAGCCTACGCATAAGCGGTTTCTTTTGAGTGTGAAAAATCGTGTTTTCCACATTTGAACGAGTGGTTAACACGACGTTGACTGGCTATATTGTCGTTTTCACACGTAGCGACATACCATAAGTCGAAGTAAAGTATGTATGTATGTTTAACACTTTTAATACGTTTTACGGTCTTATTCATATTGAGCTAGAGTAAGTTTATAGTTTCTTTAAGAACCTTAAAGAAGCCTACAACCTTATTCTAACTCAATATGTATAAAACCGTAAAAGTTTTCATAATAATCTTCCTAGAAGATATTTTTTAGCAATAATACCTAATTTTAAGCTGTTTTTTATATTGTACAATATGGAATATTCTATTATGTTCATATCCATATTATAGATTGAAGTGAACGTTTTGATCTCTGCAATTGCAAAAGGCTGTACAATACATGGTACCTAGGTGCTGAATATGTGTATGATTTTCAAGTAGTTTTTTATGTATAATTTTCGTTCGTGATAACAATTTTTCATTAAAAAAATGGTGATGGTGATATTTTTTTTTTTAATAATGACACTAATGGGTGGAGGAGCGAGATGGAATGCTCCTTCGTCTCAAAGGGAAGGTCTTCCCCCAAGGCTACTGTCTGTTTGTCTTGCCTCGCAGTCTTAAGCCCGACTACTACTGTTGGAAATTTGTTTTCTTTGTAGGTACGTGTCGAAAATGGTTTGCGATCAATTATTGCCCAGCGCCCTCTATTGGCTTGATAGTGTTTCACTACAATTTAACCTTTGAATAGTACTAGAAACTACAATAAGAAGCATAAATAAAAAATACGCAAACTCATGAAATTTTAATGTTATAGTCCATATTGTTGTGTCCTTCCTACCAAAAAACTTCAGTTTAAGGATGCAATGTGTTTGAAATTGGAAAGAAATAAATTGTATAGACGGTGTACGAGTCGGCAACAAATCTGTCGCGGCCGGATGGACCGGTGTGAACTGTGGAGGCATGAGTTGATTCCGCGGTCCGCGCAACGCAAGGGCAAGGCCACGGCAGAGGTCGACGAACCACGGATGAGACGATATTTCAATCATTATTTAGGGACGCGAAGGCGGGAACGCTATGGAACCCCATAAAGATTTTGAATCTTTATTGTTATACAACAAGTAACATAAACGTAACTTTTTTTATTAGATCACGCCCATAAATAAACTTTTAAAACTAGTTTTGGTGCGATTTTGAAGGGTGATATTTTACTTTATAAATCTGGTTAAAAATTAATATTACTTGTAAAGCAATGATTGTTTTTAAATAAGATTTGTGTAAAAAATTGTAACTACTTATGTGAAATGCGATTTTTTCAAGTAGTTTGCCATTAAGCCGTTGTTTGTAGTCAGAGTTGCAATTTTGCAAAAGTTTAGGTGGATGGGTGGGTGATAAGGCCTTAGATTTGACCTGATACCAGATGTTTTTGAAACTTGTATAGGTTTACATGAATATTTGTCACTGACTAGATTTCCAAACTATACGAAGCCATATTAAAAGATACAATTTAAGAATGTCTGAAATGATAAACTAATTAAGATAGAATTGATCGATTTCGTCGATATGGTCGATTTCGTAGATTTGGTCGAATACGTCGATTTGGTCGAATTCGTCGATTTAGTCGATTTCGTCGAATTGGTCGATTTGGTCGAACTGGTCAATTTCGACGATTTGGTCGATATGGTATATTTGGTCTTTTTGGTCATTTTGGTGTACATATGTAATTTTAATACATAGAAAATGGGCATAGATACTTTTAATCCGGGAGATGGGATAGTTTGCGATACAAAATGAAGTGAATCTTCCGGGGCAAATAGCAGTAACATAAAAATTTAACACAGTGTAACCTGTAATGTAACAACCTCTTTAGAAAAGAGGTTGACCCGCGGCCCAGCCGCGAGGTATCCTCTAATTTATAATAATAAGTACCTACCACACATAATTTGATTTTCACCTTATAAAAGTGTTTTTAAAATCTTCTTAGTAAGAACTAACATAAATTTTAAACAAAATCAAGTAAAAAAAAATGATACCGCAAAGCTTAAGCTTAGACAGATAAAAGAAAATAAACAGAGTTGTACAACGAGTTAACAAGCGGTGTTATCACCAAAAAACGATCTCTCCTAGATAACCTCAAGTATGGCTTAGGAGACCAAGAATGTCATGTAAGAGAAATAATGGCTTATATTTATATCTGTTATGATGGGACTATATCTGCGTTAGTGTTAAAGAGGCTGTGACCGAATGCGTCATATTAAACCGTTAAAAAATAACGCCATTAACACATAACCACATTAGAGTATATACATACGTTATCTGTCAATATTTAACGCCATCAACAATGTTGCTTCTCAAATTGCGCATTATGCCCATCGCCAAATCGGCCTATACCTTTAACTTTATCCCAGATGAAGCCGCACCATTAGATATTTCTTAATTGCGTTGTCTTTTTAGTTTTTTGCTGCATACAGCACAGAAAGCCATTTAACTTAGAAAATGTAGAAAGCCTAATACGTTTTAGTTGCATACACGAGATCTTGATAATTTTGCAAGCTATTGATAAAAAAATTCACAATATACCATTAATCTTTCTCACAAGTAAGTATATTAAAAAAATTAAGCAGTAACGAAATATGACGTTATCAAATTGCATATTTCAAATGTGATTCATTAATTATTGGAAGGTAATGAGTCATTCGCAATGTATTCATATAAGGCCGGTTCCTGTATCTTACTATTTATTCAATTCCCTTAACATCGGTAGAATTGACATTACATGTATAAGCTTATGTCAAATTTTAACCGATAGTAAGGCAAAATAACGTTTGGTAAGGTATAGGAACCGGCCATTGACAACGTATATGTATTTTCAAAGTATACAATTATCTAGTGTTGTTTTTGTTTTTCGTTCTAAATTTTAGTATACCTATGTAACGCAAAATTATGCAACACTTTCCCCGAATGCTAAAATTGTAAACTTAATTATTTATTCTAAGTAAGCATTCTACTACGTCGTTTACGTTTTGCTAATATTTGACCTCAATCTTTTTCCTTATTGACAAAATTGAAAATCAGTAGTCATTTCTTAGATGGATTGTGACAATGATTGTCGTGTGGATGAAAATATACATTACGGTAATAAATTCGAACTAGATTTATAGTACTGTTGACAGGATGTTGTCTATCATGGGAAAAAAAAATATTGTAATCCAGTAGTCTATATTTTTAAAAGAAACAGTGGATGTCGGTTTTTTTTATTACATGAGTTCAGTAAAAACGCAGACGGCCCACCTGATGGAAAGCGGTTACCGCGTCATTTGTAACATCAACCAATGTGCTTCTGGTCTCTAAAGGAAGACTGGAACCTGGCCACTAATACCGGAACACAACTCAAGGTGGTTCTGGCGGCATACTCTAGACCAGGGGTGGTAGTCAACCAGACAGACAAATAATCTACCACCTGGCCGTGGATTGTTTTGTCGCCTCTTACGAAAGCCCGCCTGGCTATAGGAAATTGTATTCTTTCTCCGTTCCTGCACACATAAACGGTTATGACGACGATGAAAGGACCACTATAATTACGTTGCAATATTCGGAAAAGCGGACCCTAGGCGTCTCTTCAAACGCAACCGGGATTTAACGCTCGGTTGATGATGATGATGATGATCTGGAAGTCGCTATCTATACATATAATAAAATTGTAGAGATCAAATTTCTGTACAATGAAAAAAAAATCTAAAAACCGAGTCAGGGGGATCTAAGAAGTGAAATAGAACTAATTTAGATTTTTTTAAATTTTTGTTTCTCTGTTTGTATGTCTGTTTGTACCGGCTAATCTCCGAAACGACTGGACCGATTTAAATGAAATTTTGTATGGTGGTAGCTTATATCCCTGGTCAACAATACAGGATACTTTGATCCCGAAAAATTAAAGAGTTCCCGTGGGATAGTTAAAAAAAACTTTAATTACTTAAACAGATTATTATACAACTTATGCGCCTAATTAAGTATTGATATTACCGGTACCGTATAAATTAAAAAACAATTAGGCTATATATCATCACGTGAAGACCAATAGGAGCGGAGTACCAATGAAAAATGTTTTAAAATCGGGAGGGTTTTTTTAACTTACTTTTTTTAACTATTCCACGCGGACGAAGTCGCGGGCAGAAGCTAGTATACAGTAAAAACTCTGTAAGTCGAACTTGAAGGGAGACACCAAAAAAATCGAATTATAGAGTTTTTGACGTATCATTTGTTTTGCATTTTATGGGGTTAGTGTTTATTGCAGTAGGCCCAATCTAATTCTGATAATTTTCTTAGAATTGGTTTATTGTATACACTTTACACTTTTTTCAAAGAAACAATGATGTACATTTTCGGCATATTCTTAAAGTCAATCTTCAAATAATCGAGTTTTAAGTTGTAAAATCAATAAATATTGCTATGTTCGAGATACAGAGGTGCAATTTATTTTTTCGAGATATAGAGAGAAAATAAGAACTGAATTTGTTTATAGGAACTTACTAATTATTTCGACTTATAGAGGTTTCAGACTTCAAGCAACGGAGGTTTTGGGGCTTGAAGGGAAGCGAAATAATTTTTTTTTCGAGTTTGTTGATTTTCAACTTATCGAGGTTCGACTTAAAGAGGTTCTACCGTACAATGATAGAAAGAAAACATAAGGTATAAATGGACTGGACCCTTTTAACACGTTTTAAAAAACATTCATTTTCAGTATTGTTACGACCTACATGCCGACAAAAGTAGATTCACACCTGCATACCATAGAGGGATAATTTATTACCTTTCTGTATTTGGACTTCTTTTGTTTACTTTGTGTTTAAAATTTGTTATTAGAAAATCAGCCCATTGTGCATTGTAATCTTTTATGGTAGTCATTAGCCAGGTGTGATACTCAGAAATTCGGTCCGCGCTGTCAGGTAGATGTCTACCTCCGATCGGTGGTACCGATGCAATATGTATTGCATTTGGGCAGCATAAAGCAATGCCCCAATAGTGAGATCGGCAGTCTAGCGATAGCCACGAGCGAAGCGAGACGTGTGTACGCCACACAGCAATCTATTTAGTGACGGACTTTGCGCGTTTTATAGAATCACGATCTCGCGCATTACGTTTGGACTGGTTGTGTTCAGTTATATTTGTACCTGTGTTATACATGTTTGTATAGTTCTAATGAAATAAGCTCTATAGTAATTCCCACAGCATTTTATTTCGAGTCCTGCAACTCGTAACAGTATTTTAATTTTTGAGTTACAGTAAAAAAAAAGTGTGCAATTCACACGCAGTAGAAGTGAAACTTCAGAATATATACTCACATACAATTCTTCCTTAACTTCTATTAATATAAATTTTTATTGATAATAATTCGTTTAGCCAACATATTATAATTCAAAATAAACTTCTGAAGTGTCACTTTTATTTTTACACTGTTTTAGTCTAACAATATTATTATCAGTTTTATTTCGGTTCAAAGTGGACCTATGTTGAATCATCGGTCTTATTGACCACTTCACCGCCACAATAGGACTTTGTTGTGCCGCGCACAACGGGTCCTGGCGGTGAGGACCATCCGAGGATACCGTACAGTGTCGTGGACGGCGTCGACACTCTTGGCAGGCGATCCGCCCTGGCCTCTCCAGGCGGACGTGATAGCCAAAGTTCGGCGCTCCCGACAGGATGCCGTCGCCCGTGGCCTGGTCTACGGCCAGGCCGAACTCCAGGTGATCAGGACGTGGGAAACCACGGCCATGATCCAATCTTGGTCAGTAGAGTTGGAAAACCCTGTTGCTGGCATTGATACGGTGGAAGCGGTTCGACCGCAGCTGTTGCGATGGCACTCGCGGAAACGCGGGACCCTGACCTTCAGAATGTCACAGATACTTACCGGGCACGGTTGCTTCGATAAGTATCTGTGTCAGATTGCGGGCTGCCTGCCTTCACCCCAATGCCGCCAGTGTGGCGCGTTAGACACGGCGTTACACACGCTAATCGAGTGCGCAGCATGGGCACCTCAGAGGTTTGAACTCGAGACACTAGTAGGACCGATCGAATCGCTGGGCGATCTGGTGCAAGCCATGCTGCACAGCGACGATTGGTGGGTGGGTGCGGCCAATTTCTGCGAGACGGTAGTGTCTCATAAGGAGACCGCGGAACGAGATAGGGAGAGAGATGGTAGTGCGCATGCGTCTCGCGGGCGCCGACGTCAGTCGGGAGCCCGGAGGCGCAGGTATGCGCATGACCCTCCTCCCTGAAATACCGCTGCAGGGCCCTCTAGCATCTAGGGAGCAGAGGAGTCTTCACCCCTGTTGACGAAGTGAGTTTGCCTCTCCCGGGGCATTCTCAAGCACTTGTGCGCTAGGATCGGTGTGGGCGTAACTACGTTCTGTATCTCACACCTTTCCTACCGGAAAGCGCGCGCTTTTTTATAAGCGCGGGGCACATGGGAGGAGTGTGGTTTTAGTGGGGTATTGATTAGTCGAGTCTCCACACAAGCCGGTTGATTATTGTTTGGATTGCCTCAGTGGAAAGCCTCCATGATCAACAACAGTCTAATCCTTAGCAAAGGACCCGGTATGTGCGAAATGGATTTCCCCCGCCTGAAAAAAAAAAATCGGTCTTATTGACTCTCAATATGTGCTGCAAAATGTAAAACTCGTATCTCATTCTCTCACAGGCTTAGTCCTATAAATTTATGTGTTTATCTCTTTTTAGTGTCGCTTTTTCGTTTCATCGAGTTTCAAATCACAACGATTCTAAAGAAGTTTCACTTCAAAGTGAAATTATGACCATTATCCTTCTCTATCTCGAAGTATACTGGTCAAAAAAATGTTCATAAGAACTTTTGCTGTTTTGTATTAATAAAATAATATATAAAAAAGAAATTAAAAAAACAATTATAATTTTTTTCTTGTTTTATTATTTTGTACGAGGTATTTATTAGTGATGGCATAATACTTGTCGTGGGACAGATGTATGTGTGCCGTATGTGTATGGCCGGTGTGCGACCTTACCAACTGTTTATTTGAATGTGTTGTGTATGAACACGCGATTATAGAGACGTAATATATATAGTTTACGAATTATCTGAAGTCTACTAAGGCTTTTAACCAGAAATGATTTTTTAATGAAGACAAGAAGCACACTTACAAACAGCTTAATAACTAGAACTAGAGAGAACAGGTTAATATTTCTATGAGTTTAAACTGTAATCCGTGTGCCTGTGTAGTCAACACGGAAACAGCGGGGTTTCCCACGTGTGATCATTAGCAGTTCCAAGGAACGCCAACTGGCTTTAATGATGGGAAGGGCTGCATTTATTGATTATATAATTTTACTCAACGAATCATGCATATCTTAGGTACGCAGTTTATTATTCTCGATAAATCGTATGTTGTTAAGAGATACCTGTAAATAGATGTTTATTAACAATAACATGTAAATCACCATTTTATTGAGACTTATAAGTGTTCTGCGTAATTCCTATTTCATAATTACGACATGAGTATAATTTTAATAGATATGCTGTTACCACTTCACTAATTTTCACCGATAATTTAAATAACATTTGTGCTGTTGCTGTACTACTATTATCAAGCGACAGATGATGGTTTGAAAGTAGAAAAGAAAAGATAGAAAAAATTAAGAAACTGCGATATACTTACATTGCTTACTTGTGGCTTCCAAAGTAAAAAGAATATTTTGAGAATTTGTACGCCGCACTTTCAAATAAGATTTGCACTCAGCTTATTGCTGTACCGGAATTATATTCAACAGAACGTCAGGGTCTCCAGTTTGAATTTACGTAAATTTCCCATATCCGCCAAAAACTTTCCAAGAAAATGATACGATCGAATATTTTATGGCATTTATAGAAAGGCTAGGGGAATAAAACACTACACCATTTCCTCAGCGCTGAAATTTTCGGGTGCGAAAATTTTCGTCCCCAAAAATTTCCCCAAGATCAATCAATCATCCGCAAAATAGTGAGAAAATCCTCAATCTGTAGACCCTGCACAACACTGATGTTCTGTGCAACCCTTTCTTTTGGGATCATACCAAAACGAAATCAGACTGGATGGAAGAATGATAATTATTCTTCTACTCAGAATAGTATTCCTCTTCCATGGACACATAGTATTTGTATGCGTGATAAAAGTTTCCATAAATCCAGTCTACGAGTAATGGCCCCTTACATAAAAAAGAATAAACTGCACGTATAAACATTACTATTTGCTTATCACTGAGTCACACTCCGTGTAATTACATAGTCGGTGTTCAGAATAAGTATGTTGTTGAAAACCTTAGATTCGAATTGCCAAGCCTTATAGTAAGTATATAGTCTCTTTGAACATACAAGTTGATTATTTTAGGTTACTGTGGCCATTTTGACTCAAAATCATCATATCCATTCATTGGGTATGTATGCCACAGCTATTTTTGAATATGGTTAAAATACTGTAGTTTAATTGAGGAAAAAATAAGAATTAAGGTTGTCAGCTAGAATATGAAAAATAATAGTTATGATATTATTCTTCCATAGCCATAGTAACGAATGTTTTTTTTTAGTATATATATAGGCGTGCGGAGGTATCATTAAACGAGTTTTTGAAAATCATGTCAATGTTTTGAATAACTTTTGTATTTATGTGTTATGATGATGGTGAATAATTCTGACCAAAACGAAGGTAGAAGTGAATAAAACTTTCGAGAAAATTCGGACTGTATTATATCTGTTAAGTTGTTTTTGAGACATGGAGTATTTTTAATTAAATTATTTTTTTAGGGTTCTGTAGGCAAATAACAAATGTAATGGACGGTTATGACCTCTACGAAACCTTGCTTGAGTAGGTCATCGGGTCTGCCTCTGGATGGCAGAGCCAGTACGGGGCCTCGAGCTGTTGCTCTTTACCCCAGTCTAATTCGCAGGGGGCAACTACCCCCCGGTGACGAGGTATGGGAGCCGCCAGACACATAAGGGGTATGTCGGCGGCTCGCATCGGCCAATCAGCGGCGTACGGTGGCCATCACGGGCTTCGCGTTGGCTCCGTCTGCGGCATGGTTGGCCAGTCTGCGGCTTTCGAAACACGGCTTTCACTGAGCGTGGACTGCCACGCACTTCATCCGTTTTGCAGATTAAAAGAACTTAAAGCAGCGCTCATACGAACAAAGTAACAGGATGACGATACAGTAAAGTTCAGTAAACGATTATTTGTTGTTACGATGTGGTGTTAGTTTTAGAAAAGCTACTACCAGTGAGGTCGCTTTGTAACACAGATCTAATATTCTGGTATTAATTTTGGTATGTATAGTAGATATATCCTGATACTAGCTTCTGCAAGCGACTTCTTCCGTGTGGAATAGGTAAAAAAAGTAAGTTAGCGTGATGATATATAGCCTATAGCCTCCCTCGATAAATGGGCTATCTAACACTGAAAGAATTTTTCAAATCAGACCAGTAGTTCCTGAGATTAGCGCGTTCAATCAAACATTTTTTTATTTTTTTTTATTGGACTTGACTTTATGTTGTTGGTCCGAAGACCTCACAACTTTACCGGGGTTTTCGGGGCGAGTGCCTTTGCGAAGCGAAGGCGCTCGAGCCCGGGAGGCAACTTGCTCGAGGGGCTCCTAGGAGTTTCACCTCGGCTGGACTGTTGCCATGAGAGGGGATGAATCTAATGATGCCCACCATAGGGCGACACAATGCACTAATTGAGAGCGGGCGACGGGTAATATAAAGCCCGAGAGGAAGGATCCCGGCGGACCGGGATCGGCGGTTCGCGGTGGCCTATACTATCTTACTGCCGTTTCGCAACGTGTTATGGCTGGGAGAGAAGAAACGGCGAAAGAAACTTCCCAGCAACACGCCTAGTCTATCCTATGGGGGCTGTGTTCCTGGCGTCCCTCGCGGGGACGTGGAGAGATCGTGATTGGCGGCGTCGACGCCGCCGTCTGTGTCTGTCTGTCGGTGCCTGCCAGCCTGCCGTCCTAACCGCGGGCGGGCTGATCCGAGCCAGCCGTTTTGTGATATCGTCGACCTTGTCCGTGAGGATGTTACGCGGTCGTCGCACGAGAGCCTTTCGTCGAGGCTTATAATCGGACGCGGACACGACGAGGGGATTTCGATGGTGCGGCGCTAGATCGAAATACTTACGCGAGAGCGACGTAATGTAGTTTTTGATGGAGGAAGCTCCAGATCGCGGTGGATGTCGACGTTACGCATATAGAGGGGAGCACCGACGGCTCTGCGCATGAATTTATTCTGAACGATTTGCAGTTTCTTTAAAAGGGCAGGCTTGGCATGGCCGAATACCACACTCGCGTATGTCATGATCGGGCGGATGCATGTTTTATATAGAGTAAGCTTGTGTCTGAGGGACATTTTGCTTCGTTTATCTATCATGGGTGCTAGACAACCCATCACAAATCGCGCTCGATTCCGGACTATAGTGATATGCTCGTTGAAGCGCAAGTTCTGATCTAGGGTGACACCCAGGTATTTGGTGTACTTTGCCCAGGGGATCTCTTGTTCGTAGAGCGAGATGGCTTTTAAGCGAAGGCAAACGCGTTTGGGAGAGCGAAGCGTGCCCGGGGAAAAGAACATTGCTGCGCTTTTCTCCGGGTTTACTTCTATCCTCCATTTGCGAAACCATTCGCCTAGCTCTGTTACAGCTACCTGTAGCCGGATGCAAGCCATTTGTCGGTTGTGATCTGATGTATAGAGTGCGGTGTCATCCGCGAAGAGGGCCAACTCTACATCTGGAGTTTTTGGGATGTCGCTGGTGTACAGCGTGAAGAGTAGTGGAGATAGTGCCGAGCCCTGTGGTACACCGGCTGTGAGTGGGTGAGGGGACGAGCGTGTTCCCTCCACTCGAAAACGGAAGCTACGGCCTAGGAGGAAGTCTCGCAAGATGAGCACGAGTCTGTCTGGTACACCGAACTGGTAAACAAATAAAATTCTTCAGCTTTATATATTAGTGTAAGATAAGATATTTAATTAAGTTGTTATACAATCACTATAGGTTATAAAATTTGTTAAAGGTGAGAAATTAGTTATAGGAAAAGGAACAATAGTTGTTATAAGATTTTAACTATATAATAAAGTGTAAATTTTCAGATCGTAATACCGGATAGAATGCTGTGGTTTATATATGCGTCTGGACTTACCGTCTTTCTTATTCATTTGTACTTAGACCACAAATATCGCTAATAACTTGACCCAATGTAAACGTGCAATTTATGCGAAGGTCTATTTATAAATAAGAAATCCGTTGTCCTTTTAGTTATATTATACACGTTTTATACAAATTTGGTTAATAGAAAAGAGAAATATATCAAATTTTGTTTAGTCTCTATGGCCATAGAGGTTACGACGCCCTATGAACTGTGGCTATGGCTATATACAAGATACGTTATAAAGCAGATATAAAAAACGCATGATTGTTGTTCCGCAATTTAAAACGTCGTCGTCGGTTTTCGTTCTCTATGGTAATTGCTACGCTAATAGCCCTCTTTGCTGGAATACTGAGTTCACGGTATAAAGATATTTCTACTAAACGACTGTAATATTTTAATAATTAAAATATTGTATAATGACTAGAACTAATTCTATTAATAATTCTCTTCACATGCCGACTAAAATTCAAGTTCCAAGGTTTTAAGTCGCTGAACTTTGAAACAGTCACATAAGACATTGCTCGTAGTTTAATGTTGCTAATTAACATTAGAAAATATTTTTGAATTATTATAAAAACGAATGTAATGGTTACGTCAGGGTTTCCCCAGATTGAAATACAAGGTCAAAGCGATATTTATCATCATGCAATGGCAAGTAGGTTAGCACATAATAAATAAGTACAGTCTTACTGTTATTTGAGTTGCCAACAAAACTTAGAACTGCTACACTGCACTAAACATATATGATATTGCATGATCTTAAACGAAACTTACAGTCTTGGGGGCAAACCCTTTTTGGTAAAGTCTAAGTCGTGATGGTTTGGTACTCGATTCTGTGAGGCCTGAACCGGCTGATACGGAGTGGATGTTGCAAGAGTAAGATTTGAGCACTAGGAATGAAAGTTTTTAAGACAAAACCGATTAGGGATTAAGCTCAGGTGAAACTGTACGTACACCTCTCCACATCCCTCAGCCATTTGAACAGCTGTTACTCCTTGCTATTCTTTTATATTTTGTGCGATTAACACGGTAAGTTGCGAGTCACCTTCTGTCAATTGTATCCGTGCCCTTTTTAAACATTATGACGAGCAGGCCTCCTGCAGCAGGCGTCATTTTCCCTTCCATAGACCCATATCCCAAGCGCTACAAGCTAGTCTTATACTTTGTGTGTATAGAAATAATCATGGAGCATATAAAGATAACCGACGGTTAGTGACTTCCCATTTAAATGAAAATTGTCTAAAAATCTTCCAAGTGTTATTCGTCCCATCGCATTTTAAAACCCTCCAAAAATTTCGGACCTGTATTATAGTATAGCCCTAAACGGCATAAATTAAGCCATGAAATAGGATGATGTGTATAGTTTATTTTTATGGGATTATTAAATAATCTGTATCTATATTGGGAATCGTTAAGTACCTATGGACATCTAAATTTATATATAGTACCTATGGGGAATAAGTATTTTGAAACCATGAACCATCGAGCGCCTTGGTTTGAGACTTGGGTCTAACAATAATTGTGACAAAGTTTTTATATTATTTCAATTAATTGACAAATGAGTTCATCTAAATGTAACAGTAACAGAACATTCATCGAAAATAAAAATAGTTTAATTTAATTTCCTATTTGTAAATATAATTAAACGAAAAGTAATGAATATTAATAATTAAAATATAATAAAAGAAAAAATAATAATAACAATGAACATTTAGGTTAATTTTTTTATTAAATTTAGTTAATTAATTCATATATAATAATAGGATATGCCCGCGACTTAGTCCACGCTTGACTTGAAATTCTCGCAGGACACAAAGTACCACAGCATTTAAAAAAGAATATAAGCTGTGGTTTTAGTGAAAACTGTGCCGGAATAAGCTAATTTTTATGGACTCAAATAACTTCAAACCGCTCCTGAGAAAATTCCCGCTGTATTTCCGGAATATCACACATTTTATTACATAAAATTTGCTATCGATCAGTGACAAAATCGCATTGGAATTCGATTTTTTTTCAATCTTGCCATTTTAAATCATTCCCTGAAAAATTCTCGCGAGATTTCCGGGATAAAACCGCAAATTTTATGTCTAAGAATTTGCTGTCGAGCAACGAATACCGCATCGCAATTGGCTTGGTAGTTTTTACGTGATCCCGAAAAAACAGATAAGAAATCTAAAATAATTGCATCGTGTTCTCCATCGTTTACATAGTGTATTCCAGTTGCTTTTTTTTAAATAGCACAGACACGGCATGTTTAGAATTATATAATAGATATTAAATATAATTTTTTGATTCCGTTTTGAAAAACTTTCCAATTCTAAACATTAGCAGAGGATTTTTTTGTTATGAGGAGAAATCCCTTTGCAGGAAACGCGCTGCACAGGAACTAGCAAGACAATAGTGAGGGACTCGCCGGCCAGATGGGCTCCGGGCTACCCATTTAGCATTATATTATTTTTGAATAATGTAAATTAAATATGACAATGAAATAATTATTCTATTTTGTACAAATTTGTATAACTATAATAATATAAATTATAAGGAGAATAGAAATAGTGCTGTTGGCTTGTTTTATTCATATTAGATGCAAATAATGTTTGCTTTTATATCGAATGAAGTGATTGAAGTGTAGACGCTAGAAGGGATGGATAAATTTATTTATAGGGTAGGTGATCGACAGAAGGCTGCCAAGGGCGGAGCTGCAAAATGGCCGCTGAGAAAGTTCAACGCTCTTAATGACTCACCTGCAGGCTTGCTACATCGAATTCTTACGCAACGCTGCTATTGAATAATTCTTAGAAGAGCGCTTTTACAATCACGCTTTTTGTAGCGTAGCGTAAGGAAATTTTAATTTACGACATGGAGTACTTTATTTTTTGGTTTGATAACAAAGAACTTTAAGCCAAGTTCTATTTAATGTACACATCATCACATGTTATATTTAATGTTAATTTCAGCCAAATGCTGATGAGTCGTTTTAAAAATTTGCCTGTGTTATAAGATTGAGGTGTGCTATGCAAGTCTTCTATAATTATAAAATTCTAAACATTCCGTGTCTGTACATTGAAGCTATTTAAAAAAACAACTGGAATAGACTACATAATCGACGGAGAACACGATGCATTTTTTTTAGATTTCTTATCTGTTTCTTCGGGATTCGCGTAAAAACTACTGTACCGATTTCGATGCAGTTTTCGCTGATCGACAGCAAATTCTTGACTTAAAATCTGCGCTACTGTTTATCCTGGGTCTCCCACGGGAACATTTGTGGGAATGATTTAAAACGACTAGATTAAAGAAAAAATCGAATTCCGATGTGATTTTTTCAGTGATCCATAGCAACGTGTAATCCTTTTTATCCCGGGAATCCCGCCGGATTTTTCCTGGAAGCGGTTTGTAGTTGTTCGGGTACTTAAAAATTAGCTTATTCCGACACAGTTTTCTGTAAAACGATAGCTTACGTTTTTAAATCTACGTTGTGTCCCGGGAATCCCGTGGGAATTTCAAGTCAAGCGTAGACGAAGTCACGGGCATATCCTGGTAGTAAATAATGAACAAATCAAAAATTTAAATTTTTAGAATTGATTAAACTAAAGCTGATAATTTATTTTAGTATTTCCGATATTATCATATGAAGAATGGTTAATTTGTAACACACATTTAATAAATATATTCGGACTAGTATATGTACCTCTATTTTTATTATTATTGCGACGTCGTCTTTCTGCATTCTGCAGAGTAATGAATTTATTTATAAATTGACTTTTAAGATACGATCCAAAAAAGATGTTCTAATTTTGACTAAATATGAAAGACTTGTTAAATGGAATGTTATCTATTTTAAGATTATTTATTCAATATAAAAATATCTATGCAGTGGAAATTATCGCAGTAAACCCGCATAAGGAAGCAGAAGCCTTCCTCTCAAATGTATTTCGCCGTTCGTTTTCGTCCGATCAGTCCGAAAGAATCAATGAAATTTTAGATAGAAGAAAGCAAGAAGGAAGTATTTTTATATCTACAATAATGTAGTCCATATAGCACAAAAATAAATGGATCATACCATGGAAAATGAACGTAAATATATTTTTTTATATTAAAAACAAGAAAAAAGTTCTAAAACAAAAACGAACGACGAAAGAGGTTTGAGAGTAAGCCCTCAGTTACGGCTGATTTACTACTACGACGGTACTCTCGACATTACGTTCAACGTCACATCATAGTGATGGGTTCACTCAACCCCCTCAGTGTGGCCACTTGCCATTCCTTACCCCCGCAGCAACCCACGCCTCGTTCTTGTTTTAAAACGATTTCCATTCACTTTTATACAATGAGAAGAGACGTTAAAACCGGCTTCAATATAAAAGAAAGACCAGTTAATTTATTTTAACAAATTAATACCAGTGATTTAATTTATTTATTGTGAAGTCACTTCTAAGTGACAAGTCACTGATCGTTTTTATTATACGAGTTAAAAAAGTTATAACAAGTGTTGTTCATAATAGCTTTACTTATGGGATTATGAGTAATACTTATAAATTTTGTATAACTATTATGAATATGAGGAGTTTGTTATTAATTTATTTACTCAAATATCCAAAAAGTGTATTTTTGTTAAGACCATTTTTTTATGTAAAGGATTTAAAGGTTATAGTCGTTAAATAAATTCATATCTGTGTACATACACTATTTAAATTCACGACACGATTATAAAAGCCTCAGCACTTTAATTTAACGACGCTTATTTATATTCTGTTTCATAAAGATCTAATAAAATCTGTAAATAAACCAAGAAAATATGAAAGTTTCGGCTAAAACTGATGAGTATTGATTTGCTTTTTATCTTCACTCCTTCACTACCTTGACGAATCAGCCTCGTGCCGTGACCGTTTGGTCATAGCCATTCCCGAAACGAAAGAAATTTTGAGGAAGGCATTACGCTCTATTACACATCTAATCTTGTGGTTCTGTTGACTCGCGCGCAGGTGGGAAAAGAGTTATTCTTTATTTAAATATTTTGAATGACAACATTGAAATTTGGTGCAGCCATGTGATATTTTGAGACTTCGAAATTAGTTTTAAACTGGATGGATTACCATGCGTTGCCATTGCAATACCAACCACGTAAAGAAAAAAGTGTTTAATGTCATAATCTATTTATCGAAGTGCTTTTGGCTATACATTCATAAGCAAGCAACATACATATAGTTGTTCATGTGAGAAGTACCAATAGATTTCCAAATTTCTATCTATTCTATGTATCAGCCATTTCATAGTGCAAAACATATACAGTCGACTCTCGAGAATTTGGCACTAAAGGAACCAGAGAAAATTTTAGTTCAAAATAACAGGAGTTTATAACCAAGGTGGTAGGCATTTGCCCGACTGGATAGCTATCAACCCTGGTCTAAAGTATGTCGCCATAACAACCTTGAGTTGTATTCCGGAATTAGTGACCAGGTTCCAGTCTCCCTTAAGAGAGCAGCAGCGCATTTGTAGCACCTTTGGTGTTGCAAATGTCCATAGGCGATGGTAACTGCTTTCCATCAAGTGGGTCGTCTGCCTGTGTGTTGAAAACTTACCAAAAAAATAAATAAAAAAGAAACAAGAAGGAGGGAGAAAAAAAATCAAGTAAACCAGAGTTTCATGAAAATTAGTGATCTATTATTTTAAAAATTTGTATAATTCATAAAATAAATGTTCATTATCAACAGAAGTCAGTAATTTTCTGTTGAGTGAGCGACTTCAGTCTATCATCGTCCAATGAATTTTCGATAGTGGTGAGAGCTGAGAAAAAATCGTCAGTTGTGTCGATTCTGAGGGCGTAGAAGCGTAGGGTAGCGCTTCAAATTATAGAGAGTACGGAAACCCGGATTTCAAATTGTATTGTATGTTGTTGGAAAGATGCTATTCCTTCAACTTCAAATTACCGAGGAGACTAATTAATATTGATTTTATTCAATTTATCGAGTCTTTTCAAGGGACCGGCAAAAAACAAATTATCGAAAAATTCAAATTAACGAGTGTTAAATTATCAGCAGTTGACTATTTCTTTGGACCAGAAACCTTCGCAATCGCAGGCGTACATAGAATAACCGACGAAATTATCATATCAACCGGGCCAATAGATAGATTAGGAACGCATAGACGTCCAACATGCAAACATTTATTTTAAATTTTAAAGAAAAATATAAATGTTATTTTTTTTTAACGAATATCATTTGATTCTTCATTGGAATGAACCAATTAACATGAAATTAGGCATGTATATAATAATGTGCTTTTGATAACTTTTGATGACAAATAAAAAACGCTTTTCATCCTCTAAAATGGAATACGGAAGGGGTAAAGAGAATCTGAATAAACAGATTGTTACGAATATTAATATGTGCCCTTCCAATATAAAGGATGACCGTAGAGTAAGTACTTTCTGTCTCTAAAAATAAGATCGTCTTCGCGGGATACAAATTTGCTAATTACAGAATAGAGTTATAGTGGCGTATATTATTGTTACGAATGCCGTTGGAGTATTCACATACTTTATTAGAAGTAAACACATATAATTCACAGTTCTTACAAACACAACTAATTACAACAACTCCAAACCGTAAGTAAGGTAGAAAATCGTAACAACACAAAAGTATACTTTAATAACGCCTCGATCACAGTTGAAATTCAACTAACTCTGTCTTAACGAGCTGGCTTTATACATTCGAAAAATAGAGATGAACAACCTACATGCACACCATTTAATGACATTCTCGAACTGGTCACGTTTAATCCAAAACACATGGCTTTTAAGAACTTGCAATGGAATTTCAGCAATAAAACGGTTTAGCATGTCTTACTTGTAGGTCGGCCATTATACTAAGTGGTATTAGCGATTAATAATAGATGGTTACTTACAGGATTAGCGCGAACAAAGGACTGTGAATAGTGAAGGTGACCATAAAAGGATTAAGAACAGTTAATTAAAAAAACAAGGATAATCAAACACCTGGTTGGTTTCCAGCTTCTCGGAACACTTCAATTGTAACATTATAATATTAATAGAGTTTGCGCCGCGTGTCAAACCTTAGGCAGTAGCTTTATTTTACTTACACAAAAACCTAATTCGATTTTTATATATAATAATAACAAAGAAACTAAGTCCATATAGTCTAGAGTCTAGACTATATGGACTTAGTAGACAACTGCCCAGCAAAACACAGAGTCGAAGCCAACCTGTTTTGTGAAGCAATACAATGAATAACATGTTTCCTATGATAACGTAGGTATTTTTTAGTGAATTGAAAAACGCGGTTATAGCACCATCTATTTAGCTAACCTATCTGTTTTATGGAAACGACATCATTTATAGGGGTAAACAGTATCCTAAGGTACGCCCCTGGACATGAGCTAGCTCTGTGTCGAGTTTCATTTAAATCTGTTCAGTAGTTTTCACGTGATGCTTTAACAGACAGACAGACAGAAAGACAGACAAAATTCTGAAAATTGCATTTTTGGAGTATTCTGGTCTGAATCATCCACTCTGATTTTTTCACATTTTAAACGTAATAATATACAAACTCAAACCATTTACAGATTTCACTAGACGAATATGATGTATAGTAGTGAGTTTTAATGATTTAACCCCAGCATACATTGTTGCTAAATAGTTTAATGCCACTTCATCGCTCTTGATTGACGTGAACATTAACATGCCATCACTTCAAGCCCAACGGAAAGGCTTTTATTAAAATGAAACTACTACTATTTAATTAAGTATCTATCTTTTTATCAATATGTTTTCACTTTGACAACCCTTTCGTTTCTACACAACCTTCGTTCGCCTTATGTAGATACGTTTTATTTTTTATTTATTATCATATATATATATATATATATATATATATATATATATATATATATATATATATATATATATATATATTTATTGTTTATAATACAATACATTTGAACATGAAACTCCAAATACATTATAGAAGATAACTATTTTTTTTTACTGCCTGAAGCAAGCAAACAGACAAACGGCCTAATACTACATACATACACATAAATAGTACGTAGTATTGCGAATATTTAAAGAATATTTAAGTAAGTAAGAATTCTGAAACAATCTTTTCAATTTTATTTAATGATAGTCACATAAAAGAGGTTATTTAATTAAATTAGTCTATTACTTCGTAAGTATTTGCAATATCTACCGTACTATGTAATAAATATCATTGACAGGAAATTGTTGTGCCAACATGGGCAAAAAATCGGCCAGCGTCCATATATAAATATTCTCTGCACAAGATACAAACCGTTTTGCATCCGGAATCAATAAATCGACGCCAATAATAATCGTTATTATGTCTATTTACTTCACTTCCATAGTTATATTATAAACTAGCTGTGCCCCGCGGTCTCATCCGCGTGGTGATGGAAAATCGTTATATTTTGAATAATTCACACTATATCTTTGATGTGTAAGCTATATTATTGTAAAGTTTCATCAAAATCCATTCAGTAGTTTTTGCGTGAAAGAGTAACAAACATACATACATCCATACATACATTCTTACAAACTTTCGCGTTTATAATATTATATAGTATTATTAGTAGGAAGTGACTTACTCTGTTTACACTTTTTCACTGTGAACGTCTGAAAAGATTTCAATGCAATTTGGCAAGTAGTTAGTTAGATTATAGCTTGGAAAAAGATATTAATAACCTTTTGTCTCAATAAACAGACTTGAATGGGCTAACCCATATATGGACGGCGCCAGGATTATTTTCAGGTGCATCTACACATTATAATATTAACTAATGTATCCTAACAACAACATGTAGCATTGAACGTACATTAGGACGTTACGTGTTAATACGTGGAATAGCTCAACGATGGAAGACGCAAGACTAAGGGGCTAGTGCATGCTCACTATTCACAAGGAAAGAGAAGAGAAGGATACTGAATTTATTGGATGAACAAATTTTGACAGCAACCTAGACGCCTTCAATATTTATTAATACAGTAACTTAATGTAAATTATAAAAATTAATGCTGCCGGCGTCCATGAATCCATAATTCTTCAAAAACAATCGAAAAAAATATACAATAAGAATGTAAGTTCGTCTGGATTTTAGTTTGTTGGGATCCTTCACGATATTAGTAGATATCAATATATTTTTTAACGATCCACTATCCAAATAAATAATTTTATACAGTAACTTACGTGATTATAATAATAATAAACATGTCGTGCTTTATATCAAAACGTGTCCCGCATCCATCAATATTTTCAACAGCGCAGGGCTTTAATAAATTAATTACGATTCCCATCGTAAATATAATGTAGAGTAATAAAAGCGTGTAGGGCGCGCGGACGCACTGCGGGCGCAGTCGATACCTGACCCCTACACCAGGGTTGCCACATTTGCATAAGTGTTGAGCGCTATAACAGTTGCAAGAAAGCGCTAGATTTTGCTAGACGATCAAAATGAAAAAGCATTAGAGTTCATGCCAAATTTATGAAGATTTCAGTGGGGTTTCACTCGCGATAGTGTTAAAGATATTGAATGTGGCCGGATGCGTCTTAAGTAAAGAGTTAAAAACAACGCCGTTGTCGAATAGCAACATTAGTGTATATACATACGTTATTTGTTAACATTTAACGTCATTAACAATGTCTCAGAGAAATCCCTACCATGAATGAACATTAAAAATTATGTATTTATTTTTAGGTAAAATTTGATACAGTCAATTGACAATGGCAATCACAACCAACAAGGGCATATGACTTTTGGGCTATTTACACTTTACTACCTACCAAAATATAAAATAAATATTTGTTTACAATATTTTTTTACAAAAAATAGAGGCTTTTGATTATGTACCAAGTACATACTTAAAGACAGGTGCTATGTTATCTTAAATGGCGCTGAATTAAACTTCGAAAGCGCTAAGGTGGCAACCCTTTACATTGCTCTTGCTAGCGCTTACAGTATAATATTCACACGCATCTAAACAAGCTCAAGCGATGGTTATACTGGTTTATCTTATGCAGTTGTTAAGTTTTCAAGTTCACTGTCCATTCCAATAAATATTAATAATATTTTGAAAGCTATCCCCTTTATTTTTATTATTAATTCTTTTTTTATAAAACTGAAAATTAGATCACTTAAAAATTTTAAATAAGTTTATTTTCAATAGGAGAGGGAATAGCTAAATTAACTGAGATATATTTTACAAATTTACAGAACGTCGCAGATTTTGTACGAGCGTACCACCTACTTAAGACGTCATAAGTAGGTACAAGTAAAAGGAGTCAAATAGCCGCATTCATTATTGTTTGAAAAGTAATTAAAATTATTTCTATTATGAGTTTAATGATAAGATGTTCTTTTAACGCCTGCTCTTTTATATATAAAATGTAGGATATACCTGCGACATAGTACGCGCTTGACTTGAAATTCCTGCGGGATCCCGGGACACAACGTACCGTAGCATGTAAAAAATAAGGTAAGCTAACGTTTTAGTGAAAACTGTCGGAATAAGCTAATGTTTATGCACCAGAACAACTACAAGCCAATCCCGGGAAAATTCCCGCGCGATTCCTGAGATAAAAATTATCATTATATTACATAAAATTTGCTACCGATCAGTGAAAAAATCGCATTGGAATTCGATTTCTTTTTTCAATTTGGCCATTTAAAATCATCCCCGCAAAATTTCCGGCGGATTCCCAGGTTAAAAGTAGCGCAGATTTTAAGTCTAAGAATTTACTGTACATCAGCGAAATCTGCATCGAAATCAGCCCAGTAGTTTTTATGTGAATCCGTAACAAAAAGACAAGAAATCTAAAAAAATGCACTTATAAAGTTTAATCTCATGTATGTGTACGTTATGTTCACTTCCAATGCAGCAAGCAGGAAAGTGCAGCAGCGTGAGTATGTAAAGACAACATATCGCGAATATGGCACACGCACGCTACCCACTTTTCATGCCACTTTCCTGCTTACTGTTGTGGAAGTGTGCATAATGTAAATGAGAAGTGAAAGCTCTAAAGGGTTACTTTTACTAAGGAATTCCCTCTTTTCTTTCACCTTCTCCCAATTATTTGAGGTCGGCACAATGTGTCCTTTCGTACGCCTCTATTCTGACATACGTTCTCTGTCACACCACAATTCCTCATGTCATCCTTAACACAGAATTATCATTACTGATACTCTTCCATGCTAATATATTGGTTAACTAAATATCACTACTCCCAAGCTCGGTCCGTTACTTAATTACATGTTTTGGCAAACTGGACTAGCATACATGTGAAAAAAATTACGGAAAGATCCGGGTCGGTCGACCAGAAATGCGTATCGCGTGCACGGCAACCTAACATATACAGCAAAATATTTCAACCAAAATACTACCTCCCAACAAAAGCGTTAATGTATCTTTCGTTTAATTTGAGGTGTTAATTGTTATGGCTGGGACCCCTTTGCGTCATTGTTTTTGGTTTGACCCAACTCGGCGCGTTTGGTCGGCCAAGCCGAGGAATTCGATGTTATCCGAATTTTTTATAATTAGAAAATGATTAGTTCCGGGTGTTTTCGATTAGTTTTCGGCTGTTACGCTGGCGGCGCGGGCGCGGAGGCAGAGCGGGGTTCGTTGCCGTGACTTGACGGATTCCAACCTAGCAGTTCCTTTGTTTGAGGACGAACAACCTATAGTGATGTGCGATGCGCAGTCATTATGTCGATGAACGCATCAGTGACACTTTTTATATGATCTTGCAGTGCTATTAACACGTTCACTGCGTAGTAAGGTCTAAATAGCCTCATGTGTGACTTCCCGCTGGTGCGGTAGTCTTATCGAAATCGAAATGTTCTTTTACTCTGAGGCTACAATTAACCATTTCCATGAGTACGACAAAGACGAATATATATTATTGCTTCTCGTACACAGTCTAATCCAACAGCGCATTTAACACATTATGAGGTTGAACGTGCCTCAGACGCACTGAATTCAAATAAATCACGTAGTGCGGGATGAAGTCTAATATGTGCCTCATAAATTATAGACCTCACATCCGCAAGGAGAGGAGCGCGGGCGTCGCGCATCTTAGCTTAGTAATGTGACAAGTGTCCACATGAAGACACGTAGGCGTGATCACAGAAGACAAAGATATCAAGTGTCAATGAGTATTGTTAAAGTTTTTATTTACCCTACTGCCAACTTGTACATTTTAATCACTTGGTTATTAATTTTTTTATGTTTTTTTTTATTGCATGAGTTCAGCAGACAGGCAGACAGCCCACCTGACCCACCCCAACTCACTGGGTTACCGTGGCCTATGGAGATTTGTAACACAAAAAGTGCTACATATGCGCTGCTGCACTCTAAAGGGAGACTGGATCCTGGCCACTAATGCCAGAACACAACTCAAAGTTGTTATGGCGGCATGCGGTAGCCATCCAGGCGGGTAAATGCCCTACCACCTGACTGTAGGTTGTTTTATCGCTTCTTACGAAAGGCCGTCTGACCGCAGAAAATTGTACTCTTTCTCCGTTTCTGTACGGTTATTATTTACTCCATGGGAGCCTAATCTAATTTACCACTGCTTCGCAACATGTGATGGCTTGAAGAGAAGAAGCGGCGCAAGAAACTCTTAAGCATCGTGCCTAGCTCTCATAATTTTATATAATATTTAAATGGGTGGGAGGTAAAATTGACGGCCTCTGTGGTTGAGCGGGCTAAGCCTTTGCCGGCTTACCTCACTGTAACGCAGAGGCTCCGGGTTCGATTCCTGGTATAGTAAATTTCGGAAACGTATTTTATCCGTTATTTACTTTGGTCTGGGTGTCTGGGATCGGCCCCGGAATGATCCGTTGTATATTACCCATAACACAAGCGTAACTTACTTAATTTGGGGATATATAGTGTGTGTGTTTGTCTGCCGATTTATTATTATTATTAAATTTATTATTATTATTAATAATAATTTATTAAAATTAAAAGAGAAATTGTCAATCAAGTTTGTCTGTATTCCGGTGCAAGCAGAAGAAGATCACAGTGTCTTGAGGTCTGGCAGTTGGTTTTTGCTTTTGTGAGGATTTGTGGTTTATCGATTCTGATGTAGTGGTTGGCTTTATCCAGCGTGTGTTTACTGATTACCGATTTCAAAATGATAAAACGTAGTTTTATTATGTATACTAGTTTATTTTTGAATAAACTTTTTAATATCGTAACTTCAACTGTAAAATTTATTCTCATCATATATTTTTTTATTTGGTTAATATCTAAATGTCGTAAATGCTGGCGAATCTAGATTTACCTTAAACAAATATTGTTATTATTCAGCAAGATATAACGAGATTTGAAAAAGTTGTTTGTGAGGCCGTAAAGGTATCAGATGCACTGGAAAAAGATTAACTTTGCCCCGAATAGACCGCACGCGCACTGGTTGAAAGTCCAAGAAAAACGGCCACGCAGTGATGAACCTGTTAAGCTTTAGCCTTAAGGCTAAAAACATCAAAGTCGATCTTCATAATGTTACAACTTAGGCTTCGACAAAGACAAATGCCACCTGCATATCTGTAAAAACACATTTTATTACCTGTCGGCATTTGAACTAATTGTAATTTTTTTTATGATCGTCTTCTGTTGTTTACTTATTTATTGGCATACGCTTCTAGTTATTGTGGAGAACAGCCTATTGTACTCGTTTATGGCCACATGCAGGTATCGTTAGCCAGGTGTTACAGATTAAGTACAAGCTGATTCTAGGAAATACGGTTCACGTTGCCGGACGGGAGTATTTGCATTTGTGCAATATAGAACGATGGCTTGATGGGAAGAGGGGGCAGTCGAGCGAGAACCACGATCAAAGCGAGACGTGTGTACTATATCGGGAATCTAATAGTGACGGACTTTGTGCGTTTTATTGAATTACGACCTTCTGCCTTACGTTTGGACTTGTTATGTTCGGTTATATTTGTACCTGAGTTATACGTATTTGTATAGTTCTAATAAACTATATAATAATTCTAACGGCATTTTAATTCGAGTCCCGCACTCGTAACAATAATTTACTGTTTTAACTTATATATCAAACCATTTTTTTCTATATCAATATTTTTTATTTTTTATTACATTTAGAAAAGAATTCTGTACCTTGAAGCTATATAAAAACAAAAACAACTGGAATACACTATATAAACGATGAAGAACACGCTGCAATTTTTTTTTTTTTTAGTTTTATTGTCTGTTTGTTCGGGATTTACGTAAAAACCACTGGGCCGATTTCGATACGGTTTTCACTAATCAACAGCAAATTTTTGACAGACTTAAAATCTGCGCTACTTTTTAACCTGGGAATCTCGAGGGATTTTTTCGGGGAATGATTTAAAACGGTCAGATTGGAAAAAATTCTGATTCCAATGTGATTTTTAACAGACTTCAAAAAGGAGGTTCTCAATTCGTCTGTATTTTTTTACATGTTTTATATTTTTAGTATTACTCGATTTCTCCGTCAATTGTGAAGCGATTTTTAAATTTTTCATTCGAAAGTATATACTCCCGAATTGTGGGACCATTGTCACCATGTCAGAATTTAATGAGTGGATTCCAAGGAATTCGAGAAACCTGCGAAACTTGATAACAAACTTCTTCGTAATCTTCGTCAATTCTAAACCAATTTTCAAATTATTTTCTTTACTCGTAAATCTATACTCCCGAGGTGGTGCCATAGTTCCCAAGTCAGGATCTGGTGCGTGGATTCTAGAGAAATCGAGAGTAACCATTACTTATTAAAGAACGCCGTCCGCCTAAATTCTTGGAAAAACAGCTTGTATACGCGTGTAGGTATTAACATTTTCTACAGGCGCTTAATTATTTTGTATGCATGTAAAGCGATTTCTCCGTCTACTGTGGACTGATTTTAATTTTTTTTTCTTTGTTCGTAATGGTATCCACCCGAAGTGTTCCCATGATTACCAAGTCAGGATCTGATGAGTAGATCGCAGGGAAATCGAGAACAACCCTTGTTAACGAGCGTCAACATGGAGAAGTAAGATAGAGTAACCTTTTTTTTTAGCAAAAACAAAACCGACTTGGAAATAAATGGCAAAAAATAATTAATTCCGACTTCTTACTACAACATGAAGTCGGTGAGAAGTAAATCATAAAAAGTACTATATTATACACATTGGTTGTTGTTTTTTATATTTTACTTGGCACTGACTTTAAGATATTGTAGAAAGACGGCGGTTAAATAGTTATTTTTTACTTTTTAGTTAGAAGTTGAGTTTGTTTTTGTTAATGCACTGATTGATAGCAAATTTTATGTAATAAAATGTGTGATATTTTTATCCCGGCAATCCTGCGGGAATTTTCCCGGAAGCAGTTTGTAGTTGTTCGGGTGCATGATAATTAGCTTATTACTTTTTTAAATGAAGCAGTACTTTGTGTCCCGGGAATCCCGCGGGAACTTTTCCGGGAATGGTAAAAATTTGTTAGTTTGCGTAAATATTAGCTGATTTCGATACAATTTCACTTGAACGATAGCTTAAGTCCTTTTTCAAGTGATTCTATACTTTAAATTCCGGGAATCCCGCGTGAAATTTCCCTGGAGTGTTTTAATGCTAAACACATAAAATTTAACTGATTCGAATCCAATTGATACTAAAAGAATATAATCCGGGAGTTTTTAAATTTTACGGGATTTCCTAGCTTTGAAACCACGTGATATTAGGACTTGCTTACTACGACAGTTTCTATATTTATTAGATATCTTTAGTAGAACAGGTGTAGTTATGTATGCCTTTAGTAACATTACTTATGTTTCGCCGGGGTTTCACGGGAATATTCGGAATTCATGTATTTTGAAAATAAAAATCCGTTGGCCTTTTGAAAATACCATTTGAATTTGAATACTGGCAAAATAGCTGTAATCTACGTTACCTGCCAAGCGTGTACGAAATCGCAAGCATATGCTAGTTCTACAATAAAATTATTGAAATGGTAGACAAAAACAGCTTACTTAGAATTAGGTACAAATGGCGGCCTTATTGCCGACAGCGATCTGTTCCAGACAACACTGGGATGGAGAGAGAAACATGGCACAAAAGCTAGGCCA
This sequence comes from Dendrolimus houi, assembly GCA_039645545.1. NCBI lineage: Eukaryota > Metazoa > Arthropoda > Insecta > Lepidoptera > Lasiocampidae > Dendrolimus > Dendrolimus houi. Next base: position 9,213,469 of record CM077121.1, on the reverse strand, counting down.
GAGTTTTTCTGCACAATATTCTAAACATTTTAAATTAAATTTAGGATTTGATTATTGGCTGATTATGTGGTTCCGGTACAAAGAGTAAGACTTAAGAAATGTTGGCTTGACGCTATGGAGTATATAACGAAAGAAGATAAGAGACGACGAAAACCGTTCAAACTGAAGAGAGACAACTAGGAAAGCAGATGTCATTTTGAATGCAACCTAGTTTTAACTTCAGGATAATGATGAGTTATTTTATTACTGGAATACTAAAATAAATGCAAAAATATTTCCAATAACGTAAAGTATATGTACACTAACAAAAAGCGGTGCTTTTGAGGGCTCGCGAAGATTTCTATTTAATGATCATTAAAAAAAATACATATATATATATATATATATATATATATATATATATATATATATATATATATATATATATATATATGATATATATATATATGTTTTATTGTATTCAAACAAAATTCATAGAATAAAATTATAACTAATAAAAAAATTATTACTTCTATTTGTTTTGTGTTTATAAAATAATATTTTTATGATATATAACACATCTAGAAATAAATTGAAATTACCACGTTAAAGCCCAAATCTGAAAGTGTGATCGTTTTTCAATAAAGTGTACCACCATAATGCATTGATTGCGGGATAGTGATAGGGCTCGCTACGTTCGCCCTGATTATGGACACTTCTGGAATTCCATACCATTTTTTTCCGATTATTTATACATTTACTCTGGAATATAAAATATGATATATTGAATATATTTTAGTACAATGTATGTACAATGGTTATTTTGTATTTAAGTATTTGTATTATGGTCAGATTTCAATTTAAAAACTGTTACGTACATTAAGTGTGACGACAACTCTAATAAAAATATTAAGGATTATTTGTCTATGTAAATAGACTGTCTTGAGTAAATTAAATTAAAATTACTCTGTGATAATATTAATGAATTAATAACAAAACGGATGTAACTGTGAAACTGAGTTGACTTGGCTTCCAGTTGATTCATTCATTGATACTTTAATCGATAAAAGTCGTTCCCTTGACTAGTAGTCAGCGTAATAGCGGCTAGTGCCCTTACGCCACTTACTACAGAACTGGTTCCGCAGCGGCCCTCCGTGTACCACGCTCCACGTGCAGATACCATCGTTCGTCTCCGTCTATTTTGCCCTGGGGCCCAATTCTGCTATTTGAATATTTTGGCTTTGCAAAAATATTCAAAGTATGATTCTATTGCTATAGTGTTAAAAATTCGAATTCTACTAAATCCACAATATCTTCTTGATATTGTCGCATCGGAATAATAGTATAAAAAATTAGTATGACCACTAGTAGAAACGGTGTTAGCCGAAATGAATTTTGAAAAGCTACCAATATTTTAATGATTTTATTTCGCGAATTTTAGCCTATCCATATTTACAAATATGGCTTACTTAGATCACATAAACGTTGACGGTTTCTGTGGTTGAACTGGCTAAGGCTTATCAGGACTAACTTGGTTGAACGCAGAGGCTGGCAGGGTGAATTTCGCAACTTTCTATTATTTACTATGGTTTGGGTGTCTGGGAACGGCCCCAGAGTAGTCCGTTGTACATTACCCATAACACAAGCGTAACTTGCTTAGCTTTGGGATATATAATCTGCGTTTGTCTGCCGATTAAAAAACAGTAGGTATATTATTTAAAGCTTTGTGGTGGTGTGCCACGGGCACGCCATTGGTATTAACAGACAACTAAAATCAGGCAAACTTACGATTGAGACGATAGTGTTCGGGATTTTGACGAAATAGAAATAGCAGAATTGGACCCCTGAACGTTTACCGCGATTTAGGACCGACTATTCTACGTTGACCCTTTCCATTCACATACAACTCTATTCAAATAAGCTAAGAATAAACACAGCGCTAAAGTGATAACGGACCTTCTTAAATTGGATACGACTAATTCTGGGAAATACAAATTCTTGTCTTGTTTAGTAAAGAAAATAATAAATCACTTTTTACAAGTTTTATAGTGTGGTAACTATGCCAGGTTGTGTGAAATGAAACGAATGTTGTTATTTTGAGCTTTTTCTCAATTTAGATACGACCTTGTAATTTTAACATTACCGTATTATATTATCATTAATTAATTATTTAAGTAGGTTCCATTATGAATGAGATATGATGACGTAAATACAATATATGAAATTAAAGAAGGACCTTAAACACACACACTGTATATCCCCAAATTAAGCAAGTTACGCTTGTGTTATGGGTAATATACAACGGACCATTCTGGGGCTGATCGCAGACACCCAGACCATAGTAAATAACGGAGAAAATACGTTACCGAAATTTACTATATCAAGAATCGAACCCGGAGCCTCTGCGTTGCAGTGAGGTAAGCCGGCAAAGGCTAAGCCCGCTCAACTACAGAGGCCGTCGTAATATATATATTAAGATAATAAGATATATATATATATATATATATATATATATATATATATATATATATATATATATATATATATATATATATATATATATATATATATATAATTCTTCATAAACGTGGAGCAACTAAAAAAATAGAAATAAATTTTAATTGTATTTTTTTACCAAAACTAAATACCACTGGGGAACATTTTTTGAACATTATACATATGAGTTAAAATTTAATTTAGGTACGTCATATTTACGTAGGTACAGTGTATGTCGTTCCGCAATATGTTATTGCGAATTTAGTGCTGTTTAAAGAGAAAAACGTTCTTGTTTTCTACATCGATTTAATATTTATTTTTTTACTTTGTAATTATATGTAAATGTAATTGTTTTATGTAACTGAACTGGGTGTCAAATAAATTGAAAACTCATTTTTCTATAATCTGCTCGTTTCATCTAATAATACGATTATGTACACTAAAAATATTTTCCATCCCTCATGTGTACGCAGTTACCCCTATTTTTTAATAATCTTGATTTCACTATCACATGATTGTATACACGACATCTCTTTCCAAATTGTATTTATATAGTGCCAATAATTAGTCTCCGAGAAAAAGACTTGTCACATCCATACAATGACGGACGGATATAACGATTTCACAAGGCTTACTTTTTGCCAAAATGCTTGGAGCCCCAAAAGATAGAAATTAAGTTCCTTAAACCTTTATGTGCACACTTGCTTAGCAAACTAGTTCCAAATTTTAAGTAATCCTAGGGAATAGCATTATTTGTAATGTCATTTAAGGTAATGTACGCGTGACACGCAAAGCGTGTAATTACACGCCGAGTGTGCGTGCCCAAACAACGATCCGGCTCAAACCACGGAATATTTTTCAATTTAGAGTCACCACTCATAGCTAAGTCTAAAGCGACATGAAGGAATTTTGATAGCACTATAATGGATTTTAAAATGCTATGTTGAGAACGGTATATCAATGCTGGTGTAATCAGTTTGAGTATCTAACTGTACTCTAAAATTAGTATATACCTCCATAAATTTAGTAAAATAGGTTGTAGATCATTAGCAAATACTGCATACAATCGGACTACTAACGACTTCAGATTGTAAAAAAATATATCAGAAAATTAAAATACTGAGAGCTTTCGTCTTTATTTTCTTACTGTTAAGCACGGAGCAATCACTAAACTCGGCCTTAAACCTGTCAGTTATGCTCGCTGGACTCTCTAAGTTATCCCACATTACGGTTGTTAATACCAGACTCATCCTTTCACACCTGAATCCGGTATTAATAAATAATTGTGTGTACATACGTCATTTTAAATTATATTCATGAAATAACGTATCCAGATAAAATTAAATTCAAACTGGCACATAGGAATATAGCAATCAAAATACTCATAAAACAAACAGGTATAGATAGTTAAGAATTTATTGACTCTGCTTTCTTTTAAAAATAACTCGCCTTGCAGTGTTATTGACAATCAGCAAAATTATTGCAATATAAAGGAAATTTAAGAAAATGGACATTAGTTTATGTTGTATTTGATTATTCAGAATTAAAAAGAATTATATATTAAGGGTGATAGAGCAAGTAGGTACACGTAAATATTTGTGGCTCGACAACTATTTTCACCGGTATTTTTTTTAATGCATGAGTTCAGCAGACCGGCAGACCGCTTTATGGAAAGCGGTAACTATCGCCTATGGACATTTGAACACTAAACACGCTACAAATGCGCTGCTGTCCTCTAAAGGGAGACTGGAGCCTAGCCACTAATACCGGAACACAACTCAAGGTTGTTCTGGTGCTATACTCTAGACCAGGGGTGGTAGCCATCTAGACGAGCAAATACCCTACACCTGGCTGTGGGTTGTTTTGTCGCCTCTTACGACAGGCCGCCCGGCCTCAGAAAATTGTTTTCTTTCTCCGTTCCTGCGCGGATATATACGGTGTGTCACTGACCTTACATATTGTGCAAATTTTCAGAAGCGAAGATCGTCGGGCCATAAGTAAGTACATACCTACAGCACGTCTATTACCCGCTTTATATCTTTCCAGATTTTAGTCTCTTTTATATCTCAAATATTTGCTTTAATTGATCCATTACGAGGTTAGTTCCAAATACATTTTAAAAATTAGTATACAATTGGTTTGGTCAATCCGACTTGAAGTAAAAGCTTGATGTCATGAAGGATTATATGCGTGCTAATCGACTTTCAGCAAAGCATATCGAAGATCAAACTAAACGAAATAGTTACACACACAAGCTGGAGTTGTGTTCCGGCATTAGTGACCAGGTTCCAGTCTCCCTTAAGAGCAGCAACGCATTTGTATAGCACCTTTGGTGTTGCAACACCAAAGGTGCTATAAATGTCCATAGGCGATGGTAACCCCTTTCGATAAAGTGGGCCGTCTGCCTGTCTGCTGAACTCATGCAAGAAAAAAAAATTGTTTTCAATTTTTCTATTCCACTATCGCAAATCGAAATCTTAGCGTAATCGGACTTTAATAGGTACCTATATAACGATGGTGACCAGCTTGAATCCACAGAACATAATATTATGATTGGTACTCTATTCTAAGAATGGCTAGTCTCATAGTTGACATGTAGTGCCGTAAAGAATGTAAGAAATAAATAATTATGTTAACCAGTTGTAATTGTAGCCTTTTAGAAGGCCCGAAGAATGTGCCGAAGGCGGAAACTTTACCACAAAATTCCTCGCGTCCATGTTCCGATAACATGCCAATGATATTATATAGTTCCTTATTAGTAGATCAAAATTATTTAATATGAATCTACGTAATAAATGTATCTGGTAAAATTAATAGAATTTCCAACAGGTGACAGTTTGGATACCATATAATTTTATTTGTACTTTTTTCAATTTTTATTTTGGAGGAAGTTTGTTTCAAATTAAAGTTATATATTCAGTTCTTTTAAAAACAGATTCCTTTGTTACAACATTTTGTAACGTTTTAACATAAATAGGAATGTTTAAATTACTTTTTTGCTATATGAAAATAACAAAGAAATTTTATATTTAATCTGATAGACCAAACATCTTTACTTACATTTTTAAGGAAAAACAAACATTAAAACAATAGGCAAAGTGTGTGCCTTTTGACAATTGAATAGTTTTCCGTTTTTGCTGAATTGACAACGGAATATTAAAAGATAAATTTTAGGATTAAGTAAAAAACTAACGGAAACTTTTTTTATTTCCCCTGGGAACATTTATTAAAGAAAAGAATTGTTAACGTTCCTGCAGCCAGTTCCCATAACTACTTTCCATTCCTTTCCTTAATAATTAAAAAAGGACGTAAACTCTATTTCAATTTTCTACCACTTTTTTGTTGATGATGGTTGAATTAATTTACGCATACCCTCGAGCTTTAAATCGAGTGATAGGTGGGGTGTCCAGGGGCCGGCTCTGCATAGACCTTCACTAAACAAGGAGCTATGAGATGCCAGCCGTCAGACTCCCCACTAAACCTTCCACAGTACCTTTCGCGTCTGGGTGAAGCACCACGATGGTTTCATAAAGGTATTTCACCGTGGCACCTCGATGCAACCCGTTGGTACCAAGCACCCCACGGCCATTAGTGTGGCTCGCTCAGGAATCCTCAACGAACCCCGGTTCTAATAAGTTAATAGAAGAAGATCAGCGTATCGGCAGCTCCGACCTAATGATGGCCGTCATCTCTCTCTGCCTTTCGGCTGCCTCCTTCACCGATATAACATCCTCACAGAAGGAGGCGACCGCTTGCCATCCTCTCTCGTTGTACAACATTTCTCCTAAACTCGCTGCACTACGTGAATATCAGTTTTCTACCAATGACATAGGCAAAATATTGATCGTAAGATATATGTAGAAACTGTTTATGTAACATTTAATAAAATTGGACTAGTCATCATGTTACCTACCAGTTAACATCGTTTCGTTTCGCAGGAAATCACTAATGTTAAACTCACGGTAAACTCGAGGTCGGGGTCACTCATAAATCAAATGAATAGATTTTTTATTCGTAACCTGTTAATTTTTTGGCGCCACATCGGTATTTTGATATCGACATTTTTTAAATTATGATTAATTCAGACTACGTCGCGGTGGCTAAGCGACCTGTGTGAGTACGAATTCTAGCAGAAATGTACTTATTTATTGGACAGATTTTCTAACCCAATGTCATGTTATCATCATTGGGTAGTTATTGCTTGTTGTTGCTATCACCAGGTACAAAAAATACTTCAATAAACCTATCAATCTATAATATTATGTAATTATTAACATGCCGTTCTAAATATTGAAGGTATTAAAAAATTAACTGGAATACACTATATAAACAAACGATAGAGAACACGATGCAATTTTTTGAAAGGTTTGTGTCTGTTTATCTGTTTTCGCGTTTCGATGCGGCTTTCGCTGATCGACAGCAAATTAGACTTAAAATCTGCGCTACTTTTTATCCCGTGAATCCCGCGGGAGATTTTCCCGGGAGCGGTTTGTAGTTGTTCGGATGCATAAAAATATGCTATTTCAACTGAACACAGTTTTCAAACAAAATATAAAATCACGGGCGTTGGATCATCCATATAGAATTATAGACCCAATAGACAGAAAGACTGTAAGGTGACGGACGACTTTGACGAATGTCCAAGTATTCCATTTTTGCCATAATGGCTACGAAACCTCAAGACCAATTGACAGGCTTATCTTATTAAACTTATAGCTTATAGCTTACTTTATAAAAGTGTACCTGTTTATAAAGTGATACTCTATATCACTTTATAAACAGGTACACTTTTATAAAAATGTAAATGCAGTGAGATGAGTGGTTATATGACCTTTAAAATTGTTTTGTATGTAATTAATCACGAAGCACAATATTATATGTGAGCAAACTTGACGGACAAGTATTGAGCTATGCCTGATATTACTCAAATATACATGAAATTACATATTTGGTGTCAAAAAGATCTGAGTCTATATTATTAACATCGAATGGACTTATGAGAAAAAGTTATATATTGGAATCCCAGTTATTAATATTATAAATGCGAAAGTAACTCTGTCTGTCTGTCTGTTCTCTGTTTGTTATGCTTTTACGGAAAAACTACTTGACCTATTTGGCTAAAAATAGGTATATATGTAATTTTAATACCAAGGGCGGACAAGGGATACTTTTTATCCCGGATAATGGGATAGATTTATGTAAAGGTTATCCCAAAAATTAGGATAGGTTTTTTGTAATTTGCCATTTTCGTCATTTTGTTCCTTTCCGTAATTTTGGTCATATTTGTCCTTTTTGTCCGATTTATTCTTTTTGTCCAATTTGTCCTTTTTGTCCGATTTGTCATTATTCTCATTTTTGTCTGATTTGTTCTTTGTGTCCGATTTGTCCTTTTTGTCTAATTTGTCCTTTTTGTCCGAATTGTCAGATTTGTCCGAATTGTCCGATTTGTCATTTTTGTCCAATTTGTCCTTTTTGTCCGATTTGTCCTTTCTGTCCTTTTTGTCTCTTCAGTCCCCTTTGTCCCTTTAGTCCCCTTTGTCCTTTTTGTTATTTGTTTTGTTATTATTATCACTTTTGTTATTTATGTAGCTTTCATAGACCAGGGGGATAGATAAATAAAACTAGGACGGTTTTGAATAGAGGATAGAGATAGATAGTTTGGATGAGACCAATCATTTCTCAAATTTATAGATATAAATGATCGTCTACAAAAATGCGATAGTAACTCGATATGACTATCTGTTAAGCTTTCTTGGAAGAACTGCTAGGAGTACTGGATCGGTTTTGCTATAATTTTGTTTAAATGTAGTTAATACTGAAAATGGACATAGATATTTTTCATACCGGGAGATAGGATAGTTTGCGATATAAAATGAAATTAATTTTCCGGGTGCAAATAGCACTAACAAAAAAATTAACTACAATGTAACCTGTATTAACGCCTGCTCTTTAAACAAGAAGCACGGATTAGGGGTTGACCCGCGGCACGGCCGCGGGTTAAACTGTGTTTCATAATAAATCTTATACTAATATATAAAGTTGAAGAGTTTGTTTGTATGTTTGATTGAACGCGCTAATCTCAGGAACTACTAGTCCGATTTGAAAAATTATTTCAGTGTTAGATAGCCCATTTATCGAGGAAGGCTATATATCATCACGCTAAGACCAGTAGGAGCGGAGTACCAATGAAGAATGTTTCAAAATCGGGGGGTTTTGAAAACAAATTACACGCGGACGATGTCGCGGGCAACAGCTAGTGTATATATAAAATACATAAGTAGAAAAGGTTAATTTTTTTTTCTAATTGCGACGGATCATAAAATATATGATGTCATATGATGAGAACTAAATGACTAATGCGGATTGACCGATTTCACCCAATTTTTTAACGAGGGGAAATCCGTTCGACACCTATCCACCGCGGGGGAAACGCGGTGGGGAATGTGGGATTCTCCATGTTGGGGTGGCACTAGCACCGCAAGCAAGAAGTGATTTTTTCACGCCGCGGTTAGGGATACCCACTAAAACCCCTCGATGTTCCGTACTTCGCCATTATGCCAGGGCCACAAGTGTTTAACTGTAGCTTAACTTTAACTTAAGCTAAAGTTAAACTTTAGCTTAACTATTTCGCAGGCCCTGGCAGGCGGTTTACCCATAACCGATTTTACCCAAGAGTAACCTAAGTAGGAGGGCTTTTCATCAAGACATTTTGTACATCATAATAATATGATCGTTATAATTGTTGTGATTTTATTACATTTTTCAGGTTTATAACATGCAGTATCTATAGTATCAAAGAGTAACCTTTGACCTCCGGTAAGGAAAGTGTTCAATGATCCGATGCTGTTTGGATCATTGGAACTCTCACATGATCCTAAAAAACAAAAAGAGAAATTCTAATAGGTCAAACTAATTTCAATTTGTCACACACCAAAAATTCGATTAAGCTCTTTACACAACTATTTAAATAAGGTGCAAATTTTTCCTCGATATGTCAAAGGTGTAAAAAATATCTATATTTAACCGAATAAAGAATGTTTACTTACGTCTTTTTTTATATTTAAACGTTTCTTGATATATTCTGTCGTTCTACACAAGATTTTGTTTGCGGAATCTATCTTCTATACTACCAATAAAATTAGGGTCCGTGATTTCAAAATAAACGTGTGTAAATGTAAAATGATAATTATGAGATGCCAATTCGTTAATGATCGTTTTTGGAATTTTTGTCTCTCAGTATGAAATACGAACCTGCGAAAGCGGCCGCTTTAGGCCCCCTAATTTCGGCGATAAGTTTAGGGAATAAGACAGGAATTTTATCCAAAATTTTCATGTATATACTATTTTGATATCTTGCAGGGTCTAGAAGATGTTCATATAATAAATATTTGTAGTCCTTCGCGGACGAAATCAGAGGTACAACTACTTAATAAAATACTAAAATTTTAAATTATATAAATGTACAACTCGCTTTCAGTTTGTCTATTAGTATGAATGTACATTAATTTGATTTCTTTAATACATTAGAGATTCATAAATCATTTATGAAAATCCACATATAATATTTTAAAAAACGTCTAATATTATAATTATCTTTTACGTAATTTTAGTAGTTTTAAAACTTCTGTAACGACGTAAATCAATTAAATGCTTCTAAAATTAATTCTTTAAACTTACTAAAAAAATAATCAACCAATCAATCATTCTGTAATAAATATTTAGGATTATAAATCAAAATACTTTTAATTAACATTCATTGGGGGCTGGGGGCCCGCATTGAGTGGCACGTGGCATAGCTGCGGGTATATTTTTCTTCGAACTAACATACTCTTTAGCTGTTTGTTATCACCCCCTTTGATGATAACAGACTACAGACGAACCACTTTCAAAACTCTAGCAGTGGCCAAAATGTCGCTAGAAACTTGCTTTATTATCGATTTTTTTAACCGACTCTTAAAAGGAGGAGTTTCTCATTTCGACTCTGTGTTGTATTTTTGTATGTTCGTTACTCGATTTTTCCGTCAATTGTGAACAGGTTTTGAAAAATTTTCTTTTAATCGTAAGTTTAGACCCCAAAATTGGTCCTTTTGTCACCATGTCAGGATCTCATGAGTGGATTCCAAGGAATTGGAGAAAATAACGAAAATTGTTTAACAACTTCTTCGTAACACGACATCTCCGTCAATTATAAACTGATTTTCAATTTTTTTATTCGTAAGTGTATACTCCCGAGCTAGTTCCACGGTCACCAAGTCAGGATCTGATGATTGGATCGCAAGGAAATCGAGAGCAACCCTTGTGGAAGAGCATATACACCGAAGAGTGATATGGCAAATTTGTATACAAGTGCCAATTGTACAATTTCTACAGGTGCTTGATATATTATTTCTAAAGCTATTGAAGTATTTATGCAACTAAAAATATATTTTTTTTTACAAAAACTCAACCCACTTCACACCAAAAACCAAAAAATAAGTGTTTAGAAGAAGAAGAAGAAGAAAGAAAGAAGTCGGTTAAATATTTATTTTTGGTTTTTAGTCTAAAGTCGATTTTGGTTTTGTTAAAAAATTATTTGTATGCTCGTTTCGCAATTTCTCCATCAATTTTAGATTGATTTTCAATTCTTTTTTTGATAAGAGTACACTCTTGAAGTTGTCCCACTGTCACCTAGTCAGGACCTTATAAGTGAATCCCAGAAAAATCGAGAGCTACATTTTTTCATAGGCAAAATTTGTATATAGGTATACGCGTGCTAGTAGTACAATTTCTATGGGCGCTTAAAATATTATTTCTAAACTAAAGAGTAGAAAATATATTTTTTAACAAGAATAAAACTGACTTTAAACTAAAAAGCAAAAAATAAATATTTTCTACAACATTGTGAAGTCGGTCTCAAGGAAAACATCAAAAAACAACAAAAAATTGCAAAATACATCGACTTCAAGATGTTATAGAAAATATTATTTTTTTCCTTTTAGTTTGACGTCGGTATTTTTTGTTAATTTTTAGTTGGCTAAAGCAGGCAACAGGCAGGCGGTCTAATTGATGAAAAGTGGTTACCATCAGTGGATGAGGTTTACAGCACAGTGGGCTTAGTTGCTTCTTCATTGACTTTCAAAAAAGTGAGCAATAATTTCTATATCTGCCACCATTTTCGATAGTATCACTACACAAACTACACGAACTCATGTTCGTGTAGTTTGTCTGCACAGACCTTTGTTTTCGTTTGTGAAGAACCCCTATAGTTCTAGATTTTCACACGCAATACCCTGATTTGGTCTTATAACCGTTAATACATTAACCGTGTCTGCAGTCATTTTATGTATATTTTTTCATTGTAACCGTGTTTAGAGGTTGATAAGTACCTAAATGATAACGGAAATACACTTTCTTGTTTAGTTTTGTGTAAGGCACTGTCAAGTTTTAGTTTACTTTTTCGCTGAATCAAACGTTGATTTCACTTGAAATTTATTAAATATAGTTCATAATTCAAAGAAATTATAAGGTTTCTTTCATTTTCTCGCCGATTTTATCTAAAATTCAAATAATAAAATATCAAAAAGCGTGATTTTAGTATTAGGAGCTTTTCAAACTTGGGTTGTTTACTGGGAATAGTCTTTCTAATATTATTCTTCCATATTTATATGCAACTAGTTGACTCGTGCCTTTTACGCAGGGCGTTACTCAAGATAAGCTACAACAAGCATATAATTTCCTATGGGAAAACACTCCTTTTTCAAGTCAATGCCCACCAGAGAGAATGTTTCAGACTGAGACTTTTTTATTGTTTTATCAGCGCGCGCCGATAAATCAACGCATCAGCCGGTTTTTCTCGGAATTGATATTTCACATTAAAAAAAAATAAAAAATGTTATTAAACACAATCAATAAGAGCCTATGTCACTCAGGAATAATGTAACTTTCCAGTGGTGAAAGAATTTAAAAATCATTTCAATAGATTACTTCCTACAAATAAATTCACAAACTTTACCTCTTTATAATATTATATAGGTATATAAGATTAGTATAGATATTTAGGCTCGTCTTAATGGCCAGCAAGTTGGGGAGCAAGAATCATTTTGCCCACCTGACTACGAATAAAAGTTGCTTTTAATTTTATTTCTCATTTGTAAGGATCCTATTTAGTAGCTATTTGGCAAAAACGGAATTGCATTCGTTATGTCCGTCTGTCTTTGTATGTCACAGTCATCTTTCTCAAAAACAATTCGATTTATATGGATGAAATTTCACAGGAAGATGTATTCTACATGGTGCTACACATCGGTGATATTGATATATATTTAAGTGTTGTTAGTCAGATCTTAAAAATCATGATGTTCTTTAATGAATTTTTATTGAAATTATTCGGCGGCTTGCACTCCTTAAGTTCTTGCGCCCGGGTGCCACACACTGCTTGCCCTGGCGGTATTATTGCTAACAAGCGGTCTAACGTATCTCTCTCAGACAACCCTTGTTTTGTGATCGATAAACAACAATCCATTAAATATTTTAAGACTTTAATCTTAATTGAATGTTTAAATGTCAGTAAATTTATGTAACATTACAAAATAGCCCTAATGATACAATCAATGTTAAGAACATAGGACAAAATAATGAGAAGAGCATAAGGATATTACTTCGAAGAATGAAGCATCTAACAAACAGGATTTCTTTTCAAGTTGATTTAAAATCTCCGAATACATCTTCCACACGTTTTTTGTACAAAACCAGTCCTAAGACTGTTATTAATGACGAGTGAGGCATCATGAGTGGTTCTGGTGCGTCAACGCTCGGCGCATCATAATGGAACAGAACTGCGGCTGAATAGACACAGATAAAATTACATGTATGTAAATATATTTGATATATATCCAAGTTTTAAGTTATATTAATGAATAACTAATAACAAAAGGAGACGGGAATTTTCTGGCAAAAGAAATATAACGAGTTGAAATATGGCTTAAAAAGCGTTATATTTTTCTATTTCTAGAATACGAATATGAGAAATCTTAAAAACAAGGTCACAAATAAAATAAATTATCTATTACCATAATAGATTTATGAGAATGAATTTCAACAATTAACAATATGAAAACACTTACACCATTCAAAATAAGTAAACCGGCTACAATTATAAAATCATACAATTATATATCAATACTGTTACAAGTTGGGCCAAATACAAGGGAAGCACATCTGCCTGCCATAAATCCTGGTTTATTGCCCTTCCTCTATTCGGAGTTCTTTTGTTTAGACAATAGCCTATTGTTATTGTATTTGTTTATGGCCGTTCGCAGACATAATCCTGCAGGTGTGCAGAATTATGTTTTCTGGGAATAGCGTCGATGGTGGCGCAGGTGTGATTCATGGAAATCATTGTTTACACGGTCCTAAGGTGAGTATAAAGGTGTGTCTGAACGGAGAGATGGACAGTCAAGCGACGACTACGATACGAGTAAGACGTTTGTAGTATTCTCGATTAACGATATAGACGACGGACTTTGCGCATGTCAAATTGCATTGAATCGTGCAGTGTGAATTGGTTGCGTCCAGTTTTATTTGTATTTGTTTTATACGTGTTTGTACAGTTCTAATAAACTCTATAGTAATTCCAACGGCATTTATTTTAATTCGAGTCCTGTAGCCCGTAACAATATAATAAAAATAAATCTTAATTTCACTCTCATCATTTTACAAGCCGGGCTGACAAACTGCGTTGCAGTTTGCCAATGTTTATTAAATCTTGTAACGTGCTGATAATAAATAAATTTAAAAAAGGATGTATTAAAGTGTATCCGTCTCCGTATTCATAGTGTATTCTAGTGCGATAATTGATTTTATTAATCATTTAAACAATCGACATAATTACTTGCACAGCAATTTGACTCTATAGATGACTGCATAATGAAGAGTTATCTAGTCTTTTTGAACAATCGAGAAAATCCGTGAAGGAAAATTTAGATCTGTACAAGAACGGAGAAATAATACAATTTCCTACCGCCGCGCGTCGGGTAGCTTGTCGTAAAAGACCAGGCTTTTCAAAAAACCCACAGCCAGGTGGTAGGGCATTTACTTGTTTAGATGTCTATGACCTCTGATCTAAAATATGCCACCACAACAATCTTAAGTTTTGTTTCGGCATAAGTGAGTAGGTTCCAACAACACTTCGAGGCCGGTAGCACTTTGGTAGCAACTTTGGTGTCTCAAAGATCTATAGGCAGTGTACACTGATTTCCATAAGGTGAGTCGTCTGCCTGTCTACTGTACTCATACAATAATCCATAACTTATTCGGAGTACAGGGCACCAGGATACCTATTATTAAAACTAAGTTCTTCATATCCAAGCAACCTGGCTTGAATAGAAACAGGGCCGTATTTACTCGGCGGTGCAAGTGGTGCGTGGCATCTTGGCGCAGGACGTAGGGGTGTAAATTGATTGACATTAAAAAAAGGGCATTAAAGAATATCGTCATGGTTTTTTAAGATTTGACTAATGACACCTACACGATCTTGTAGGTATTTACGTTAGAAGAATTCAACTCTCAGTTAATTATACTACATCAATGAGTAGCGCCATATAGACACCTTCCTGTCGAGTTTTATGCATATAAACCAAGTTGTTTCTGAGAAAAATGACTGTGACATACAAAAGCGCACAGGCAGACGGGCATGAGGAATGCATAAGGGTTCTATTTTTGCCACAAAGGCTGGGGAACCCTAAAAATGAAATAAAAATGAACTGCTATTTTTTAGTGAGCTGATTTTCGCACCCTGGCGTCCAATATGCTTAAGACAGCCCTGAATAGAACGATACTATATGTAATAAAACAGTAATGGGTTCATTTTCAATTCAATTTCTTTTAAGCTATGTTCAATTGAAACCGAGTGATAGCTATATCAGCTATTCATATACCAAAAATTCTGCGAACAATTGTGAAATGGAACAATCAATTGATCGGTAAGTGTCGGTTGATTGTCTGAGTGATGTCGCGGTCGGCGAACCCTCGCTTTCCACCTCGGTTCACTTCCGAACAAGAACAACAACCAGCGACCGATTTGTTATGCCAACCAAACCTACTTGCAAAGTACTTACACTAATTCGTTTTTAAATAGAATTTACCAACTTGTACCAACAAGTTACTCTAGTATTGATAGCAGGAGAGGCGTTTTTGTTTGCAGAATGTTGTTGTAACGTTATCCCATTTTTAATATGAACCACAAAATTGTAAATATTCTCGCGTTATCGTGACCGCTGGCGGGAAGCTTCAAATTATGGATGCGTACAGACCGAAGCGGCCGACCAGAACATGACGAATTACGTGCGCACTCAAAAGCTGGGCCCGTAATTATTGTGGACAGGGCACTTTTTGCCTCTGATAAATAGTATACGGCTCGGAATGACTCCAGAGAGATTTGTGCCGCTGCTAATGACAATGTGGAGGAGTGAGCTCTAATATTACTATTTCTTTTGTGCGTGAACCGGGCGCGTTTGAGATGCGACTTGCACGGGACGGGACAACGACCTTCCCTTTATTTGTTACATTACATGAACGTTAATATGAATCGAATGAATGCCACTGATGGGCTCATATTTCCTTGGCCCGATGCTTGGCATTCTGCAGTCACGCGAGCGACATTTTGATGGATTTAATATTTTTTTACGACCCGCCTTACAACTTTTAAAACTTCTTGGATGAGACATAAAGTTCCAACTTTATGGCTCACCAACCGAATAAAGTAAAGCGAATATCAGACGGGTAGAAATTTAAAAATATTTAAAAAAATATTAAAATACCTAAATGTTTATTGTTCAGTCTTAAAAGAATCTGTTTAAATCATTCATGTGACACGATGCGTAAAATGAGCTACTCCTCAAAGTCTCAAAGCAATCCAATTGAATAGTTTTTACCAAACCAATTTCACCTAACTGTCCAAATTGTCAATTCCTTTTAAAAATATTGAAACAACAGCAAGTCTTTCGCCACCTGATGTAGGTAATTCTAGAGCCATGTTGAAATTTCGACGAAATTCGTCGTATGCAATCTGAGAGGCCGACTTGGTGGTCGCTGTGCAAACCTTTTCAAATTCAGGTTTAGAAATAAAATTCTGATATATCTTCACAGAATTTTGGCCTAACAGTTTCTCGTCCGATTAAACAAGTGAACTTAAGACTTGTTAATTATTAAAATGGCATGACATTTAATGAAGTTATTATATTGATAGATCCAATTAATTATCAACTTAAATATGTAATTATGCACCAAGCGCGTCAAGGTCATACAATTGGAAATGAGAATTCCAAAGCATAAAAATCTAAGTAGATACAAACAGGAGCCAAAACGTTAAAAAAATATACGTACACAAATATCACGCCTGTTATCTATAGGGGAAACTACAAAACATTCCTTCCTATATACCTCCTTTATTGGCCTTCCCATTTTTAGGGCCATTGACATTAATTGACATGCAGATTGTCCATGGACAGTTATGCCATCAATAAACTCGCCGCGCTTGTCCATGCAGGACTAGCGTGTTTTACACATTAGTTAACTTGATGAGCAAGTTTCAATAGGTATGTATAATGTTTTGCCTTACCGTCAGTACGTGGTTATTAAGTCAGAAAACAGCTGTCTAAGTGATGCACGTTTCCCGGTCAGGAATTGAACCCACGTTACATGAAACAAGAATGCGATAGTAACGCGAGTGTGTTAATTTTAGTAGCACAGTGTACGAATCGTGTAAGCGGAACACAGCTAATAATGCATATCAAGCAACACTGCCATTTCCGCTTACGAATAAAGTTCAATATAGATTGTTTTCATGTCGTGCCTACTTTTCTGTGCAAACGAAAACTGCTGATACGGAATTATAAGTTGTGTAAAACTGTAAACAGAGAAATATACACCGAGATTCTAAGTTTTTATTTATTGCATGAGTTCAGCAGACAGAGGGCCCACTCGATGGAAAGCGGTTACCTTCGCCTATAGACATTTGTAACACCAAAGGCGCTACTAATATGCTGTCGCTCTCTAAAGGGAGACTGGAACCTGGCCACTTATATTGCACGAACACAACTCAAGGTTTTTATGGTGGCACATTCTAGACCAGGGGTGGTAGCCATCCAGAAAGGCAAATACCCTACCACCAATATAAGATTAATATTAATTAAATATTAACAGGATTAAATATATTTTTATATCTATAATATTATAAAATTCTAAACATGACGTGTCTGTACATTAAAGCTATTTAAAAAACTACTGGAATAGACTATATAAACGACGCAATTTTTTTTAGATTTTTTGTTGTTTTTCGTTTTGTCTCTTTGACTGTTTGTTCGGGTTTCACGATAAAACTATTGGGCCGATTTCGATGCGCTTTTCGCTGATCGACAGCTAATTCTTAGACTTAAACTCTTCGCCACTTTTTATCCCGGGAATCCCGTTGGAATTTTCCCGGGAGCGGTTTGTAGTTGTTCGGGTGCATAAAAATTAAGTTATTCCGGCACAGTTTTCACTCAAGCTTCAGCTTATATTCTTTTTAAATGGTCTGGTACTTTGTCTCCTGAGAATCCCGCGGGAATTTTAAATCAAGCTTGGAGGAAGTAGCGAGCATATCCTAGTAATTGATATTTATATGATACGTTTACGATAACGCTACAAATTACCTTATAATATATGTATCAGCCGTGCCGTCCTATTTAAAATAGACTTTAAACTACAGTGGCTTTAGTCGCAATATGGTGTTTATTTGTCTTTTATATTTGAATTGTCTTTTAATTTATACTATAATGTCAGTTATTATTCATATTCAAAAGCAATCGATGAGAGTTCGATTGAATAAACTTCAATTGATCGCACAGTGTATTTATTTGCAGTTAAGTTACCTATAGAACGAGTTGTGGGTGTGCGTTTGCGTCGTGAGTTTAGATTATGAATCTGGTTTTGTTGCCTTTCAACTATTTTTAGACGGTATTTGTAAATATCTTGGCAACAAAAAAATCTGCTAATAAAAGTGTAGTCAACAAGGTTTATAAAGTCGCCTGTATAAAATTCGAATGATTATTTCGCAGGATTCCCGCATTTTTCGGGATATAAATTCTATATAACGTCTTCACACCTAAAATAATTTCTATACATCTACTACATCTTTTTTTTTACCAGGGGAAATCCGATTGAAGACCTAAATCGCGACAAGGGCAGAACCTTGGGGGGATAATTCGCGACCCGTGTGTGGGATTCGCCAGATCGGAGGTGGCACTAGCATGCCCGTCAGAACTGGAGTCATGCTATTGCTACTCCCCAGTTAGGGATACCCACTAAAACCCCTAAGTGTTCCGTTCTTCGCCTTATGCCAGGGCTGCGGGTATATGACCTAGCCTCTCTGCAGCCCTAGCAGGACCCCAACTACACCTGGATTAATGTTAGTGACAGTGATTGTGTCACGTAGATGTAGCCAAGGGCTTAATGCGTTATTTGTAATGCGATATTATCATGAAGCTAAACATTGACAGATAAAGTGTAGGGTGCGGTATAGATATACGGCACATTTATTCATTATTTGAGATATAAAAACGGCTTTGGGTGGTTATAAAAGGAAATAATCACGAAGGCTAAGGCCTTAAACCTAGCCTTCTAACCTATATTAAAAAAGTTCGGATCTGTTCATAATACATAAATGTGCCGTTTAACTATACCCAATCCAAAGTATATACTAATGTAGCTATTCGTAAACAGGCGTTTTTTCTAACGCTATAAACAAGACACATTTGGCCCTAGTCACTAACACTTACATTATCCCGGATGTAGCAGGAACATAATAGACATCACACTACAGAAGTCACTACGAGTTCTAGTATAGATTTTATTACGTATACATTTACCACTGAATATATAACGATAGTTATGCTAATGGATTATGTACAGGTTATTACTATAGAAAGGTTACCACAAAAATATTTGAAATATAATTAAGTTTTTCTTCAAGTTCAATAAGCAAAAATGTTAACTTTAATAACTCGACTAGAAAATCTAGCGCGTTCGAATATTTTTTTAAATAACTTGTTTTCAATTCGATATGTATGACATTTAAATTGTTATTTAATTGAACATGTATGTGGTTTTTGAACACATTTGAACTTTACACTCCGAACAACTTCTTAATCTAATTAATCCCGGATGTGGGTTGATGATCTCAAATATTCTTGATTTAACTATATAACTTTTTTGTTTGAGTATCCATTTTAATGTTGCTTTTTGCGCTCGGCTTAGGAGCTCAAAGGTGGTCCCATTTTAATTTCATTTGTGTTGGACCTTGGATTTCGAAGATACACAACTGTACTCTCTGACTCATTATCAGTATTATATCAATGCTATATGTGTCTTACTATAGAAATATGGCTCTGATGCATAAAATTATTTTATTATTTTGGTTTCAGTTTCTATAAGCTTTTCCGCATTGCATCTTCAGTTTCAAGTAGTCATCGTTTTCTAATTCGCAAATCTTCAAAACACAATCAAGTTCAAAAATGTACAATACAACAAATAAGTATTATAATGCAGAAAACATTTATTTTAATTACATTTAATTTTTACTGACTTCTTTGAAGTCGATTGGGTTTCTTTTTATAAAATTACTATCTGTACCCGGCAAACGTTGTACTGCCTTTAAAAAATAAAAATCTTGAACCCAATTACAGCGCCATCTACCAGGACTAAATGATCGACACGCAATCAATAATAAAGGCCGAAAACGGTTTAGGCCCTAAACTTTAGTGAGTGAGAGAAAGCTTATTGTGTGAGAAAGACAGGAGACAGGCTTCGTTCTCATCCCTACTCCGTGCTGTTTACGGGGTGAGAAGTGACACCGGTAGACGCCAGGCGGGAATAACTGATCGAGTGGTAACTGATCAATTATCGACCGCCGAGAGTAGAAAATTATTAAAGTATTAATATCGCTATTAAAAAATAGGGGTTGGTGGTAAAAGGGTGAAAATTTAGGATTGTATGTATTTTTCAATGCTAAATCAAAATAAAATATAAATAAGAAATTTTGTAGAAATAATAAAAAAAAATATTTAGGGGTCACCCTTATCATTCAGGGGTATGAAAAATAGATGTTGGCCGATTCTCAAATCTACCCGATATGTAACATAAAATTTCGTACAAATCGGTTCAGCCGTTTTGGAGGAGTTTGGTAACAAACATCGCGACACGAGAATTTTATATATATTAGACTTCTTCCAGATATTTTTAAACTGAAAGCCAGGCTGATTTATTGTTTGATTCACAGTTTTAACTATTTAAAACCTATATTAAAACTTGTTTAGGGACCCAGTACAGAGGCCCTAGTTATCTAGTTATACAATATACACTCCGACTCTATTTTGCTTATTATACGACTCTGATTTCACTGATTTAAAGAAAGGACTCCAAAATCAGTGCAGTGTATTATTTTTACATGGTAGAGGCGTATATGCTATCACCATTGCTTTTAGTTTCACACAGTAATATTATTAGCGCAATCAAATTATTTTTTTGCAGTCAACTTGTGTGTAAATTAGTAAGATTTCTGCTGGCCCACTTTCCATTCCCCATTTGACATCCATTCTCCATTCATGGATCTATGTTCCATCTCTCTTACTATCTGATATCCCTCCTGTTTTATCCCCTTTATCCCATCCCTCCTATTTCACGCTCTATCCCAGTTTCGATCTCATACTAAAGGCTGGCAACGCGTTAGCATCGCCCCTGGTGTTGCAAACGCGTACTAAAGGCGACAGTAAACACTTTCCATTAGCCGCCTGTCTGTATGCCAACTGCAGCCAATTGAGAAAATAATACTTAAAATGAATATGTTTAGATGAATCCGTGCAGGAACGGAAAAAGAATACTAATTCCTGTGGCCCGGGCGGCCTGTTGTAAGTGGCGTCTAAACAATCCACAGCCAGGTGGTAGGGTATTTGCCAGTCTGGATGTCTACCACCCCTGGTCTAGAGTATGCCGCCATAACAACATTGTGTTGTGTTCCGGTGTTAGTGGCCAGGTTCCAGTTTCCCTTGAGGCCGGCAGCACCGCTGTTGTTGCTAATGTCCATAGGTGACGGTGACCTCTTTCCATGACAGTTGGACCAACTGTCAACCTGTCTGCTTTGTTTCAGCAATAAAAAAACAATACTCTTCAAACTCATAAGATTAAAGTTCCTACGCGATACACGAATATGTTAATGATTTAAATTTGACGGTCAAACATTGCCTGTAAGCACCCGGCAACGGATAGGCGCCATCCGAATTACTCTAACCGGATTCATGAAATTATAAATCTTTTATAATAATATAATTTATATTTATATATTCACAGACATGCCGTTATTACTAGAGTTATTAACAAAAGAGATGTAATTTAATATCTTCATACATTAGACATCGTCGTAAATTAGAAAAGCGGATAAGGTAACGTGGCTTGGGAAAGGTCTGTTTTTTGTCATTTAGTGTTTGATTTTCAAATTCAAATGTTTTTATTCAAAATAAGTTCCACTGGAGAACAATTTTTGAAGGTCATGTAAGTCAAAATTTAAATCTACTTCCTATTCTATGTACACCGCTTCGCAACGTTTTAACCTCGTTGGTATTTAAGTTAAAACTAAACTATAACATAATCGTCATATTTGTCTGTCTATGTATGATACAGCCGTTTTTCTAGATCTATATGAGATTATATGAATAAAATTAGGCAAATAGGATTATGCCTCTACACAATGGTCTAGTGACTAGAGAGTAGTGTAATCGCTAAGAAGTAAATATTAGGGATGGGTGCCATATGTAATACATGTAACAGATGGACGATTTTTTTTCAGTGTACTTATGATGGGTTCCCATATCTTACTGACCATTAATTTGCTTTAGCATCGGTTAAAATTTGACTTAACCTCCATATGTTTAATGTTAAAATTCAACCGATAGTAAGGCAAGTGGATGAATAGTAACTTACAGGAGCCGGTCATGAATGAATAGCAAGATAGATATCGGACAATTAGTCGATAGGTTTATTACGTATACTATAATTATGACGACAGTTTACCCCGCGGCTGCGCCGCGGGTCTACCTCTGGTGCGAGCCTCTTGTTTAAAGAGATTACAACACAGGTTACACATTGTATTAAATTTCTATGTTACTGCTATTTGCTCCAGAAGATTCACTTCATTTTATATCGCAAACTATCCCATCTCCCGGATGAAAAGTATCTATGCCAGTTTTCGGTATTAAAACTACGAAAATGACCAAAACGACCACATCGACCAAATCGAACACATCGACCACATCGAACACATCGATCAAATCGGCCAAATCGATCACATCGACCACATCGACCACATCGACCAGATCGACCAAAATGACCAAAATCTGCAAATTAACCAAAATGACGAAAATGACAAATCCCAAAATAAAAACCTACCTACTCCTACTTTCTGGGATAATCTTTACATAAATCTATTCTCAAACTTATCCCATTATCCGGGATGAAAAGTATCCCTTGTCCATCATCGGTATTAAAATTGCATATATACCGAATTTCAGCCAAATTGATCCAGTAGTTTTTCCCTGAAAACGGAACAGACAGATACACAGACAAACACAGTTACTTGCGGATTTATAATATTAATGAGGATTATATATTGCTACCCAAAAATATCATTACAATTATTTCGTGTTTTTTTATTTAAATTAATAAGTCGGAATATAAGTATATCCTACCTTCCCCTAACCCCCTTTTACATTTGAACTATAGGGTGGGTGATTGTGAAAAATCATGGTTGCAGATGAAAAAGATGCATTTATCATGTGATGTATGGAGTTTTTGCAATTAAATCCTTTTTTTATAGGATTCTGTTAACTTCTGTTGCCAAATATCAAAAACTGAACAGTTGAGTTTCATCAAATTCTACCACAACTACTTGTTTTTGGACTGCCTAGCACTTATCTGTTTTTTACTCCAAGACATACTATAATGTTTAAACTAATTAGGTTTTTAGTTGCTGGTTTGCTATGCTAAGGGCATATTAAATCGTGGTTTAAGTAGTTATGCATATTATAATTAGACACGTAGAAAAGGAAATGTAAGCCGGTTAGCCTTCGGGTACCTACTAATTACCTTCGATTACAGACTGCCTATAGTTATTCTAAATTACTATTAGCTATATTGGTAAGCTAAAATGACTTTTTACTTAAAACAGTCTAGAAATTTTGTAGCACTTTTTTTTAATCTTCCTAAAGGCTTAGCCACAACTACACTATGTCGCCTTAATAATTAAAAATCAACATATATTTAAATTAAATGGCGTGTGCAAGATATTTATAATTTTTTTGGCAGAGTCTGATATGGGCTCTGCAAAAATGCTGTTGCACCAGCCTACATCAAAAGAATTAATAGCATTTCTAAGGCTGTTAGTTTGAACACATTCCACTACTTACATGAAAGACAATCTATCTTATATATCTAACATGAAGAACAATCCAGTACTTTTAGGGTTCCGATGTTTAAAAGCTAATTTAAAGCAACCCTTGAACTGATACTGGTTTGGTTCAATGGACTTTGATGCTAAATTTATAATAGCCGGTTCCTATATGTTACCAACCGCTTATTCGCCTTACTATCGGTTAAAATTTGACATAAGCTCCATACAAGTAATGTCAAAGTTCAACCGATGTTAAGGTAAGTTAATGAATAGTAAGGTATAGGAACCGGCCATAAGTCGAATATTCTGTACATAATTATAATTGAGTCAGTTTAAATTTAAACTTTTAAGTATTGGCCATTACTACGGCCCTACAATGCCAGGGTTGCACCATAGACTTAATTATTAAACCGTAATATTGATTAGGGTGAGTGGAGAAAATTCGGGGTGGTTTTAGTGAGTAGTTGCAGTCTTTGTCCAGTCGTTGCAAGTTCCTGACTACTTCTTTGTCTATGGGACAGTGGGCTAAGTATAAAGCATTTCCCACCTTCACAAAAAAGGAAAACGTCTTACTCCGGCATATAATGTCTTCATGTCACAGCTACTAAACTGTCTCAGTAGTTATTACAGATAGAAAAATACACATAACATTGTGTGTCTAAACATAGAGTATAATTTGTAATTCTTGTATACCTATTATTAATTTGGCCCAAAGTGTGCCTACATGTTTATTTATTACATGTTTCGCATAGGTGAAAATTAAAACAGATTTATCCAGGAAGTGTATGCTGTGCGTATGGTAGGATTAACAGTTAAGTATGTTACCTGTATTTTCCTATATTTCATTTAGTTTTTAAAATTTTATTTTTTATATTTGTAATAAGTTAAGTAGACAAGCAGACGGCCACCTGATGGCAAGCAGTTACCATCGCCTATGGCCATTTGTAACACCAACCGTGCTACCGATGTGCTGCCGCTCTCTAAAGGGAGACTGTAACCTGGCCACTAACGCCGGTATACAACTCGGTTGTTTTGGCATACATTAGGCCAGGGGCGGTAGCCATCCAGACAGGCAAATGCCCTACCTACCTACCACCTGGCTGTGGGTTCTTTTGTCACCACTTACTACAGTTCGCCTGGCCGCAGGAAATTGTATACTTTCTCCGTTTCTGCACGGATTTTACCTATTATACACTGTGATTGTCGATAAGTATATAACCAGAGATTCACTACTAAATTAAAAATGACTACGGCAACGATTAATATTGAGGAGTAACCACGCATGGTTGATGATGTCACAGCACGATTCAACCTCCGTACACCAAACGACGTAAACCCAGTACCTACGCATCATTATTAACTAGTTTTTGCCATCCTTCAGTAGGTATGTAACAATTTGTTTCAATCTTATTTAATGAGGAAAAGTGATATTTATAAGAGACATATGCAAATATTATTAGATTAGAAATTGCAAAAAAACAAAAATTAAGTAGATAATACTTTAAAAAAAAATCATTAGGTTAGATCTGTATTTGCCTCAAGTATTCTGTAATATTTAGTGCCGTTCTAGAATAGAAGTCGACCAGCAATTCATTGTTGGACTTAAGCTTCTCCATCCCACATTAAAATCCTCAGCTTTCCTTATCCACCTCCCTATATGAAACCCCAGCGCTCATTGTCGGTCCGCTGTAATGAAAGATGTTCTACAAAAGTTTACCAAGACGGATGCACGAGCCGTATGTTCTAGGATCAGACGGCCACGTCATATAGGTATAAAGACGTGGCCTACTTACATATTTTGTAAGATATCGGATAAAATATCTCTGAGGTGCCAAGTGGTAGAGCATTTGCCCGTCTGGATGTCCTCCACTCCTGGTCTAGAGCATAGCGTCATAACAACCTTGAGTTGTGTACCGGCATGAGTGACCAGATTCCAGTTCCTTAAGGCCAGCAGCACATTGGAAGTAGCAGGACTTTTGGTGTTAGGTTAGGTTTAAGGAACTTTATTTCCCATAAGAACATTTAGTTCACTTACAATGAGGTCAAAAATAATTATCTTATACTACTAATATATAAAGCTGAAGAGTTCGTTTGTGTGTTTGCTTGAACACACTAATCTCAGGAACTACTGGTCTGATTTGAAAACTTCTTCCAGTGTTAGATAGCCCAAGGGAGGGTATAGGCTATATATCATCACGTTAAGATCAATAGGATCGGAGCACCAATTCAGAATGTTTCAAAATCAGGGGATTTTTTTAACTTACTTTTTTTAAACTATTCTACACGGATGAAGTCGCAGGCAGAAGCTAGTTAACTAATACAATATAAACCTTAACACAGAACACTAATGCGGTGCTATGTAGTCTTCGTTAAATGTTGCGGTTTATTATTTTATATTTATTTTGATAAAAGGTTTTATTAGTTTCATTTAGAAAAAATTTATTTTTACATTTTTGTAAGTCGTTGGACAATTTATGAAATGTGCTGCGAATGTTCATTGACGATGGTAACCAGTTTTCATTGAGTGGGCTTGTCTGTTGTACTCCAGCAATAAAAAAAGCATAGGTCACTTAATACTTAATCTGAGCGGGTTGGAATCTGTTGATCAATCCCGTTGTCAGTGCCTACATTCCAAGTCTACTGAATATTGAGCATAAATAATATAGACATACCATGTTGATAACAAAAAGTTATTCAACCTTATTTACTCAAGAATGTTTTAGTAAAACACGTTTATGTTTGAAATGGTAATGAAATAGTAAAACGTCGCCAGATTTGGTCACGATCAATACTTAACAAGTTACGCTGGTTTAGGATGGTATAGACATGTTGTATTTTAATTCTTATACAAATGCAAAACAGTTCGTTAAAAACCAACGTTGTTATGTTGATATACTTGAGTCATACGTCCCACTTAGTTCTAGGTGTATGGTTGAAGAAATATTATTTTAAAAACAAATTAAACAATACTTCTATGAAATTTAATCATTTATTTAATAAAATGTAAAAAAAAACCACCATAATAATATTTAAATGTTAGTTTGAATGGTCTTGAGAGTGAACCAACATTATTACTTGCGGATCCAGCAAGCGTCGTCCTGCCCTATAAACATAAAACATCTCAATTGCAACGCCACCTATCGGGTCCAATTGTGAATCTAAACCATCCCGGGACCCACTAGAACACACAAAAAAAACAGTGACATACAACGTGTTATAAGACTATATGGCGAAACCAACTTTTTCGCCCACTGGTTTGTTTCACCACAACTACGTACTTTCAAATATGGGATGTTTATTGAATTCTTGCATGGGGTTGAGTTGATTCGTATGTGAAGTTTACACGAGCAAAGCCGCGTGAAAAACTTACTTCTACAATAAGAACACAAAGAGTTAAATCTAATATTTGTACGTGATTGAGATTGATTATGCAGAATACAGTCATCAGCAGTTCGCTAATAAATTCGTGTCAAGCATTCCGTTGTTGAAATTGCCGCTCTGATTTTTATTCAACTTACTAATGACTTTGTATTTCTAAGCTGTCTGGTGTAATTATTTCTTGGAATATATACGAAGTGGTCTTTTTTGTCTAAACAAGACCACTTCAGCATGTCTAGATCCGATGAGATGTCTAATTTGAGATGATTATAAATAATTAAATACTCACTTGTAGCTATTTCAAGAAGTAGTCTAGGGTCCATACATTAACCAGAGATTTGGTGTAAAATTGTAATGTTAGGATACCTGGTGGAAACTTAATACATTAGAATCAACTTCCGATTACCGGATTCGTAAATGCTTGTATATTATAGACGATGTAATTCAGCGCGGACGAAATCTCACGCACAGTTAGTTCGTCATATAATTCAAAACAGATAATCCGACAAACAAAATTCAAGCAACTTTTTTTCCTGGTAACAGCAGACAGACTAATAATTCATTTTTTTATTTCATGAGTTCAGCAGACAGGCAGAGAGCCCACCTGATAGAAAGTGGTTACCGTCGCCTATGGACATTTTTAACACCAAAGGACCCAAAGGTGTTACCAATGTGCTGCCGCTCTCTAAAGGACGACCGGAACCTGACCATTAATACCGGAACACAACTCAAGGTTGTTATGGCGGCATACTTTAGACCAGGGGTGGTAGCCATCCAGACGGACAAATACCCTACTAGCTGGCTGTGGGTTGTTTGGTCGCCTCTTACAGCAAGCGGGCCGCAGGAAAATGTTTTTTTTTTAAATAATTCATCGCTCTTTTCTTTCACCTTCTCCCTATTATTTGGGGTCGGCACTATATGTCTTTTCCCTCCACACTCCACTATTCTGACATACATTCTCTGTCAAACCACAAATCATTATATCATCCTTAAATAATTAAGTTATTTAATTGAATACTTAATAAATTAAGAAAGTTACGCTTGTGTTATGGGTAGGTAATATACAACGGACTACTCTGGGGCCGATCCCAGACATTCAGACTGAAATTTACCATACCAGAAATTGAACCCGAATATTCTTTCTCCGTTCTTACATGGATATATATATATATATATATATATTTGTAATTTTACAGTGTTTACTGTCGCCTGTAAACATTCAAAGTTCAAAAGCCAGAGAATGCTTTCCAAACCTGACCATGATTCTATGATATTTACGGACCTTGGACTCTCGTTTACAATCGTAAGACTATAGAGCATAGCTGTATAACAAAACAACGGTTCATGATAGAATTTTCTACAATTAATGGACAGCCATTAAACATAATAGCACCGCCAAAACCAAACTGTCTATTTTAACTGAATAGTACGAGTACATCAGTACATTCCCCGTTTGCATACACCGTGGTAATTACCCAGTGTATTGTTGTACTACACAATGCTGGAGTTATTTATTATTTCAATTACACTATGTACACGTGAATACATATTACGTATGTATATATATCTTCAAGAGAAAACAATGTGATCGGTACATTCAACTTGTGACACAAATACGTATAAACTATTAATAATATAATCTATACTTACTACGAAATAATATGCAATGAAACGCTTGAAACTTTTAAACAATTGTACATACATCCAATAACTATTCTTATTTATATTACTTAATTATTTATTTATTTAAGGCAATATTTTAAATTTTTTAACAAATATTTGCACGAGACCTAAAAAATAAACATTTATAAAAAAAAATACTGGAGCACACCGGCAGCGGAGCCTGGGGTCCAAACTACTGGTGGTTAGGGCTCCAGAGTCAAGCACCTTACAATTCGTGCCATGTTCAAGAGTGCTACCTTCTGTGTCTTGCCTTTCACCCAGATTCCTAGCGAGAGTTTCTTATATATTACTTATATTCTTAAATAGTTTTAATGTTTGGCTACGAAATTTTGTATTAATTAAAATAAACTTGAAAAATACCTACTTTCATAGATTTAGGACATAGTATTTAGGTACGTCTTAAAGGTTTTTAGACGTTTTTTTATTTAATATTTCATCTTATTGTACTCGTCGAGTAACACATCCTCTTTTAAGCTATAATAAAAAATTTAGTATTTGATGGTAATGTTTTCAGTGGGCAAGTTTTTTATTATTATTAATTTCTTAAGCTATAGGAATAAGTAATCAACACCGTCATAGCTAAGGTTATTAGCGCCCACAGGATGATAAGAAATTAATCCCCCCCCCAAAACTTATCTGTCGGTAACAAAACTTGTAGGTTAACTCTGGAAACCACCCTGCCTACGTCCTTGGCACCCCATTGCCAATCTAGCTATAAAGCTGAAAATTGATGGTCTTCAGTTTCTCTTTTTTTCAGGTTATATTTTTATTTTTTACAACATAAATGCTATCGAAATGAAACTAGAGAAAGCAATTCCCACATACAAAGTACAATACAATATGTTGTAGATTCGACTTGATATAGCTCGTGAACTATAAACTTCTCTAAATGTTCCGTACAGTTTAGAATGAACTCATGGCCTCTTAAGGAAAGTTAGTTATGGTCTGGTTCACGAATAGTGGGGCGTTTTTAATACCAATGTGCTATGTTGAAATGTTAAATTTAAATACCTATCTCCTGTTAGAAAAAATTGTAATGTATCATCGCATGTAAGCAAGTTTTTTGGGCCAGGCGCATAAATTTAAGTCCGGTCCCTATCTTACAGACCGTTCCTTTGCATTACTATCTGTTAAAATTTGTCATAAACTCCATACAAGTAATGTCAAGTTTTTTATTTTTTTTCTGCTGAAGCTCACCAGGCAGGCTGACGGCCCAACTGTGATGGAAAGTGGTTACCGTCGACTATGGACATTAGTAATTCCAGTGGTGCTGCTAATGCGCTGTCGGCCTTGAAGGAGAAACTGGAACCCGGCCACTGATGCCGGAACACAACTCAAAGTTGTTATGGCGCCATACTCTAGACCAGGGGTGGTAGGCATCAAGTCAGGCAAATACCCTACCACCTGGCATTTAACCGATGGCAGAGCAAGTGAATGAATAGTAAGATATAGGAACCAGCCATAAATCTCATAGTATGTAGTCCAGTGATAAATAAAACTTAATACTAACATATTTTAGTCAGAGATCTATACTCCAAATTGTATGTCTTCATTTGAACCGTAATATTTATTATATTTTTCTTCGATCTTACTAGATCAGAGAACCAGTTAATTAACCGAATAGCTGTTAGATATTATTCAATCTTTTGACACAATTCCCACTGGCTATATTACTTATTTAATAAAATATTTATTTTCCCCGTGGGTCAAACTCTAATAAGTAGCTCTATTTTACTTACATATAAAACTCAATTATGTTTTTATATATCGCAAGCAAAGCTGCGGGCAAAAGCTAGTATATATAAAAACCTTCCTTGAAAAAATATTTAACTGATTCTGAACACCGCTTAAAAACCCGTTACGTGGTTTAGCAGGAGTTAGTGGATATACAGGCAAACAGATAGCAGGACAGACGCGGAAAGCGGCAATGTTTTATACTAGGTAAAGATAGATACTGTATTTAGGTCCCTTTATTTGTAGAAATATTTTGGCAAAAGATCTATGAAAACAATATTTAGATAAACCTCTGACATTTTGCAATCGAAGTTACAAGTTTGCGCATTACGTTTGTGGGGTTGTAAAGGCATAACAAAAGCATCTATCTAGAGAGCTCGATACAAACTTCAAGGTGGTATAAAGGTACCATGGGATAGTCTTAGATGGGGTGAATGACTGCACATCGCCGTTACGACAACCACATCATTATGGAGCCGGCTTCACCGCACACCGCACTACTAGGCTTTCGTTACTCTATACTAGGGTTGCCAATGTTAAATATATTTTACATAAACAGGGAAGAACGAAGATAAGTGGACATAATGTGAAGGCAAGCTTCGCTATCTTTGATTTTCTGCAGTACATAGATAGCTACAAAGCTTTAAATAGTACGTACACATCCAAATTTTATATTTCTTGGCAAGAACGATTTTGTTGACATAGAAATTAGACGAAAAACCTGTTAGTTTAGAGACCAAAATAATTAAAAAAGCCATAGATAAAAATCGTGCTTAAAATGGAGACTTTATAATTATTCCATACTTTAAACTAAGGGATGAAAGTCACGTGACAAAAAAAATATTAAACTGGAAGATTGATGGATACAAATGTAAAGGTAGACCGAAAAAGAGATTGATTGAGCATTGTGTGAAGGGTGAGAAGATGATTTGTGGTGTGACAGTGGACGTATGTCAGAATATAGAAGAAAAGACATATTGGCTACGTTCCATTAGAGACTCACAACGACCAAGTTCACGACCGCGATTTTTCCCGTTCCACTTGCTTGTCGGCGTTACAATCGTAAACCCAAGTGGAACGGTTATTCGACCCACCTCTTGACATGGGTCGTTGTGAGCGTTGTGTGATCGAAAATGATGACGTCATTAGTGACGTTTTCGCCATGACCACAACGACCGCGTGACGACTGTTGTGGAACGGCTAACGGAGCATTTTGGCCGTTGTGAGCTACTAAAGGAACTCACTGATTGTGTGGACCCCAAATAATTGGGAGAAGGTAAAAAAAGACTGAAAAGAAAAGAAAGACTGTACTAAGACGTAACTTATTCTTTGACTGTTGCTGTTTAAAGGTAGGACTTTGAACATTACAATGGTCAACCGGGTTTCATGAAATGTTTTTTAAGTTATTCTAAAGAGTTTGTTGTACACAATATATGAAATTTCTAAGAAAGTTTAAATGTTTTTCCCCTAAACTGAAAAAACTGAACCTAGTTGTGGAATATTTATGAGTCGATTATAACTTACAAGTCATGAAAATTTATAATGCATTACATATCAATTATCATACATTGAAAATTTGACTTCATTTATTTTAAAAAATATATATATTTTATTTTATTTATATAATTGAAAATCTACCTATGCATTAAAATTATCATGACCCTGCTCGAAATGTAGATGCACTTCGAGCAGGGTGGGTCATGATAATTTTAATATTTTTTTACAAGTTTCTTGCACCCAAATGTTTTCGCCGAATGCATCATTGAATGATATATGTAGGTCATTGGGACTGAAATTGGAATTTGATTATAGTTTTGGGAGAGAAATGTTAACGTAATACCCGGTTGTTATTACTAGACAGCGTTGCATTTACAGGTAAAGCTTAGAGGCAAATGTACCTGCGTCTCATGTGAATGGCGTGGGTTCGACTCCTTCAGCAGTAAAACGTTTAGAAACTTATATTATTTAAAAGTGATATTGTGAAATAAGCTATGTTTCAGTGCCGAAGGCACCCACAGATCATTCAAAGAATGCAAGATCGATTACTGGGAGTAATATTTAATTATTAAACTCTTTCTTATCACTATGTATTCGTTTATTACCTTGTCTATTTTCTTATGTTACTAAGAGAATGGATAACATCATATCATACCCATCTCAACATTCTAATTTTGGCTGAGTGGAGGCATTAGTGGCCCAACATTCGGACCTTTGTAACATGACGTATAGATATTTACTTACCAACCGATATTATACCACTTTAAGTTATATGTAGTTGGTTGTAAATGTATTCTCACATGCAGAGGTAGTGATTTTATTAATTAGAACGATATCGATACCTACTTAAGCGTTTAAACTAATCTACTCATTTGAAATATCGTTAGATTCTCCTATGATTTGCACCAACCACGATGAACTTCAGTTCTGTATCCCGAAAAATTTCTAGAATTTTCTAATACAAAAATAATCCTATTTTTATCTTGGTTATCTGAAAAACCTATTACTAACCAATTTTATCAAAATCGGTCAATATTCAACGCCACGAACAAGAAACAAACCAACTTACTTTCTCAATAATTATTAAAATGTGAAAATAATTGTATTAAAAACGTAACAAATTTACGAGTCAAAGACACAACGAAGAAAGGCCTACACCGTAAGAATACTAAACAATTCTCTTTAATTAATGTATACCCATACGTTTCTCATTTAACCTCGGGTCAGGGAACCGGGTCTCCAGTTAGCCTTATTAATTCAGATATGTACATCTTCATACAATACCTAAATACGCACGCAGGTACGCCGTCACTCATGTCTTAGAATAGATAAATACTTAAGGCTTTCTCTCATGGGGTTATTGACAAGCGACTCGCGATGCGTACCCACTTCATACCAGTTGCTCGTCGCTGCTGCCATACAATTTTGCTATGTTTTGCATAGATTGCAGGCGTTGGACATCGCACATAATTCATTCATCATCCATTTTTGTAATAAATAACGTGAAGATAGAAATACTAATTCCTGCAGTTGGGCGGCCTGTCGTAAGAAGCGACAAAATAACCCACACATAGGTGGCAGAGTGTTTGCGGTCTGGATGGCTACCACCCCTGGTCGTATAGATCGTATCGTACAGTCGTCGTAGAGTATACCGCGATTACAACCTTGTTTTGTGTTCCAGTATTAGTGGCCACGTGTTTCAGAGTATCTCGCCTCTACAACCTTGAGTTGTATTTTGGCATAAGTGGCCATGTTCCAGTCACTCCTTCTATACCGGCAGCACCTTTGGTATTGTAAAATTTCATACGCGACGGTAAGCTGTTTCCGTCAGCTGGGCAATTAACCTGTTTACTGTATTTATACAATAAAAAAGCCATACTGAAGTGCCGTGGGCGGCTACAAAAATTAACAATTGTAGTCGAAAAGTAGCATCGTGTGCAGAAACTGGTTTGTAAGAGTAGCACATTCACATCGCAGTCGCGTAGTTTGTGAGTAACTCCGTGAAAGACAAGCCTTATTTGTCGGCACAACATAAGCACACGTTCCCGTTTATCGTTCATCTTTCCATTGTTGGCACGCGGGTTCCATATACAAGACCTATGTATATTTATATGGTACAGTTACGTTCATACGCTGACAGTTTACGCTGCTTTGTTGAGGCGCTGTTTAACCTTTATGACTGTGTCAAAACACAGATTCACTGATTAGTTAAGATATTTTTATGCTCCCATGGCCGTTTTGGCAACAACGAAACCACAGATTAGGTACTATTTTATATATATATATATATATATATATATATATATATACACATATATATATTTATATATATATAAACATATATATACATATTTATATATATACATATATATAAATATATATATTTATATATATATATATTGCGGAACCCTCAATATAATCATCATGTTTATCTATCTGTCTCTGTGTTCCATTTTTCCCAGAAAGCTCTGGGTCTACATGGATAAAAAATTTCTAGCAAAAAGAAAATCGACTTCAAGAGTGACAAAAATAGTAAATCATGTAGTAGTTTTACCTGGAAAGCTTTCCGAGAGTTTTGAAATGGGTAATTTTATAGCTTTCGATGGGCTCTTTGTTCCGAATTTCAACTTTGCCTTCTTCTTATAGGCGCTTGTACCACCATATTGGAAAACTGGCGCTCCATAAGAATTTTTTGACAATATATCTTTTCCTACTCATTTAACAATAAAACATTTATTACAAATACAAATCTAATTTCAACTAAAAACAAAAAACAAATATTTTCTACAACATCTTGAAGTCGGTGCATTTTAAAATTTTGTTTTGGTTTTTTATGTTTTATTTGGCACCGACTACAACATGCCGTAGAAAATATTTATATTTTGCTTTTTAGTTTAAGTCAGTTTCGTTTTTGTTAAAAAGATACTTTTTAGTTGCTTGAATAGAAATAATATTTTAAGCGCTTGTAGAAATTGTGCTACTGGTACGCGTATACAAGTTTTGCCTTTCGAAGAGTGTAGGCGCTTGGCACTTTTTAACAAGGGATGCTCTCGATTTCTCTGGGATCCACCCACCAGGTCCCGATTTGGCGACAATGGGGTAACCTCAGAAGTGTACTTTTTAGAATAAATTAAAAAATAGTAAATCGGTCCACAATTGACGGAGAAATTGCGTGACAAACATACAAAATAAAACATAGTCGAATTGAGTACCTACTTCTTTTGGAAGTCGGTTAAAAATTTAACTAGAGATCCTCCAATTTTTGTAAAATCAATAGTTTCTGCGTACGAGCGCCGCAAGCTTATTATTATATATATATATATTATTATTATTACTAGCTGATAACCGCCCGCTTCGCGTGCCGTAAAATCCGTTCTTAGCTGACCTCTACTTAGCGAAATGAAGGTCCATACCGAATTTCAAGTATAGGTATTATAGTTCCTGAGATACCGCGATGACTCCCTATATACATGGATTTTAATTTCAATTATATATATATATATATATATATATATATATATATATATATATATATATATATATATATATATATATAGATTATTCATATACATCAACACGTGTCTTCGTGAGACTCTATTACAAAAAAATGAAGTAATTGAAGTGAAGGAAAAAGGATTGGAGAATTTTGGAAGTCAAGTATTACAATAAAAGCTTAGGGTAAACTTTTGGAGTGGCTAAGTTCTAGTATTAAAATAAATTAAACAAATCATTTCAGTACTATATTCAATTGACTTAAAAATAAATTCATTATATTATTATCAAATTGACATTACATACATTTTTACAATTAATTCAGCTATATGAATCATTAATAAATTACCTGGTTATACATTTCGGCAGTATGGTGTTTTAAACAACTACATATTACGATAATTGTTAAATAATCTTAAAACTAACTAAAGTCTAACGTGAAACAAATACTTGCAAAACAGTGGTATAATCCGTAAAGATCTTAATATTATAATATAACAGTAGATGCTACACTATTATTTTAAAATAGGAAATGAAATAACTTCAAGCCTGATTTAGATTTGCATTGGTTAAGAGGCCAGGTAAGTTGCGAAATTGACGAATTAAGCCCTTATCGTTGCTTGGACAGACATTTACTTAAGTAATCGACAACTTATTGTTGAACAAAACCCTAACTATATGAGTTGTTTTGAGTTAACGATATTAAACTACTTAGTGTATGTGCCTACTCTATGGTTTTGGTTTTCGTTAGTTTAAAAATTTTGAATGATAATTAATTGTCTTTAAAATGAATTATTCAATCTATTTGTGTCTAAAGAAAATATATTCCCCTAAATACAAAAAAAAATCGTTTTTGCTTGCACAGTATTGTGAGCTTTAATCTGTGTACTATTTCCCAGACATAGGGGTTGCAGAAGGGAAAAGTGCTTAAGTTAATTGTTTTTTTATAACCACCCAAAATTCATGTTACATCAAAAAGCAGCTTAAAGGCCAATCATAAACTTCAAAAAAATCTTACCATTATGTCAGGATTATTTATTACCTACTAAATAATAAATACATACTTGATGTCACAATTTTCGAAGTGGATTTAATTTATTTGACTAACACCTGTTTTTATTTCTAACTCTATGGATACAAAACGACCTCGCATGCCATTTCACAACTAGGCGATTTCACGTCGATAGATTATAATCTACCGAAAAATAATAAGCATACTAGTGTACTCAGTTAACAATATTTCGACAGTTCATAATCTCGCGAGATAGATTATAATCTAACGATATTTACAATTTTACGGTGACATATATAAAACTTACTATCCGACCAAGCGAAGTGGACGAATGCCAGTTGTGTCGTCGACGGTGTCGAGTGCCGATTGCAAAAAATCTAAAAGTACCCAATATGATAATGATTAATAATTTTAATTTCTTCACCTAATTATATTTTTCACTACTAATACTAATTTATGAGTTGTCTGTAGTTGAGTTATTTATGAGATAACTGGTTTTTGCAATTTTTTTTTTGTAGCGAATAAAGAATTAAAAATATTTGTAAGGGACAGTAAAAAAGGATATAGCAGCAAAGAATAATAGTAGTATATGTGATAATAACAAGTTAGCAAACAAAAAACAATTAGAAATAATTTAATAACCAAAAAAAAAGATAACAAAACAATTAAGTACAGAAATGACGAGCGTAATACGTTAACTGATCGAAGCTGCGAACGGCATAGTTCCCAGTACATATTTTGAGCGGTCGGCGGAATAGAAGAGATAATTTTGCGCATTGAGCGTCGCTAATGTGATACGACTTATTGACATATATATACCATTACAGTTTTGTCTCTTTACCCGAAAGGGATACACCATCATAATTAAAAAAAAACGGAATTTCACTTATACGTAGGCAAAGGGTTATCTTTGCTCGTCAATCGTGCCGGGAACTATCGGGTGTCCCAAAAAGGACGCAAGATTTCAAGTTGCCGCCATTTTTGTATTTTAGTGCTGGCAACCCTAAAAAAAACTATTTGATAGCTGAATGTTTAGGGTTTGTAAAAATGTCGGGTTATACGAAAGATCAACGCGTTTTTATTATTGAACATTATTTCAAAAGTAATGAAAGTTTGGCGGGTACGCTTCGAAAATTCCGTGCAAAATATGGTCGGAATATTGACTTGACTTCATCAATTGTGAGCAGAGTGGTTACAAATTTCAGGGAGAGTGGATCAATTCATGATGTTCATTCCACTGGTCGTCCAAAAACAAGCCGTTCAAATGGCAATATCGAATCAGTGCGTCAGAATGTCCGCGAACATCCAGGAACATCCATTAGGCATCGTGGACAAGAATTGCAAATTTCAAGAAGCTCTCTCCAACGTATACTCACTAAAGATCTGCATCTCCATGCTTACAAAGTTCAAATAACAGAAGAATTAAAGCCTCATGATCATGGACAGCGAAGAGAGTTCGTTGAATGGATTATCGACCGCCAAAACAGGGATGCAGATTTTTCAAACAAAATCATCTTTAGCGACGAAGCACATTTTCATCTCGATGACTTTGTTAATCGTCAGAATTGCCGCATTTGGGGCTCAGAGAAACCACATGTGTTTGTTCAAAAACAAATGCATCCACAACGGGTCACTGTATGGTGCGGATTTTGGGCTGGAGGCATTATTGGACCGTATTTTTTTCAAAATGAGGCCGGTCAAGCAGTTATTGTTAATGGAGCTCGATATCGCGACATGATAACAAGGTTTTTCTAGCCGAATTAGGGGATATCGATGTGGAAGCAATGTGGTTTCAACAAGACCAGCCCAAGAAACGATTCTCACACAGCCAGAGAAACGATGCAATTACTGCATGAAACATTTCCTAGTCGTGTGATCTCTCGATTCGGTGATCAGAATTGGCCCCCCAGATCTTGCGATTTAACGCCTTTAGACTTCTTTTTATGGGCTTATTTAAAGTCTAAGTCTATGCCAATAAGCCCATAGCCACTCATGCTTTAAAAGAGGAAATTCGACGCTGCATCGGAGAAATTCAGCCGCATCTATGCAAAATGGTCATAGAAAATTTTGACAAAAGAGTGCGTATGTGCCAGCAAAGCCTAGGAGGACATTTGCCTGACGTATTATTCCACAAATAACCCTATTTAATGTATTTCAAGATTTTATATACAAATATATTATAACGAAAAAAAATGTGTTTTTCATCAATTTGAAATCTTGCGTCCTTTTTGGGACACCCAATATACTAGGAGGTACGCCGTATGCGGATGGCCGTTTCCACGCATTAGTCAAGATAGCTTGGTGGACTAGTAGGTATCACTGACTATTAATTTAACTGTCTAAATTCCCAAGTTAAACCTTGATTTAGATTTTTATTAGTTAATCTCTTAGTTATCTCGCTAGTGCATTAGCATATTTTTGGAGATATAAATTGACTAAAACTTACGACAAATCTCGACGACAATATTACTAATGTTTCATAGAACTTGTGATTTAATTCATGTACATTTCTATATATGAAAAAATAGATGACTAAAAATATTATATTTATGGATGTACGGCCGTCATAAATTTGATATATTATATTAAACTTATAGTAATATCTTTTCTCTGTAAGTGAACTGTATTATTTGAAAGTTAAATTATTAAACCTTAAACTTTATAAAAAGAGATTATACTTTTATGTACGGAATCTTGCTTGAATCAAAATTAATTTAATTATTAAATATTATTATTTATTTAATTTAGTATTTAAACATTCGTAATAATATTGTTAAGTTTTATAGAATACAGATTTATCGTAAGTAAATTTGGTCAGTTCACATCTTCATAAATGTGGTATAATGTGCAAGCAAGATAGTTAACTCCATTTAACTCCTGAAGGATGTCAGGAAAACAAAGAGTGGAGAGTCTATTTTCACACAAAACACGGCTGGCTCTACATTATAAATGGTCTATATTTAATTTATATCACATTTTATTATATACAAGGCCATATTTTCATAAAACTCGTTTAATAGACTATTGGAATATTTACAAATTTAAACTACAAAATATTAAATAATTTATAACGATAAATTTCATCGTTAAATATCGCATGCTTAGAATCAAACCATCACTAGACAGAATATTGTAAAATATTTTTATATTTTAACATTGATATGTTTTGTAAATTTGTTGTTGTTCTTTTGTTTTATTTGAGACCGACTTCAAGATGTTGTAGAAAGAAGTCGGTAAATTTTTTATTTTTGGTTTTTAGTGTGAAGCCGGTTTTATCTTTGTTAAAAATAAATTTCCTTTTTAGTTGCGCAAATAGTTCAATAGCTTTACAAATAATATATTAAGGACTTGTAGAAACTGTACAACTAGCAATCGTATACAAATTTGCCATCTCACTCTTCGGTGTATATGCTCTTCAACAAGGGTTGCTTTCGATTTCCTTGCGATCCAAAAATCAGATGTCCTGACTTGGTGACTATGGAACCATCTCGGGAGTTAAAAAAAAATTATTTCGTTTTGGTTAAAATCGGTCCACAATTGAAGAAATCGTGTAACATGCCTATAAAAAAAATATAAGTGCCTGTAGAAAGTGTAATACTGGCATGCATATACAAAGATTTTTTTGGAAAAGTGTAGGTTCTCGGCGTTTTTTAATAAGGGTTATTCTCGATTTCTCTGGGATCCGCTCATCAGATTCTGACTTAGTGACCATAGGCCCGCCTCGGTAGTATATTGCTAAATACGTACAAATAAAAAAAAAATTGAAAAAAAAAATGTAACTACACGCGTATACAAGTGTTTTTCCAAGAATTTAGGCACACGGCGTTCTTTAATAAGAGTTATTCTCGATGTCCATGGGATCACATCCTGACTTGGTGGCCATGGGGGACTACCTTGGGAGTATACACTTATTAGTAAAGAAAAAAATGAATATCAGTTTACAATTGACAGAGATGTCGTGTTACGAAGAAGTAGGTAAACAATATTCGTGAGTTTCTCCAATTCCTTGGAAACCACTCATCAGATCCTATCATGGTGACACTGGAACTAATTCGGGAGTATAACCTTTCGATTAAAAGAAAACATTTGAAAATCGGTTCACAATTGACGGAGAAATCGAATAACGAACATACAGACGAATTGCGAACTTCCTTTTTGAAGTCGTTTAATAAGTTGTTACCGCCATGTGTTAGAACTAAAATTTATTAATATAATGTAAAAACTATCACAGCGGTAGTACTAATAGACAGGAATCACTAGTGTCATTATGCTCTTTGGCAGCAGTGGATACAACTTTTGACAGCGATATGACATACTTACGTTAAAGAGATTGCTGGCGTGAATTGTAATGTCGACTTTGTATGACATATTGGTATTTTTTAAGAACAAATTTCTCACATAATAAACTATTTTATTTCATTATCTGATTTTTTGGAATAGATTTTCGTTTCAAAAGTAAGTGCTTCTCCTAAACTTTTGCAAAATTCATTTAGTGACGGTTTGATTCTAAGTATGACATAGTATAGGCAGCATTTACATTTCTTATCGTAATATTTTAGGCATATTACATTTTAAAAATTTGTATATAAATTATATTAAATCATGATTTTACAGATAAATAATATCTAATATGTAATATTAGGTAAAAAAAAACAATTGGATCATAACAAGGTGACTTGCGAATGCTGTTGCTGTGTCAATGAAAATTGCTGGTGCAATGTAGAATATGCGACTATAAAATTCATTACATTTTATGCCGTACGTCGTACAATTTTTTGTTAAAGGTGAAATTCTACTTTTTGATGTAATTTATCTTTTTTTAGTGTCTCAAGTTTTTACGATATGTGTGATATACCTATTGGTAGTACGACGTCCGCTGACGCAAACTATACGCTCATTGCGACATACTACCAAGTCTAGGTTACTGCTGACTGCGGAGCACGAGGCCCAGGAGACTGACGCAGGAGCCAGGACTCCATACTCATACTCTACATACTCTTGATTCTCACATCGAATCGACCACTAGTTGATAATTTTAGATATATTTTAATTGTAATTTTTAATATTGAAATAATTCTAAGTAAATTGTTTTCTTTTAGTCCTGCGTCGGTAAACGTAATTTATTTGTATATAATAAATTTAAAAAAAATGTAGAACACTGCGAAATATAAATTGTTTTAATCTTATACTAATATATAAAGCTGAAGAGTTTGTTTGTTTGACTGAACGCGCTAATCTCAGGAACTACTGGTCCGATTTGAAAAATTCTTTTAGTGTTAGATAGCCCATTTATCGAGGAAGGCTATAGGCTATATATCATCACGCCAAAACCAATAAGAGCGAAGCACCAATGAAGAATGTTTCAAAATCGGGGGTTTTGAAAACAAATTCCACGTGGACACGACGTCGCGGGCACAGCTAGTGTTAAATATAAAACAATAAATTTTCCTCGTCATAACTGGATAGAAGTGGTTTTCCAAAAAGGGATATTTAAAAAAAGGTCTACTGAATGTTCCTTACATTAATTGTAATCTATTAAGTATTCTTCTAACATAAAATGTATATTTACAATCAATATGGTATTGAAATAAATATGTATACATTTGTAAATAATTCGAGTTATACTTTCGTTTTGTATGGAGCTTATGTCAATTTTTAACCGATAGTAAGGTAAATAAACGGTCGGTACGATATAGAAACGGCCATAAGAGAGTAGATGACAATCAAAACAACTGGGACCCTT
The DNA here is from genome assembly GCA_039645545.1 of Dendrolimus houi. NCBI lineage: Eukaryota > Metazoa > Arthropoda > Insecta > Lepidoptera > Lasiocampidae > Dendrolimus > Dendrolimus houi. Next base: position 9,171,001 of record CM077121.1, on the reverse strand, counting down.
GTCATTTTATCAAACGTAACGTAATGTGTGAAATGTTTTATGTATAAGTAGTTACAACTCCTACGTACTATGCTGGAGTTTTAAAGAATGCCTAATAGATTTGTTTTGTACAGATCTGTGTTGCCAATCTATAACATTTTATATTCATTTTTTTTCGAAAATTGGTGTTATCTATAATATTATAAAATTCTAAAAATGCCGTATCTGTACATTGAAGCTATTAAAAAAATGAACTAAAATACACTATATAAACGATGGAGAACATGATGCATTTTTTGTTTCTTGTCTGCTGTGTTTTCGATGCGGTTTTCGCTGATCGACAGCAAATTCTTAGACTTCTTAAAATCTGCACTACTTTTTATCCTGGGAGTTCCGCGGGATTTTTTTTTGGAATGATTTATAATGGCTAGATTAAAAAAATCGGATTCCAATGTGATTTTTTCCCTGATCGATAGCTAATTTTATGTTATAAAATGTGTGATATTTTTTATTCCGGAATTTTCCCGGGAGCGGTTTGTAGTTGTCTGGGTGCTTAAAGATTAGTTTATTCCGACATAGTTTTGCACTAAAACGATAGCTTACATTCTTTTCTCGTGCTTCAGTACTTTGTGTCCCAGGAAACTCGCGGGAATTTCAAGTTAAGCGTGGACGAAGTCGCGGCCATATCCCAGTATTCTCATAATGATATACAAGATAAGCTACAAAGTAAAGATACCATCTTAATTTAAGCTTCTACTCAAATATTCAGTATGATACTTTGAAATTTAGGGTAAACTATACCATTGTTGGCACCTAGTCAATTTATTCAAGATATTAAAAAATCTTTATATATTTATTTTGTACCCATGCAATAATTAATTATCATTGTATAGCTACAAAAAAATGTAAGCTTGTCTCAGAGCTGTATAAGCTGAGGAAGGCTTAAGTCATCAGAATTCATCATGGTATCACATGAATATGTGGGTTACATTTATGAAATTAACATATTTTATGAACTCCGAGTACTTTTCTGATTCAACAAAATAATGTTTCTATTGCTTATGTAACACTTATCATTCTTGACATTAACACTGATTACGTTATAATTTGATTGAAATAGTTTGATTAAGGCAATGGATAGCGATTCGTCGAATACTTGTCGCACCAGCGACCATTTTTAAGAAGAGGTTATATTTCTTCCTTATACGGCCAACTTCGCTTCCTTAGATACGACGCTCCGCGAAAGTGACATTGACAACATATCATTCTTGACAATGACATTTCAATGAACCTCTTAAAAATATTATAATTTCTTAGTTTTTAATAAAATAATAGGCTGCCAATCATTGTACTGGGGTGTCAAAAGTGGTATAGTTCCCCTATGTAAGTTAATACTAACCTAAATAATATTTAAGTACATATTAAACTTTCAACTGTAAAAATTGACATGAAAATAATTGCATTAAAAGTTTTTAAAAACGCTTCAAAGCTCATTTAGAATAGATTAATTGTGGGAGATTGTATTAGTCTAAGCTTAAATATATATATTAGAAAATTGGGTGCATTATTATAGCTTAATATAAAAAGGCCAGTGAAAATTAAAGCTTTTTAAATTCATAGGATTTTCTTATCAATATAAAATAAGGTATAAAACTCAAAACATAAATTCATACCCCCTTAAAAATGTTTAGCATTTATTATGATATTTATATTATGTTTTTTTATTTATATGATATTTTTCCATTTTTGAGGTTTTCTTTTGTTTATTTTACGAAGGAAAACGTTAAAAATAATTTAATATATTAACTATATATTATAATTTATTAGGCCCTAAAATTATTTAGAAAATAGAAATATTATTATGTTATAAATATGCCTTCTTCGAGCAATTTGGAATGTTAAGAAGCGATTAAATAGAAAAAATAGATCTATCAAATCAATCAGAATTTGCTAACACTTCAGAATAATAACTAAAGCTATAGAAACCGAACTCTTTTCACTTATGGCTTTGGAAACGTGTTAGAAAGGGATGCATTATGTACAGTCGTACATTCATTACAGTATAAGATTGTCACTAGCTAATACACCACAATGATACCTCACTGCTTTGCTATAAAGAAATGACAATCTTATTAAGTCTTATAATAGGCCTGATTTACACAAATTAAGTACGAATGAACTTACGAAAATGGCAAATTAAGTCCTTATCATAGTTTCGACAAAAAATTACCAGTTAAATAGTAAGTAGATCTTTAAGTTACCTATTAAGGGCTTAACTTGCCAGTTGATCATGGATAGTATGTATTTTTAATTTACTAGTATAATCAAAACAAAATACTTTGAATTAAAAAAACGTGTGCGTCTCGGGACACCCGACAGAAGTGATAACTTAAACTAATCTAAGTTGAACTATTTCATTTTGAAATAGTTTAACTTGAGAAAAGCTTAGGTTATTACTTAAATTTTATGTATATAGCGCATGGGTTAGAATGAGAGAGGAAGAGCCTGCATACTGCTGCCGTATGCGTGAGAGAAAGGGAAGCCACAAAGACTGGCGCCGTAACGCGTCAAGTAACGAAACGGTTTACCCTTCCATAAGAAGTTATCACGTCAAAAATGTACAATTATAATTCGTCCGAAACAACTTTCCTTAATAATAAAACTATGTTTTTAACGGCTTTAAGCGCGGTTATTTTTTTTCGATTTTTATTATTCCGATATTTCGGCCACTTTTCAGCAGCCGTGATGACTTTACTCTGATCTAGTTGTCTGGATCGATTCCAAAGTTGTTTACTGTATATTATTACCCATAATAAGTGTGTGTTTGTCTTATTAAAGAGAAAATTAACGACTAGATTCCATAAGCACTACTTATCGCGTATGAGATCAGTTTTGCCGTCCGCCCCGTAGTATTGGTGCGCCAACTCCATCAATTCGCGCCTCAATTGCTGCGCTTGAGATCTCAACTGTTGCTCCCGTACTCTGATAACCTTGTATTGTTCCTCGCGGTCTTCTGTACGCTGCTCTATTAACCAACGGAGATAAAGTTCTGGAAATATATATATATATATATATTTTTTATTGCCTGAAGTAGGCAAACAGGCAGACGGCCCCCCTGATGGAAAGTGGTTCCGTCGCCTATAGACGTTTGTAACACCAGGGGTGTTGCCAACGCGTTGCCGCCCTCTAAGAAATTTTATAATGCCTGGAAGTTCCCTCCAGGTCATCGTTGATTATTTATAAATATCTTATTTAACATTACAAAGAGAAAGCTTGTTGCCTCTTCACACAAACGACTATATTAGACTATAAAAAGATATTGGTTAAATTGATTAAAATATAACAATAAACGCGGAAACAAATTATTAGACGCGTCCGTAAGCCGCGATTGAAAGTGTACACAGTTGTTAGAGACGCGGTCTCGGTCTTGATCTTGGTCTACCAATCAATAAAATCTTGTATTTTTATTCGTCACCTCGCATGCAAGTGCGGCCATACCTGTAGACTCGTCTTTCTGAGGCTTTATTGCGTCCCGCACACCATCCACAGACGTTTTTGGCTAGCACAAATATGGAACTCTCCTTGTAGGAATGGAGAAAGCATATGATTTCCTGCGACCGGCAGCCCTGTCGTAAGAGGAGGCAAAACAACTCACAGCCAGGTCGTAGGGTATTTGCCCATCTGGATAATTACCACCCTTAGACTAGAGTATGCAGCCATAACAACCTTTAGTTGTGTTCTGGCATTAATTGCCAAGTTCCAGTCTCTCTTTAGAGAGCAGCAGAACATTGTTAGCACTTTTGATGTTACAAATGTGACAAATGTCAATAGACAAGGGTTTTTTATTTTTCATTGCTGGAGTACAACAGATAGGCTGACAGCCCAACTATGACGGAAAGTGGTTACCTCTCTTTTCTTTCACCATATCCCATTAAATGGGGCTTAAACCTGGCCACTAATGCCGGAACACAACTCAAGGTTGTTATGGTAACCGCTTACCATCAGGTGGGCCGTCTGACTGTCTGCTGAACTTACGCAATAAAAAAATACCCTGTGAGTTAGATTTCTATCGAACGTCCGAACGCTCAAGGACAGCCCAAGGTTTCCTCCGATAGTTCAAACAGTTCATTGTACAATAACTATCCTAATACCCAAGATAAGTCGCGGCTGTTAGCCACATGCTCAGCCGCGTCCGATAATTTGTTTTCGTTTTAAGTATGAATCTCGCACGGATAAAATCAGAGGCATATTTATAGTACATAATAGATAGATAGATAACACTTTATTGCTCACCAAATATACAATTTCATAAACACACAATTACAAATTGTCATGGTAGAAACAATAGGCGGCCTTATCGCTGCAAGCAATCTCTTTCAGGCAACCTAACTTAAGGAATAGTTTAACCTAATCTGGCGATGTAAAATATTGTGTATATTAGTTTGTCCGTATTTATGTAAAAATTGGTTCATGCATAGCATAAGGTTCTGTAAGGGCAACAAGCGTTCTGTGTTTTGGACTTTATGAGACAGAAAACTAAGAATGTATGTAACCAAAACTAATCCAAATCCGGATCGAGACGATGGCACCACAGTAGTGATGACCGCAATACATTACTTGCAATTTCTTCCAAACAACCTTAGGATGGACTAGAAAAGTTTATGAAACATGTAGGTTTGCAATAATAGGTTGGGGAAAAAGTCTTTTCGCATATAGTATGTATGAAATTGTAATAAGATTTCTTTGGCTATACCATTTTTATCTGGCTGGTTTTGGTAGCATTAAAAGTTTTAATTTTAAAGAAGTCAATTCCAAATTCAAATTAGGAAAATGTGTGATTTTCATTTGTTTTTCTTATTGTTAAAATGAGTGAATCTAATGAAGAAATTCGATACATTTTAAAATTTTACTACAAAAAAGGTAAAAATGCAACACAAGCCGCGAAAAAATTTGTGATGTTTATGGACCTAATGCAGTATCTGTGAGAGTAGCGCAAATTTGGTTTAAGCGTTTTCAATCCGGAAATTTTGATATCAAAGATGCATCATCATCGCTCTGGTCGCCCTGTTACGGACAAAATTGATGCCATTTTTGAAAAAGTGGAGCAAGATCGGCATATCAGTAGTTACGATGTAGCTAGAGAACTGGGAATTGACCACAAAACGGTTTTGGCGCATTTGAAAAAAGCTGGTTACACAAAAAAGCTCGATATTTGGGTGCCTCATGAGCTCACTGAAAGAAACCTAATGAACCGTGTACTCATTTGTGATTCTTTATTACGACATAATGAAACCGAACCATTTTTGAAGAAGCTGATAACTGGTGATGAGAAGTGGATCACGTACGACAAGAACGTGCGAAAATGCTCGTGGTCAAAGGCCGGTCAGGCTTCACAGACTGTGGCGAAACCCGGGTTAACTCGCAACAAGGTGATGCTATGTGTATGGTGGGATTGGAAGGGCATTATTCATTATGAGCTGTTACCGCCAGGCAGGACCATCGATTCTAAACTGTACTGCGAGCAACTGATGAGGTTAAAGCAACAAGTTGAGAGAAAGCGGCCGGAATTAATCAACTGAAGGGGTGTGGTTTTTCACCATGATAACGCTAGACCTCACACATCTTTAGCCACTCAGCAAAAATTACGAGTTTGGTTGGGAGGTGTTAATGCATCCGTCATATAGTCCTGACCTTGTACCTTCAGATTTTCACCTGTTTCGGACTCTGCAGAATTCCTTAGGCAGTGTCAGGTTAACATCACGATAGGACTGCCAAAACCACTTGTCGCAGTTTTTTTGATCAGAAGCCCCAAAATTTTTATAGCAATGGGCTCACATCCCTACCTACAAGATGGTAAAAAGTTATCCAACAAAATGGCACCTACATACTTTAGTCAAATGTAAATAAACTTTATAAAAAACCCTTTTGAGTTTTTATATAAAATGCGAAGAAACTTTTTGCCCAACCTAATATAACTAGATTACGGAAAAGTGATAGAAAAATGAAGTATTTTTTACCTTCCCAAATGACATAGCTCATGGGGGCTACAGAAGGCCAAATTACAGTGGGCGTAGGCTCGTAGAGGGGGTTGATGTACGTCGTCAGCACATCGGGCTGATTCAACCAAGACCATATACTGGTTGTTTGCAGGTACACACCACGGTACTCCCTTTCTTGTTCGTTGTCACATAGAAAACTACCTGAGAGTGTAGTTTAAAGTAGAAATATTAATTACTTTGATATTCTCGTTTTCATAGTAACTCTAAACTTGCGTTTCATTAATAGATTAAAAACTTATTTGTTTCTATATAATAATACTGAGCACTTGATTTTCACACACAGTAAAACATTTTTATACATTCGAGTCGAATGTATAAAAATGACGTTTTATTTTATGTATCGCCAGTTGTATGGGCTACGTCGCGACACCCGTACAATAGTGATTATGATGATGATGACGTGGTGTGGTCCTAATGGTAGGAAAAAGGAATGTGTAGTAAGTTATCGAAACCTGGTAGTAATTACCACATGCTGATGGAGGAGGAAAATATTATAACGAAACCCAACTATATTAGAGATTTATGTAACACACCAATTTACCTTGACAAGTGTGGTGGGTATAACATTTGTGACCCTGAAATGTAACTTCATATCCAAAGTCCTATTCTATTCTATTCTTGTTGGTAATGGCTCCATCACCTTATCCAAAGTCCAGAATTATCTAATAATTTTTGATATTGACAGCTGTCAGATTGCTCCATAGCATATAAGAAAATAGAATATTTTAATTACCGGAAATGTTACGGAAAAAGTATTAGTTCATTTTTGTTGAAATTTGGTACACATGTAGTTTTAAATACCGAAAATCGATAAAGGATACTATTCATCCCGGAAATGGGATAATTTTCGGGATAAAATTAAGCCAATTTTCCTGGTGCGCATTGTGCCTAGATAAAAATTGTATACAATATAACCTGTATAAGTGCTTGCTCTCTAAAAGTTCACTAGTAAGAATATAAAAAAGATATCTACCATCTAATCAATAAAAGTTCGTAATACTTACCAAACTGACTTGCATATGAGTGTTCGAACAGAGTGATCAGGAAGGACTGTCTGTACTCGAAACTGCAAGGGAACTGCTCAAGGAACTGCCTGACGCAGTCCAGGAACAGGAGGAAGGTGGGCGCAGCTCTCGGCTGGGAGGAATACGGGCCACAGCGGTGCCGGGTGTAAAACGGGTGGCCAGCTTGGAGCCACTCGCGCTCTATTAATGCCTGGAGCCTTTACGAGAAATAAAATATATATTCAGTTGCCGTAAATTATGATCGACATTAAAGTCTGATTCAAATAGGACGATATGGGAGAAATTAATAATTAAAGGTATATTTATTTCATAGGAATATTAATAAAATAATAATGAATTTATCCATGGAATTTTTTTCGCGTAAAACTTTTTTTTTTTGATAACGCAAGGTGAATGTTTTTGGACACCATCCTCGGAACCTTCGGGGGAAGGGTCTGAATGCAGGCATAAGGCCTGCATCGAGGGTGTGTGGGACTCTCAGCGGCCGGTTCTCCACGCTTGCTTCTAAAGCGAAGCTGTCGCGAGAATCGGCCTCCAAACTACCCACTAAACCTAAACCTGCGCCCCATTTATAGCGCTTTTACGAGGCGTCAAAGGATCTCGTACAGAGTAACTGCACTGTGACGCCTCTACGGTCTGTAACTAGGCCACCCAGGGGAGCAGAGTGACCCACTTCGTACAGCAGGGGGGGGGGGGGAAGTCTGCTGTCATGGGAGTGACAGCAGCCCCCTGTGACGGTAACTAAGGGGGGGAGAAGATGCGCGTAGCGGCGCCTACGAGCTCCGGTCCGTCTCCTGCGGCCTGCGGACGGGGTCCACATACGCGTCCTCCTCTCTCGCTCTTTTAGCGGCCTCCTTCTGCGACATGACGGATTCACAGAAGGAGGAAACCGCAAGCCAGGAATGTTAACCCTGGAGCATCGCTTCGACCATGCTACGAAGAGAGTCCACAGGGCCAACGACGTTCTCTAGGAGGGCCCTCTGGGGCCCCCAGGCTGCGCACTCCACAAGCGTATGAAAAGCCGTGTTTTGGAGTGCGCCGCACTCGTAGCAAGACGGGGAAGGTATCCGCCCCACGATTTGATGCAGATACTTACCAAAGCAACCATGCCCGGTAAGTATCTGTACCATCCTGAACGTTGGGGTCCCGCGTTTCCGCGAGACCCAACGAGCCAGGTGGGGGCGGACCGCCTCCACCGTCTCGATTCCGGCTTCTGGGGACCCAAGGTCCCTGTGCCAAGAGCGGATCAGGTACTGGGTCACCTGGACCCTGATCATTCTAGTTTCTGCCGGGCACGGCATTTCTCCTCTCACCCGCGCATCCTGACGGGAGCGGTACACTGCCGCGAGCACCTCCGCCTGGAGATTCCAGGGCGGGTCACCCGCCAACCCACTAGCATTGTCGCCGCCGTCCACGACACAGTACGGTACCCCTGGATGGACCTCTCCGACAGGACACTCTGAGCTCGCCTCAGCAGGGTCCTGTTTTGCCGGTGAAGTGCATGGATCCATACGGAGGCCCTGTATAGTGCCATGCTCCGTATGATGCCGGCGTACAACTTCCTTATCGCCGCGCTCGGCCCTCCCACGTTCGGTAGAAGCCTGGCCAGGGCGGCAACGGATTTAATTAACCTCGGGGTCAGCTGGGTGAAGTGAGCCCCGAAGTTCCATTTACTGTCTAATACAAGCCCCAGGTATTTCATCTGGAGCTTGACCGCTACCGCAGCACCTTGGATGACGACGCGCGCGTCCCGGGGTGCACGTCTATGTGGCCTATGGAACATGAGGGCCTCCGTTTTTTCGGGGGAGACCCTCAAGTCAAGACGCCAGATTCGCTCGACCACCAACGCCGTTCCGGCGTTGGCGAGTTCCATAGACTTTTCATAGGTCCCGCCCCGGGTCGTGACGAGTGTCATCTGCAAAGCAGAGCACCCCCATCCCGGGCAGGACTGTCTCGCGGAGGAGCCAGTCGTAGCCGATGTTTCACAGGATCGGACCCAGCACTGACCCTTGTGGAACGCCGCACGCGACGCGTCGCCTTCCTGTAACCTAGCCAGTTCGGCCGCACTCCCAAAGGATGTATCGGTCCAGGAGGTAGGCCTCCAACAGCCTCGTGAGGTATGGGGAGACTCCGTGAGACAGGAGCCCCGCCGTTATCGTCTCGTGAGGGAGACTATTGAAGGCGTTCTGAATATCAAGAGAGACCGCCAGGACGGACTCCTCCATCTGATTCGCCTCTCTCGAGAGGCGTAGCGTGTTCAGGGCGTCCTTTTCGCGTAACCCTAGAAAAGTAGCCTAAGTTACTCCTTATAACATCAGCTATCTGCCAGTGAAAGTCCCGTCAAAATCGGTCCAGCCGTTTCAGTGAGTAGCTGGAAGATCTAGACAGACAGTCAAAAATTCTAAAAATTGCATTTCTTGAATCTTCTAGTCCGAATTATTGTCCCTGATCTTTTTCACATTTTTATTTTAAGATTACAAACAGACTTCAATTTGATTTATCAGTATATATTATAAAAAACAAACTGAAATTGTCCCCGGGCCAGTTCGGCGGGTATAAAATAAATCCACCAATATAATGTATGTTTATTTACCCTCGTATTGTTCTGCAGTCGGGATGAAGTATGATCTGTACCAATGAGCACACTAGCAATGTCGCGTCTTGGCCCTTAGTGCCGTGGATGAGGACAGGTTCCGCTTTCTACAACAAGCGCACTTATTTACTAATGGCCAGTTCCTATATCTTACTGTTCTTTCACTTGCCATACCATTAGTAGAAAATTGACATTATTTGTATGGTGCTTGGACCTTAAGTCAAATTTGAATTAGCAGAAAGCGCCAGCCATAAGACAATTCTAAAATCTATTTATTCTGAATTTTTTTGAACTTCAACAAAACTTGGTTGGCTAAACTTGTTTAAAATAAAAAAGCTGTGGTGGTTTAGTGAGTAATGCTCTCGACTCTCGAACTCGAGATTCAAAAGAGACGTAGGTTCGAATCGTGACCGAGAAGTGTGCACCACTTAGGCAGTATACTGACCTAATATGCATATAGTTACAATTGTGCACAGTGAAGAAAAAGATCGTCCTGAAAGCTGCACATCGAATTAATCTATATTTCCAACTCGCCCCAACCAAGGGCGCCAGGTTTACTGCTCGTTCCCCATAAAAATGGGGGGGCCGTATGCAGTAGGAGATAACGGCCGTTATTATAAACATATTAACTCATAAAAAAAGAAAAAACTAACAATAAGTAGATTTTAATTAATTACCTGGTGTATATGTTGTGCCACAATACAGGCAGTGTGTAATGAGTTTCTCACGCTCTCTGGCCAACCGCACGACTCCAATTTCGATATCCATTTGTCACTAGAAATTTCCCGATCGTTACACGCTGAAAAGTTATTATATATATTTGTTTAAGTTCTTTATCGGTTTGTATCAGCGAGAGGTAGATGGTTAAATAATACTTCAGATGGCAGAGAGTAGTATTCACTGTCAAGTGCTGATGGGAACTTAAGTGAAGTTATTTATTTTGGAAACGGTAACCTTAAGTACAAATAGTAACATGTCATACAGCTAGAGCAATATATAAGCACAATGTGTGAGCGGAAAGGATGATGTGCGAGCGAGATAGAGCAACTAATAATTGGAGCGCTCCCACATTGCGCTGGCCAGTTCGCTGCGATGACTGGATGTATGCAGCTCCCACAGGATGATGGATATCATAAAACATTTTATTAATAAATTTTGAGTGTGTATGGGCCAAACTGACCCCAGATTCGGATTCAGCGCATCGAAATACATACGAATAGATGGGTCTGGTCAAAAGTCAGTTTAAGTACTTGGGATCTGAACTTAGCGCCTCTGAGCATATCGACTACGACGTCAAGGCCCGTATCTCAGGAGTTTGGTCCAAGTGGCGTGTAGTGAGAGGTGCCAATTGTGACCCCAAAATTCCGGTTAAATAAAAAGTATCCCTATTAATATTATAAATGCGAAAGTAACTGGTATCTAAAAGTGTCTGGCTGTCTGTTCCGTTTTCACGGAAAAATTACTGGACCAATTTGGCTGAAATTTGGTATATATGTAATTTTAATATCTAGGGTGGACAAGGGATACTCTTTATCCCGGATAATGGGATAGATTTATGTAAAGGTTTTCCCAGAAAGTAGGATAGGTTTTTGTGATTTGCCATTTTGGTTATTTTGGTCAATTTGGTAATTTTGATAATTTGGTCATTTTGGTGAATTTGTTCATTTTGGTCAATTTGGCCATTTTGGTAATTTTGGTCAATTTGGCACTTTTGGCATTTCTGGCATTTTGGTTATCTTTGGCATTTTGGTTATTTCTGGCATTTTAGGCATTATGGTCATTTTGGCACTTTTGTCATTTTTGGCACTTGACACTTTTGGCATTTTTGTCATTATAATTATTTTGGCACTTGGCACTTTGGCATTATTGTCATTTTTGGCATTTTGGTCATTTTGGCACTTTTGGCATTGTCATTTTTGGCACAAAAATAATATTATAAACATTACATATATAGATTTTCTATGTTAGCTTACCAAAAACTTTGTACAAAGTTCTTGTAATGATCATGTAATTTGGAGTGCCGGTCTCAAAGGAGACTGGCACTCCATTAGTAATTTTTAAAGTAACTTAACTTTTGCTGTTGTAACGAACCATAGACAATGGTACTTTCCATCAAGTGGACTCTTAGCTTGTCTAGTATATGCAGACCTTGCTGTATTCTACCTATAAAAAGTTTCTACTATAAACTATACTATAAAACTAAACTTTTATTAATCTAATGGACGAATTATTCATCTTTACCCTCAATTAGTTTTGAATAGTTCTCTAATAGTTGTTGTTGATTATCCACTTCATCCATTGATCTATTGTATATTTTCCATTGGGAATAATTTGAGTTACTTTCTGTGCCACCACCTGAAATCGTGAAAATATAAAACAGAGTTACTTATTGACATTACCAAACAGCACTTAAAATAATAATCTGACTAACAAAAAGGCATTTTGGAATACAAGAGTAGTTACAATGTTGAAATATGTACTTTTTTATTTAGATGAATCTTCATCTTCAGCATCAGTTCAGCATCTTTCTAATTCTATCTAAAGCCACTGGAATTGCAAATCCAGTGATGCCTTAACATAAACATTGACAACATGACTTTATCTTCTGCATTTATAAGTCTTCGTGATCCTTAATTGTGAGATTTTTGGTGTGCTGATCATCCTTCACGAAGTTACACTATTTGATATGTGACTATATTGATGATGTTTCTTCTTTCTTTCTTGATTTTAAATGCTTTAAATAAAACACATTCAGCCACAGTCTAACAGTCTTACTCATAATTAGTTAGAGTAACTTTGAAGTCTTCTTTACAGTTCTTAAAGAATACTTCAAACTTACTCTATCAATATGAATAAGACCATAAATCTTTAACATTATCGCAGATGAAGCCGCACCAACATAATTAGACTTTTGGAACAGCTTACATTTTAAAGACCTAATTTATTCGATCAGAATAAAACACACAAATATAAGTGAGGCTTGAATCTCGAATAATGTTTCACTTATTCTCTTTACCTTTATTTTGTTGCTGTGATATTGAATTTGAACTACGCAAATCATAAATGATGCCTTTGGTGCCCACAGCGACTATGGTGTTGAGAATAGCTTCGTCAGGCCGACAACGTCTGTGCTTTGGTCCATATAATGGCTGCCCGGCGCGAATTAGGATCGCCTGTAAGGTATTTTTTGGTTTTAAACTGTTCAATTTTAGCATGCGAGAGAGATCACCATAGGTAAAAAATAAAATAATAACATTTAGTAAAATTCCCATTTTGCCCCATTGCTGGGTTCGGGCCTCCCAATTGTTAGGGGAACATACAGTATATAGTTTTATACAACTAATAGTTCTTCCTAATGTACCTCCGCAATAGACCAATTTTAGTAGCACAGGACAGTGTACAAATCGTGTGGGCAGAACAGAGCTAAGAATACATAGCAAGCAGCACCCTGATACTTCCACTTGCAAATAAAGTTCACTATAGATTATTTACATGCTGGAAACCGGTCTGCACATTTCTGTGCAAAGGAAAATTGCCAATCGGGATTAATTTGTTTAAAACAGTACCCGCCATGCTTGTCCAAGGCTGCTTAGCGGTTTACATATCGGTTATCTAGATGTGCAGGTTTCATCATGATGTTTTCCTTCACTGTCAGTATGTGGTAATTATAACAATCTATATTAGGCCAAAAAACTGCCTAAAAAGTGTATATAGTTTCAGCCAGGATTCAGACCCGCGTCATTGGAATTTGACGAACAGTATATAGCATAGGGGTCCGTTCCCCTACTTAGAGGCATGAGCCCAGCAGTGGGACGTTTATGGCCTGTTATTATAATTATTATATCATGTGCCAATCAAAAATGCCCACAATGGAAATCAATGGCACTGGTTTACATAGATAAATTATGACTCAAGCATAATGTTTATACATAATATTATTAGGTTACTAACTCCATTATTATGTCTATATGACAAAACCGGAAATCTGCCATCCTGTCGAAATGTGGCAGCAGCTGCGAGTGTCTCGTCGTCAATGCTTTTGGGAATAACCACTGTTTTACCATAACTTGAACACACTGTATAATTTTGATTGACTCGAGATATACGCCATTCTTCTGATGCTAGTACTTTCGTAAATTCACCTTCAATGCTGAAATATGAAAAACAAATTTTAAAGAAACAAGTATTGTTGATGTAACTATATAACTGCAAAAGCATTTATTTATGGAGTGTAGGAGGTAGAAAACTGCAGAAACATTTGTTTATATCATAAAGGAAGCCAATTAAACTAAAAATTCACATTGGAGTGGACAATTTACAGTGGATCAATCAATCCAAAAGTGGATAATTCAGATTATAACAGTCAATTTAATAGTGTTCTATAATGGCATTGCGGCAAGTACCTAATGTTTGGGCTCAACTGAGATAATGTTATTGACTGTGGCCAAATGTGTCTTATTTATAGCATTAAAAATAATTCCATTAATAAATAGCTACATTAGTATATACATACGTCCTCTATCAATATTTACCATCATTAACAGTTAATGTCAATATCTCATCACCAATAATGTATTAAACCCACTGTACATCTGTGTCAAACAGTCAATAACTAATATAACATTGTCCCAAACGGAGCAGTAGTGACAAATATGTACGAAAGAAAAAGATTGTCAAAATATCAATGGAACCGTTGACATTATCATGATTGATTGACCAAAGGCCCATGACTCTGGTAGTTCTGGAAGTTTATTAAATTTTATCAAACTTAAGACCAAATTTCAAGTAGTTTTTATGTGAGTTGTTGTAATCTCAAGCAGGTTTAGTAAATTACAGTCAGTGAAACAGACTCTACAATTACAAGAAAATAATTCTTCAGATTTCTATCAATCATTGTTCATTTTTTACCAATGAACAATGTCTTCCAGTCTTGCCATTTTTTACCAATCCATTTTCTCCAGTCTCACAAGCATCACAGTTTTGTAGGTAAAATTTTCTTAGGATGTTTATTTATTCTTTAGGTTAGTTTAGGGGTTATAATTATTAATTTATATAAAATCCTTATTAATATTATAAATGCGAAAGTAACTCTATCTGCCTGTTCTGTTTTCACGGAATAACTACTGGACCGATTTGCCTGAAATTCAGTATATCTATATTTTTGATACCGGAGATGAACATAGGATACTTTTATCCATAAAAATGGGATAGTTTTCGGGACAAAAATATATTTGTCTCTTTGTTTGTTATGCTTTTATGAAAAGTACTGGACCTATTTCATTGAAATTTGATATATGCAACTTTAGTATCGAGGGTGGATAAGGGATACTTTTTATCCCAGATAATGGGATAGATTTATGTAAAGGTTATCCCAGAAAGTAGGATAGGTTTTTTTTGTGATTTACCACTTTGGTTATTTTGGTCAATTTGGTAATTTTGATCATTTTGGTGAATTTGTTCATTGTGGTCAATTTGGCCATGTTGGTAATTTTGGTCAATTTGGTAATTTTGGGCATTTTGATAATTTTGGTCAATTTGATAATTTTGGTAATTTCGGTCATTTTGGTCATTTTGGTCATTTCGGTAAATTGGGTCATTTTGGTCTTTTCGGTCATTTTGAACAATTTGGTAATTTTGGTAATTTTGGTCATTTTTGTTATTTTTGTCATTATTGACATTTATATAGTTTACAGATAGATAGACGGCGGATAGATAAATAAAACTGGAACGACTTGAAATGAGGATGAAAGTTTGTATGGGAGACCAATCATTTCTCAAAATTATATGAGTAGATATAAAAATTTATCATCTATAAAAAAATGCGATAGTAACTTGATCTGTCTGTCTGTTAAGCCTTCACGGAAAAACTACTAGGAGTACTGGATTGGTTTTGCTGTAATTTTGTTTAAATGTAGTTTTAATACTGAAAATGTACATAAATACTTTTCATCCCGGGAGATGGGATAGTTTGCAATATAAAATGAAGTGAATCTTCCAGGAGCAAATAGCACTAACATAAAAATTTAATACAATGTAACCTGTATTAACGGGTCATACTCTAGTGCGTGCCTCTTGTCTAAGAGGCACGCACTAGAGTATGACCCGCAGCCCAGCCGCGGAGTAAACTCTATTTTGTTATATAAATACTTTATTAACCAGAAATCATTACACTATGTTTCATTCAACTTGTGACATAGGACTAAAATTTACCGGAACAATACCAGATACATAACCCTAGTGCAGAAATATGTTATCATACTTTTAATACATATTAAACAGTTATTTACCTATACAAAGTATATCCATTTTCCACAATAGGATGCATGTGTCTGTAGAAAAATGGATAAAACAGGCTTGGGTCCTGTAGATTTGATAAATTCTCAAGTGTCTGTGAAACCATATTCAATTCTGTGGTGGATGCAATGTCCAGCTGAAATATTCTTAAATCCTTGCATTTAAGAAATAAAGAGCCTCCTTGCATGACACCACTGCTTGGTTTATTTTCTTTTTTCTCAATACTGTCAATGTTCTTGTGGAGCAACTATAAATAGAGTAGAAAGCATATGCTGTAAATATGTATAAGGGCTCAAACACAAAACTGTGAATCAGTATGACGCGAATTCGCAACACAGAAACCTGTGATGTGAATTGCAATTGTTGCAATTGAGTATGGGAAAGTGTTCCCTTCCACGGTTTGGGTGACCATCCTTCTATGATCATCAACCATATTGAACATATTTAAAAATTCAGTAGTGACATGAATCATAAAAAGATTTGTACACTGCTGTTATTGATAAAGTATAGGAAAAAGAAACAAAGAAGATTTTTAATGAGCAATATGAATCAATCTGCAAGTTTGATCAATGTGTAGGGTAGGTTACAATGTTTTTCTTCACCTTTGGTTCTAGTATGGTTTATATGACATAGAACTTCAAACATGAAGTCATACAATGACAATACAAAAACTAAAATATACTTAACTGCATCCTTTGATAATTGTACACACAAATCTTTGTGTATCTGAATCTATTGGTTCAAGCACATTTACTAAGGGTTAATTTTTTTACAACTCAATCACATTCAAGTTAACACAATTTTGTATAACTTAGTCCCATCTTGTGAGCTTGAAAGGAAATGTTAACCACACCATACAAAATTGCATTAACTTAAATGTGATCTAGTAGTAAAATAACTCGAACTAAGCACTCAATTCTTATTTACAAGACTCAGTGGTCACTATTGTTTTGAATTAGGTCATTAATATTTTAAAAGTATGTATGTTAATATGCATTAACAACAAATTGGTAAAATTCCCATATTTATATATCCACAGATTTATTTGACTATTTTAGACCTGGGTAATACTGTCCTACACCACTCAATTGTGCTGTTAGTTCATTATGCCAGTCTGTTAATATACTTATTCTAAATGTGTATGTTCACAACTCACTTTAACATTGAGTAACTCAAAATGTTATTAATAAACATGCAACAGTGCACTGCTTCTGTTACTATGTTGCCTACACAGCCTGCATTACTGCTTTGCCTGAATATTATTTGGTAAGATAGATAGATAATTATTTCAAAAACTAGACTTGCAAATGAGTATTGTTCTAGAATAATACATACTGATAGATCCATATCTATCAGTATGTATTGTTTGTTATCAGCATGGTCAGGTAACAATCAGGTTAACGGTTCTACTAAGTTGGGACCCTTTTAGTAGTAAAATGGTCCCAGCTACATACCAGGCCACTCAGAAAGCAATGCAAAAAAAAGTTTTTATGTATGAGAAACTGGCCAGTTATAATCTATTTTAAAATGTATCGTTGGTACAAAGAATTCAAGTGCGATTGACTAACTTTGGGGGAGAAAGAAGTGGTCACCCTTTGACGGCTGTTACAGAAGAAAATGTGCTAGCAAAGAAAAATTTTATCCAAAAAAATAGGCAAGTTACATATCAAGAAATTTAGCATGTATTGCAGATTGGATCAGGAAGCCTTCATGAGATTCTACATGTGCATCTTCGCATGAGGATGGTAGTTTCATGCTAGGTGCTGCACTACCTCACCAATGCTCAGAAGCAGGTTCAGGTGGAATGGTGCCGTGATATGATAAACAAATTTGAAACTGGCTCGTCTCGGCGTGTTTACAACATCATTACAGGTGATGAGTCCTGGATTTATCAACAGGATCCAGAAACTAAGCACCAATGGACGGTTTGGGTGTTTCAAAATGAATCAATGCTTACCAAAATGAAGCAATCTAGAAGCAAGGAGAAGATTTTGATAGGGAGTTTTTTCAATTTGACTAGCTACTTAGCGTCAATTTCTTTACGGAAACAAATAAGTATCAACACCGAACGGAATAGTACCAAATGCTTGGCAGAAGTTTTCTCCGTTGTGAGCAATAAGTGACCAAAAACAGGGCTCCGCAGGCTACTGAGCCACCACGACAATGCGTCTGCCCATAGTGCTCAAAACTAGGGACTTCTTAGACAGCACGCTGGTCAAACTCCTGGGTCACCCTCCTTACAGCCCTGATCTAGCACTGTATGACTTCTTTTTATTCCCAAAAATAAAAAATCCGCTCAAAAGGAATCCAATTTTCATCACCAGAAGATGTGCTGGCACCGTTTGAGCAAGCTGTAAACGAGGTGTATGCGGCGGACTGGAAAAAGTGTTTCAAAAACTGGTTCAGACACATGAAACTTTGCATAGAAGCTGGTGGAGAGTACTTTGAAAAGATTTAATAAAAAACTATTTACCTATAGAACATTTTTTTTTCGCAAAACTTTCTGAGTGTCCCACATATATAGATAGATCTCAAAAAATAATGGAATAGATTTGTAGTTATATATA
The DNA here is from genome assembly GCA_039645545.1 of Dendrolimus houi. NCBI lineage: Eukaryota > Metazoa > Arthropoda > Insecta > Lepidoptera > Lasiocampidae > Dendrolimus > Dendrolimus houi. The sequence continues at coordinate 9,152,484 of CM077121.1, read as the reverse complement.
TACATAATACTATATAGCTGGTTGTATAAACATATGTTTTAAGCATTCAGTAATACATCTGTTTCAACCTCAGATTAGTGTTATCAGTTGTTTACCAATAGATAGGAAATGTGGAGCTAGCACTACAGATTTAATATTTAAAAAAAAATATGTGAAACTGTAGACGCTTGAATTTTTTCCACCTACATTAAATTTGTTATAATATACTTTGTCGTGATAGACGTGAAAGTAAATGGAACAATGTATAATAATAGTTTGGATTTAAATTTACCTTTTATTCTTTTCTTATGATAATTTAACAGATAATATAGTTTATATAATGCAGAATACTTCGAAAACGTACCCACAGCTCTTGAACTCCTTCTTTTCTTGAACTTAGAATAAGATGATGTCCAGTAATACATACAGTCCCATCAATACTATCCTGGCGTGGATATTTTAAAATAACTCCGTCTAGTTTATTTATTAGAATTAATTCAATGAACTCCATGTTGATATTATTTTATTTCGCACATTCAAAATATAAGCAGAGGTTTATATTTTCTTTTCAATTTTAATAAAAAAATGAATTTATACGTAGCCTGTGTAAATTCTGTAAATTTACATTATATTTGACAGTTGGGAAAACAGCTGTAGCTGGTATTTAGCCGTCGACAATCTGACTCTAGAGTCTATATAGAGGCTAGCCTCTATATAGATTAATAATACCTAACCATAAACTAAGGATAATATTCTAAAGATTCGTCGCTCACTTCACACTTCAATAAAAAATGACATATTTAGTGAAATAAATGAGAAAGACATCAAATAAAATCTCTCTCCAACGAGAATGAAATAGCCTTACAGCTGAATCACGAGTCCATGAAAGAGCTAGACTAAAGAACTAAAACAGGATAGTTATATCAAAATTTGAATTGACCATCGCACCATCTGGCGGCCTCTGAACGAATTACTAAAAAAGTGCGCTGCGCGATGCGATGGCGTCTGGCGATGTGGGTTATTTTGTCCGTTGATATTTTCTTGTAATTTAAGCTATTACTAATGTGATAACACATATGACAGAAAAATCGAAACTATCATTACTCTAGTGCACATAGTACGTAAATTTTCTCATAAAGGATTTCATATACTATATGGTATGTATCGGTATGATTGAATTGAAAGTAGGTAGGTAAAGCTGGCAGGCTGGCTTTGCTTAGCTAATGACCGGTTCCTTCAATATTTAGATATCTATTGTTGGGATACAATACCCGAATTTCGTTTACGCTCCAATGTTCACGTTCTCTTACATCATAAACTGTTAGGCTAAAAATACCAGTCATTTGTTTTGTCTCAGATGATGGAGGAGAGCTCAGAGGCGCACATGGAGACTGATGTATCTTCGACCACAGAAGATATTCCAGAGTCAAATGAAACAACTGGCTCCCATAATAATATGGAAATGGTGATAGTAGTAGAAGAACTAAAGGATGAGGATGATTTTTATGATGATAATGGCAAGGAAGAAACTGTTAGTGAGGTGACTAACACAGAAATACTTGTACAATCACCGGAAAATCTTGTAGAATCTGATATAAGTGTTTCAAAGTCTTCTGACAAAGAGTTAGAGTCTCCGAAGTCCATACAGAAACCTTCTTCAACACCAGAGACACCTCAAAAAACTGTTAACAGAGAATCACAGCCAAGCAAATCAACAACTCCATCTCCACAAAACCAACAGGTTAAAACGATAGACTCCTCTAGTAAAGTTGAAGTACCAAGTCCAAAAACAGGTAAAGATGAAAAAACTATACAAGACAATTTAGTGCAGACAAAAGAAATACAGACAGTTCCTGAAAAAAATATTCTTGTGAAGGACAATAAATTGTCTACACTGTTAAAATCCCCTGTAAAAGAATCTTCTGTATCTGTTCCTGAACAAAAAAATGATGATAATATAAGCCAAACATCAGAACCAAATCAAGAAGACATACGAGGCAAAACAAAAAACATTGTGTTACCTATAGACATAACTATTGAAAGGGATGTAGATACAATGGACAATGGAAATGAGTCTCAGAGTGAATCAATAACAGAAGAAAAAGAGCAAAATAAAAGTTTAAGTAGAGAGTTGAAGTCTCTTATTAATTCTGCAAAGGAATCGAAAATTATTAGTGAGTGTACTCAGATTACAAGCAAAATAAGAAAATCAAGAACACCTCTAGACAACACAAGTCTTAATATATCAGAATCTGAAAAAATTCAGGGTATCCGAAGGCATAGTAATAACTCACAGAAGAGTAGCTGCAGTGAGAAGTCTGAGAAGGTGGCTTTAAAGAGGTCAATGAGATCACAAAATCCAGAATTTGTAAGTAAAGTTAAACAATTTTTGCATTCTGTTGCTAGCAAAGTTCAGAAAGATTCAGATGAAGGGACTGATGATGAAATAGTTGAAACAAAAGCAAATGACAAAAAAGAAGTAGAACCTAGTCCTACAAAGAATACACATAATGCTAAAAAGAAAAAAGTTCTAGAGGAAACTGTTAATACTACTTATGTAAGTATTAAAATCACTTACATTAGTATTATCCTGCTTGTTCTGAAATGTGAATGTGTTTTGTTTGAATAAAATAGGATATTTCAAGGAACTACACCATAAATAAATACTATTAGAACTTTCCACATAGCTTCACTCATATAAATATCAAGATCAATTCAGTGGGAACTATTCAATATAATGAGTATCTTACAGTCATTTCCATTATCATAATCTAATACCAAATTTCACATAAATTACATATCGCTTTGCTAGAGAAATATTCATATCTGTATATTGTGGTAACAGTTCCATTATTCAGAACAGTGTGTCAAGTGTTCTATATTCACACCCATTATTGAAAGTGTAATACATATCAAATATGATTGGTGCATTTCCAAGGTAGTGAACAAGAAATATACAGACAGCCAAAGTAACTGTTTTAATTATATAATAGTATGAATTAAAATAATTTTATTACTTAAATATACACTTGTTCTATACACAACCATGTGCTATTTCTAAGCTAAAACCATACAAAAGCTATCCACATATTTAAAAAAATATTTTTAATATCAGTAAAATTAGATTTTCAATTCCTTGAAGGTGGGTGTGGAAGGTTTATTGACATTTACATGTTTCACAAGATGGCCGAACTGTCTATTATTATAATGTCATAGTGTGTGTAAAAGGAAAAAATGTCTACAATTCATAGAATAGTATCTTGAATAATGCCATTACCAATTTCAATATTAAAATTTTCCATATTTTATACCTAATTTACACAGAGAATATTGTAGTGGCTGCAGAAATTGTACTATCATACATATTACATTGTTTTTATTTGAACAATTTAATGATCATTGCTGATATGATCTTACTGTGCTTGTATTTTATGTCATGTTATTTTATCACTAGTTTTTCACAGGTCACTCACCAAGCTTGAGATCAAATCCCACTACAATCTACACATTATCATCTCTTTTATTGAAAATTCATATATACAAAGTTTCACAGGGATTGGTTATCACATTCAGCTATATTCACTTAAGATTCAGATCATTGTCTCGCATATATCATGATTTGGGATAAAAATTTAACTCTGTTATGAAAAGTAGATACACAGACTATATGTTGTGATATTCCATTCACTTTATTTTACCAGAGTATTTTATTTTTATTTTTTATTGTGAAGCTGGCAAACAGGCAGCCGGCTGAGCTCATAAAAAATGGTTACCATTCCCTACAGACATTTCCAACATCAGGGGCCAAAGCCAATGGGTTGCCAGCTTTTTAGATAGGATTGGGAATGAGATAGAGAGATTAAATAAATAGAGGGATAGGGTTAGGGGAAGTGTGTCATTGGAACTCTCAAATTATACTTATGATCCATGTAGATGGAGGTTCATTTCCAGTAAAGAAAATAAATACAAATATAGTTTGTTCCATTTCACTTCATTAAGAAAGAACAAATATTCAAACAGTTATTTTTCCAATTATATATTAGTATGAGAATGGTTTACAATGTCATAACTGTACTAAAACATATTTTCTCATGTAAGTAATACATATATTATTGTCTCAGTCTCCAACTAAAAATGGTAAGCTGCAGTTGGACTTATATTGCTGGAGGTGTCACTGGGATGTTGAACAAGTGAGCGAGAAGTCTCACACTCCATTGCACTGTACAGTCTGCCCAAGAACATACCACTACAAGTGTCTATCTGGCAATGAAAGAAACAGAGTCAATACTGAAAAGAGCTGGCTTTGTCCAGAATGCATGGCTATATTGAACGCCGAAAGCTCAGAAACTAGGTGAGTTTATAATATTTTGATTGCATTAGTAACAATTTATATACTATACTGTATAATCAGTTTAACAATATGCTACAAAAATATTCTCACTAAATTAATGCTCAACAAAAAAGAACAATTATTAAAACAATAAAATAGTCAGAAACTCATAATATAGTTTCTAACCATATTTCATAGGTTTTAAAATGTGATTGTTATTACATTTTAGTCTTTATGTTTCAGCTACTAAAGTAGATACTTTTGCAAAATCTAGAATAAATCTAATGAGTTGAATATAAGCAACATTTAGAACACTTTATTGAATGAATTAAACAGAATGTTATAATGATAATTAACAAATTCTTTGTTACTTAATTTCTAGATAGATAAATTGAATATTTAAATATCGCACACTTAGTATGAAACAGTCACCATAAAAAATTTGGCAAAAATGAATTGTTACCACTATATACTTTTACTATACTCATCATATACTCTTCCAAATATAATGTAAAAACTCTTACAGCCCTGGTACTTACAGAAAAATGGATAACACTAATATCTTTTTGCGTTTTGGGTGGATGCAAATTTTGACAATTAGTTTTAAATATTTACATTAGTGTGTGAAATATAGATATTTCTTGGTTAACAACACATTTCTTCGAAATTATAAGGTTATTACGATCTCAATAAAATATATCAAAAAGATTATATAATTTAAACAATTTATTAATTTCAAATTAAAGCTGGGCCAACAAGCAAATGGTTTTATTTTAGGTATTTATGCAGTAGGTTTTCATTTGGAAAATACGCGCTGCTCCCGAAAAATTGGAAATTTCATCTAGTGACAGTTTGATTCTAAGAGTGTGATATAATTTAGATACACTATTTAATAGGACGCCTGAGCCCAGCAATGGGACATTCATGGGCTCTTATCATTATTATATTTGTATATATCACTAGGATTTGCCGGAGACTTCGTCCACTTTGGATGGATGGCCTAGTAGTTTCTGCGTGAATTCCGAACATACCCGAAAAATATATATAAAAAAAACAAAAGACTACACTTTTATTATTTTATAATATTATGGATTATCATATAAAAAAGTAGAATACATAAAGACTGTTTATTAAATTTCAGATCACCAGGCATGAAGAAAATTTCATTGGGCCGACTATGTGAGCTTTTGAATTTTGCTCTAGAACGAATGATGGATCTCAATGGGGTAAAATTATTATTTATTTAATAATGATGATACTTGCTACTTCTTATTTTTAAGTTATTTCTAGTTCTTGTATATTTAATATTCTTTAAGATTATGATTTCTAAGATTTAGTGATCTCCAGGAACATACTTGTCACAATTATAATAAGTAGCTTTATCTGTAAATTGTGTCTTTTTTAAAGCAGTTATTTTCATAATTTAAACTATTGTTTTAAACAATTTAAAACAATTTAAACATTGCTATTCAGATGGGTTATAATTTTCTAGATAAATAGTATTAATTGTCAATAGAATAGTTAATGTCCTATAGATATGATTCCATATTCCAGGATATTTAAACTTTCGTGTATTTTTAGTTGTGTAATTTATTCTTGGTAAAATACAGATGTTTTAGTCACTTATAGGTCTTGGAAGTTTGCACGAAAATTGTTCAAGCAATTTATGCTTTTGGCCAAATTTCATATATTTACTGTGTACCACTTTAAATTGCCCCGTAATAGCATCTCGTGATTTTCCCAGTATATAAAGTAGGTACCACAAATTTTATTGTTATCCACCAGAGAAAACCGTATTCAAATCGGTATAGAAATTTTTATTTGAATCAGGAATCGATTGAACAAGTAATTTTATTATAAACTATCGGTTATAACTAATTAGTTTTGCTAAATATCTTTAAATGGTACCTACTATTTTATTTTATAACATTGATATGTTTGGGACTTTCGGCACGGCAAGGCGTTGCAATTTCCGAATAAAATGTTTTACATTTATTTCTTGTTGATTTATAATCAAGGTCGTTAACAAAAGAATAAAAATGTTCACTCTTATATTTCTTAAATAGTCAAAACGTATGCTATATATACACGTGTATTTTCCCGCAATAATATGTAGCGTGAGCCATCAGGGGCGTGGCTTTTGTTTCGATTTGTAGGAATATTACACATAAAACAGGATATTTTATTTTAAAGAGAATTTCTCATTTACATAGAAATACATCGTATTGTTAACAAATCTAACTGAATTAATTATAATATTGGTATCTTATTGATTAATTATCAAGAAGTGCTAGCTTTGTTTGAATATCTAAATTAGGGCAAGTGAAATACGCATCGCGTCATAACCACGCTCCAACAAAGAGGTATAATTTCAAACGACAGTTCTTGTAAATCGTTGTCATGCTATATTGCCCGCAAAAATAGGTTTGGTCAATTCGCTACTTTCACCACGGATTAGCGCATCGATTGTCCAAGTGTTGTAAAATTGTGTATTGAATTGATATGTATGTACGTTGGGCCGCCGTCGTCTGAGCGGTTGCCGCGGGTGAAATGACCTTGCCACATTATCTACGTAGCTGCGCGCTCCGTGACGACGCCATCTTCCCTCCTTCTTTTACACTCCCAAATCGATTACGAGGCGTCACTCTACCCATCTCCCTCTTGCAGTATATACTAATAATAACCAACCATGGCCTGTGTGGATGTATGTAGATGTGATTGTGTGCTGCATTTTTCTTGATTCATCATTTCGTCGCTAACGAATTGTTTATTTAATTTTCACACGACTATTGCAAATTTCTTTAGAAAAAATAAAATTAGAACTATAGACTATTTTTTCGTATTATGAACTTTAAAACGTCATCATCAATAAATTTACCGATCTGCCTACATGAATGTAAAACAGATAAATAGGTAAATTTGAATATATTATGGTACATGTTGGGAAGTAGCGCGTGGGCCGAATTTTAACATTTGAAATGAAAGGGGCTCCATGTACAATCACGCGTGTAGGTACCATTGAGGCGTACGAGGGCTTCAGGTTGATCAGGTTGTAACATTGAGAGAAATTAGAGAATAGTCCAGTATAAAACTCTCATTTGAATATTTCACGAGATTATTTTTATGTGAAATGGCACACCCTCAAAATTATTATTCTTTATACGAAGAGTTTAAATAAAACGTCTTTTGCGTCCAGCGGTTGCAATTTCTTTAGACTGCCGTTATCTTTTAGTATTATTTTAAACGAGAAAGTTTGTTAGGAAGGACGTTTCTTACTCTCACTGCTCACGCAAAAACTACTTAAAAGATTTTGACAAAACTACGCTTACACAGCTTATATACATAAGAATAACATACATATAGGCTGTAATTTATCTTTACTGTTTAAATTGGCCAAAATGTAACGATAACTGTCAGATCCAAGAGAACGGAGTCGATTGGTTCGCCAGTTCACTACACTACTTTTCGTAGTATATTATTTCATGTAAACACACAGACGGACGGATATAACAATTTAATAAGAATTGCATGTTTATTAAAATGACTACGGAACCCTAAAACTGTATTAAAACAAAGTCGAAATAAATAATCAATATTTTATAATGATAAATGATCACGCACGATGTGACACCTCAGAAAGTGTGACGCAGCGTAACATAGATACTTTATGGGCGACCAAATCAATAAAATCAGCAAAACATACAAATATCGGATAGTAGTAATAGAGTAATCTTTTAAATTGCGAATCTGGCAAACCGGCAGACACCCAACACATGAAAAGTGGTTACCGTCGCCTATAGGCCTTTGCAGTACTAACGGCGAACTCAACGCGTTGGCAACCTTTAGGGTGGGATTTTTAGGGATCACACAGCAGGAATGCGACAGAAGGGATGGAATAGGGAAGGTTGGATAAGGAGAAGTGGGAGTGCCAATTCACTCATCGCACGAAACACAATTAAGCTCAAGGCTAATCTTTTCCAAAAGCGTGAAAGCGTGCTAAGAAATGTAATAAAAATATATAGTGTTTCTAGTCTACCACGTCGAAGTATAAGTACATGTAAGGCCGATTCCCCTGTTTGCATCGTTGTCCGCAACTAAATTTTTTTTAAACTAGTGCTAGATCATTCATTTTTGGCTTCAAAATCACTGATTACTGCTCATTGTTGATAAGAAGATATAAGACTTTAAAATAAAACGTGTTCGCGGTAATAATGCTATCGGGAGATTCGCCCATAAATTAGAAGCGAGGACACAAGAACTCTGCCCAAAATAGACACGGAAGAAGGTGAACAAGAAAATAAACTAAAAATCACGATTCCCAATTTCCCCTTTTCAGGTTGAGCCGTTCATGAATCCTGTGGATCGTAACGCGTTCCCCGATTACGACAAATACGTGGTGCATCCGATGGATTTGTCGCTGATGAAGAGTAACATTGAGGCTAGTTTGTATGGCAGCACGGAGGCGTTTCTCGCCGATGCCAACTGGATATTGCATAATAGTATTATATTCAATACTCGTAAGTGTCTTTTGACTGTTTGGCTCCAAGAAAAAATAGAATTGAATGCACTTTATTGCATAAAGCCGAAATTATTTTGTGTATCAATTGGATTGGCGGCCTCTGTGGTTGAGCGGCCTAAGCCTTTGCCGGCTTACCTGGCTGCAACGCAGAAGCTCCGGGTTCGATTCCTGGTATAGTAAATTTCGGAAACGTATTTTCTCCGTTATTTACTATGGTCTGGGTGTCTGGGATCGGCCCCAAAATGGTCCGTTGTATATTACTCATAACACAAGCGTGGCTTGCTTAATTTGGGGATATACAGTGTGTGTGTTTGTCTGTCGATTCTGCCGATAGAAAGGAGGCAAAAAAACGAACTCAATCATTACAACTTTTTGTACAAGTGAGCTTGAATCTTGAACTACTTGAATTAAAAACGCCAGTCATTAAAAAAATTGTATCGATTTTCTTCATTTCTATCGCAATTGAAAGACAGTAGTGACACCCATGTAAGTACACCCATTTTGGTTTAACATACAGTAGAAAACATTAAATTAAATATAGAAAACTGTATAGGTGGTCTTATCACTAAAACCATTTTCTTCCAGACAACTTTAGGATGAATTAGAAAAGTTTGTGAAGTACGTGGATTTACAATATAACTGGATATCTAAGTAATAAAGAAAAAATATTTTACATGATTTTTTTTTATTCTAAAAGTAGGACGATAGGATGAACCCCAATGGATAGATGACAGATGTTACAATAAGTTCTAAAATTATTGTTATATAAAAAGCGGGCGCTAAAATACTAATCTTACTGTTAAAATATGAAATAAAAAAAAATTACTCTTTATACAACAATAATTAATTCGACTTGATTTATAGCCCGTTCCTGTATATTACGAACTGTTCATTTGCCTGACTATAACATTTGGCATAAGCTCCATGCAAGTATTGTCGAAATCCAACCGATTGTAAGGCAAGTGATTAAATAGTAAGATATAGGAGCTGGCCATAAGTGTTGCAATTCCTTTAGTACGATCTATAGCTGGGGATGTGTATAAGAGATTGCTCTAAAGCGATAAGGAGTTCCTGCCTTTACATGAAATTACTGTGAATTATTTATTTCATGTGTATGTGGTGAACAAAAACGAGTTTTCTATCCATTTTATCTATCTACTAGGATGTGCTCGCAATTTCGTCCACGCTTGACTTGAAATTACCACGGGATTCTCTCGACACAAAGTATCACAGAATTTAAAAAGGAACGTAAGCTATGGTTTTAGTGAAAACTCTGTTGGAAGAAGCTAATTTTTATGCACCCAAACAACTACAAATCGCTCCGGGGAAAATTCCCGCGGGATTTCCGGGATAAAAATATTTTATTACATTAAATTTACTATTGATCAGTAAAATATCAGATTGGAATTTGATTTTTTTAATCTAGCCATTTTAAATCATTCCCAAAAATATTCCCGCGGCATTCCCAGGATAGAAAGTAACGTAGATTTTAAGTCTAAGAATTTGCTGTCGATCAGCGCATACCGCATCGAAATCGGCCCAGTAGTTTTTACATGAATCCTGTATAAATAGACAAACAGACAAGAAATCTTAAAAAAATTGCATCGTGTTCTCCATCGCTTATATAGTCTATTCCAGTTGGGTTTTTTTTAAATAGCTCCAATGTACAGACACAGCATGTTTAGAATTTTATAATATTATAGATATGTTATTGTGTTTGGCAGTGCAATCGAAACTGACGGGTGCGGCGCGTGCGCTGGTGCGCTCGTGCCGCGCGGAGATGAGCGAGATCGAGACTTGCCCCGAGTGCTACGCGGCGGCGCACGCGCGCAAGCCCACGTGGTTCACGGACGTGTGCTCCACGCCCCACATACTGCTCTGGGCTAAGCTCAAAGGTATCTAATTCAAAACTTTTTATTCATACTAAGTTCTACTGATGAAAAATTTCTGAAGGTCATACAAATCTCTCTTCTTGCGGCTTCTCCTAATTATTTGAGGTCAATATGTCTTTTCCTGCCATACACATCATAATCCACCATACATGACCATGTCATACATATAAGTAAAAAATGAAATCTACTTCTTATTCTATGTACAACGCTTCGCAATGTGTTATTATGGAGAAAAAGAGAAAAGAAACTCCCCAACAACACGCCTAGCTAAAATTCTTTTACTTCATATTTGTCTATCCCAAGTTGTTTTTTTTTTTGTTAAAGTATAAATTTATTTAAATATATAAGTGTGTTATATACATAATTACTTTTCGAAGAATTAATGGAATTGAAGTAAAGAGTGCTCAACAAAATAAAAAATAATTTTATTTGAAAATTAATCATTAATCATGGAAGGTTAAGGTGTACAAACTTATATGGGTCTAAAACTGAAAGTGTCCGTCATGAACATAAATAATAGTTAAAAACCGACCAGAGCTGCCCATACCTGCTTTTAAGCTATATTGTACTTTTTTATACCTATAAATTTTTCTCGGAAATATATTAACTTCACCTCACCTAAAATTTATCATATTTTCATTCAAACACCAGAGGTAGTCCATGGCTAGGCATTTTACTATAATCAATTCAATCCCAAGGCCATGAAAAAGTACCAAAAAGACTGTATATCCATTAATTAAAGTCCCTTTTGTATATCAGTACATTTAAATGTTCAGGTTTCCCATACTGGCCAGCAAAAGGAATGTCAGTAAACAATAACGGGCTGGTGGATGTTCGCTTCTTCGGTGCTCATGATCGCGCGTGGGTTCCCCACAAAGACTGCTTCCTTTACTCTGAGAGGGATCCCAATAATTTCCGCACCAAGCGGCAAGACATCCTCGACAGTATGCAGGTTAGTCACTAACTACATATATAAGGGAAACTATATAATTGTTGGCACCAAACCCCGAGTGGTTAGCACCCTGTCAATTTATTTAAGATATTAGAAATGTTAATATTCTTTATTTTGGAGCTATACCAAAATCTTATTATTATCATGGCTACAAAAAAAAATTGCTTAAAAAATAAATTAAATGGGTGCCAAACAATTTTGCCTTTCTTTCCTGACATTTTACTTTTTACTTTTTTTGGGTATTATTTTGTTTTTTTTTATTTCATCTTATCTTTTTTCTTTTATTACATTTCTTCCTATACTACATTTTCGTCTGCTTGTATTACTGTAAACTTTCAACTAGTCTATATGCTACTTATTTATACTAATGCTGGGTGCCAACAATGGTAAAATTTACCCTACATAATTATGTCTCTTCTTTTCCTTGATAAACAAAGATGAGAATCTGATAATATAAAATTATTAATCCCAGATGTATATCTGAAACAACACTGTTATGATATTAGGTTGGGGAAAAAGTTTCTTCGCATTTTATATAAAAATTCAAAAGTTTTTTTTATAAAGTTTATTTATATTCGACTAGTGTGTAGGTGCCATTTTGTTGGATAAATTTTTGCCATCTTGTAGGTAGGGATGTGATGCCATTGCTATAAAAATTTTGGGGCTTCTGATCAAAAAACTGCGACAAGTGGTTTTGGCAGTCCTCTTGTGATGTTAACCTGACACTGTTTAAGGAATTCTGCAGAGTCCAAAACAGGTGAAAATCTGAAGGTGCAAGGTCAGGACTATACGGCAGATGCATTAACACCTCCCAGTCAAACTCTCGTAATTTTTGCTGAGTGGCTAAAGATGTGTGAGGTCTAGCGTTATCATGATGAAAAACCAGACCTTTAATCTCATCAGTTGTTCACAATACAGTTCAGAATTGATGGTCCTGTCTGGCGGTAACAGCTCATAATGAATAATGCCCTTCCAATCCCACCATACACACAGCATCACCTTGTTGCAAGTTAACCCGGGTTTCGCCACAGTCTGTGAAGCCTGACCGGCCTTTGACCACGATCTTTTTCGCACGTTCTTGTCGTACGTTGTTGTGATTGTGTGTGTGTTCGTGATCCACTTTTCATCACCAGTTATCAGCTTCTTCAAAAATGGTTCGGTTTCATTATGTCGTAATAAAGAATCACAAATGAGTACACGGTTCATTAGGTTTCTTTCAGTGAGCTCATAAGGCACCCAAATATCGAGCTTTTTTGTGTACCCAGCTTTTTTCAAATGCGCCAAAACCGTTTTGTGGTCAATTCCCAGTTCTCCAGCTACATCGTAATTACTAATATGCCGATCTTGCTCCACTTTTTTAAAAATGGCATTAATTTTGTCCGTAACAGGGCGACCAGAACGACGTGCATCTTTGATATCAACATTTCCGAATTGAAAACGCTTAAACCAAATTTGCGCTACTCTCACAGATACTGCATTAGGTCCATAAACATCACAAATTTTTTTCGCGGCTTGTGTTGCATTTTTACCTTTTTTGTAGTAAAATTTTAAAATGTATCGAATTTCTTCCTTAGATTCACTCATTTTAACAATAAGGAAAACAAATGAAAATCATACATTTTCCTAATTTGAATTTGGAATTGTCTTCTTTAAAATTAAAACTTTTTAATGATACCAAAACCAGCCAGATACAAATGGTATAGCCAAAGAGATCTTGTTACAAGTTCATACATACTATATGCGAAAAGACTTTTCCCCAACCTATTACAACAATGCATTTTGTGGTGTCTTTGGCGGGAACTGTAAGGAGATGTTGTACTGTGCAGTTTTATTTTCTAAAATGTGTAAAATTACTCTAAAATAAACAATAGTTGTAGGATATTGATAGTTTTTGAGTAGTAATTATGTGTTTTGTGCGAAATGTGAAATCTATAGTCAAATATGGCCTTTTGAGTTGTCACAAGAACTCCGTTGAATAGCACCAGCTGATAACCTACAGTGCAGCTGTGCTAACACATGGCATAAGAAAATGAAGAAACTACAAAAATCTAAGATCTGGCTTAAAGGCCTAGCTGCCTAGCCATAAACCTAAATAAATAACATGCATTTTGTAGTAACACATTATTTAATTATACTATATTATATATAATATATATTATACAGTGTGTATGTTTCTCTGACGATTTATTTATTATTTATTAATATTTCTTATAGGAAGCAGAACAGCACATTAGAAATATATCAAGAAAGTATGGAAAATTTGTATATCCGCCATTCAAGACACAACTTGAACCTAACAAATTAACAGAGCAACTCAAGATGATGGTAAGTTTTATTAATAATAACTAAAATATTGCAAATTATACTATCACTTAAAATAATTTATATAGTAGAATATGAATATGATGATCTAATAATGTCGATAAAATAATCAATAGTTAAACAATGTTTTCTTCTACAAATGTGTCTGCATTATACAATTTGTGTTGATACTTTCAAGATTTAGAATAATCTTAAAATAAAAAAATCCAACTATAGTAGAGCGTGTTTTAAACTTTACGCCATAAATCGTCATAAGTAGGTTTATGTTTTATAATCATAGACCGCAAAGGTCTATGATTCATTCACATTCAACAAGACAAGTTCAAGTATACTCCACATCAAACATTATAGCCTATCCAAATTAGCTGCTAAATTATGCTTGATACTTGATTTCGAAAATGGCAAATGTATTGATATTCGTTTTTGTTAGATTCCCTCGTTTGAAGGCGAAGTCAGGACAGTTCAGAGAAACAAATCTAGTAATGCTTCACCAATAGCTGCTAAAGAAAAGAGTAGATCCAATTCTAAAAGTTCCAAAAGTTCTGTCCATGATGGGTGAGTCGTCAGTTTACTAAATTAATAATTTTAAAAATATTTTTGAATGACTCTGTTTTATTTAATCATTAAAATGTAATTTATTTTTTTGTATATCTAATAAAAATAATTAATTGTTATGTAATTTGGTGTACAAAATAGTAAAAAAAAAAGTTAACATTATGCATCATAATAGATATCAAAAATAACAAAAAACTAACTAAAATAACTGACAGTATTTTACAATAAAATTAAACTTTTAATAATTGTTAACTTGCAGTGACGTCAGTGAATCTGAGGATCCAAGTGTTGCCGTGACAAAATTTAAAGCTACAGAGAGTAATGATGAAACTAAAGCTGATAATGAACCAGTGACGATGGAAAAGTATGTATTATAATTTTTTTTAGATGTCTTTAGATTCTTATAGAGCATGATATAAATAGATATTTCTTATGCAATGTTACATATCTCTTAATTTGTTTACTAAACAAATATACAGTTGAAAATTAAATTACAGAGATAAAACTATGGAGATAGAAGAAACACCACAGAAAAAAGCGAATGAATGTAGAAAACGTCGCCATTCTGGTGTAGATGAAAGAGTCTTTACTGTAGTGGAAATAGGTTCTACTGAGAAACGTAAGAAAGTAGTCAATGACCAAAAAACTGATATCAAGACACTGGAAACACAAGAACGAATTTGCGGCATAGAAGAAACACCTAAAGAAAAAGAAGTTGAGATTGGTAATAAAGAAGATAAAAATATGGAAGTACATTCTAATTTTGATACAGTTGGAAGAATTGATTTAACGCAAGATGAAGAACCATCAAGTAGTACCACAGATAAGGCAAAAACCCCAAAAATGACGCCAATTAAGATAATATTTTCAAATAAAGACAGCAGTATTGCAATCAAAAGTCCTAAACCAGCCACACCTAAAACAAGTACACCAAACGAAAAATCAGTGAATCCTAAATTAGAGAAAGCCTTAGTGAATGATAAAGAGGCGAAGAATGATAAAGCAAAATCTCAAAGGCGTCAAAGCTCCAAAAGTAATAAGTCATTGAATAATAGTACTATAAATAAATCTGATAAACCGACAGATAAAAAAGCAGGTGATCTTGTTACAGCCAATAATAAAAAAAATAATACTGCTGTTAAAAATAAAGATAGCAATACAAACAAATCTGTAAATGACAAGAACTTGTCAAGTAACAAAACTTTGAAAAATGTCACACAATCTGATGATGACACTAGTTTAGCAATAATTGCTCGAACAAACTCTAAAAGTGCTATAGTCGGTGGAGATGATATATCTAGATTACCAACTATAAGTCATGTTATGAGCTTATCTACATTAGCTCAGAGTACATATACAACAACAAGCAAGACGACAGCTGGTTCTAAAACATTAGAACTGACAATAGAAGCGCATCCTAATTCTAGTATTTTTACACCAACAAGTACCGATAATGTTAAGACAGCTAAAGACGCTCAAACAAAGTTGCAAAAGTTGAGAAATGAGACTGAACCTGTAGTAGGAAGGGTCGGAGTTAGATCATTCGCAAGAATGAAGTCACCAGAACCAAAAAACAGAAATAATAATTTGCAAAGTGAAATTAAATGTGAACCAATAGAAATAGATGATGCAGATCGGCATATGGAAAAAATGGATCTAATGAAATCTTTTGAATTGAGGCCTGTTAATCTTGGAACACAAAATTTAAGGGAAGTGAGGATAAATAAGATGGTTGTGACTCCGGTTACTGCGAATAAGGCTGAACCTCGTCCAAAAGCAAAGAAGTCTTTCCCTCAACCGAGGAAGCCTGATGAAGGGAGGTCAGAATTGAATGGTAATAAAAACTCAATGGTGTATATCCCGATTCAGCCATCGAATTCGCAGCCGCCGATCAGGCCAACCAAGCCTGCTGTCAATGGCCCTGTATCCAATGCCAGCAGGACGGTCACATCTGCTAACACTACACTGGGTGGGTATATACATGTTTCTTTGTTATTTGTCTACTAACTTGAAAGGAGCATATTAGAAATTACCGTTAGTACTATAATATGTTGCTTTGATGGTTAGTACTCTCCCTTTTTGTTAGATGTCACTAATATTTATTTATCGTAGTTTTAGGAACAATGTCCATCTTCTGTGGAAAATTATTTCATTTTGTTCTGGTATATTCTAGTTAGGAATGGCATAATTAAAACAAGTTGTTTTAATACAGTTTGAAATAAAACGATGTCTTTTATTAAGTGTTTAAAAACACAGTTAAAAGCATTAATAAAAAACAAAACTGGGTTTTAAACTACTTTTAATTGAGAATTAATGGAAATAAATGAAAGTGAATAAAATATTTAAGACTTTAAACAGTTTGAAATAAATTTAAAACTTGAGTATAGACTCCAATTGTATTTTACATTAAACCTATTAGAAATTTTAAAGAAAGCTTTATCTGGCATTGTAATTAAAACATATTTTTTTTATTACAAGTAATTTATTTAATCAAAAACAAACAGTAACCATTTTAATTATGAATAACGAAGTAGGTACCATTAATTAACAATCAATATTTGGTTCATTCTCAATTCTCATATTTATGTTTCCTGACATTGGCCGTGCAGACAAGATGTAGTTTCAAAATAATGTGTTTCCATATCATATTGCTTTTGTGCAATAATCATAATAACTTCTTTCTAAAATAATGTTACTTTAGAATGTTATTCCTCTGTAAGGATCTAATCTATAAACATTCATTATTGTCTTGGAACATTAGAAAGAAAGTAAGTCAATGGATTATTGGGTATTCCCCTTATTGAAATATAGTTTTAGGGCTTTCCCCTATTAAGAAAGTACTTCAGAAAAATCAGAACATACAAGACGTACATATGTAAAGCGTTCAGTATTGATTAGAGATACACAACAAAAATAAATGTTTATTGATTGATTGATTTTTGGAAATGTTTACTAAATTAAATTTAAAAATAGTTTAGAAATGACTAATGAAATATTATAAGGTCTAATTGATTTGAAATTGATGAGTAAAAGTAAAAAAAAACATAAAAACAAAAAATACTGCTCTAACACATTTTGAACTGTTTGTTTTATAAAAAATTAAATAAAACTGCTTTTTTCAAACCAGATTAGAGTAAACAAAATTGTTGTTGTGGTTGTATAAGTATGAAATTAAAAAGAAAATTCTTAACACTTGATTGTTCACTGATTTGATTTTTTTTTAATATTTCAAATTTTGTGGTATTTTCTATATCAAATCACTAGAAATGGATGAATAGTAGAAAATTGTACATTGGTGACATTTTAAATAGTCATTTTTAACTCGGTGATAGTCATTTCTACTATTTTCAGTGCTACAATTGATAAGTTATCTAGCAATGACGCAAGGCAAGTGTCATTTGAAACACAATAGGGATGCGGACACATTCTACAATAAATACAAATATTCTTTATTTATTAAAAAAATTATAGGCGATAAAATAACATCTTATCATCTTACTTTTATTTATTTTTTGTTTGGTCCTGGTTGGTATCTGCGATCGGAAACTAAGAAGATGATATGATTGTGTCACTTTTAAAAATTACATTGTAATAATAGAAATAATTTTAATCCTACTGTTTTAACAAAAATTTACTCTTTTTACATGAACATACTTATGACGTCATGTACATAGGCATTGACGTTTTGTGAAATGATAAAACCAGTTTATTTGACTTTCTGCTGCCCTATTACCAACTATTTTTGAAAGATGTCTTATATAGAGCTTTCTATGAACAATATTTTATTTTCAGTCACCAGTTTGGTAAACACACAGACAACGTCGATACTACCAGTAGCCATGACGTCACTGCTGAGTACATCAACGACCTCTACGACGGTGTCTTCGAGCTTTACGAGCAGTGGGCAAACGCCCACCATTGGGCAAGTGCCCACCACTGTTCACACAGTGCCACTTATGACTTCAGTCAACGGCCAATGGATGCTGAGTCTACAACCTGTTATGTCCGTTGGAGGTGTTGATGTGAGTTACAATTAAATTGGTAGATTATTACATAGCTATAATCATCATTTAGTTATCGAGGGACTTGGACTATATTTATATGTTTTGAACACTGCGGGAAATCGAAATTAATATTGAGGTTTAAAAGGGTAATTGGTTTAAAACTTCAAGGAAAATAATCTGTACATAGAGTTTGCACCACCAGAGAAGTCTCACGGAAAATAAAGGAACTAAAAGTGGCAGCTCTGCTATTTGATATAATTTTGTTTGTAAAGTAGTCAGAAAATAAATTTTACAGCTTTAATTATGGAATATTTTGTATTTATTATTCAGTAATTATCTACATCATTCATAATTATTTTGGTAGGATTAAATACGCCGATTGCAGCGCCGCGTCTGTGGGACTTCTTTGGTAGCGCGGACTCTTTACATATAATTATTTGACCTCATTGACTGACTGACTGACTGACAGCACAGCACCCAAACTACTGGGGCTAAGACAGTGATTTGCATGCGGGCGTCTTTCTATACTGTAGATAGGCACTAGGGGGGTGAAAAAGGGATGAAAATCCGTCATTTTCATAGCTAGAGGCACAAAATTTTATGTACCTGCTTCAAACCTTCAACCAGAGAAATAAATGCACATGTATATCCGCTTTTTTGGAAATCTACCTCTAAGGATGCGTTTCTTTAGTAGCTCAACGCCCAAAATGCTTCGTCTGCCGTTCCACATGGCGAATACGGTCATTATGGTTCTGGCGAAAACATCACTAATAACGTCATTATTTTCGATCACACAGCACTCACAACGACCCGGGTCAAAGTGGGCGTTGACCACAGAAGTTTAATTCTCTCTATCGATTGACATTGAAAAAGGCGCGATTTTCAAATCAACCAATGACATTTGTGTATTTCTTCGTTAAAGACATCAACGCTCCATAATCCGTTCCACTAGAGTTTATGATTGTAACGCCCGCAAGCAAGTGGAGCGGGAAAAATCGCAGTCGTGAACGTAGTCATCGTGAGTCTCTTGTGGAATGCAGCCTAAAGTGCTGAAATTAGGGCTACTTTTTGACTTTTTTGTATACTCAAACTAGAATTATTCTTAATCTACTCAAGCGAAGCCACTTGCAACAGCTGTTGGCTTTATATAATACAAACTTGCAAATAACATTACTAGCAATAATGTGTAAATTCTTTCAGAGCACATCTTCGCCACCTATAGTCAACGGTATTGTGGAAAGGACGACTTTGGCGCCGGGTTTGGTGCCTTTGAACACGAGTGCCTCGACGTCGACGGGTGGAACGGTGGTCACCGCCAATATTATTACACCACCTTCCTCCAACTCGACGGCTAGTAAGCCCAGTGAGAACACTCCGGGTGAGGTAAGTTATAGCTATAGAAAGAAGCTTTATGATTTAAGTTTTAAACTTAAATGCATTTAACTGTTTTTTAAGTGACTTTTAGTTGGATGTGTTGTTGGGGAATCTTGTTGCTTCTTCTTAAACAGTGATAACTCATTGTAAAGTGGTGTATGTAGAGTTCCTATTGTACAGGCTCGCGACAAGCTTTTATATCATATAAATTGTGTAATGTAATAAATTGATGGGTTTTATATAATTTAAAGTTTATTTTATTTTTTATAGTGTTTTAAACAAAAGCTTGGTTTTAGTAAAAATGTTTTTTGACTATTATTGAAAAACAAAAGGTATTAAAATTATTTCCTTTATTTTAAATCTTATCAATATTCCTGCTTTACCAGCCATTACTACCTTTTTCGGTTCTAAAGAGTTATGACCTCTATCTCTCTTTTTATTGAATGCTCTACGTAATTCTTAAATTATATGTGAGACATTAAAAAAAGTTTGTATTTTATTACTGTACTACTTATTTTTACTTCGTGGTAGTGTAATGCCAAGTGCACGCGTCCCAAACGCAAAGGGCGCGGCTTCGATCCTGGCCGCAACGCATGCACCGCTTAGTCAGTTTTCTGATCTAATGTGCATATTGTTAGAATTACCACGTGCTAACAATGGTGAAGGAAAACACGTGATGCCACCTGCACATCGAAATAACCGATGTGTCAAACCTGCCAACCCGCCTTGGACAAGCGTGGCGGGTATACTGTCCGTTCCCCCTATAATGTGAGGCCCGAGCCCAGCAGTGGGACATTTATGGGCTGATATTACATTACTTACTTATTTTTTACAGCCGCCGCGGTTGCAACAGAGGCCTCCGTTGATGAATCCCTTCGATGCGAGCGCACCGTTTCCCACAACCGTGCCCCCGCCCTCGTCCGTCGGCCCGTTAACTGCGAAACTCAACCAGAATGCTAATAAGGTAAGGTTAATTTTATGATTTAACTTTTTGGTACACCATTATATGATAGAATGTACTGTGCCTCTACAATAACATCTGTATAAACTACATTCTTGCAAATAAAGCTATTGATTGATTAAGGAAAGATTTAAATTTGATTGTGTTTATTTGTTCCACTTGTTTTGGCTATGTTTTCTTTCTCTGATCATATCATTTTTTTTTAATTTCCTCCACTAGCAATCAGAATTCTCCTTTTTCTAACTTCTTTTGATGTAAACGTATTTCTAATGTCAATAATTTTAGTGTTAATAACTGTGTATCCGAGAGCTTATTGCGTTATTGGTGATGCGTCGTGTTATTGTTAATGATTTTAAACACTGATAGATTATATATAGTTATATACACTAATGTAGCATTAGCTAATTACATCGTTATTTTTAACGCTATAAACAAGACCCGTTTGGCCACAGTCTCTAACACTAACATTATCACAGAAGGAGCAAGGGACATGTATATAAATAAAAATGTATCATAGAAATGTAAGTACGCGCATAAATTGAGAACGACTTTACCGATTTTGATGAAATGTTTTGTCTGGGTTTGAGTGGCTCCCTGGACAGTTTAGATTCACAATTGGAACCAGAAGGTGTATATTGTTTATCTATTGCTAAATGAACTTAACAATGTTACTATTTTTACATTCCTCTTTTGTCTTACAATTATATTCTTATTCATTATCCTTATATGTTATTGTGGAACATATTTTCAGTTAACAGACTTCTTCCGCAATCTCATAGAAGACACACTGGAGAAACTGGAAGAACCGTCGTCGGTGATCACTTCGCTGCGGCTACAGTTAGAACAGGCGAAATGGAGGTATCAGATGGAGATCAACGAACTCAAACACAATCATGGTGTGTAATCATGTTAGCCTGAGAGCTTTTAAACATTTTTGCATAGGTGCTTATGGCAAGTTTTCGATGCACAATATTCTCCTTCACTGTCAGCGCGTGGTAATTTTTTTATTACGATGAAAAGGTTTAGTATGCTTAGAGACCCCTGATCACAGGCATAAAAAACAGTACTTTTCATCCCTGAAAAGGATTTTCCCTCCTGTCCAAAAATTTTAAAACTATGCGAGCCATAGGTAATGAATGTGACTCATATTTCAACTTTTTCATAGCCACTGTTAAATCGCGGCATAAATTGTAATAAAAAAATATCAACAATTTCTTAACATCTTTTTGTAGCTATAAATTACTTTTCACTAAATTATTATTTAATTTGTATAAATTTCAGCTAAATATTTACTATCACCAGTGACAAAAAAATACTGGCGGGTAGAATTCTACAAAAAAGCAACTTACTTGACGTTTCATATGTGACATATTAAATAAGTTCATCAGATTTAGATATGGATTTAACGCCTGAATTCATGTTCATTAGAGAAGTAGTTGTTTGTTTAATTACTCAGTTTTTATTTACTTTCCTCATATTAGAAATGAAAAGCAGAGTGTTAACCTCGAGTGAACGACCTATTTAGGCACTCCAACTAGTAGCGCCCTCGTTACGCTCGTGCGCCAAACTATCTCGTGCTTAAATAGGTCACTTTCACCTCTCGATTAAAAATCTACAATTCCAACATCAGGGGCGAAACTAATACGTTGTCAGCCTTTAGCATGGGATAGGTGGATAGGAGGAGGATGAGGGATAGGACAAAAAAGAATGGGATATAGTGATCAAACAGGAGGAATAGGACAAGGGGATAGGGAAGTGGGCCATCGGAAGTCTCATTCATCGCACAATACGTGATTATCTCAGGGCTAACCATTTCACGCCGATATTCTGTGAGAGCGTGGTATCACACCGATCGAGCCGGCCCTAAGAGCTGAAATCATCAAATCCAGATGGCAATCATTTAAGCAGGGCTCTACCAGGTACAAAATTTGTAACAATGTCCACATGAAGTCTCAAAACTACTTAATTGGTTAATATTTTCCGGCAAAATTCGAACCCCCTTCTTTTGATACGAGAGTGAGAATCGAGAGCATTACCCACTTACCTACTATTGGTTATACTTTTGCTGTTTCTGCATACTTACTGTTATTATACACATATAATTTATATTTATATTTTATTTATTAATTAATTATTTTTTTATGTATTGTCAAATTTTCTTTACCTTTTTATAAAATGTATAAAAAAGGCATTACTTTATAAGAAAATACTAGCTAGTACATATTATTATTTAACTGGAGTTCTCCCCACGGCTACTGTGCGGCTAATAAATTACCTTAGCGGGTAACTCTATTTTAGTTACAAAAAAAAATATTTTTATTCATATTAGGTTGGGGGAAAAAGTTTCTTCGCATTTTATATAAAAATTCGAAAGGTTTTTTTATAAAGTTTATTTACATTTGACTAAAGTATGTAGGTGCCATTTTATTGGATAACTTTTTGCCATCTTGTAGGCAGGGACGTGATCCCATTGCTATAAAAATTTTGGGGCTTCTGATCAAAAAATTCCGACAAGTGGTTTTGGCAGTCCTCTCGTGTTGTTAACCTGACACTGCCTAAGGAATTCTGCAGAGACCGAAACAGGTGAAATTCTGAAGGTGCAAGGTCAGGACTATACGGCGGATGCATTAACACCTCCCAGCCAAACTCGTAATTTTTGCTGAGTGGCTAAAGACGTGTGAGGTCTAGCGTTATCATGGTGAAAAACCACACCCCTTCTGTTGATTAATTCCGGCCGCTTTCTCTCAACTTTTTGCTTTAATCTCAGCAGTTGTTCGCAGTACAGTTCAGAATCGATGGTTCTTCCTGGCGGTAACGGCTCATAATGAATAATGCCCTTTCAATTCCACCATACACGCAGCATCACCTTGTTGCGAGTTAACCCGGGCTTCGCCACAGTCTGTGAAGCCTGACCAGCCTTTGACCACGATCTTTTTCGCACGTTCTTGTCGTACGTGATCCACTTTTCAGCACCAGTTACCGGCTTCTTCAAAAATGGCTCGGTTTCATTACGTCGTAATAAAGAATCACAAATAAGTACACGGTTCATTAGGTTTCTTTCAGTGAGCTCATGAGGCACCCAAATATCGAGCTTTTTTGTGTACCCAGCTTTTTGCAAATGTGCCAAAACCGTTTTGTGGTCAATTCCCAGTTCTCTAGCTACATCCCAACTACTAATATGCCGATCTTGCTCCACTTTTTCAAAAATGGCATCAATTTTGTCCGTAACAGGGCGACCAGAGCGACGTGCATCTTTGATATCAAAATTACCGGATTGAAAACGCTTAAACCAAATTTGTGCTACTCTCACAGATACTGCATTAGGTCCATAAACATCACAAATTTTTTCGCGGATTGTGTTGCATTTTTACCTTTTTTGTAGTAAAATTTTAAAATGTATCGAATTTCTTCATTAGATTCACTCATTTTAACAATAAGAAAAACAAATGAAAATCACACATTTTCCTAATTTGAATTTGGAATTGTCTTCTTTAAAATTAAAACTTTTTAATGATACCAAAACCAGCCAGATACAAATGGTATAGCCAAAGAGATCTTATTACAATTTCGTACATACTATATGCGAAATCACTTTTTCCCGAACCTATTATATATACAAACCTTAGTTGAAAAATTATATTATCTAACTGAGGACGAAAATCGTTTAAAAATTCGTTTTGCGTGGTTTAGGAGCAGTTAGCGGATATATAGACAGATGCGTAAAGTGACTTTGTTTTGTGCTATGTATATAAAAACTGATGTTTTAGATTATAGAAAAATTTTCATGTAATATGTGTTGTTATTAACCATATTGACAGATGTATCGAAGAAAAGAAAAAGAAGCATTTAAATTAAGAAATAACATAAAATAATATGTTGGGGAAAAAGTATTTTCGCATATAGTATGTATGAACTTGTAATAAGATCTCTTTGGCTATACCACTTGTATCTGGCTGGTTTTGGTATCATTAAAAAGTTTGAATTTTAAAGAAGACAATTCCAAATTCAAATTAGGAAAATGTGTGATTTTCATTCGTTTTTCTTATTGTTAAAATGAGTGAATCTAATGAAGAAGTTCGATACATTTTAAAATTTTACTACAAAAACCCTAAAAATGCAACACAAGCCGCGAAAAAATTTGTGATGTTTATGGATCTAATGCATTATCTGTGAGAGTAGCGCAAATTTGGTTTAAGCGTTTTCAATCCGGAAATTTTGATATCAAAGATGCACGTCGCTCTGGTCGCCCTGTTACGGACAAAATTGATGCCATTTTTAAAAAAGTGGAGCAAGATCGGCATATTAGTAGTTACGATGTAACTGGAGTACTGGGAATTGACCACAACGGTTTTGGCGCATTTGAAAAAAGCTGGATACAAAAAAAAGCTCGATATTTGGGTGCCCCATGAGCTCACTGAAAGAAACCTAATGAACCGTGTACTCATTTGTGATTCTTTATTACGACGTAATGAAACCGAACCATTTTTGAAGAAGCTGATAACTGGTGATGAAAAGTGGATCACGTACGACAAGAACGTGCGAAAAAGATCGTGGTCAAAGGCTGGTCAGGCTTCACAGACTGTGGCGAAACCCGGGTTAACTCGCAACAAGGTGATGCTGTGTGTATGGTGGGATTGGAAGGGCATTATTCATTATGAGCTGTTACCGCCAGGCAGGACCATCGATTCTGAATTGTACTGCGAACAACTGATGAGATTAAAGCAAAAAGTTGAGAGAAAGCGGCCGGAATTAATCAACAGAAGGGGTGTGGTTTTTCACCACGATAACGCTAGACCTCACACATCTTTAGCCACTCAGCAAAAATTACGAGAGTTTGGCTGGGAGGTGTTAATGCATCCGCCATATAGTCCTGACCTTGTACCTTCAGATTTTCACCTGTTTCGGACTCTGCAGAATTCCTTAGGCAGTGTCAGGTTAACTTCACGAGAGGACTGCCAAAACCACTTGTCGCAGTTTTTTGATCAGAAGCCCCAAAATTTTTATAGCAATGGGATCACGTCCCTATCTACAAGATGGCAAAAAGTTATCCAATAAAATGGCACCTACATACTTTAGTCAAATGTAAATAAACTTTATAAAAAAACCTTTTGAATTTTTATATAAAATGCGAAGAAACTTTTTCCCCAGCCTAATACTTTTATGTCCAAATATGTTTGGACACTATGTAAAGAAGATTTTTGTTTCGTTACAGAATTGACAGTGGCAGAAATGCGTGCTACGTTCGAGAAGGAGTTGACGCGAGCGGTGAACGACGTGCGGCGGGTAGCGCAGCTGGACCAGGATGTGGTGGTCCAACAGACCAAATCGAAACAGTGGTGAGTCTTTGGTGTGTGCGGCGGTTTTTTTGAAGTGAAACTTCTATATAGACGGGGGGGTATTACGATTTTTTTGTCACGAAAAAGCGTTACGGCCGCGTGGAGAGGCGGCATAATTTTAAAGTAGACTATGGCTGTTTTTTTGGTACTGTATCGAATTCGACAAGTGGAAAAACGAATCGCAATGGACAAGTGAAAAAACGGATGGAAAAACGAATGGTAACGGACAAGTCGCAAAATGAATTGCAACAAAATTTTGACTTGAAGTTTTACGGGCAGATTGTTAATGTACTTGTCTAATTGAAAACCTGCCTGTAAAACTTCAAGTTTAAATTTAGTTGTGATTCGTTTTGCCACTTGCCCGTTGAAATTTCACTTCTACATGTGTCCCAGCAAACATTTTTTTGATAGTAAATATATAAACACGAAAGCTTGATTAAATAAGGTATCCACTGTTAGCACCCTATCAAATTATTGAAGATGTTAAGAAGTTTTAATATTTTTTAATTTGTAGTCATACAATAATATTACTACTATCCATATATTTGTAAGCTTATAACGGCAAATGACCGCGAATAACACAATTATAAACCGTGTGGACTGCTCGAGTAGACTTCTCGTCGTACACTGCTAGTTTTAGACCAGGGATTCCCAAAGTGGTTGATATCGACCCTTGGGGCCGAAATCGGTTTTCCAGGGGTCGACATAAACAAAAACTGATTTCTCGGGTCGACAAGGTCTAATAAAATCGACTCCTATTAATTAACACAAGTTTTTATTTGAAACGTTCAAGATACTGTATAAGTTGTGTTATGTGTACCAACTTGTTATAAGAACGACTAATATTGTAGTAGGAAGTATCATTGTTGTACTTTTATAAAACTCGACAAGTCGATAAACGTGCACAAGTTCGTACAAGATGAAAAACTCGGTATCTCAATAAGTGCGGACAAAAACTAGAGATAAGATTTTAAAGTAATTTGGTTATGGGGCCTGAGGTATCAGTTCATTTTAGAAAAGGGGTCTCTTGCCGAAAATGGTTTGGGAATCCCTGTTGTAGACTGTCCTCTCACTGTACGAACACCGCGTACTTAAGGTCCTCGTAACGCACCGCAGTGACACCACCCGTTAATGCTTTGGCGTCACTTCCAACTTCTAGTTAATCCATTTCCGACATTCGTTCACTTAATAGTAAATGCCTTTGCATTGACATCCGGTTATATGAGTTTCGACATCCGTTTACTTTATAAAAGAATACTCCATATCCAGGTGTTGACTACTTCCGCCATATGGTTACTCTATAATAACAAATACAACTTGCATATTTATTTAATATCAATCTTTGTACATTTTTATAAAAAATCTTTATTTTTGTAATGTAAAAGGGTAGTACGTGTTTTTGTTATATGGCTACTAAATAAAAAATATATGAAAATTTCATTATATCTTGAATAAATTGACAAGATGCTAACCCTTGTGTTGCTTGTGACAACAATGGTTAGTTTACCGAAAAATACTAATAACACAGTTGAACCACTGTAATCTGACAAATATTCAAAAGTTATAACGGGAATAATATAATAAAACATAAATAATAAGTTATAACACCTTCCAGTCTTTTATTTGTTTAGACCGAGTGATTTTTGAGAAAATAGCTATGATATACTTAGACGGATGGAAGGATGTATATTTTGCAATGATTTTATTATGTATCGAAATAATTCTTTATGTATAGTTATTCAGCCGTTGTTACTTGGCTAGGCGTTTTTATTATTTATCTAGGATATGCCCGCGACTTCGTTCACGCTTGACTTAAAATTCCCGGGACACAGCATTTAAAAAAGAATGTAAGCTACCGTTGTATTGAAATCTGTGTCGTAATAAGCTAATTTTTATGCACCCGAACAACTACAAACCTCTCCCGGGAAAATTCCCGTGGGATTCCCAGGATAAAAAGTAAGTTAAGTCCAAGAATTGGCTGTCGATCAACAAGAACTGCATCAAAATCGACCCAGTAGTTTTTATGTGAATCCTAAACCAACTGACAAACCGACAAACATACAAGAAATCTAAAAAAACACATTGTATTCTCCATTGTTTATATAGTCTATTCCAGTTGTTTTTTTTAAATAGCTTCAATGTACAGATATGGCATGTTTAGAATTTTATAATAATAGGTTGGGGAAAAAGTCTTTTCGCATATAGTATGTATGAACTTGTAATAAGATCTCTTTGGCTATACCATTTGTATTTGGCTGGTTTTGGTATCATTAAAAAGTTTGAATTTTAAAGAAGACAATTCCAAATTCAAATTAGGAAAATGTGTGATGTTCATTCGTTTTTCTTATTGTTAAAATGAGTGAATCTAATGAAGAAGTTCGATACATTTTAAAATTTTACTACAAAAAGGATAAAATAGGCAACACAAGCTGCGAAAAATTTTTGTGATGTTTATGGACCTAATGAAGTATCTGTGAGAGTATCGCAAATTTGGTTTAAGCGTTTTCAATCCGGAAATTTTGATATCAAAGATACACATCGCTCTGGTCGCCCGCCCTGTTACGGACAAAATTGATGCTATTTTTGAAAAAGTGGAGCAAGATCGGCATATTAGTAGTTACGATGTAGCTGGAGAACTGGGAATTGAACACAAAACGGTTTTGGCGCATTTGAAAACAGCTGGGTACACAAAAAAGCTCGATATTTGGGTGCCTCATGAGCTCACTGAAAGAAACCTAATGAACCGTGTACTCATTTGTGATTCTTTATTACGACGTAATGAAACCGAACCATTTTTGAAGAAGCTGATAACTGGTGATGAAAAGTGGATCACGTACGTCAAGAACGTGCGAAAAAGATCGTGGTCAAAGGCCGGTCAGGCTTCACAGACTGTGGCGAAACCCGGGTTAACTCGCAACAATGTGATGCTGTGTGTATGGTGGCATTGGAAGGGCATTATTCATTATAAGCTGTTACCGCCAGGCAGGACCATCGATTCTGAATTGTACTGCGAACAACTGATGAGATTAAAGCAAAAAGTTGAGAGAAAGTGGCCGGAATTAATCAACAGAAGGGGTGTGGTTTTTCACCATGATAACGCTAGACCTCACACATCTTTAGCCACTCAGCAAAAATTACGAGAGTTTGGCTGGGAGGTGTTAATGCATCCGCCGTATAGTCCTGACCTTGCATCTTCAGATTTTCACCTGTTTCGGTCTCTGCAGAATTCCTTAGGCAGTGTCAGGTTAACATCACGAGAGGACTGCCAAAACCACTTGTCGCAGTTTTTTTGATCAGAAGCCCCAAAATTTTTATAGCAATGGGATCACGTCCCTACCTACAAGATGGCAAAAAGTTATCCAACAAAATGGTACCTACATACTTTAGTCAAATATAAATAAACTTTATAAAAAAAACCTTTTGAACTTTTATATAAAATACGAAGAAACTTATTCCCCAACCTAATATTATAGATAAATTTATACTATTTTTAGTAAAAAAAGTTTTAGTTTGTTTATGCAATTAGTCATAGTTATGACAAGCTTTATTTGTTTCATATGCTAGCTACTGTATTGGAACGAAGTTCTTTATCGCATGTTATGTTAATGCAATGAAATAAAATCTGAAATAAAATAATGTCCATGTTCCGAACAGATGTCCCAAAGACACCTCATTAGTTCTTTTAATTGGACTAAGTATACATCTAATGAAATTCGTATATATTTAAATGAATAGGTGTGCGAACTGCAACCAGGAGGCCCAGTTCTATTGCTGTTGGAACACATCGTACTGCGACTATCCATGCCAGAAAGCGCATTGGTCGCAGCACTTCTCGAACTGCGCCCAACAGTGGCGGCAGGTACGTTCCGTTCGAATAACTTGATTATTTGCAGAATTTTAGCTATTTTCCTTTTTTTATTGCGAAGTTGGCAAGTGGGCAGACGGCTCAGCTAATGAAAAGTGGTTATATGGCCCCGTTCACGATTACTTGATGCGTAGTGTTACCAAATTCTAAAAATTAACATTATTCAATATCTTGTTATAAAATAGGTCATAATAGAGATTATTACAAAATTTAAATTATTCTTAATTTCTGATGAAATTTTCTAGTAATTACTGCGATTTTAGATGTTTTTGATTCTTAGTAACCCTGCGCATCAGGTTGTCATGAACGGAGAATTTCTTTAGGATGAAAAAAGACCAATTATATTTAAAGAAAATGTTCCTTTACTAGTTTGCTAAATAAATGTTTATTTAATTTAATTAAAGTGTAATAAGTAAATCTAGTTTTTTAATAGAACCTCTGACGACGATCTCACATATATGTAGTTCTGTAAGACTGTCGTCGAGTTCATGTAGCTGCAACGGTTAAGGTACTACTACCTCTTACTGCCCCAGTGAAAGTTTCCAGCCTGTACATATACACGAAAATGGTCTTAGATCTTAACTATTCATCATTTTTTTTTAAATTTTGAACCCCATTCACAGATTAAAAAAAATTATGTACAGTTAGCAAGAAAATGGACATTTTACACAAAAAAAATAGGCCGCTGAAAGTTTCCACCTGTACAACTGTACATTCTTATAAAAAAATTGTTTGTTGTTTTAGTGTTTTTAACTATTTTATAGTATTGTCTCGTTAAAATTTTTGGGCATGATTCATCATCAGATAAATTTTACTTTATCTATGCTACTTGCGTTAAGACATCGTAAATGGGAAAAATGTGGATTGACTTAGTGTGCTGAGATTGCACAGTATAATGAGAGAAAATGTATATTTTTTCTTTCAGGATAGCAGCAATGATGATTCAATGTCATTGGAAAGCAGATTGCAGCCCCAGCCCGATAAACTCCCAGTAGGTATATATACATATTTTGCTTATCTTATCTTCCTTATATGCAGGTGAATTTTTCAAGTGGGCCTTCAAGGTCAAATTCTAAACTATTTCGACATAGCGAAAAACACTCAAAGGAGAATTTTAGTTATGTAGGATTTAGCCCCTAGAACATCTGGGGCTCAATTCTGGTACTTATCTCGTCAAAATCGCTAGACTGCACTATAATGTCAATCGTAAATTTGCTTGATTTCGGTATTCTGTTAACTCCAATGGCGTGCCCGTGACGCGCCACTCTGACTTTATAAATATTTATGAGCGAAAACTCGCTAAATAAATGTTGGTAACTTTTTAATATACATTTCGGCAAACGCCATTTCTGCTAATGGTAATACCAAATTTTTCTACTATTATTCTTCCGCGACGCTATCGAGAAGTTATTGTGGATTTAGTAGATTACGATTTTTTACACTATCGCAATGGAATCGTACTTTGAATATCTTCGCAATGCCAAAATATTGAAATAGCAGAATTGGGCCCCTGAGATAACTGTGGCGCGTTACCAGATAAAAGCGCCTAGCGTCCTGGGTATGGACGCCGATAGCAGGGTGCAAGGGAGTACACTTGCACCCCTGTCAGGAAATAATAATAATAAATCTTTATTGCCAAAAAATCGGGTACAATAACTTATGAAAGTCCCTAACTCCCGAGCTAGGCATGAAGCCTGTGTTACGGGAATCAGTGCCCTCTCACATTAGTATATAGCAGGGGTCACCAATTAATTTCGTTCGGAGTCCGTTTTCAGAAATGAAATGACCATCGCGGTCCGCACAACATTTTATAGAAAAAATTTTTTTATTAAACAAATTTAATTACGGAAATAACAAAGGTATTGTTTTACATATCAATAAGAAAAATGGCATTTTTTCGGCAGACCGCGGTCCGCTATTTGGCGACCCCTGGTTTTTTGTGTATATAGTTTCATAGATGAAAAGGACAATAGAGAAGACAATAGCGATAGTATAGTTATGGATGAAATTGTGAAAGCATTGAAAAGTATGAAACTAGGAAAGGCTGCTGGGTATGATAGGATAACCGTAGAAATGCTAAAGGCTGGACAAGGTCTGATTGCAAGTCTTTTGTACCGCCTTTTTAACATATGCTGGAAGAGGGGCTGTGTACCAAAAGATTGGTGCAAAGCCGTTATTGTACCACTCTACAAAGGAAAAGGGCCACAACAGGATTGTAAAAATTTTCGAGGCATTAGCTTTCTTAGCGTTGTCGGGAAAATATATGCTAAAGTGTTGATTGAACGGATATTAAAAGTAACAGAAGCGAAAGTATGGGATGTACAAGCGGGTTTTCGAAAGGGAATGGGATGTGTGGACCAAATCTTTAGTTTACGATGTATAAATGAAAAGTTTTTGGCCAAAGGTCAAAACGTGTATTGTGCATTTATAGATTTGGAAAAAGCTTATGATAGAGTGATAAGAAGTGAACTGTGGTCGGCGCTAGCTAAGTATGGGATAACAGACAACCTGATACGATCACTGAAGTCCCTCTATAGTGATTCCAGTGCTTGTGTTAGGGTCAACGGCGCCTACACTGAATGGTTTAGCATTGAAAAGGGTGTTAGACAGGGTTGTGTAGCGTCGCCGTGGTTGTTCAACATATTCTTGGACAGTGGCTTGGACAATTTGAAAGAAAGCGAAAGTGGTTTAAGAATGAATGAGTTACTTATCAAATGTCTACTCTACGCCGATGAGCAGGTTATACTTGCGTCATCGGAAACGGAGTTACAGGAGATGGTAACAATTATGAACGAGTCTTTTGAGAGAAAGGATATGAAAATTAATGTGAATAAGACGAAAGTTATGGTGTTTGAAAGAGATGAAAGAATGACAAGTTGTAATATACAGATAGGAAATCAAAAGTTAGAGCAAGTCAGAGAATTTGTTTACTTAGGCTGCATGTTTACCAGAGACGGAAAGCATGAAAGGGATATTGAAAGGAGAGTTATGGCAGGTAATAAGGTGAATGGAGCGCTAAACTCTTTTATGAACAGCCAGAAAGTGTCTGTAAAGACACGCTTGGCTGTCCATAAAGGGGTGTTAGTGCCAACCCTAATGTATGGCAGTGAAAGTTGGGTATGGCAGAAGAAGCATGAAAGTAGGATAAACGCAGTTGAAATGAGAGCTTTGAGAAGTATATGTGCGGTTAGCTTGAATGATATGATAAGGAACAGTGTGATAAGGGAATGTTGTGGATTGAAAGAAGATGTAATAACAAGAGTTGAAAAAGGTATGTTAAGGTGGTTTGGACATGTAGAGAGAATGGATAAAAGTAGAATCACAAAACAGGTGTATGACAGTATTGTGAATGGTAGGTTTGTTGCCGGTAGACCGAGACGAACACACCATGACCAAATATCAGAAGTGTTAAAGAGAGGTCAGGTAAAAAGCATTTCAAATAAACCTGCATGTATGAAGAGGTTAATGAAAGTAGGTGAAGCGAAAGTTGTTTGTCAGGATCGTCGCAAGTGGAGATCCATAGTCTCTGCCTACCCCCATGGGAAATAGGCGTGATATTATGTATGTAAGTATGTAGTTTCATACACAAAAAATACAAATCGGTAACAGAGTGTTTTTATGTCTAGTGGGTAAGTGTGTGGATGCGCTTGCCTGCGCGCACATCGTATGTATGTGTGTGTGTGTTGTGTATGTGTGTAATTATGTATGTACTGTACGGTTTCTATTAAAATAAATAGATTAAAACAGTGCTTCGGTGGTAGCATAGTCAAGGGTAAGTAGCCAATTTTTTAGTTTAATAAGAAAGAAAATACATAGTTTTTTTTCTGAAGTTAGTGTTTGAATAAAAACTGAAGGCGTCCAAGGTTGCTATCCTTCATCATCATCATCACCACCTTGTCAATAAATTGAGTATCCTCCTCTTCCTTTTCTCTTTGAACTCTAAGTATGCACAGGTCGCGTAGCCTTGCGTCTCCTATTATTGAGCGATTCCACGCCGTAACGTGCTAAATGTATATTCAATGCTACATGTTGCTGCAATTATTAGTTAATAGTATAATGTCTAAATGCAGATTCACCACCCTGAAAGTAATCCTGGTGGCGCCAACGGTCCTGGGTATTATATTACCTGCTACTTAGGAGCAAACACCTACTAAATTAATTAATTATAACACCTAAAGTTAGAAAAGATACTTATAATTATTACTCAAGATGTCACACACGTTTTTTGCACACATCCCCAAACATTCTGGTTTAAGAGTTTTTAGAGTTGTTTTTTTATTTGTGATTTCTACCTCCTGATTCATAATAGTTATGCGAGGTTTATCGGCTATTTACAATAAACTTCAAGTGTTTCTACTAGCCACATTATTATGCGATTACGAAAAATATTTTTTAACAAGCCGATAAACCTGATGTACCCATTATGAATAAACCGGCTAGTATTTCTAGTATTCGTTTTGCATTCATTCTAAAGTCTATTTCAAATAGGACGGGGTATGGCTGACACATCCATAAAACGTAACTTGTAAAGCGTTTTCGTAAACTTTCCTATGAAATAAATATTGATTTTAATTATATAAGTATTTAATAATAATCTACTCAGAATAATAATGTTTATTTCTCTATTTATGTAATTTCTCCCATACCCTCCTATTTGAAATAAACTGTAATAGACAATAAT
Organism: Dendrolimus houi; assembly: GCA_039645545.1. NCBI lineage: Eukaryota > Metazoa > Arthropoda > Insecta > Lepidoptera > Lasiocampidae > Dendrolimus > Dendrolimus houi. The sequence continues at coordinate 9,117,714 of CM077121.1, read as the reverse complement.
TTATATGTGAGAAATATACTGGCGTTGCAGAAAAAGGCTCCGGCCCTAACGGTCGGTGGCAAGGCGGCCTCCCGAGGATTCGCCGCCGACCAGAGTCTGTCGCAGGTCCACAAGAAACCGGCCATCATAGGTACACTATTTGCACTTATTTGTCTAATTTAATTAATTTTTGATGTTAATGTAAACCCTTCCGTGAGTTCCCCGAGCCTGTGTGTACGCGCTCTTATGGCTTATACGTATTTTATGTAAATAAGTAAATGTTAATTGAAATTTATTACCGAAATCATCGACTACTTGCTTAAGTCAGTTAAAATTAATTTTATTTTTCATGTGAGAATGATGAGCAAGCAAACAGACGAGCTGTTCACCACCTCCACTGGACATAGTCCGCCTATAACATTTTGGACTTTCGTCCTTTTGTTGCCCATCTTGAGAGATTCAGTCTCATCACAGTGATTTCACTGCATATCCTGCCTTTTTCTAGAATGTACTTACACTTAACACTTGTAAACCAGCCATTACAAAATGTTCCATTAAGACGGCCAGTGTTCATGTGGGTTGACTACAAGAGCAAATGAAATTGCCTGAAGTATTCTAATCTGTGTAATATACAGGTGAATTTTTCAAGTGGGCCTTCAGGGCGAAACGAAACTCTACGAAATACCTAAAAACATTCAAAGGACTCTCGAGACCGATTTTGACGAAAACCAAAGTGATACCATTAGTTTTTTTGAAAATCAATTCATTGTCGGGAATCGAGTTTGATCATTTTGAAAAAATAAAGACACCTGTATTGTTATACTAAATCATAGTGTAGCTTGTCTGGATCAGTTTCTGTGAAGAAATGTCAAACGGTAAACCAAGGGAAAGGGTTGTTTTTTTAACAATTCTGGGATTGACTAGATAAAATACTAAATTGGAAGGAACACACAAATAATGTTTGTAAAAATATTAGTAAACTTAATTATGATCTGTATAAATTAGCTCCGGTAGTCAATGTCGAATCTCTTATGACGGCTTATCACGGTCTTATTGTATCAAATATAAGATACGGAATTATATTTTGGGGCAACTCTACAGACGTAGGCAAAGTATTCAAACATCAAAAACGATGCGTAAAATATAACATCTTAACCTTATTATCGTCTACATATTTTTGAAAGTGCAGTATTCGTCAAGCGTATCCGAACTTATTTCCCCAGCTCTCCGATGTAGTTGTTCGGAACAGACGGGATCAGCATAGAGTCTGTATTTGCTCTTCAAAACCATGATGCGCAAAAGTATCTACTGTATGACGCCTATCATGTTTAATAAACTGCCAGAAATATTACGAGTTCAGTCTATAAAGTTTAAAAAGTCTCTTAAGAAAATTTCATTGAACAAGCTTTATTATACTGTAAAATGTAAATGAATCTGAGAATGACAAAGATATGACTAAATAAGTAATAATACAACATTTATTGCAATATTTTATATTATATTCTTTTTGTTAATGTAATTTAGTTTTATAATTCTGACATGTATTCGGACATTGCATGCCTATTAAAGCAAAATATATTTAAATAACGCATATCTGTAACATCGTGTGTACATACATTTTAGCAATAAATTATTCATTCAACAAAATGTTCTATTTTACATACATTTGGTTTTGGCCCTAAAAAAATTCAGGAATGCACCTGTATACCAGGGCATACCATATGTGAAGCTGTGGCTTAGATCGCGTTTAAGCGATAGTTTACCTAGAATCTCACATAATTAAAATATTTTTGTCACAGTAAGCATGATGGAAGACTCAAACGGCAACCAGTCAATGAAATGTGTCGGAACGTACAAACCGCAGCCTCAACAGTCAATGCTGATCAACAAACAAGTAAGTTCTACTAATTATAATTCGAATGTTATTTTTTTTTATTGGATAAATCTATAATATTATAAAATTCTAAACATGCCGTGTATGTACATACATTGAAAATATTTAAAAAAAAACAACAAAGCGAAAAGCAGACAAGAAAATTAAAAAAAATTGATTCATGATCTATAGTATAGTGTATTTTAGTGGTTTTTTTAATACCTTCAATGTACAGCTACGGCATTTTTATAATTTTATAATACTAAATTAAATCTATTACTTATGGCGGGGGAAATAACAAAACACCGACTGAAATAGCTGATGTTTGTGAAACCTTTTTGTGTAAAGACATACATAATACAAATACTTTAAAACATTGGTGAAACAACAAAAGTAAAATCATAAACAGCCACACGATAACTTTATTGATGTCTTGATAACACTTAAGTGAGATCCATCGGTCATTCGTTTGTCAACTACCACCAAAAAGCATCAAATAAACCTTAAGGCGCAATTAAAACGTATTTTTATGTTGTCGATGTCAATTACTGAAAGTACCGAAAGAATCGGGAATCGATATTGAATTACCGGTGATAATACAGCTTCAAAAAAACCCGGGACAGCCTGGTCTGAAATTATCGGGATTTCCTGGTTATGACCCTAGTATGTATATCATTATAAATTAATAATTATAATAATTGTGTTGTATAGATAATGAGCAAAGAGGAAAGTAACAAGAAAGTGGTGACTTCAGGCGGTTACCTAATAGTGGGCGCGGGAGCACCGAACAGCTCCACCGTTGTGACGCCGTCGAGGCGCACCCACACCACCGTACAGTACATACAGACATCCTAAATAATACTACTATGCTATTATATAAGAACGATCAAAACTTAAATGCGTCCTTGAAGTTCGTAAACGTTGTGCACAACGTAACAGATGTTGATGACATTTAGATGACAGTCATACCTGTTAGGACACGTTTTGTTATCCTATAAAACGGCACGGTCTCCTAGATTTTATATCAATATGAAAGTTATCATCATTTCTTTAACAACTCAAATAACGCATGTTGTCGGCGTCAGTGCAGGACCTTGTAACTACATTTTTTGGTGACATTATTTGCTTATGTCAAAATTTGTTGAAAAAATTACGTTACCAACAAATGTAGTTACAATGTCTTGCACTGACGCCGACGATATAGAAATTTAAATTTCATAAACAAGTAATAGTATAACATCTTAATTTAAAAACATCATAATATAAATAATTTTATTTACTATTTAAACAATAATTAATTAATCCATTGTTTGACTCTTATATTATACAAAGTCGTCATTGGGTACAAATTACATCACCAGCCTGCACCCTCGAACGAAATCTATGAGACAGCAATGTTTTGTGAGATGATAAAAAGTGTCACACTTGATTTCAGTATCCACTCACTACCCTAGGTTTGCGAGGTGATACAGTTTTCCGCAACAAATAATTCATCCCGATGTACCTGCACAGTATGCCGATTTTAGTAGCGCGCGCGACACTTCTAACCATGTAAGCGGAACAGAGCTAAGAATACATAGCAAGTAACACTCCGCTCTCATTTCCGCTTGCGAATAAAGTTCAATATATATTATGTACACGTCGGAAACCGGTCTGCACATTTCTGCGCAAACGAAAACTGCCGATCGGAATTATAAGTTGTCTAAAACTGTACGTACGTAGCTGGGAGGAGAGTGTTGAGTTCTCACTCGTCCGCTTTCCTGTGATCTGCACAAACTCACGGAATTGACTTTTATCTAGGCGCATTTCTATTTTGCACTTATTGTAATACATGTTCGCGTAATTCTCGGGTAATTTGAGAAATGCCCAATCATTGAAAAAAATAATCTACGCTTTGAAGTAGAATACTAGAAAGTACCTTAAATACTATCTGTCTTATTCATAGAAAGTTAGAGTAAATTTGAACGCTTTTTTCTAGTTCTTCAGAACCAGAAAAAAGCGTTCAAACTTACTCTAGCTCTCTATGAATAAGACTCTATATTTTTAATTTTCTTCAAACGGCGCCAAAGTAATTTCTCTCTTGCTTTTTGAATCTGAAAATACAACTCTACTAAAATATTTTATTATTTTTTATTCTTATTTGCTTGAAGGCAAACAATCGACTATTATTGATGGTAAATGCTGCCATTCGTGCACGAAATTAATAAGTTTATCAAAATATTTTTTTATCGGATTGTTTGGTCAATAACAATTTTTCATCCAATTTTGAACTTGCGAGTTAATCATTATTATTATATGCAACAATTAAAAATTTGTATCAAACAAGCAATGGGCATAGATAATACTATAAGGTTTCATCTGAGGGATTATACGACACTGACTACTATGAAAAAAATTATCTAGAACTGATTAGTTTGTAAATTAAGGCTATTTTTTAAGTATATATAGGATGAATTAACTGTCCAAAGTGATTCTTATTTGTACGTTATGCTAGCAGTAGCTACAATATATTATATATTAATATTATAAGTGCGAAAGTTTGGATAGATGTCTGTTGCTCAATCACGCCAGAATGGCTGAAGGGATCTGGATGAAATTTAACTCATAGATAGATTATAGTCTGCAATAAAACATAGGCTACATTTTATCCCGGAAAAATTACGGTTCCCATGGGATAACATTAATTAACGCGAGCGATGCCGCTGGCAAAAGCTAGTATATTATACGTATCAAGAAAACTGCCCTTTACTGTTGAGTTATCTCCAATTGCGAAAACCTCGATTATAAGTGATTAATATACTTGTATAAAGACATGAATATAAAATATTAATGATGATATTAGACGGATCAACCAAATTGAATAAATTTTTTTGAAAGGACGATATTTTTCAATGACGTTGAATGATTCAAGTTTATGTTTATAAAGATCACTTTGATTCATCCAAATTGAAAGACAGAAATGAACTGTCTAATATGGGTGGTCTGACATTTTAGTCACTAAATTATCTGTGAAAAGCCTACTTTCATGGGATTCGAAATTCAATTAAAATTAAAAATAAAAATTGTTTTATAAAATCGAAACGGCATTACACTAACGATAATTTCATTGACAAAATTATACCTTTATTTTACACATATTTTACTATTATGATGTATAAATATTTATTTTAAACCGTTAATATCCATATTCTAGAACAATAATTAATTACACTGGAATAAAAATGTTTTTATTATGGTTAGGAAGACGTCTATACAGTCTTTTGTAAAAAGACTTCGGGTAATTTATACTTATATACTCTTTCTTATAATGTGGAAGGACCCTAAATATATTTTGTTTGTTTAGTTAAGCAGCGTTCACGGAATGTTCTAATTACAAATATACAATAGAGTAGATAACATTCAAATCAATTGAAACACGTTTTATCATCTTACAAAACTTCGCGGTCACATAGTTTTTGTACGAGTGTACAAAAATATGAGATCATAATTTTGTACAAATAAAACCAGTCAAATAGCGCATTAATTATTGTTTTAACGGTAATTAAAATGATTTCTATCATGATATTTGAAATATATTTTAAACTCCGTTTTTTTATATAAATAATATTATCATTTCTTGTAACATGTGTCATCTACTCGATTAATAAAATGTCACGCCAACTTGTGACGCGTTTCCTGCATTTGAGAATAATTTTTAATTTTTACGGATTATAGTCTCTAGAATCTATTTATACGCCTTTAATGATATTGTTCTGGAATATGAACTAATTTCATTCATTAATGCGTGTGGATAATTCAACAATACTTGCAAAGTCCAGAATTAAAGCTGATTTACATTGATCCAGCTACTGACTTTAAATTCGAAGGAAGCCAGTGTGCTGATTGCATACTAGCATCGTGTTAATTGATTTGAAGACAGTACAGCGCTACCAAGTCTGACTAACTTCAATATTCCCGATTAAATATTTTGAAGTCAGTAGCTGGATCAATGTAAATCAGTCTTTATGCAGCTTAACATAAAAATGTTGGCAATAAACTTGTTGGAGTATACGCATGTGTGTAACTACTTCAATAATTGAAAAATAAACATGTAAATATTGTAATTAAATGATTTAGAATTTTAACATAATGTCTAAAATATTGTTTTATCGATGTGACGAGCTGTGGTAAAAGAATTCGTGATTGCTATAAAGTAGAACATTAATTTTGTCTAGTTGGAGTGATACAAACAAACACGCAAAAGCTATCTGTTTCACGCACACGCAATACTGCATAGTCCAAGTCTGAAAAGCGACTTTACCAGTTTTAATTGACTTTTGTATCTGTGCGTTTCTTAAGAAATCCTTTACCTAAAGTAATTATATATTGATATCACGTTCTTTTTAAGGGAAACAGAAATCATTATGGCATGATACTTGGCGTCTTGCATATGTACAGTTTGAAACTTTACACGGTGATATGGATTTTTGAGTTTTTTTTATTTTATTGCCGATAAAAGCGAACATACCCTTTTCTCCACCAGAAAGAAAGATTGAGTAATACATAATTAAATTAATTAATACCTTTTAATTTATAGAGAAACTATGTGCGAATAGGACTTACTAACTGGTTATTTTAAAGTGGTCTTTAGACAAGTTATAATTATATATCACAAAATAAAAGGCCCGATTTGATAGTTACGACATAACAGAATTAATAAAAATTTCATGTTATTTCGTTATTTGGAGGAAAATAATAATTGAATATGTTTTATAACATTATACTTATAATGCACCAGTAAAACATTATGTATATTATCAACTACATTAATTAATTGTTATTGGCTTTCAGTTTTGTTGTTTGTTCAAAGTTACGTTGTATAGACATTTTTAAGTGTCAAATCGGGCTCTTTATTTTGTGATTATTATATCATTATTATCCTCACAAGAAACACTAATAGGGGAGCGGGCCGTCAAATCAAACAGATTCTTTTTATAAAATCACAACAGCGCAGCCTCATAGGTTTTTTACGAGCATACCTTTATGATGGCATAAGTAGGTACTTATGCACTCATAAGTAAACAGGAAAAAGGAGTCAAATAGCTTATTAATCATTGTTTAAAAAGTAATTAAAATTATTTCTAACATGATATTTTAACAGTTAGATAAGATGTTATTTTATTCACTATACATTTTTTTAAAGGTAACATATGTCCGCACCCTTATTGCATGACAACAGACTTATCTAGTTGTGGTTCGCGACAAACTTTATTCACGCTGTTAGGAATGACGGCGTCTCAATAGTTGAGACATCGACTTGTCAGACAAATGTCGTGCTATGATAAAATTCCGAATGTTCCTATTGGTTAAGTTTTGTGTGAAATATAATGAAGCATTTTATTTTTTTTTTCAATTTTCTTTCTTTCTTTATTTTTTAATTGCAAAGCAGGCGCCTTTTCATACAAAATAGTGTATTGCACAGCCTCTTGTCGTAAATATTTAGTGCGGACTAACTAAATTTTGAAACATCAACAACTTTTATACTACTTTAGATAAACGTTCTACTAACTCAACTATTTAGGGTATTTTTGTTCTGTATATAAGTTTGATTTCAAAAAATTAAAAGCGTTTTGAATGGATTTATAATCACTTCCAAAAGGTATTATAGTTTTAAATTGTCATATTTTGGACAGTTTATGTTGTAAACGTTTTTGTTTCATTTAGGGCTGATTTTTCAATAACCATATAAAAGTTTTGCATGGAATCAAGTAAAACATGCATAAAGCCAGGCATATGCCCGGTGGTAGGGTATTTGCTCGACTGGTTGGCGACCACCCTTGATCTCGAGTATGCCGCCATCACAACCTTGTGTTATGTTCCAACATCAGTGACCAGGTTCCAGTCTCCTTTAAGAGAGCAGCAGCGCATTTGTAGCACCTTCGGTGTTGCAAATGTCCATAGGCGACGGTAACCACTTTCCATCAAGTGGGCAGTCTGCCTGTCTGCTGAACTCCTGCAATAAAAAAAAGCAGTTGAATATTTTCACTTTTGAATTTGCTCAGGTTATAATTTATTCGACTAATAACTTCGATAAAAAATCTATTATACATAGCGTTATAATGGCGAGGCGTGAAACGCTTTTTGTTTTGAACGACATTTTGTGACAAACAAAAGGCTGGGTTTTCTTTTCCATCTTAATTTCTCAATTTAAGGAAATGTAAAAAAAGTATTTAAAATGTGTAGATAATTTAAAATTTGTAAAATTGTACATAGCTTATTATGCGTTTTTTTGAACTAATGCAAACTTTACACCCTCACCCCCCTAATAATAATTTTGTAAATGTCGCTTGAAACAAATAGCCTTACACACCTTGATATGTATATTTTGGTTTAAAATCGGGCAATTTTAAAATTTATATGTTGCTGTTATATATTTTTATTATTTGCATGTACAATTTGCACCATATCAAATATATTGCAGTTTAATATCTTGGCAATGAGCGTTATCAAATCTATTAATTTAAAATCGTTTCAAAATCAAAAAAGGAAAGAAAGAATAAGTTGTTATTTGAAGAGATAGATAAGCAGTGTTTGCTTATTTGATGAAAGTTTGTCTTGCGAGTCAATATGACAAACTTTTAATAAGTTATGTAAATATCTATTTTAACAGTAAGGGCTTTTAGCATATTTAAGGTACGCAAGTAATAATTATTTCAATAAAGACATGTCAAACTAATTTTATGGGTTTTATTTTTCTTTGGTCTTTGACCATACCATATGTTGTGATCTCTAATTAGTCTGTAGATCCTATACATACCTTAGGTTTATTGTTTGCAACATAATTTTGGACTACCTAAATTATTTGCCAAATAAAGGCAGAACCTTTATAATTGCCTAATTAGGATAATAAATTATTTTCTGGTCTTTTAAACTGCAGAGATGGAAAGTTAACTATTGAACAAAAAATTCTTAGTGATTCTCTCTCTTGTCATACAGACAATTAATAATTGTTTTCTTACTCTAAATAACGTTTTTTTATGCTAAAATAAAATATTCCTACAGATCATAGTAGATATTTTCTCTGAAATAAAAGTAAAACCAGCACTTGTTTGATATCTCAAGTAGGTATGACAAATGTTATGCAAATTGCTTAATTTGCTACATAAAAAAGGAACTAATATTATAGTTTGATATTCAGTAGTTTAGTTTAATTTGAGGACATCTTTTAAAGAACACATTAATTACAAACTTCAAGTACTTCAAGAGGGAACTAAAAACCAGAAAATATTGGAATAATTATATCAATTAGGCTTTCTTGTGCAACCATGGATGTTTAAGTATGACTAAAAATAATAAATATCTTGCTTGTAACAATCATTTACTCTAAAATTAAAAAAAAACAAAGCACATCATAATTTCAAAGCTTCTTATTTATACTTTGGTCGAGATATATAGCAAAAAACAAGCATGTTCAGTGTTCAAAATCTACTGTAGACATCTCTGACAGTTTGGAATTGTTTTGGTTGTTGTTTAATATTACTACCACTATTTTCTCTCAGTCGCACACAGTATATTGTATGTTACCATTGTACTAACAAAATAAGCAATGAGTAGTGGTGGGCCAATGTCCAGAATTCTGGTACATTAAAATACACAACTATTCATAATCTAGTCTACTAGTACACAAACAAATAACCTTAAATTCGGATACAATATTTTACTCATGGTTAAATGTATGTTGTATTGTAGAAATTTGGATTAAAATTCAATAAACAATTATGTACTTCTTGGAATCCATAAAGGCGAGTGTGTTTTACACATGGTTGAATGTGTACATGCACATTGCGACAGTGTGTGTGTGTGCCTGATGAAACTCAATTGCAAGTGAACTGTTCAAGCATACCTGCTATTGGTTTCATGCACACTGTTTATCACAGGCAAAGCCCACTCACCTCTGTGAATTGCAAGAACTATAAGACCTAACATTATATTAGACTTAACAAGAAAAACTTATTCAAATAAATTTTACAATAATCAACAGAATATCAAAGGGAATGAAATTGGCATCATTGTTCTCAAATTAAACTTGAGATTGCATCAGCTATCAATTAACAATCTTGTTTATGAAGTTAGATATTGTGAAAATTTTGGTGCATTTTTGCATACAATCAATAAAATTAAATAAACAACACAAAATTAATAATCATTTATTATACAAGGCTGCCCCACTTTTTGCAAAACTATCTGCCATTTCATTACCATGTACACCCTTATGTGCTTCTACATAGTTCCATTTGATTTGAAGTTTATTTTGAACACTATCTAAGTCTTTGAAGTCCTTTTCATTTTTAACTGGTTCACCTGAAGCTAATTTCCATCCTTTTTTTTTCCAACCTGAAAAATTTGACAATGTTAAGTCTTGTCGGTGATAGGAGCAGGTATACATGATTTACTTAGGGCCGATGTTTCAATAGCCATACAATCATTTGATTGGTTGAGACAATGCTAACTTCAGGGAGGTGAAACAAATGTACTGTAAACACACATTAAAACAGGACAGGCTATTTCCATATACATCAATCATCAAATTCAATAAAAATGACAATGTCAGTCAGGGTCTCGAGATTAGGGACTTTTAGCTCGATTTTGGCAAATGATTTTTATTCAAAGGATTGAATTAGAGCAGACAATTTTAGCATGAGAAATTTGGTAATTATTTCATCTGCCTAGCCTTATTACTTACCTTTGTGTGATTGTATCTATGATCATAGGAAATAAGTATTATGCAGACTCTTTTGAAAGTCGGAATCAACAATTGAATTCTTTTGAATCTCACCTAGTGAAATGATCTAGTATGGATCTTACAATTCTAACTTTCCTCTCAATTGGATTGATGAATTAATTTATAAGAGTTTCTTATTCAATTGTCATCTGTATACTATAAAAAATATTCATAATAATGTAATATTTAATTTTCATAATTATGCAAAATCTAGAAACAAAATACCTACTAATTACTAAACTGTTAAAGTCAATAGTTTTGTTTAGAAATTATCAGTTGAATAGTGAGTATTGATCCCTCAAAGCAGCAGGTAAAGTTATTCCTCAGGAAGTCTAGATATTCATTGGATCAAGCCTAACTGATGATTGAAAAATTAAATTTTATATTATCTGTTGAATAAACCCTATCTGATTGCTTATCTGATGATTGAAAAATCAGCCCTAAGCTGAATTAATCAATTACCAAGAACTTTAAATCAAGACCGTCTTAAGCATATTGGGAGATGGGGTGCAGAAATCAATTTCCCTTCCAATAATAAAATGGCAGTTAATTTTCCTATTTCATTTTAAGGAAGGAAGGAAGAAGAGTCATGGAACAGTTATGCATTCATCATATCTATTTGTCTTTATGTCATAGCCAGTTTTCTCAAAAACTACTGGGTTTATATAGATGAAATTTGACAGGAAGATGTAATTAATATGGCATTACACGCCGGTGTAAAATATTTGAGTATTGTTCGCCAGATCTTGAAAAATTATGATGTTCACTAATTACTTTTTTTATTGAAATCAATTGACTTGCACCACTTAGGTCCCTGCGGTCTGGTGCCATGTACTCCTTACACCCTCAGGTAAAGACGCCCCTACTTGGGTAATAGAGACACTGCAGTTATTTCTTATTTTAAAGGATGGTTCAGTTTTTGCTCAGTAGAGATTAGAGAAGTCAGGAATTTTTTTTCCTTTTTTAATGTTTAAAAATATAAGAAAGAAGACCTTGCATCCATTTGGTAACTGAATTAATGAGGAATTGAGAATCAGTGTTAATAGCCAGTTTCTGGACGCCATTGTCAAGTGCCACCTTTATTGCTTTGGTTGCTGCTTGTATTTCACCACAATTGTTTGTCGCCCGACCTGACACAGGTTCACTAACATTTAATGTGTGTCTGTCACCCCAATATACACCAAGACCAGCTTTGGCACCATTTCTACCATTTGATGAGCAAGCACCATCTGTATAAACTTGTATGTAGCCTTCATGGTCTACTTCAAAGCCGTTACTTGTCATGCGTGATTTATTTACTTCAGAATGATCAATCATAATAGCTTTTCTGTCAGTGCTGCTTTTTTTAGAAACACTTTTACTAAATTTATCCAACCTATTTTCTATATCATCTAATTGTTTAGTTATAATTGTGTTTAAATCATCACTATCATCAGAATCCTCCTCACTACTTCTAAATTTTTTAGCTTTACTCTTATATGAATTCGGATTACTTTTGTTTTGGTAACTTGTTGATGTCGCGTAAGTTCTTTTTAGGTTATTATAGGAAGTAGCAGCTGACCTATTCGCATTGTACGAAGGTTTTGCGTCTGGAGGTATTAAGTTTCCACCAATTGTGTTGATAAATTCTTGCGCACTTCCCTCTGAATCGAATTTTTTGTATCTGGCCCCCGAGAAACCTTTGACTTGGGCTTCACATTCCGGCCATGTCATAAAGATACCAGTTGTACGGCCTTTAGCTACAGCGTAATAAGGCATTTTTGTAAATCCAAAAACACTATGTTTAATTGAAATTTTTAGTAACTTGTTTAATTTCCCAAAACATAGCGATCGCAGTGACAGTAATGACATTTAAGAATTTTTTTGTTTTTTTTCACAGGTTATTTATAATGTTGTTTATTTTAGCTTCTGGCCTAGTAATTAAGACTTTATCCTCCTGACGCCCAGGTTTTTCAACGCTTTCGAGAACTAAGCGCCCAAAGTACTTAAAAAAGGTTTCAATGGTGAAAACCCAAGATTTTGAACTTTAAAAATTGTACCGTACAGTAATCTCACAGGTATGATATTTTTTTTCTTGTATCAGGTGAACGAGGAGAAGGAAAAAAAGGACAAAAATAGGTTACCTTTTGGTAGGCCTTTGGGTCAAAAGCACTAAACTTAAAAACAACATACATTTACATTTACAACAATTTTTTCCAATTACCTTCAAAAAATCAAAATGAAATTTAACTTAAAAACTAATTTAATAACCTTAATAAACAAAAAAATCTTTAAAATTAATAGAAACATTTATTTTATTATTATTTATTTAAAACATTTGAAACAATCATGATAGTCCTTACTAACCCAAAGGTCTATTAAAAGGCCTTAAATTTAGAATTAAGATAATTTTCACTATATCTCATATCCATATAAAGTTTTGATTTAAACAGCAAATATAGTATATAAACTCCTATTTTTGATAAGCATATCAACACAAATCGTAAAGATTTCATGAATAAATTACGATTTATTTTCACACTCGACAATCTTGTTCGATGTTAAGTCAAGAAAGACAAATTTCTTTTGTTTTTGTTGGCACCGTTGCTTGGTCGTAAACAAATAAAAACCTCGAACATACGTTCGGAGACATCACTTTATAAAAAGGTGGTAAATTTGAACTAGTAGCAATGGCTAAAGTTGGGGTACTTAGAATAGTACCCTGGGCGTTTATTTGACGAAATTAGATTTGTGATTGGGCTTTATTCGCTATTTCATTGAAGTACTTTTTTAAGCACCGTGGGCGCTAGGAGGTTAAAGCTATCTCATTTAGAAATTATGTCCCAATTAAAGGCCCTCCACATTCTCATAAGAACACCTCAAGAAAGAATATTTTCCACATTCTCGTCCTTCTCGCGTACTCGCGAGAATATAGAAAGCCCTTTGCAGGGTCTATTATCTATCTATCTATGTCTGCCGTATTCTAAGACATTCACACAGAGTACAATAATATAGTTTAATAATGGTATAATAATGGTTTATTAAAAAGCACTATAAATACTATCTAGTAATATTTCTCACATTGATGGCACCTATATTCTTTATTACATTTAAAACTCCATCTAAATCACATAAATCAAACTATGAAGCCATCAACATAGCTTGGCTTTATACCTGTAACTTTTGTTCGCTCGTTTAGGCTTCCGGGCTTAAGTGATCGTCTTGCGTAACCAGTAACCTTGAAATAATATACCAAGTGTTCAAAATAATGTTTTAAATGAGTTAAATAAAAAGACATTATTAAATACAATAATGTACTTTATTAAGAGACTTAACAATAGGTCTGTCACCTTTATTTTCACGTTAACACACCACTTCACTATGTCACCACTGTCTGTAAAAAATACTTACATTAATACAGTAATTCTGTGAGTACATTATAATTGCGTAATAATATTAAAGTTTATCTCAAACTGAGATTTTCACGAAAGCCTACATTATTATGTTCATATTTTATTTATATTTTTGTTGATAAATTTTATAACGGTATTTCATGGTGCGGTATGACGTTTATAACTGACATTACACTTTTCACTTTTCGCTTTGAATTCGGATGAAGTTAGCAAAGCGTAACATGGAATCATACAATATCATTGAATATCGCAGTATCCTTTCACTTCTGCGTGTTTCAACCAAATTTGGTTGAACTATTTAATTCGGATGCAAAGCTTGTTTAAATTAGAGATGTAAAATGTAGAATCAGCGCACGAACGTAGATGCATGTAATCGATGGCATGAAGAGCATTGCTTCTCTGATACTAGCTTCAGTTGTAGTTCTTGGAATTCACGAAAGTTAGCGAGCTTTACATGTGGTAAACACGTATCTGAGCGTGTATAAAGGCGGGTGTGGTGAGGCTAATGCCAACATCATAAGCAAGCACGCAAGCGCGAAACCGATATTAACCTATGCCTTCAAAATAGCGCGCCATTATATGATAGTGCGCGCGCGCACAATGTTTCCGCCACTTTCTAGTGGTGAGAAAACGGTAACGATCAAAACCCGAACGACAGTTCATCACACATACGTAGTATCCATAGTAGTTTGTGATCGCACGCATTCAACGCGGATACACTAAATTCGCGGTAGACTCAAAACTGGGTTCTCGCGCCTGCTGTTTGTCTTAATCTCCACAACATCCTTCTGATTGACTATTGTAAATGTATACAGTGTGTGATTAGTGATTAAAAGTGTATAAGACAGAAATACTGTTTTATTCCCCGTCCACGCTAAAGAGGTACACAAACAACAAAAACATACCAACGTATCCCTCACGGGTATGATTGAACGGCACGCCCGCAACAAATCGTTCCTCGGATGCACATTATCGCAATGTGCGAGTACACGTTCCACCACGAGTAAAACCGGCTCACCTTCATGGATTGCAAGAACTCGGTAGGCATCAAAACTGTGGCACATGAGAGGCCTTTTTCATAATACTCACATCAATCGATTTCGGTTTCGCATGTAGTACATATAATAGCTTCTGTCAGCAAGAAACATTCGGATACGTTTTGGTAAAATAATTTTCTGAAGCCTGAAATCACTACTGAGAATGGATCTAAGGTATGCAGCAATATTTTAACAACACTTTGCAATGGTGTTCTATCTCACACTCCATGAAATACCGCAAGATATTGTAGTGTAAACAATAACATTTACGAATCATAGATAATATTCTGTAGTTAACTAAAATAAATTTGTAATTGTAAATTAAATAAATATTAATAAAAGTTAAATTTATTAGGCTTATTAAGGAACGTATATACTAACGTGTATATTGTACAATATAAATTCAACGCTTAAAATATAATTCAAAAGGTTAAAAAACGAGATTTTCTAAAATGCAGCCTTATATCATTATAAATATTAACTTCGATTGAAATATAATTGGTTTCATAGTGTAAATATACACTATATACCAAGATAGGTATATGTTTGATTTTTTTCAAGGCCGATTCGAAAAAATCTGCAGAACATTGCATAGCTTTCCATGGGAAATTTGGTTGCTCAGTTAATACGTGGTACGGCGTCTACATCTGTATCATTTGGTCAATATGATCACCGTATTGCATGATCGCAAAAGGAAACGAATGAGAAATATTTCGACGAAATATGTCATGCATTCTATGTGAACGCCATGCAAAGATGATCAGATTGACATAAATATACAGCGGCCATTCTTTAAAAAAATCATTTTCTACAATAATACTCAAGTTTACACTTAAGTGTTAGTATTAGTTTACACTAACGCTTAAGATGGTAGGTAATTCTTAATATAAAAAAGAATTTGTCAATCAATACACGAGACATTACAAGATCGCGTAATAGTATAATTTAACAGATTGTTTTGTCTGATACTAGAGTATGGATTTATCCATTTATCTCAATTCCAAAGTTCTAGAAATCCCTATAAGTATGATTTCCATATTATTTTCATGTATTTAATATTCGTACTTAAAATGGTATCTATTATTGTAATTCACTCGGAAAAGCCTGTGTTGAAAACAAATCGTTATTATGAAATGTTACAATCAATAAACTAAAGGTGAAGTTTCATAGTTTTACAAAATTTAAATAGAATCTGAAATATTTTAAATGTATTAAAGTTAATACCTACTTACTTGCACAGAAAAAGATGTAAGAGGCGTATTTCGTGCATGTAATTATAGATAATACAATTATAGATAATTTATTAATTGTAAAATGAATGTACAAGTCACATTTTATGAAGTAGAGATGAGAATAGCCGTTGAGCGTGCAATCATCTAAAGCTCTGTACAAAGATGAAGGCTCAAGGGCTAATGATCGCTACCACCGCATGGCTGTAATATAAAAAAAATCGAGCTATTCCACCGTTTCACCAAACGCCTGCATGCTCGTAGGGGTTTTTCGTATACGGCCTACTATAATAGCGTTAATTCGTTAATAGCGAATTAGAATATATAGCAATATCTGGTAACTAAACAGATATCAGAAACATTAATGGTACCGCACAATACTTATTGTGTCTTTTATCTTCTTATAAAACAATACTGAAGACAATGTAGGCATCTTTAAGAGGATCTAAATCATTCTTTTGCTACCATAGATGGCGTGATCTTATCGAACTTTATTGAAAGTAAAGAGACGGCCTTCGGTTTTTTTAATTATTTGTAATAACTATATTAGCAACATATTGGAAAATATTTAACTTTACTTGAATTTATGTAAATAATTCCAACGCTATTTATGTAGTGAGCCACAGTTTGACTCCCTTAACATTAATTCATCAAACTGATGGAAGATACATAACTATTTACAACGTTTGTCATATACAACAGCGATATACATACAATCGATCGAGATTAGAGTGCTTGTTTGTATATCAAAACTGATATTTATATTTAGCCCTGTTTAGGGCTTCACCCTAAACAGGGCTAAATATATAGCATAGATATTGTGAACATAACTCGGTCCCCAAACGTGGATATTACCAGGGAGACTGATTCATAATTTTAAAACCGCACAGCGGGATATAGACTTAATAATTTATTTTTCTTATAGATAAAATCAGAAACAAAGATATCCATACAGAAACTGGACCAAGGTAATCAATATAGCTTACAAAATTGGTAAGCTAATCAAGTCTGCCACAGGACCGAAGCCGAATGAGTCTACTAATTCTACCAACTACTAATCCCCATAAGAACTCTTGTTTAGATATGCAATTACGCTTATTGTGACAACTAGTTTCGGCCATTAATACAAATTAAAAGTAAAAGTTATTCTTTACTTTCAATCTATCAATATTATAAATAAATATTAATTACCAATTACTTATTATCAACATCGCTCCATGGCATCGCTCATGACTTTTCAGAACTCGGCAACACTGTGAACTTATCGTGAAATTCATAGAACTAAATAAACTAAATTACTTACAAAAACCTCATTAAAACGCTAAGCTCAAAACTGGTATTTAAAACATACCTTAAACTTTAATAAAATTGTTCTAAGTTAACAGTTTACACAACATATTTAATAAAATTTGTTAAATAATGTGAACAATTTTTTTGGTTAATACTTGGTAAATGTTAGTTATGAAAATGGTGTAGACTGGTATGATAGTAGGCAAACAGCTTGGATACAAATACATATAACACGGAGTATTTAACACATTAGCCAATCACGTATTTCCCGGCTATCCCGTTCTTTGTTCTTTCGCTTCATTTCACTAATACACACACTATAGAAATGTAGGCACACCACATTCTCGCGAAAATTACGTGTGATCCTCAAGAGAACGCGAGAACAAGTTTCATAGTCTCATTTGTCGAGAGAATGTGGAAGGCTCTATACAAAAATTAAACATAAATAGGTATTGCGAGGTTATGTAGGTTTCCAAAGGGGGATTTACTTGGCAATCTTGGGTCAAACATGCTTTTTTGAGTAAGTATTGGTAGACAAATACCTTGGGGAATAAAATTTTGTCTCTGGGAATAACACATTAGGGCTAATGCTTAAAATGCTTTACAAATATTTAAAGTATATTGTATGTAATGACAATGCCATGTCGATTCTGGCATAATAAATGTGATAATACGGCCTTTATTCTTGTTTCAATTCAAAATATTACACTTCCCGAAGTTGTTTGTGATAAAATAAATTATGTAATAGGTAGGTTTAACATACTTGGGGCAAGTTGCGAAAACAGTAGGTATAATTTTATCTGCTATTTGGGTTTAATTTTCAAAACTCAATCTAGAACTGAATCCTGAGTGAGGACATCCTAGTTGTTTGCCCACTGATAATGTAAGTAAATGTAATTGTGGAAATGACTAGTTTATTTTGTATGAATCATTCTTCAAACTGCACTATGCAGTGCACATAAGTTGTCAATGAATATTTTCTATTTAGAATTTTAAAGTTAACAAATTATTATAATAACAAAATAGGCACAAATTGTTTTACATGTATGAAAACATACATAATCTTAGAGTAGACCAAATTTTTATAAAATAATTTTTATTTGTTATTAAATAGGATTATTTTATAATTTTCTTCTTCAATAACCTGAAACATTATCTTTGTTGCTACAATTATAAGAAAAAGCCAGTTATTATTATTATTTTAAAGCAAAAGTTGATCTAAGATACGCGATTTGATTAAAGTTTGACACAATAGGACTTCGAAAACGTTTGTAAATATTAGGCAATTTATAAACAACCGATTCTTTGGTTGTAAAATATTGTTCGTGTAACAAAAACATAAAACTGTCCTGTATTTTAAAACACAATGCGTTCTAAACGAGAAATAGTCTTTCAGGGCGTCATTTAATATTGTTGTTTATAAGTAAATTAAACGATTGAATGAAATAAAACAGTAATACGAAATGGCTACCTTTTCATTTAGCTTTTGTCGGTTGGCTTGTTAACAGCACCTGTTAGACTAGATTATACTGTAGTTTCTACCTAGCATTATCTAGAAGCTTATGATACAGCTGCCCTTAACATATATAAATTTTTCACACTAAAATTAATAATAACCGTTACATTTCAGTGGTAAAATATTACCAATGCTAACCACAAATTGTGGCGATTACATTCCCAAGTTAATCAATCAAAATCTTTACTTTATACTTAGGTTTTTTTTAAATACTAGATTATGTATTAGATTACGAACCTTTTAAGATTATGCCATATATTGATAACATTTTTTTGTCAAAGAACAATTAGGCTAACTCCTTTATTTTCAAAGGGCATCAATAGTTGGAATGTTCTCGAAATGTTTAGACAAATCGTAAATAAAAATAACACACCCAGCTGCCTTTCCTCTTAAGGCTGAAACTGACGGGGGTAGTGTTACACGACTGCCCCTCTCACTATAAATTGAAAGGAAATTGGGTGGGGGCTCATTCTCCTAGCTGAATGGACACCTGCCTGCTTGGGACATGACCAACAACTACCAGGCCAAGTTTGCGGCGTTAGCGACACTATACGTACGAGTATTTCTTAGGTAGAAGACCGAGAGCGCAAAATTGTTCTATTATTTTGAAGAATTAAATTATAATTTCGAGTTTACTCCTTAAGGATCGATTTTCATATAAGACCCCCGCGCCACGATATTAAAATATTATGAGGGGTGAAATGAATACAAGCGATAACTCAATAGCGTTGCGTTTTTCTGTGCAACGTACCTTACGCACCTTTCACTTCGTACTCAAGGAGTAAACTCCAATCGTGCGTCGGAGCTGACACGTTTTTATGAATAAAAAGTGCCACGTATCTAAGAACGATTTATCTAAATATTTCGAAAATAGGATGCAAGATTGGTGACTTTCGGAAATGAAGACAAAAAATACCTTATTATTAAATTATTTTTAATTCACTTTAATACTTTTCTCGACGAGAATTTTGGTGAAGTTACAGTTTTACGTCCCTTATCAAAAATATTTCTACGTTCTATTTTTTAACTTTTATTCTGTGCGTGTTTACTATACTGATTTATGACATGTAAAATAAATAAATAAAGCTTCATGGACGTTCGTTTTGCATGATAGTGGTAAAGCTATATTTCTAATTTTGATTTATTTGGATGGAATAATGATATGAATCGCTTTCTGATAATGATGACGGGTGATAGAAAAGGACAAGAAAACGTATTTTGTCCATAGGCTTTATTCCTGAGTAAATAGGAATCGATATTCTACAGTCAATGACAATGTCTTGCATTTGACGTCGTAGCAAAGAACAATGCTCAGTCGTGAACTATAATTTTGTATCATTTTTCTAGGTTTCGACATATAAAAGTAAAACACTAGTTCTTAAGTAACTCTTAATATTTTTTTTAAACCCCATTTTATAAGCCCGGCCTTACGCATGTATGTAAGTTTTGCTCGCATAAGTGTCTAAGGTTAAGCTCGTACTATGATTGTCAATACCGGACAGGATATCCAGATTGAGCTTTGGAAATTTCAAAGTTTATGTTTGAAGTAACATGACATCTAGACCGTAATCATTATTAGATATATTTTAGTGCTTGGCTCAAATCTTTATATCTCAAAATCCTACCTCAATTTTTTTGATCCTGAACAAAAATGTATAGGGGAAAGGTTTCCTAAGCTAAAGAGACTTATCCTTTCACAGCTGAGTCCGGTATTGCAAAGTCGTAGTTCGTAGCGTGCGCTTGGTCTTAGAAGTTTACTCGACCAAAACTTACAAGTGTGGCCAGGCTAAATTATGTTAAAAATTCTAAAAAACAATTCCTTTTTTAGTTCTTGACTGAACACGTTTTCAAAGTAATCTCCAGATAATTCTTATATTCTAAAATTAAACATTTAAACAAAACAGACGCAACAAACTCTCATGCAAATAAAACAAACGTTGCCTGATATGGTTAATTTGAGACTTAATAACGATATAAAAATCATAGATAGATAAATACTAATCTAATAAAATGCTTTTACTATAGTCTATGCGATGTTAACACAAAATAACCGTTATTTTTAACTAGTAAAAAGTCACTTGTAAATATAAACACTATCATTCCAAATTTGAATCGTCTAACTTCGCTATACTGTCACAAGGCACGTATCGACCTCTATGATACGTTGAAAAAATATTTCTCTGTTTCAAACAACTGTGTAACAATAACGTTCTGTTCTATTAATACTAATCTAAAAAGTTTGTATGCACTTTGCAAACGATCTTTGGCGTTTGGATTAAAATGACAGTTGTCATTTTTACACGTGGCAACATCGCTTATTTCATCCACCGCCCTATATGGAACACTCGTCACTATCGCGGGCGTAGTCGTCGTCCTCCTCCTCCTGGGATCGAGGCTTGCTCTTCTTTACTTTACTGGAGACCACTCCAGTGTTGACTTTACTAAAGAGGCTGCTTCGATTCAATCTCGATATTTCCCTCTGGGGACTGAGCCGTTCCGCAATCGCTCTTTCATAATTGTCCGAGATCTTATTTACTCCGTTCACTGGGCTGGTTACAGGTGACTTAGATTTCGCTGGTGAGGTTATAGATGTTTGGCAGTCTCCATTCTTGTCAAACAGTGCTCCACTAGTCGCAGCGGTATATGAAGGAGGGTCCTTCGCTCGGGCTCCTCCGGTCGGAACCAATAGCTGAGAGTACAGGAAGCTGTTGTTCCCAAAACCCGCGTATCTATTATCCATTTTTCCGTTCACCATCATTAGACTGACTGGTTTCTCTGGTGGTATGGGTTTTTCTGGTAATTTCTTGTCGGATATCCCATTTTTGGTTGCGGGTTGGTTGTGCGGAGTGTTGGTCCATCTGTCGTTGCCTAGGGAGTAGATGGAACTTAGGTTGACGAAGCCAGGTGCCGTGGAGGTGGCAGGGTGAAGTCTCAAAGGCGTCACTTGACAGGCCAAGGGCTCCCTCGCCTTAGTCGTGGCCACACTCGTTACACTCTCGCTTAACGTCGACTCCTCCACGCTCGAATCTTCAACTACTTCGGTATTGGTGATGTCGTCCATATTAGGTGATAAACAGTCCTCGTCTGTTTCATCGTATGAGCTGTAATTTCGTAATATATAAATAAGAAAATGCATAAATGAGCACGTAAGTTCCTATGAAATACATATGTACTGAATGCAAAAGACTCAAAAGTTCTTTGTTGTTAGTGTTGCTACATGCCATATGCCGATGTAGATGTTAATAAACAGAAAGCGTAAATTGATTGTATAAAGAGTATTGAATATGCATACATATGTACAGTATAATAGAGATAAATTCATCAGTAAGGCAGACAAAGACTTTCAAGCCAAGTCAGTAGCGAAGAGTTTTACAAGATGTACATGTGTTTTGTCTTTATTAGAGTTATGGATGAATTATAATTCACACTCTTTGAGTGCAAATGTTCGGTAAGCGGGAGAAATGCGAGTCCTGAGAGTAATTCATGTACAAGATCAACTCATTCAAGCTCATCTCTCAAGCGATTCGGAGAGACATTCTTTTATTATAATATAAAGTCAGTGCAACAAAAGAACAATACGTTACAGACACTGCAATTCAAGAACACATCCTTACCCTATCATAGCCAGTTCTGTCTTCCTCCCTGATGAAAGAAATTCAACAATATACTTGTAGTGAACATAAAAGTAGGACAGAAAAGAAATTAAAATATAATAATACAAATACATAAATATAATAACTGATGTAGTAAAAATAGAATATGTATATTATAACTAAAAGGTTTCACTACTTGTGACTAGTGTTAAAGTTGATGAAAATAAGTAAGTGATGAAGTTTTGTAGAATTATTCACCAGGTTTAATTCTATATGTGTTGCATTCAGAACATATCAGAGAGTGATAGCATCTATTATTTTAAAAGACTTGTGTCGATTTCATACGCAAACACATACCTAAAACAAGGACTTAGGATTTTCCAAATATGCATACGGAAATTATAGGACACCAAAAATAGGAAAGGTAAAAATTTTGATATTTTACAACCACTTTTTGTCCGTTGTTTGTCTGTTTATCTAAGGATCAGAAGGCTAGAGAATAATTTAAAATTCTTTTATCCCGGGATTGGTGTTTGTGACGTAATTTTCAAAAAGCTTAAGTCGCATAAGCTAGTATTTTTCCAATACGAAGTTCTCGTAGTAAGAAGGGCAGAGTGCATATCGCAAGCAAGGCGCCTGTGGTCGGATATTCTGTGCACTAATCACAAAATGCATCAAAAATGCTCCACTTTTTCTTATCTAGTGCATCGGAGACACAAAGGACACAAGGCAATAAAGTGTCTTAGATAGTTCTACTTTACCACATTAGAATATATACTTTATTTGTATAATTTGAATCCGTTAAGTCCACTAGATCTGCACAACTCATAGAACCGATTCATACAGCTCTTTTTCTCTGATTCTTTCATTAACTTATACAGTTGCCTGTGTGTGAAACAAACGTGTTAATAATATACATAATACGATATCGATATTAAAATTAATAAATTTGAACTTACATTTGATCCTGTGCGTCGCTGCCGCCCTCTTCGGCGACCAACAGCTCGTATTCTTCCGCTGCGAATCTGTCCCATTCAGACATCTGAAAGAGCATTTATTACGTTGCATTATGTACTAAATCACAATGTAATAAATCTTTGAAATTATTGTCATACTGTAACGGTCTCATTGGAATTCGGACGTATTTATTATGAAAAGGATTCCTAATATTTTCAAATCGAGAATGAAGCAACTGTTGATATGCCTAGTCTTCATTGTGTAAAAAAAAATTATAATATGGTGTGAAAATATTATTCTGTGAGCTACATAATATACAGATTTAATAATTCATGTTACGTGTTTCCTACGTTTGAACGATTCCGGGGTACATGCAAAGCGAGGCTCGTCGTCGGGGCCGTTATAATACATAGGAGTGAAAACACTTAAATATACGATTTTCATAAAAGTGTTTACTAGAAACTTCTAGATACCTATAGAACCTAATTTATTTTCTAGATTTAGTTAATTGGCACTATCGCATTCAGCGCATTGATTCTTAAAATGGCGGCAATTAACCAGGTTTTATTTATACTTGTATGCACAGGTATATATAAATTCATACCCAGTGTTAAAATTTGTCTAATTTTTTTTTACAAGGATAAAACAAATATTTAAAGTAATAATATTTCACCAAACATTACAATTTATCCACAGACCGAGGGCCGAATATTACGAATTATAAGGGACCTACCATTTGCCTACAGAATTTTAAAAAGGAAATATTATGCCGTAACTTAGCTGGTATTTGATTTATTTACCCGAAAACATCCAAGTGTATAAGAAGCTATTCACTATATTTGAACAAATAAGGAAAATAGCGCAAGTAGCAATTCCGTCGACCTCAAGGTTTTTAATGACCCTTTAAGGAACTCAAATAAGTTCTTTGCTAGCTAATTAAGTCTATGTGCAGATGGCATGTTTGTAATAAATGCGAATCCTCAAATATTTGATCAAATACAGCGCTACCGTTGTACAAATACACTTTGCAAAGTGAAGTACCGCCATTATAATATCATTTAAGAGAGCATTTATGTTTAAAAAACCAAACCTACCTCACAATCGGAATCGCGTTGTGTCGCAAACGGATCTCTTTGTTCGTGATCTAAATACTTCTCTAAATTGAAGAACGTGTCGAAGAATATCGGTGTCAGCTTGCATTTCTTAAGATCGGTTAGCGTTATTTTACCTTCTATCGCAGGGTGCACCATGTCTAACATCTGTCAAAACACAATTATCCTGTTCAGAAATCGTCTAGAATCACAAAATAGTCACCATCCCAGCGTTAAATGCCAGGTACGTTCGCAGTGTCTGCTTCGGAGCCCGGGGTCCGCTTTCCTATTTCTATTTGTCCACTTCATGGGAACTTCGGCTTTCCTTACTGATTGTCCATTAGCACACATGTCATTACGATGTCGAATCAGTATTTATTAGACCTAATCCTTAACACGATTAAGGAAAAGAAGACAACGCAAAGAAGGAAAGTGGAATATCCAAGAACAATCGGGGTTTAATGCTAGGATGATGATGATGATTATAATTATCCCTTACGACGTTAAACTATCATTTCTTGGGCCTACCCTTTGCTATCGGGACTTAGTGGATGCGGGATGCTTAAATATCTGCGCCGCACATAACTTTTTAGCCAGCGGCGGCGCAAAGCGTAGGCGACGTAGGCCATCGCCTACGGCCTCGCACCTCGAAGACAGGACGAGTATAACCTGACATAACGTCTAGAGCGAGAACTAATTGTTTTGTCTTCTGACAATATTATATTATACCTGTAGTCAAGGTCAGTGAATCATAAACAAAGCGAATTTATCCATGCTATTGTAATTTCAACGTTGATCCGGGCCTAAAATCCGCAAAAAAAACTAAATACGCATGTAACAATACCTAGTTGCACGTGAGCGGTGATTTTTAAAGTTTAGCAAAGATGTCTAGTGGAATTCGAAGTAAAAATCTTTTCGTTATAATTGGACGATATTTACCAAAGAACAGCCGACATGATGATAGCTTCTTTTAATCAAATAATTGTTCTGTTAACTATCACAAGGTGTTAAAGCTCTTGCTTACAATCTCTTGGCTATGTTGACAAAATGTCTACGTCGTAACTAAAGCAACTTGATACTTGCACGATGTTTAATGTCGTACTAAAAAGCACTAGTAAGTATCGAAATTACTCTTGATCTAATATCGGGGTTGCTAGAATTTAGACAAATTTGGCGCCCTAATATTTTCTACTTTATTTTGCCAACCTGTAATTCTTTTGTCGCATTTAAAATGTCGAAAATTTTTATTCGTCGTATAACAATAATCCGTGCTCGTACCAAATTCTTTTTTATTTCGGCCAGCGACATCCGCGGTAGCTATTACGGCGAACCACCGCCGCGGTCAGTGCCAGTAGTTAGTTTCAATTGTTTTTCAAAAGCATCATGGGCCTCGCAAAATGTATGTTGCCCACATGAAATTTGAAATTTAGGTCTTGCTCCTCCACTGCCTGAAGCTGCTAAACAGGTAGTGATCCACCTAACGGAAATTGGTTACCGTCGCCAACACATGTTTAAAAGACTAGAGGTGATGCAAAGGCTATATATATATACTTGCCTTTAGGATAGGATAGAGAAGATGAGACAGAGAGAGTGGGATAGAAGGGATTGGATAGGAGGAATAGGACCTTGGATGGGATGAGAACTATTCGGTCTCCGTAAATAAACAATATTTCGTAGAATCAACTAAGTATATTAATATTTGGCCATATACGTTATAATAGGCTCGGTCGCACGTTTTAGCAGAACGGACGGCATTAATTCCACGTTTATTCTAAACGAATTGGCTGGATCCATACAAAAGAAAACTGAATGTACAGATTTCATTACAATAATTATTATCTTTCACAAACAGCAAATAGTATAGGTAAATCAGCTTCGAGAAGTTTTTGCGTTTGTAGTAGTATTTGTATATTTACAGGAATTCTAAACTTGAAATTAAAAATTCCTTGTACAATCAGCAAAAAGTGGTTCGTTACATTTTGAAGAAGAAAATATATTTATAATCAAAAGTCAATGGTGAAAGTTAAATAAATAATAATTATTTACATTGCTAATTGTTGTGAGGTGTGACTTTTGGTTTTAGATTGATAATTAATGAATAATTGATTTTATCTGTGGTTCATTCTTGTTATTTGTTATTCAGTGTTATTATTTATTGCTAATTGTTGTTATTTGATATTAAATTTATTATTTAAAAATTATTCTGATGTTGAAACGTGGTCGAGGTAAGCCTCTTTAGTTTGGGAAGTAAAACCTCTTTAGCTTGGGAAGTCAAAAACTTCCCAAACTAAAGGGGTTTTGTATAATTTGTACAAATATTTCGAAAATGAGTGCAATAGCAATCCGAGCAGTATTATGATTCCCGCCAGGAACATCATTGACTTCCATCGGAAAGGTGCTATCAGAAAGCAAATGTTATTTTTAGTTTTTCTTCTAATTTTGGAGACGCAATCACGCAATCTCCGCGGGTAGGGGTTATGCGTTCAATGTATGGCCATCCCTTATTCCCCAATTAAGAACTGGTGCCCGGAGAATATAGAACCTTGCACTTACCTCGCAGCCAGCCACCAGCCCACCACAGCGCTGGTTCAGGGGGTCTGCCGTTACTTTCTCACGTGGCGATGCAGGTGGCAAAGTCCTTCAACACGAGCCCCGGGGCGCAAGGGACGCAAATACACTGACCACTTAAATTTATTTAAGGTTGAGGCGAATGTCCTTGTATTAACTACTGGACGCGGAAATCTTCGATAGCAAATTTTTGTATTTGTAAAGGCGGGTGCGATACCAATTACGTGCGTCGCGGTAGCGTGGTGTTTGGCAACGTACTGGCCCACGCGCAGCGCGAGCGGCGGCAACATGCGGGGTTGCAAGACGCTATAAACCCAAGACACAATTGGTAATTGGGAAATAAGTGGCGCCAACAAATTTATTATTAAAAATTATGTTTAATATTAATATTTATTATTTTAATATCGTTTAATATTAAGTATCTGTCTATAAAAGTATATAAAAAGTATTAGTTTATTTATTTATTTATGTGCTCACCGTACACTACTACAAACGCAAAAACGCCTCGAAGCTAATGTACCTGTAACATGGTGACAGTCAAATTAACTTAGACACTCGTTACCATCTTACAAAATACTGAAGCCTGCTAGATTTTGTACGAGAATAGCAAGTTATGAAGTCACAAATTAAAAGAGTCAAATAGTGTATTTGTTTAATAGCTACATAGAAAGTATATTTTTTTGTAAAATTAAAATTAATAGGGGAAATACCAAAATGTATGTCAATGATCCTAACCTAAAATTTGTTCTCTTTCGGCGCTGCCATTGTCGTGACTACATTTTATGAAGTTGTAAAAAACGTGTGGTTGGATAAATAAATCTTAACTATCAAATATATCATATCAGCCTTTTCATTAACAGTATTAACTGCTGTTTAATCAGTTATTATTATTTTTTTGCTATGATTTTTCGTATCGTATCGATCGATATGAAGTATCGCTCTTTTATATGAAATAATTATAGAATTTATTGTAACATGTGCCAGTTACCCAAGAAACAATTTTATATGTTATTTGAATAACAATATTAAATTTTTATTTGCTTCTTGGGTAGCTCTGTTTGAACACCTTTACATCAAGGATTTGTTTTCAGCTTTGTATAATGGTGTTGTTATTTTAGGAACAGTTGGAAAGTTAACTTACTAACAGACGACATTTCCTGTTACAATTTTAACGTCTTTCTTTTAATACACATATCCGGTGTCCTATTACGTATACAACACAAAAACGGCGTCGGAAACGAGACATAATTGGCAGCCTATATAAATAAACATGGTGACTTGCATCATGGAAAAAGAATACTTCTTCCATACTTGCGTATACTAGAGCTTTTTCTTTGCATTATAAAGCTTCCTAACCGCCCATTCACACTTGTCAGGTGTCGGGTCCGCCAATTACTCGGTTGGTTAAACACTTACCCGACACCGTTTGTTTGTCGGCATCGACAGGAAATGTTGGGTGTTTTGCCAAGCGTCTACGTCCGTAAAAAGATCGTGTCGGATCTTGCTAGCTTATGAGTAAGTGTGATGCTGTTCACACTTATCGGACGTCGGGTCCGGCAAAACTCTCCTGTTCCCCTTTTCCTCCGCCGTCTCTACCGCAGATCGCGGCTCTAGTTTGCATCGGTTCCGACAACCGACATTCGATTTATTTTAGCGTTATATAGACTATATTATTGAAGTTTCAAAAACATCATTATTCTTTCGCCAAGTGCCCCCTAATTATGTTTACCCCATTTTTCCTATTTTTGTTAGATAAAGGGACGAAAAAATTCCAAACGAGAAACAATTATCATTTTAATTTTTTTTTCAAAAAGTTCGCTTTTTCACTTATACTCGATTAGAATACAGCGCCCGACATCCGACAAGTGCGAACAAGTTGCCGTTTACATTATATCCACTTCCGGTCCTAACCAGTCCTAAGAGCTGTAATCAATTAATATTTCCAGCATAGCTCTACCACGTCAAAACATACGTATGTAAAGGCGTTACGTAGACCGCGCTTCCGGGTTGTAAGGTATTCAGGTTTATTTAGTTGATTTTAATTTTTTATAAGCTTTTAAACGGATGTAGATATTTGTAGGATTTGGATAAAAAGAAATTAACATTAAAAATGTAGGGTTAAGCGTACGTATGGCCTCTAATACCGCACTGGCGTGCGTCTGTGCTGTGAGTGGCCGGTAAGTATAAGAGCTGACTTGTAACCGTTGAAAGTTGAACCGAATTAAATTTTATAGAGAAAGTGTGAATTCAGTTCGCACACGACAACTTGTTTAATAGACGATTGACTCTTCCAATACTCTCGTTCCATAATTAGGATATAATTACCTGACATAAGCAGTCATTGAACGGTAGCGTTTCAATACCGATCGCCTCCATTCTTTGCATCTGTTCCTCATAGAAGTATTCTAACTCGTACATAGAAATAAAGCCGTCGCCATCCAGATCCATGCACCTGGAAGTAAAAATGATAAAAATAATTAAATGCAATTTGCACCTTTTAAATGTAAAGATATTTGAGATTTCGTTCACCAAAAACAAATTTAGTTGTATATTCTAATTCACAAAGATCAAAACAAATCTCTTCCAATGTCTTTGCTTAATGCACGCTAACTTAAGTTTATTTCTATTTCCAGTTTTTTTTATTATATCGGTAGACAAATACACACATTGTATATTGGCAAAGTAAAAAAATTAAGTTTAACGTTTAGTTTAAAGGATAATTCTGGGATCGATCGCAGACACCCAGACCATAGTATACAACAGAAAGTTCGTTTACGAATTATATTACAATAAAACTAGATCTTAAAAGTTCAGTAGCCGTGATCAGGGTTACTGAAAAATGGCTGGAAAGTCGGAATAATGAAATCGGTTAAAAATCAAATAAAATACCGCGCCTAATACCGTTAAAACTAGTCGCGAAAGCAGAGAATTTTGTTATGTCAAGAATTCGGGACGCGTGCCTTCCAGTGAGTTTGGTGGGACACTCGACCAAAAGAGGCCGTGGTTCGATCTGATGTTCACATAAACACAGAAAATTGGAGTGTAATTAATCTTCTCGATAATTTTAAAGTAAAAAGCTTTCCACCGGATATACCTTTCAGTTAACTTGTCAAAGTGTCAACAGATCAGTGTGGAAAAGGGCGCGCATTCGCAGACGACAGTTAATAATTTATTTGCGAAAGTTTCAAGTTCAGGTGTTCGAAAATAATTCAGACTAACTTATGAATATTTTAATTGCATATCTGAATGGGTCTTTTGCTACTATATTATAAATTAATAACAATATAAAAGATCTGTGCTGTACTTATTAATAAAATCCATTTGTCTAATATTCCGCGGGGTTTATTAGATTATGTACATACTTTAAATAAAAAAATCTAATAAGATATCTCTTGTAAAGAGGTAACAAATGAATATTCAAATAAAAGTGGGTACCATTATATAAAAATGCTATTTACCAAGTTCGGTTGTGTTAATTTGGTTTTTGCGGTAAAAAAATATTTTTACCTCCGCACTCGAAAGTATGTACTGAAAGGGTACGGAACTCGAGTCCGTAGAGTAATTAATAAAAAAAAAAGTATGTACTGTACAGATTTCATAAAATTTAGTTTTATTTAAAAAAATACTAACATTCAAGCAAACTTACTTTCATTCATAAATAATACAATTTAATTAAAAGTTTTTGAAGAGACACTATTTGGTGTTACCAAAGTATCAGTATATTAAATTAGTAATACATGTGTACGGTATTATTACCTCACTTATTCTGAAAGCTTAAAAACAACTCGTACATTACTGTTGTATTATTTTCAGTAACATATTAAATATACACATATACACACACACACACATATATATATATATATATGACGCGGGTGTAATGCCCTAGTATTTGTTTTATTAATTAATTGTTGTGCCGTGAACTAATTTGAAATTTAAATTTTGATAACATTAGAAATATTTTTATATTATAAAACTGTATAATATGGAAATACTTAATTTCTGAAATAAATGAATTTTATTATTATACACATATATATTTATTTATATTCTTTTATATTTTTTTATATATATATATATATATATATATATATATATATATATATATATATATATATATATATATATATATATATTATTATTATTATTATATTCAAATGCTTAACAGTTATTTGAAATTAATAACATACCTAGTCTTGCCATAAATATTGTAACAAAGAAAACTTTTATTTTCTATTGCAAATAACATTTATAAGTTTTACAGTGTGTTACTTTAATACATAAATATAAAACAATTTAAAATATAAAAAGCTTATTCGAAGTGGTCTCCATTGGCTGCAATACAGTCCTTTAAACGTTGAGGTCAGTTATCAATAGAAGCACGCACTCTTTCCATGGGAAAATTCTTCACTGCCAATCATATGGATTAGGTCCCTAAAACATTAGAGACTCCAAATTATCATGGCGTTTAGAGCAAGCCGTTCACTTTAAAACTGACCATAAATCATAATCCAGCGGATTAAGATCGGGACTAGACGACGGCCAGTCTTCAGCTGTGATGAAGTCCGAAACGTTCGTTTCCAACCAAGACTGCGTGGACCGAGCTTTATGACCCGGCGCCGAGTCTTGCTGGAAGGACCATTCTTGGTTATTGAAGATGGTGTTGTTAAGGGGCTTAACTACCTTCTCAAGAATGGTTTCTTGATACACTTGTGCCGATGTTTTGATACCTTTTTCACAAAAATATGGCTGAGTCACTCCCTCATAACTAACACCACACCAAACCATCACTGCAGACGGATAATGCCCACGTTGCACTCTATCGACTAATTGAGAAGCTTCCTTAGAGCTTTGAGCATAAATACGGTCATTTTGTTTGTTAAAATGTTGCTCAATTGTAAAAAAATTCTCATCGGTAAACAAATATTTTCTGTGACCTCCCTTTGCGTACCGCTTCAGTAGTTGTTTCGATTTTACCACCCTATTATTTTTTAAATTATAAGTTAAGAAATGACCAGTGCATCTTTTATAGGCTGCAAGTCCTAAGTCATGTTTTAAAATACGCGACATGGTTCTAGGTGATATCTTCATCTCCCGAGATAAAACCTTTTGCTTTCGGACAGGATTTCTTCGAATTCTTTCCCTTACTGCTTTGACCACCTTTTTCGTACGAACACTACGTGGACGGCCAGATCTTTTTCTGTCACAAACAGAGGAGGTCTCATTGTACCTATTAATAGCCCGGTACACAAACATTTGACTAATACCAAGCGTATGGAGAGTTTTAAAAATTGCATTTGGCTCCATAACTACTTTGTGTAATGCAATCACAGCGATTCGGTTCTCTTTATCGCCCCACTCCATTTTAATATCGCAAAATGTTGTACAATGTATTGGCGCCAAAATGTGAAAACACAATGAACAATCATATAAAAATGACAGATTCCAAATTGAAATGTAATATTTTGTTTCTTTTTAATTGTAACAGTATTTATGGCCAGACTATGTATATGTGAGGAAAGTTGCAATGTTCTTTCTTCATGCATGAACAACGCATGCATATACGACGCAATGAGCTTCAAAGCTTATAAAGTTGACAGCTATTGTTTTGACAGTTTAATGAATACAGCTTCAATCAATATTTGAATATAGCTAAAAATAGTATGGTTTTGATGTTTATAAATATTAAAATAACCGGATATTAAATCGAGTACATCATTATTATCATCTACAGTAAGGTATAAGGTTAATAATTTTTTAAATTGGTACTTGATTTTATGCTGTTTGGTCCAAATATCGTACAGCTTTACTGGGGTTTTTGGGTAGATCGCTGTCATGAAAAGGCGCTCGAGTCTGGGTTCAAGTTACCCGAGGAGTTCCCTAGTGGACACTATTAAATGTAGATATCATGTAAAATATATAGGAGAGGCCGATGAGACACATGTGACTAAATCTGTAATAAAGATCTGAAAAGTATGTGTCAATCCGCTCACAATAAATGGGTAAAATTCAAATATTGCCCCAGCCTACAACCTTAACCGCGACACTGTCAAGAGCTGCTATTGCAGCAAGAAGAAGCTATAACATAAGTACAAACCCACCTGAACCAATATTCAATAGCAGTCGGATGTGTCTTGTCTTCCTCAGCGAGCAGAAACCACACGAACTCCGTGTAAGACATCCTCGGCTCTCCGTCAGGCGTCAGTCTGTTCTGATTCCCTCTCGTCACACAACCCGATAACACTCGTTCGATCATTCGGCTTGACAATGCTGGAAATTACAGAAGTAAATACACACGGCTTTATCCATTGTTTATTTTAAGTAACTTAAGTTCGGAGGGCTTAAAGAGGCTGCTTTTGGAAAATCGTTTAATGAACTTGACACGTGTCTAGATATACTGGTAGATAGTAAGACAGACATATATAATAGCAGCCCGTTAGGTCAGAAAACTGCCTAAGTAGTGCATGCGTTCCGGCCAGGATCGAACCGCGCCCTTTGAGTATAGGACGCGTGCGCTAGCCATTACGCTTCCACGACTTCAGCTGGAGACAGCAGAAGACAGATATGCTGATAGTATAAGATTCCACTTTATTTAGATACTTTTTATGTTCGTCATTTAAAGCTGCTAAAGCGACGAATTTAGGCCTTCTAATACCTCCGACCTCTGAAAGGTCTGATTAAAAAAATAATCGTATAAGTGATTGTACTCGTCAGGTCTGGAGGGAGTGATTCACAATGTTAAAATTAATGCTATTAGACTGTAAAGCCTGTCAAAGATCTTGTTTTTCATTAAAACTAGCTTGTAAAGTTTTAAGTGCGGTATTTTGTTTGATGTTTATTCCGACGTTTCGGCCACTTTTCAGTAGCCGTGAATACCGCGCCTAAAACCGTGAAAATTTAGTTTTGATTATTATTTTTATTGCAGGAGTTCAGCAGACAGGCAGACGGCCCACCTGATGTAAAACGGTTAGCATCACCTATAGAAAATTGTAAACATCAAAGGTGCTGCCAATGTGCTGCTGCTCTCTAAAGGGAAACTGGAACCTGGTCAATAATGCTGGAACACAACCCAAGGTTGTTATGGCGCTGTACTCTAGACCAGGGGTGATATCCATCCCGAAGGGCAAACACCTTACCACTTGGCAAAATTATAGTCGCGAGAACTTAAGAAAATACTATCTTGCTTTAAATTTAGCTCTATCTCTGCATCATTTTATCAAAATAGGAGTGTTTTATGAATACCCATGGATAATCAGTGAAGTAGTGTGAGACTGGCGATGAGTGACCCACAAAACTAAACCATGCCGATATTATGGTGGGACATAAATTGCGATCTTGGCAGGTATAACGAGTCGCAATTAAAAGATACAAGTACATAACCAACTTACTACAACAGCTTTCAGTTCTAAACAAACATCGAGGAATTGGTAATCTTTTTAACAAGAAAAGTTTTCTCTCCCCATAACAAAAAAACAAGAACAGAAAATCTTCGCTTTCGTATTGCACGCGCAGTTTTTGGAAGTAATTATTGTGCAAATAACTCGTCATAGAAGCGTATTTCTTTTTATTAGTATACAAATACTTTATATTTACAAACCATTTCGCAGAAATAAGAATTTTCGTAATGTTTTAAGAATAAAATTAATTGGTTTGATGTTGTTATAAGCCGTTGTATAAAGGTTATAACGTGGGTTTGAATCTTGTCTGTTTTACTAACTTCCAGTCGGAAATGAATTTTTATTTATGTTTTAGAACATCGAATGGTTATAAAATCGTCTCTAAATTTGATTTTGCCAAAACAAAATCTTCATTAGAATAATGGAACGTTCAACTTTACACACTGATATTGTAAGTCTCCGTCCATTTATATGCATATTTTCACTTTTCTCCGTCCATATCTAGGTGGTTACTCCGATTTCTATACCGTATTCTGTTTTATATGTGAACCCATCTTTGGAACTTTAGACCGGATTGGGCTTATTCAATTAAAGACGGATTTGGCACTGACTGCCAGGAGGTTATTGGAAATTTTACCCAATAAATTGCTAGTGGTTTTATAAGGAATATGAGAAATATTAGTGCGCTTTCGAATAATGAATTAATTTCAAATAATAAATCGTGACAGCTTAGTGGCTGAATCTTATTCGCCTCTTAGGGAATTTCTGATCAAATTATGTATATTTTAACAATTATTCCTTAAATGAACAATAATAATAACATTTTCTCATAAAGTAAATCAGTGTTAATCTGAATGAGCTGCCAGTACAACAAATAACTAAGCCGCTCACGTCTATGTTGGAAATGCGTTGTACAACACTCAGGTAAGGAAAGCAATGTTTGTACTGTCTTACTTTTTTTACTTGTAGGTCGACGTCCTAACATTTTTTTTATTATTTACATCTTCGACTATTATTTCTAAATAAACTGGCGTTATGGACTGGGCTATTCAAAAATCAAAGGTTTTTGATATGCACGACGATGTTTTACTTCATATTCGGCACGTAGTTGTAGAAGTTATATGTGAATAAGATTACAAATACTGTCCAATAGGTGTATCCTAATTTTAAACATAACGTAATTGGAAAAAATATTGCGTTATACAATGAGATATCACGATTTTATTAATGAAATTAATGCTTATAAATGGGTTATTTATAAGCATTAATTTCATTAATAAAATCGTGTAACTTTTATATCTTATGTAATATAAAAGTTACACGAAGCTCACAGGCTCGTTAAAAAGTATTATTCATAATCCTATTGAGAACTTGCAATATTATGGAATGTTTTTGACGAGCTTGTAAACCTCGCATATCTACATAGTATGAATAACAGGGTAAGTATAAATACTTGTAACATAACAATTTATTTGTTGAAGTGTGTTCAATACAAGCTCACCATGGTCATTGTGCCTCGCGAGGTCATGCCTATCAATGAAGAGGTCGTGATCCCGATCCAACTCCCAGAATTTGCAATAGATGACGTAGAAATGTTCATAACTGGAAATAAAATATTGTAATGTAATAAACCACGAACGAAATGTACTAGGAACGTCAATCGCCTAGTAAAAAAACGATACTCTAAGAAGCTCCTAAACTCCACATGACTAGATTATTTAAAACACATTTTTATACCAAATCTGTCAAAAATCGGAAGTCTTAGACCTTTATTCATAACAGTTATACGAGATTTATAGGTTAAAATAGTGTTCTTCAGAGGCGCATTCAGAATGTGATTATGAATGACATTTTTTTAACTCTATTAACGAGTCTTTTTTTAAGGCTTGAGTACAGCAGACAGACTGACGGCCCAACTGTGATGTAAAGTGGTTACCGTCGCGTATGAACATTTGCACCACTAAAGGTGTTACCAATGTGCTGCCCGACTCGTAAATGAGACTGGAACCTGGCCACTAATGCCGGAACACAACTCACTTACGATAGGACAGAAGGAATGGGATACAATGAATGAGATAGATATTAGACTTAAGGAAAGGGATAAAAGAGATGGAATATCGAAACTCTCACCTCACGAAATACGATTAAATCGAAGGTGCTCTCTTACCGCGAGCATTCGCCTGTAATGTAACATTTATGTTTCGATTTCGAGCATTACGTTACAATACTGCCTCCCTGACTGACGAGCATTTGCCTGTAACGAAAGATTTATGATTCGATTTTGAGTATTTAGTTGAATCCACAATGACAGACGAAGCGGTTGAGTTACAAGTTGTATCAAAATATCACAGATTTTATCATTACAGGTCGTGCATTGTAATGCTTTATTCTCCTCCTTCACTGATGTAATCGGATCTGTAACGTTACATTACAGGCGAATGCTCTTGGTGAGAGAGCACCTCGAGGCTAACCGTTTCACTGCGATTTTCTGTGAGAGCGTGGTATCACACCGATCGAGCCGGTCCTAAAAGCTGAAATCAGTATAATGATTTCAGCTTTTCAGACTTTCGTTTGTTTACTGAACTATCGTCACTTCCAGGATTCCTTTTCTATGGTAATTAATATCAACGATTAAAATAACACACGTTCAGGAAAATAAAAAATATGTAAATTATTCATGTGGCATTCCCCAAGTTCTGAGATAAATATTATTTATCGTTTGATAAGGAAGTATAATTAATGAGCCGTATGTCAAGGTTTGTGGATTGTTTATGAACTTTGTTTTTATTTTACTATACTAAGGTTATATCTCTCTTTCGACTCTCGTAAACATTTTTCAAAGTTAATATTTCATCACTATTCTATTAATTACATTGATTATTATACAAAATCTATAGAGATAAATAAAATTGGAGTGTCTGTTTGCAATCTCAAAATAAAAATGTGAAAAAATTAGGGGAGATAATTCGGACCAGGAGATTCCGAAAATGCAATATTTAGATTTCTTGTCTGTCTATCTGTCTTTCTGGGTGGCTAATCTCTGAAATGGTAGGACCGATTTTGACAGGACTTTCCCTGGTAGGTAGCTGATGTTATAAGGAGTAACTTGGCTAATTTTTTTAGGCTTCCGCAAAAAAACTAAAACCATTTGTTCCAGCTAATCTCTGAAACGGCTGGGCCGACTTTGACGGGACCTTTAATGACGAATAGTTGTTGTTATAAGGAGTATCTTAGGCTACCTCTAAAATTAGAATTCCGCGAAAAAAAAATCAACCCGGGCGAAGTCGCGGACACAGCTAGTTTAATAATAAAAACGCTAAGTAACACATTTGAAAAGAAAATCTTAAACTAAAAGTCATTTACTGTAAAATATAGAAGGCTTTTCAAAATATTCAATAGACCGTTGCGTTTTTAAATTTTATATTGTTATTCATTTGTTTAACCCGAAATATTTGTTGTCCTTTCAGAAGATATAGGTAGGCTTAAGGTAGGCAGGCACAACTTTGAGGGGGAAGCCAATAGGAGGATTCAGCTGGACTGGGCAGCATTCGGTAAGCTTCGTAAAGTCTTCTCGTCGACCATTCCGCAATGCTTGAAGACAAAAGTCTTCGAGCAGTAGGTAGGTAGGCGTTGGATGAGGAAATCAGAGGACAGGGATGAGTGGCACCGTCTTGGGGAGGCCTACGTCCAGCAGTGGTTTGAAAATGGTTGACGACGATTTCAAATATATCTCTTGTTATGAAAGGAAAGCTAGTGGGAATCGATTTGTACGAAATCTTTGCCACTACGGTCTAATTGTCATTCTCAATAAGCTTTTTATTCACTCAAATAGAAATAGTTTCAGAAGGATACAGATTCGAAATTTAATTTACGAAGCCATGTAGCGAAGTCTTTGCGGTCCAATGTTACAAAACGATCCAGAGATTCTATTTAATTATCCTTATCTCTACAATTCCACAAAAAAAAAAAACCACTATTATACCTATTATATTAAACTAGAGTTGCCATACACGCCCGGAATGTTCTGGACATGGCCGGTTATATAGGTTTTTGTTCAGCACGTGGTTTCCAAGCGGTCCGGAATTTTCATAATTTAGGTAAAGAAATAAACAAAAAAAAATATTATTGTATTCCGTGGAGAAGGGATGTCTGCGGCGGGGGAGAAGGAAACGCCCTTCCTCCATTCTGCCAAGGTTTCTTCAAACACACACATACGTAGTAGAGTGTACACGAAAACAAGAAAATCCGAAATCTTGTATTTACTCTGGGATTCTGATTTATTGATCACATTTCATTATTTATTTATTGGTAACTCTAAATTAAGCAAGCTACGAGTAAATTATTCAGGATCATTAAAGTAAGTACCAATTTAGATCGGGGATAAACCCAAATCATTTAATGAAATAAATAACAGTCTGACATTTAAAGGTTAGGTGCTATAAATAGGAATAACAAACTCGCATTACCTAAAGTATTGTGTGACTTGATTGATGTCTTCCTCATCTTCGAGGAGTTGGATTACTTGAAGTAAGTTCGCTCTTCTCAGTTCTGGGATTGATATTCTGCCAGACCAAGATCGGTTGACACAGTAAAATATCCTAGCGATCACCTGAAATTCAACTTTAAAGCTTATTGCTAAATCTAAATAACTAAAATGTAAAGAATAAACTGTTATCATTTGAATATACCCCAACAAAAAAAAAGATTATGTCTGGTGCCCTTCGTCAGAGACATAGTATTATCTATGGCCAGAGACACGAAAAAGAATCTAACTTAAAATGACATTGACATTACGGTCTGTCACTAGATTTTATAGTTTATTTTTAATTTGTATATTTAGTTTAATTGTATAACTATTTGTGTTTTCAAAAAAAAATTGACATTTTTATATAGTTTTTGGCGGCATTTGAATGTCGATGCTTAATCTCACATATTGGGCGCATTCCTCTAGTCGCTCATAACGCCCAAAATGCTCCGTCAGCGTTTCCACATAGCGACCACGGTCGTTATTTATGGTCGTAGCGAGAACGTCACTAATGACGACATTATTTTCGATCACAAAGCGTTCACAACGACCCATGTCAAGAGGTAGCTTGAAGTGGGCGTTGACCACAGATTTTCGAATCAACCAATGACATTTGTGCATTTCGTCGTTAATGACAACATCGCTCCATAATCCGTCCCATTAGAGTTTATGATTGTAACTCCCGCAAGCAAGTGGAACGGGAAAAATCGCAGTCGTGAACGTGGTCGTTGTGAGCTTCATGTGGAACTTAGCCAATGTAGCTATTAACTTGATGTTTGTGTTATCCACAGATTCCAAAAAACTCGTAAAAATCACAAATCGAAATTTTGTTTCCTGATTTGCAACGAATTTAGCACCTGTTTTTTTTATTTTGAAACTTGCAAAATCAATACCGAAGACATAATAAGACACAATTTAAAAAATATAGTGATGTTCAGCTGTAGTTTTCTTTAAAAAATGTATATGTTTATAACAAAGAATTGTGTTGCTATGTTTAAAAAAATATTGTTTCGTAAAATGAGCGTTTTTGAGCCGGCACTACGTCGTCTGTAGTATAATCACGTCCATTTGTTACCATATTTTTTAAAGCAATTTTATTACAAAGACCTCAAATCGCACTTGGTATATTTATCGATAAGGATAATGAGTTATATGAGTGAGCGCAATCTTGTGACGTTGTGCTGATATCACATAGAATCGAAGACCGCTGAAACCTTATTAGCTTTCATCAGTCTTCTTATATCAATATTTTGTATAGAATATTTTTATTTACCTCACAATAACTATCTGAAATAATTTTCTTACCAACCTAATAGATTATTAGCTAAAAAAAATCAAATTTTATTGTATCATTTGCTTGCTATAAATAATATAAATCGCGATGAAAAACTACTTCCTCAAAAGATACTAGTCCCAAGCCTGAAACTTCATAACAAGTTTCATTCACTTGAAACGCGTTGGTTGTAATATTATTCGTTCCGAAGACAACTTTCATTTATTACTTTGTTATGTAACTTCGTCGGCTGAACAAAGTTACACATCCAGGCTTGATTGATGATAGTTGTAGATTTTCATATAAAATTAACATAGGGATACAGTCAGGCGCTAATGGAAATTTTATAAAACCTAATTAAGATTCACCTAAAATGGGTAGTGACTTAAAATTTAATTAGCAGCACTAAATTTAATCTCTCACTATTAGGCTTTATGTTTAGTGGAGTAATGATTGTCTGAGGGAAATTTAGCACGTCGAAGTGCTTACTGATACATTCTTAATTTTATAATTTGTAATAATTTATTTTCTATATTTAATTTAACACAACGCATAATTACATGGTATATCTAGGTACACACGATAGTTCTATAAGTGTGGCTATTCCATATTGCTAGCCATACTATAGTTTCTTATGCCGATATTAGAGGGTTCATTTCTGTCTTTGGATGAATCAACCAGTAATTGATAAACTTATATCATTCAATGTCATTGAATACCGTCATGTCCTTTCAGTTCTGAACCTTTCACGCAAATTGATTCGTCTAATATCAGTATTATTTAATAAAAAAATAATAAACATAATTAGGATACTTATTATAGTAACTTGGGAACATCCCATTTTATTAACTTATTCCACCGAGCGTATACAAGATGGGTTACACTGGAGAAATGTCTAAATCTATTTAATATTTTACAACATCGAAACTTACAGTATGTACATATCTTGAATGAAATTCAGTGGCTTCTTTCAAGAAGGAAAGTCCAGGGTGTGTATCCACCACATCCTGAACCAAGGGAACGAAGTCTTCAGGTGCGAGGGTGTTGCTCTTGCCTCGAGTTAGGACGTACACGAACCTTGAAGCTTGGTCATGGCATTGGGATGTCATCCTGGCAATAAATAATGCACGGTGTTAGATCCAATGTGATTTTTGATTAAAATCAATACAAATTTGGTTTATGACTCAATAACTTATGTTACTTAACGTACGAGTTCATAGATAGATATTTACTATCTACAAAGCAAAAATTATTTGCAGACACCTGAAGTCCAGACTAATTATCTAGACGGTCTTTATCTTATTGCGTTTGATCGATTTTTACATACTACAATATGTAAATATGAAAGCCACTTTTGTATGTTTGTTTGGTCCTTCTTCAAGCCCTTAGGAATGAAAATGAATAATAGAAATGAATGTATTTATTTTAAAATGGAATCTTACTGATTACCTATTGATAGTCACGAGTCTACCACCGCTTCCACAGCAATTTTAGTTACTGTTAAAGGAGAAAAAGCGGTGCAACAAACGGCGCGAATGAATAAATTATAATAAAATTTGCCATATTCGTACCTTTTTTGATAATAATAAGGAACATAGACTATTTATCTTGGAAAATGGAAAATTTACTATGGGATACGGATTTAAAATTGGCACTAAGATACAGAGGGCAAATTTTTTTGCTTGTTTCCATTGTACGTTCCATTTATTTTTGTGTTATATGTAAACTATATCATTGTAGTTTTAAAGAAATCTTTGTCCTTTCTTTCTATCTAAAATTTCATTGACTGTTTCGGGCTGATTGGATGAAAACAAAAAACGAAAAGCGTTTGAGAGTAAGGCCTCAGGTGTGTAAAGATGTATAGTACCTTACCCATGTTAAAAATTATCTCTTATCTAAAGTGAAAATTTCCATTACCTAAACTTTCCTTAGTCGGGATTTTGAGAGTCAAGCTTACATATGTATTCTTTTAATAAAAGTATAAATGCAACTAAATATAAACAGGATGGAACATACTACATGACTCTTATCGGAGTACGTGATCTTTCTGTGTAGGTCGTTTTTTAACGTGTCAAAGAGACTAATTATTCATTATATCACTCTTGTAGTCAGCCTTAACCTTTAAAGTTATCACTTAGATAAAACGGGTTAAAATTAGTCACTTTCGCAGAGTTTTTGTTGTTACGAGGTTTTCCCTGTGCGCTACGGCATATTTCATATTTCCTTGAGTTAGGCAACGCGTTGACAGCGCTCCTGGAATCGAATATCCATAAGTGACGGTAACCACTTTCCACCAGTTGGACCGTCTGCCTGTCTGCTTTTTATTGCGAAGCTGGCAAACAGGCAGACGGCCCACCTAATGGAAAACGATTATCATCACCTATAGACGGTTTCCAGTACCGGGGGCGAAGCCAAGGCGTTGCTAGCCTTCAGGGTGGGATAGAGGAGATAGGATAGGAGGGATTGGATATAGGGTTGCGATAGAGGTTAGACAGGATGGATGGGATAGAAGGAATGCCAGATTTGCATAGA
This sequence comes from Dendrolimus houi, assembly GCA_039645545.1. NCBI lineage: Eukaryota > Metazoa > Arthropoda > Insecta > Lepidoptera > Lasiocampidae > Dendrolimus > Dendrolimus houi. Next base: position 9,074,701 of record CM077121.1, on the reverse strand, counting down.
ACATCCTGTAAGTTAAGTCGCCTGGAAGAGATCGTCCTTTATCCGTGCAGGAATGGAGTAAGGACACAATTTCCTGCGGTAGAGCGGCCTGTCGTAACAGGCGAAAACAAACAAACAACCCACAGCTAGGTGGTAGGGCATTTGCCCGACTGTATGGCTACCACTCCTAGTCTAGAGTATGCCACCATAACAACTTTGCGTTGTGTTCCCGGCATTTGTGATCAGGTTCCAATCTCCCTTTAGAGAGCAGCAGCGCATTTGTAACGCCTTTGCTGTTGCGAATGCCAATAGGTGATGGTAAACTACTTTCCACCAGGTGGGACGTCTGCCTCTTTGCGGAACTCATTAAAAAAAAACGCTCTAAGCGATAAGGCCGCCTATTGTTCTGCCAAAAAATACTGTAATTAATGTGTTGTGTCTGTTATTTTGATTAGCAATAAAGTGTTATATATATTTATCTAAGGGAATGGAAAGGGAAAGATGGGGTAGGCGGAGGGGGCAATGGGCCATGGAAACTCTTATTTGTACGAAACACGATTAGCTTCACGATTAACACCTCACCGTTTGCAAGCTTCAGTTGTTTTTTCATGCAAAATTAGACATTCAACCTTTTGCAGCTAATCTGGACAGGCCTTAAAGTCTGGCATACACCATGCAATTTTTTGGATAATATTTTAGTTAAATTGTGTCTTTAGTGATAATATAAAACATTTTCTATTGTAATATCTAACTTTAGACATTTAAACATCATTAATTAGTTTAGTCATAAGTTATTGCAAACATCCTGTTTGTAATGTATGAAAATGATCTACTAAGGAAAAGCAATGTATAGACGGGGTCTGTTAGACAGTCGACAAGCATAACATAGTTGCACTTACTCTCTCCAAAAATCAATAAATTTATGTCCGTCAACCGGCACATGCAGGCTTTGTTGAGTGGCGAGAAATAGAGGCATCTTCCAGTATAAAGGGCATTCGCACGCCTTGACGATGTGCTTAAAGCTCTCACGAGGGACCTGTTGACAACAGATTTATATTGACACAGATTCGGTTATATTCCAACAAATAATACCTAATAATACACTGCAATAATATATGAACACATTTAAAATAATTGAAGCATTTAAAAATAAAATAAAACTATGTGATGCAATCCAATGAGAGTAGATGTAGAACCAAAAAGGACATAATATTAAAAAAGAAACAAACACCAAAAAAACTTGCATATCCTGATAATTATTATACAGTCCGGGCGAAGAATATTAAAATAAATTGTGCGTGTATGTGTGCAGTTCACACGCAATAGAAGTGAAACTTCAGAGAATATACTCACAGATAATACTTCTCTAACTTTTATTAATATAAATATAATTCCTTTAGCTTACATCCGTCAACATAGTGTTACACGCCGACAAAAGTGGATTCACACCTGCCTGCCATAATACAGCCTATTGTGTATTGCACTCGTTTATGGCCGTTCGCAGGCATAATGACGCAGGTGTTCAGATTACGATTTCTAAGAAATTCGATCTACGCGGGCGTGCAGTATATAGCAATGCCCAATGGAGAGATCGGCAGTCTAGCAATGGTCACCAGCGAGACAAGACGTGTGTACATTCGATAAGCTATATAGTGACGGACTTTGCGCGTGTTATTGAATCGTGTATTACGTTTGTACTGGTTGTGTCCAGTTGTATTTGTACCTGTGTTATACGTGTTTGTATAGTTCTAATAAATTCTATAGTAATTCTGACGGCATTTTAATTCGAGTCCCGTAACTCGTAACAATATTATAATACAAAAAATTCAATTTCCTTTAATCTACGTATAAAAGAATATCTGCCTTAAGTATAAACAGTGTTTATGTTTTATATGTATAATAATAAACGCCTTAACTTTATGATTGGGTTTTATTAAATCCAAACTTACGATAATAATATAGTTTTACAAGAGCCATTTTAATATAGGCAAGCCGCACAATGACAAGACCCATTCTTGCCAGTTTTTTATTTATTTATGTGTTGCCATATATATTTTATCATCCTTACAAACAGATAGAGTTAAATTCATTTAATACTAACGGATAAATAATGTGTTTTATTACTCTTTTTAGTGTCACTTTTTCGTTTCGTCGAATTGTGATTTGAAATCGCAACGATTCTAAAGAAGTTTCTCTTCATAAATCTAAAGGTTTTCTCTTTTGGAATTACAATAACAAATGTACTCTGTGAGCAAATGGACAAATGGACGATTTACAAGTGTACAGTCTTTATTCAAAGAAGGTATCCTAAAAACGAAAACTTTTGGCTTCTGGTATTATACTTAATATTAAAACAAGTTTCTGACGGATATTATCAAAAAAACGCACGTTCTCAATAGATTTTCATACACTTTTTTTCCAGGTTATTTGTAAAACAATACCACATAAGTGCTCACAGTCTCCCCAATTTTTAAAGAACTACTGATCTTCCTTCCGGGCAGGTGTAGTATATTAATATTATTACAAATATGCTTCGAACGATTACGTGTTTATTATAAACTAGCCCACTTCGCTGGGCATCAAAAATAAATTAAAAAATACTTATTATTAATCACAATCAAATATACCCTATGTCCCTCAGGAATAATGTAGCTTTCTACTGCTGAAAGAATTTTCAAAATCTGTTTAGTAGATCCAGAGATTACCCCCTACAAAGTCACAAACTCACAAATTTTACCTCTTTATTTTTTGTTGAGTTTAATTACCTACTAAGCTAATTAAAATCATTTCCCCTCCCGTACTGCCCGTATCCCAGTAACGCCTACATCGCATAAGCCTATCTAGCCGATTAGGGCGCGCGGCGAAAACGCAACTTTTTTCTAATACTTACATTTTTAAACTCGTGATATCTTTCGAATGGAATGTGCGAATTGAATAATTCAAAAAGTCGTATAAAGGTATTGAAGCAGTCTTGAATATGAAGTAATTTATTTTGAAAAGGATGAATACCAAGATACAAATAAAGAGAGCCTTTTCTAGCGGCGGCGTTTTTTTTTTTTTTATTATAGTTAGATTAGTTTAGTTTCACAAAATTTATATAATAAATATTTATAGGTACCATTTACTATTTTGGAGGTGGGTTCAAGAAAATAGGGTGTTTAAAATAATTTATAGTGTGGGGGATTTAGATATATTATGTGCCCACCTCACATTTATTTATTCGCCGTCTTGTTTGATGCACAGCCAAAAGGAAACAACAGTTCGTAACCACTCTTGTATTACACTTAATTACAATATTAAATAGTTTATAAAAGTATAATATTTATAATTTAAATTAAAGCAAGTACTTGCATCAAACAAGACGGCGAATAAATAAATGTGTTAGATTTTAGTAGTTTAGTTAGACATATGCTGTCGCGACACTTTTTGTAAATAATGATGTGTTCTGCAAAATCGTAGTACATTATTTTATTCTATCATCAATAGTTTTCGCAGCGCACGCGGTTTTAGGTATTTTTTTTACACCTTGGGTTACACTATTGGAGTATTAGTAAGGATTCCTAATTTAAAAAAAATATATAATATAGCCTATGTCAACCGGGGATAGTGTAGTTTGCCAACAGTGGGTGCGGCCAATTTCTGCAAGACTGTTATGTCTCAAAAGGAGGTCGCGGAACAAGAAAGAGAGAGCTGCGTATGCGACTTGCGGGTACCGACGTCAGTCGGGGTCCCGGAGGCGCAGATATGCGCAAAATCTCCCCCCCTAATACCTCTAGCATCTAGGGAGCAGAGGATTCTACACCCCTGTTGACGAAATGAGTTTGCCTGTCCTAGGGCGTTCTCAAGCACTGATGCGCTAGGATCAGCGTGGGCGTAACTACGTTCTAAGTCTCACGCTCTTCCTACCACAGCGCGGGGCACACGGGAGGAGGGTGGTTTTAGTGGAGTATTGAGTTTTCGAGTCTCCACACAAGCCGGCGATTTGACTCTGGTGCTCATTCGTGGTGTCACCTCTCGTCGCTTTGATCTAATCCCTAGTAAAGGACCCGGTAGTGTGCGAAATTGCATTTCCCCCACCTCAAAAAAAAGCTTGCCAACAGTGAAAGAATTTTTTAAATCGGTTCAGTAGTTTCGGAGATTACCCCCTACAACGTCACAAAGTCACAAACTTTACCTCTTTATAATATTAGTACAGATGTCTTAAAAGAGAAAGTATAAGATTATCACGTAAAATTCCATATTCTACATTATCATAATATTTTCTAACGAAGTTCAAGGCCGTTTCGCTTGACAGATATGCAAATATTATCACTAACAGACTAACAGGTACACACGTTTTTACCATATAGAAGTAATTATTATTGTTCCATTGTTTTGTTAAATAGATATTTTTGGCTCGCTTATATCCGTGATCAAAGTTCTCATTAAATTTAAAAAACGCTTCGTATAAATATCACGTTTTGTTTGGGAATCTTATGAAATACATAAACAATTATTTTCAGATAAAAAAGGTAGTGGCTAAGGAACTTGCGTCTTTATTTTAATAATGTGAGTTCGAAACCTATACAGGAAACTGCAAGTTTTATCCAGTTTAGAGTTCGGTTGCCATTCGTCTGGCGATCCGGCTATCTTTGTATATCACACTCATTTATCTTTTCTTTATACACATTTTTCATATGGCAAGAAAAAAGGTTTTATTTTTCATCTTAGAAACGACTGGGTGTGTTTGATAGAAAGATGGCGTTATACAATGGTATATAAAAAACGTGAAAAAACTAAAATATTGTTGAACAAATACAAATAAAACTGGATGCAACATGTTCACACTGCACGATTCAATGCAATTTGACACGCGCAAAGTTCGCCGTCTATATCGCTAATCGAGAGTACTACAAACGTCTTACTCGTCTCGTAGTCGTCGTTTGACTGCCCACCCCTCCATTCTGGCATCGTCTTATACTAACTACACAGTACAAAAAAGATTGACCGCGCGCACTGAGTTTCCAAGAAATAGTAATTTCCACACCTGCGAATGGCTAATAAAGTCGAAAACTATAACAATAAGCATTAGTTTGACGCTAATGATGGTTATAAAACAAGTAGAAAAACAATAGCATGTTTTTCTTAATTACAAATTCAAAACTCAAAAGAATTCCTAATCCGGGAAGACAATGAACTGCGCTTACAACAGGCAGCTGTGCGTTTATCTTTGATGACATGTAACAATATGAAAGAGTGGCCTTTGTAAATGAGAGATAAATTTTTGTTGAGTGTATCATAAATTAGATTTAAAAAAATCAATACTCTTGTCTTATAATTACTTTTTATTTATAGTGAAGAGCTATTTGGCTTTTTTAAACTTTTGAACTATGAAGTGAAAAAATTGGACAAAAATTAAATGCCAAAAATACTTTTAATGAACTTTATTTTGACAATATCGATGACTAGTTTTAAGATATGGGATATTTTCGATTAAATGCTTTTTTTTAACAGAATCCTTTACCGTCAGTGGATTTACACGCACTTGCTTGAGTTTCTAAGTTCGTGTGAAATACGATGATAATAATCTGACAGCCAATGTTAATTCCACTTGTGTGTACGTGCATTTTCACAGGCGAAGGAGTTATGGCTGGTTTCTATATCTCAGTATTCATTCACCTGTCTTTTATCGGTAGAATCTAATTGTATGCTGTGTTAAATTTGAACTGATAATATAGTAATACAACGGTTGGTAAGATATAAGAGCCGGTTATTAGTTTTGCCATAGGTCGGCTACTTGGTTGCAAGTCTATTTAAGTTTTAGGTCAGGTTTTAGGTTACGCTTTAGGTGTATATCGTATACAGTAACCCCACATTAGAAGTGAAATCAACTAAGAAACTTTTTATTATGTTGCAATATTTTGTAAGATGATAAAAAATCGAACAAAGAAAAGATCAAAAAGCAGCAGATTTTGTAAGAGCATACAAACCTTATGACCTAAAAATAAAAGGAGTATAAAGAGCATTAATTATCGTTTACACAGTTATAAAAATTATTTCCAAAATTATATTATTAAAGTTAACAATAATAGAATTTATTGTACAATGTGTCCGCATCCCTATTCACCTTTATTTTGTGTGTCGTTGAAGTCACATAACTGATTTCGTTATTCAGCGTTTGGTTGCGTCGTACGACTTTCGCCTTTAGGAATACGCATCGGAACAAATGACCACACGTGTTATGCGTCTTTAGTCGTCTTCTTTGTTTAACCTAATACACAAATTGAAATAAACTTATTTTACACCTCCTATTTTAAATGGGAAGTAAACGTTATACGCGGTTGGCTATCAAAAATTCATGAGGATATTTATCTAAGACTCATAACGAACCTCATACATTAAAAAAATTCAGCCTGACCTACGTCTAATTTAAAACTAGAGTAGACACTTCAAGTAGTCAATTTGATTGTAGACGGTAGTTTTATTTGGACGAATCATCACCTTAAACGTTAGTTTGTGCATAAGTAGGTAGTGTTTAAAAATATGGCATAAAAGTATGTTTTAATGGGTTTGATGCCTTCAATTTTATTTACTATTTTGGTTATGACCTTTTCACTAGATAACTGTGTTTGCAGAAATGACCCTGTTGTCAGACCGAGTCGGACATGAATACTAAACATATTTTTTTAACCTCAAATTTAAAATTTTTAATTATTTATTTTATAATTTTTTATATGTGGAAACCTAATATAACAAAAGTGCCATTTGCCAATGTATTTTACGTTGAATAGAAAATATTATGTGTGATCTATTAACTTTATTTTCAAATAAGGAGGTGTTTCGGAGATAAACTTGGCATATGCTATATTTCAATTATAAGTCCAATATAAGTTTAGTAATTTATGTAACACTAATGGAACTACTCGTTAGAGGAAATTTTTTGAAGTCCACGAGAAAATAATTGAGTTTTTAGAATACATTTGATGTACCTAACGAGGTTTTGATGTTTTTAGGCATCAGTCATCAATGTTGAGTATCGATGACTGATGATTACGAACATGAAAGTTCGGCGGTAATAAAAATATAAACAAAGCACAATCGGTATAAATGTGCGAACATTACTAAGCCTTTGAGTGAAGTAAAAATATAATACACTAGCTGTGCCCGCGACGTCGTCCGCGTGGAATTTGTTTCCAAACTCGCCCCCCCCGATATTGAAACATTCTTCATTGATGATCCGCTCCTATTGGTCTTAGCGTGATGATATATAGCCTATAGCCTTCCTCGATAAATGGGCTATCTAACACTGAAAGAATTTTTCAAATCAGACCAGTAGTTCCTGAGATTAGCGCGTTCAATCAATCAAACAAACAAACATACAAACAAACTAACTCTTCAGCTTTATATATTAGTATAAGATTTAGGGCCGATTTTTCAATATCCAGGTAAAGTTATTCTATAGAATAAAACACAACATGGTCAAATTAAAAAAAAAATGTCAGTTGCATGAATAAAACAGTTGAATTGTTTCACTTTTGAATTTAGTCAGCTTATAATTTAATCAAGTGAAAACTTAATTTGATGATTGAAAAATCGGCTCTTAATAAAGTTAAGAGTTTGATACCTTTTATTAGGGTGATTTTAGGAACTCTGAAAAATTATTTCTTTGGTTAGGTAGACAATTCATTGACGAAAGTTATAGGCTATAATTATTATATATTATAATATATAATAATTATATATATCATCAAGCTATGATTTAAAAAGGTATAATAACAGCCCATAAATCTCCCACTGCTGGGCTCAAGCCTCCCACTATAGGGAACTTTAAAAAGCTGAAGTAGTAAAAATATTTTATATATGTAAAAGTAATTTATTGTCATTTATTAATTATGATCTAGTCTGTAGAGGCTAATAAGCAATTTGATTTTAACCTAATTAATATTCGTTACATACTCGCTGTTTGTTAGGGCACATTTACATGTTCTCGTATCCTGAACATCACTTTTGAACTGTTTTTATTTTTTACCATACATTATAGTTCACTAATCAAACGTGTTAGTTCTTTTGAGCCTTCGTACTAGATTTTTTCTCTTCTCTTTTCGTGGACTTCTGCATGTTGTTGGGCTACCTCTGTCACTAACTAGTAAGCATAAATATCAATCCAGTTTAAATGCGCTAGTCTCAAGAATTATTAAAATGCCCATTTGATGAATTTTCATAGCGTTAGATTGTTTGTTGATTGGCAAATTTTATATAGATTGTATAATATTACACTACGAAACAAGAGAGCGAACCACAAATATCAACCAAGTCTGGTCGATGATAAGTTTAATTCTAATTTACCGTTGGCGAAACCACAGGTTACACTTAGTACTACTTTTATCTTTACATTCGAAATACGCAACTAAAAAGCTATATACACCAATTTTGTAATATTATAATATAAGTAAGGATAATAAAGAATTCAAATTGCGACTATTCCTGACATTTACAGAACAGGGATTGGGCTGTTCCGAAATTTGTTTTAAGTCGATTCCATGGGGTCACTGGCCGACTGTAAGTAGGTCAGGCGGACTTGACGGGTCTATTTATAGCGGACGTTGGACGGCTAGGATTGACAACGTGCAATGGCCACGCGCACCACGCCGGCCCCAAGCTATCCCCAGTGACCTTCCTACTAACTACACCATGGGCTACCAGCTACATCAAGGAAATATCCTGGATATATCATATTAGCTCTAATAGATATGGTTAATGCTCTCGCATCTCAAACTATTGTTGCAATTTTTTTATTATTCAAGTACAGCAGACAAGTTACCGGCTTATCTGATGGAAAATTGTTACCGTCGCCTATTGTCATTTGCAACACCAAAGGTGCTATCAATGTGCTGCCGGCCTCGAAGGAAGGACTGGAAGCACACAATTTAAGGTTGTTATAGCGAAATACTCTACATCATGCGAGGTAGATATCCAGATGGACGAGACAAAGGACGTGGATGCTAATCTAATCTGATAATTTTAATCATGTACCAGTTAGGCTGAGTTCTGAATTAGTTTGCTTATTGTTACAGTTACCACTTGCTGACGTTGAGGGAAAAGATCGCGATGAAAGCTGCACATCGAATAATTGATGTGTAAAACCCGCGAAACTGTTCCCTTAAATATGGAAAGGCCCGAGCTCAAAAACGGGATCTTTAAGAGCCGAGCTGCTATTAAACATGTTCAAGTCTTAAAAAATTCCAACCTAGGTAGAATTACCAGTTTGTAAAGTTCTTTTGACGACGAGTCGATATTAAATATAAATGCGACTGTTACTTTGATAGAATGTCTGTTTCTTCTTCACGGCCTTGGAATAAATCTGATTATCATAAAATTAAATGCATATGTACGTTTATTGGATAATAGAGATGAACATAAAACACATTATGATATCTATTATTTTAATTACACAAAGACTTGAAAAGCCTTAGAAAAAAAGAAACACGTTGTACGTGCCTATAATATTCAAGGGTTGCTCTCGACTTTCCTGGGATACACTCATCAGATCCTGACTTGGTGACAATGGGATCACGTTAGGAGTATATTGTTTCAAACAAAAAAAAATGAAAATTGGCCTACAATTGACGGAGAAATCGCGAAACAAACATACAGTCAAATTGAGAACCTCCTTCTTTTTAAAGTCAGTTAAAAATGGGATAGTTTCTAAGCTTCTGACCTAGTACTAAACAGTACGCTAATAGCTGGCAACTCTACACCGGTATGCTACCATAATAAAAAGCGATGCATGCGGAATTTAAATGCAGCGATTAATACGAGAGCGGATATTGAAAAACACGGATATCCGTACTTTGGCATTGCCCTCTGCCCTTTTCTGAGTTTCACTATAGGCGATTAATCATACTTTCGCAGACAGCTAATAAGTGCTAAAGCATTAACCAATCACTTTCATCTGAGCCGACATCGCCGCACCCTGTATGATGGAGTAAAAATAAATTATTAAAAGTGATAATAATCTTCGAAAGTGCTTTAGTAACTAATGTATTGACTGCTATCTAGACTTAATTAATTATGTTAATAACACACAACTCTTACAATATTTTCGAAAAAATACAGGCAGCCTAACAAAAACCAGCAGCCGAAAATTATTAATTGCCAGGTGGAATAGACGACATGCCTCGTAAAGTGAAACGCAGAAAAACCCAATCCCAAGACGGTAACATTCCACCGTCAACAATATTCGTCAATGTTAAAAATCTTATAGTTAGATGCAGTCTTTATATGAGAGGTTTAAAATGGCCACGCTCTTTAATAATGAACAATCTGACACAAGAAGGAGAATAAAGGTGAAAATAACTGCATTAGTAAAACACAAAATACATAGTTTTCCACATTGACTCTCTTTTCTTTGTCTTCCTCCAAATTATTTGGGGTCGGCACAATATGTCCTTTCCTTCCATACTCCTCTATTCTGATATACGTCCGCTGTGACACCACAAATCATCATGTCATCCTTCACACAATTGATCCATCTCGTTTTTGGTCTTTAACATTGACTGTCGACAACTTATTGATCAAAATAAATAAAACTTTATTTTATAGTCACAAACAGACGCTTATCAAGTTTCTACTTTAGATCCCTTGGGGATGTTATATAGTGGTTTCTTACTGACTTTTATGCCTTGTCTTGTAACAAATTCGTATAACGCGTGTCATGTAATGTTTGAGAACGATAATACCTCTTTCGGCTTGATAACATTTTATTGAAAGTGTCCCAAATATTTCTATCTATATGACATCCCTTATCATGATTTTCTGGTAGGAGGACTAACGTGATTTATATCTATAATATTATTATTAAAGCTATTAAAAAATCAACTGGAATAGATAAACGATGGAGAATATGATGCAATTTTTTTTAGATTTCTCGTCTGTTTGTCTGTTGGTTCGGAATTCACGTAAAAACTAGTGGGCCGATTTCGATACGGTTTTCACTGATCGACAGCTAATTCTTAAACTTAAACATTACGCTACTTTTCATACTGGGAATCCTGCGGGAAATTTTCTGGGGATTGTTTGAAATGGCCAGATTAAAAAAGTTTAATTTCTGATGTGAATTTTTTATTGGTCGGTAGCAAATTTAATATAATAAAATGTGTGAAATTTTAGTCCGGTTTGTAGTTGTTTGGGTGTGTAAAAATTAGCTTATTTCGATACAGTTTTCCTTAAAACGATAGCTTACATTCTTTTTTAAATGCTACGATACTTTGTGCCCCGGCATCCCGGGAGAATTTCAAATCAAGCATTGAGGAAGTCGCGGGCACATCCTAGTAGGTAGTTAGATAGAAATGAGTTCATGACCCATCAAATGACCTGGCTGTTACAAAATTTAACACAGATGCTCTTTACAGTCTGGGGACAAATAAAGGATATTTTTAATCCCAAAATACTTTGACGGAGTACTTGATCCTACTCCGTGAGAGAAATATTGGAAAATAACTCTGGCAAAATCGTTGGATACACCCCTAAATGCTCTATAAATTAATTTAAGCTACTGAGTAAGTATATACAATGTGATTGCCTAACGTAGGTAGACAGTTTTTACATATTGGTAATCTCGATGCAAACAAAATTCCTCACGGTGCACAATAGACCAGAAATATTACTTAAGCAATTAACTGCTCTCTGAAATAAAACGCGGTGAGATACAGACTAACACGACCAAGAGTTTACTTTAAAAAGTTAACAATATAATTATGAGGATAATAAAAGCTACAACACTAACTTTGAAAGATGTAGTTTATTCATATATGTGTATTTTTCTCGTATTTTCACTAAACCAGTGTCAATATCGATTACATGGTGTCTATGGAGATATAATATCGCACTGTAGCGTATTGTTACCGGTTCGCTTCAACGGAGCGAAACATCCCTTGGCTATTAAAATACGTTTCCTGTTACTCTTCATACTAACAAACAATGTTCTTGCTATTATTTTTTCCAATTAATGTACAACGCCTATTGTAATTGAGATGTAAATTTAAAGTCACTTAGCGGACTGTGGAGCGAACTTTGTTGTTTTTATTATAGATAGAATCAACAATGAAGTTATCTTAAGTATCAAGGTAACCGACATAACCTAAGTTGAAGTGGTAGTGGGTTGGTCATGTCATACATACATTATATTTGCGTTTACGTAGCTGCTCGCTCCAGCCTTTTATACTATCTTCTGTATACATTTAATATTATGCATAACATGTAAAGAATCTATGGAGATTTGTCGCAGTATAAATTATTAGTATGTCATTATTGCGACGGTAACAATTTTATTTGTTTGTTACAACTCCATTGATTCTTTGAAAAGTTATTGTAATACAACTTCTATATGTATTAAAAAAACGAGCCTGAGATAATATATAACTAATTGTGATGGAAAAATATTTATAACTATACTTGTTGCTGGGAAGGTTCTTGCCACTTCTCTTCTTTAAACAGGGATAACACGTTGCGAAGCGGTGTACATAGAATAGGAAGTAGATTTAAATTTTGACTTACACGTATGACCTTAAAAAAGTGTTCTCCAGTGGAACTTATTTTGAACAAAAGCATTTGAATTTGTCTGTCGCAAGACCTATGACCGATAAGACCAAACGAGTCTTGAAGTGAAGACCGTGTCTTGGTAAATGTAGTATAGGACTCCTCTAATCTGGTGAACTGACAACCTATGCAGAATGGCTGGTAGGGACTGATTGAAGAAAGCGGAGGACCAAGCGCAAACTTGGGGAAACAGACGTTCTGTAATGGATGGATCGATGACTGAAAATTATGAGATAATTATTTATAATATAATAAGGGTTTGGGCAGTCAAATGAACTGAAATAGAATGAGACTTTTTATCATCTTACAATATGTCGTAGCCACAGATTTAGTGTGAGCGTACGTAACTATGACATCGTAAGTACGTACGTAAAAAGAGTTATATAGCTTAAGCACTTTTATGTAAACAGTAAGTCAAATTATTTCTATCATTTAAATGCCCGTTTTTTATATACTATTTTCTTAAGTTTTCGTGACTAGTATACATAATAAAACTACTTTTTAGATGTCAAGTCTTGACATCTTTATCAAAATTTATCATTGCTTGATTTGATTTTTTGATTTGAAATTTGATTTAATTCGATCACGGCTACTGAAAAGCGGCCGAAACGTTACAATAATAAAAATCAAATAAGTTACCACGCTTAAAACCGTTGAAACGTAGTTTTATTGTGTTGTTTATATGTAAATAATGTTAGTATTTATTGTAACATGTGTCCGTATCCTGTGCTGATGGTAAAGGTAATCATCGTGAGGAAACTTGCACATAGAGATTTCTGATGTATGAGTCCCTCCAATCCACCTTGTGCAAGGGCGGCGGGTCCGTTTCCCTACGATGGCGAACCTTGAATTCAGCAGTGACTTATTAACGATCCGATATTTTGTAAGTATTTAAATATATGTCTAATGCCCGGTTCCTGTATATTACTGTTCATTCACTCACATTCATTTGCCTTAGTAAATGAACGTTCAGTAATATATATGAAACCGGCCATAAATGCGCTTCATTGTCATAACAGTGCACATTTTTGTAGGAATTCAAATTTCACTACACAAAATTGTACATGGATTTAACTGTCAGCGAATGTTGCATGTTATACGGCCACTTATCCTTAAAGTAGGAACTGACCCAGAATTTAAATAGATTACGCTTAGCGATGAGATTCTGAGGTAATCCAAGCTACCTTGGATTCGTGTTATGTATATGAACTGATGAAATTAGAATTTAAATTGGATAAACTAAAAATTTGAGATTGTTTATTTAGTTTTATTTTTCATGGAAGAAGAACAGACAAAACGAAAATCGCCTAGTTAAAAAGTAACTCCAATAAGCTAAGCTTCCTTCTTCTTTCGTTTTTTTATGTTTTATTATTTAAAAATATTTACCAAACCTATCAGATATTGAAATTAAGCATTTGTAGCTTTCAATTTTTAAATGATTCGGTGATAAATTGATGTTTTAAATAATAAAAAACTAAGAGAACAATGAGGTCGCCGCGACAAGAAAACAAAGAATTCTTGTTATTCTATTAATAAGGCTTCATACTGTTTTTTAATTTTTCCAACAGTAACTAAGGTCTACAATAACCTTCGAAGTGAATAGGTGTCAGGTTAAAGCCGGATCTATGTCACTCGCTTTGTTCTCCTTCTTCTTTAAATATGTTTCTATTCATTTTTATCTGATCCCGCCGTCTCCCTACCAGCATCGGACAGCTAGACGCACCAACACACCAATCTGCGGCACCGATGATGTATGGTAGAAATTCCACTTATACGAACAAAGCGTTTTGCTTCCACCTTCATCATGCATACCGCAAAAAAGTGGAACTCGATTCCGGAGTTTGTCTTTCCCGATACCTACAACCTGGGTGTCTTCAAAGCCCATGTCAATAGGTGGTGCCTCATGGTAAGCGTGCCATGGTCAAACGCAAATCTATATTACCATTAAAAATGATATTGCTCATATAGTCAGTGTCAAATACACGTTAATATTTTAAGTTTTAGTATAATGTTACCCCAAGTCTTAGCTGCATTATAGGTCTCTCCTATTACATTCATGTACTCTGTGTGTAGGTCAATGATTGATGCCAAACGAGACAGTTCTTTTCATAGAACAAACTTACTGGTTCTTTTGGCAGCTCGAAATGTACGTTTTCAACATAACTAATGTTGTTGACTTTTATCAGAATTATACATTCTTACATTCTTTAAAAAAAGAACTGCAGAGCAAAACATTTCATGTTTCCTAAAAAGAGAAACAAAGAATTCATTTGACTGAAAAGCGACAGTACAAAGAAAGAACTCCATCGTTTCAAGACACTTGAATAGTACATGCATAGCGATAGCGGTCGTAGTATTAAGGCTGCATTCGGTTGTGATTGACCCAGATGGAAGGAGGACACGATTCGCGAAATGGGCTCGGCCAACAGTTCACCCTTTGATGGAATCACTTAGCAACGCGTTTCCGATACCGTATTGGGCCACAATCACGTGATTCTTTCCATTTGAAAATGGAACGTTGGCCTTCAAGACCTTTTTAATACCCCTAGCTCATAATTATGTCTTACACAAAAGCATACATTGAGTAAGCAACATATAGATGTTACTTTTAGTAGAGACTATTATTAGTATAGACTAATCTATATTACATATAATAAAACTGTAGAAGTCAAATTTCTGTACAATGAAAAAAAATGCTAAAAATCGAGTCAGGGGGATGTAAGAAGTGAAATAGAACTAATTTAGATTTTTTTTTAATTTTATGTTTCTCTGTTTGTATTTATGTTTGTACCGGCTAATCTCCGAAACGACTGGACCGATTCAAATGAAATTTTGATGGTGGTAGCTTATATTCCTGGTCAACATATAGGATACTTTGGATCCCGAAAAATTGAAAAGTTCCCGTGGGATAGTTAAAAAACTGCACCACGCGGACGAAGTCGCGGGCATCAGCTAGTCTATACTAAATACTATATATAATACTAGGATATGCCCGCGACTTCATCCATACTCGACTTGAAATTCTCGCGGGATTTGCTATTGGACGGTGAAAAAATCGCATTAGAATTCCAATTTTTTCTATATGGTCTAAAATTTGGATTCTCAGAATAAAAAATAGCGCAGATTTTAAGTATAAGAATTTACCGTCCATCAGCGAAAACCGCATCGGCCTTGTAATTTTTACGTGAATCCCGAACTAACGGAAAAACCGACAAACAGACAAGAAATCTTAAAAAAATACATGGTGTTCTCCATCGTTTATATAGTGTATTCCAGTTTTTTCTGTTAAATAGCTTCAAGGTACAGACACGGCATGTTTGGAATTTTATAATATAATATTAACGCGAAAATTTGGATAAATGTTTGTTGCTCAATCACGCCAGAACGGCCGAAAGTAACTTTTAGCCCAGAACAATGTACGGTTCCCGTGAGATAACAATAACGTGAGCGAAGCCGCGGGAAAAACTAGTAGTACATAAATTGGGTAAGTGCTTGGTAGTCTGTGTACAATGACGGGTGCCGTGAGGCAAACGTCGTTCTTCGTTATTTAGCTACGAAACCATAAAAAAACCATTTAAAAGAAAATACATCGCTGCAAAAACTATTTATTCATCGAATTTTTTTCAACATCATTTTATTTGAAAGTATTTTGAAGTTCTTGTTTTGGTCAGAATTTTCTATATATTTTATAAGGAAGCGATAAGCAAATCCCCAGCAGCAACAAAAAGTAGTCTAGTTAAAAAATATTTTGTTTAATGTTTATGTATGTCAGTCTTTTTTTAAACATAGATATGTTATACTTTTTTTTGAGTGGTAGCTTACAGAAACCAGAAATATGAATATGAAGTGTGATATCTAATTGACACCATTTACACAATTTGTGTCAAAATATATGATTATAGATTTACAAAAATCTCAGAATTATCATAGACTTTAATGAATGCCATAATAAACATTAAAATTATTTCCTGTGTATTTTACGGAACACTAGATAAGTAGCCACAATGTAGTTGAGTAATATTAGGGTTGTCAATAAGAAAATATTACAAAAAAAACCTTAAATCTTCAAATTTTAAACATGTTTTAAAGTTAGATTTTTAAAATATCGAACTAATAGCGAATTTAACTGGTTAGATATCTTAAGCCGTCTATTCAATAACCTTCATGGTAATCCGCCACCTAATGCAGGACTGTGAATCTCGTTGCAGCCTGCATCGTGTCCTGCAACACCGAGCAAATTGCTTCTTGAGCCCTGTAAGATCCGCCCACTGCAGGACTGCACTGCAAGGATATTGCATGGGCTTCTTTAGAATTAAACTGGCTTAGGGTTGCCTGGAAAAGATCACTTTTTAGCGATAAGGCCGCCCGTTGTACTAAATTGAATCTTTTTTTTTTGTTTGTTTATGCTTTGACGTAAAATAAAATAATATAATAATACAATAAAATAATACAATAATTGGTAAAATTGGAATATCATGTTACCCCATGACGTACAGAGCATTCGAAATTTAGAATTTTGCCGGCAACGTGAAGCGTGGTTTTGTTATGTAGAAAGAAATATTTCACATACGTGGTTTTAATATTTCCGGAACAGATGAGCCAGTGAGTTTTCTCTCTTTTATACATTAAGAAAATGACACAATTTGTTTATCATATCTTAAGTGCAATAATTATATAATATAGTATATATGAAAATAGACGAAATCTATCTACGATATACTCTTATAACATGTATTATTTAAGAATAACATAAAATTTGCATGGAAATACATGAAATGCAGTGCTAGATTTACGTATAGGCCCGTGAGGCCGGAGATGGAGGCTTCATCATTTTAGGGGCGGCAAAATTTTCCGGAACCCAAAAATTTGAAAGGAAAAAAGGTAAGGACAATTCAAATTCAGAAATTGATTTGAATTACTTTGATTATCAATGTATAAAAAAGACGGACGGTTGGATGTGGTAATTACATAAGGGTTTCGTTACTGCAAAAATGTCTACGGAAGCCTTAAATAGACTGCCTTTCAATGGGTCCTAGGGCGGCAGCCAGCCTAAATACGCCACCGTGGAAATGCATGGCATTTGTTTCAAAACTTCAGTTACGTAGCTAAGATATAGAATGAAAAAATATTTATTGTACTAAAGCAATGTTTAAGCACTTTAGTATTTACGTTGACACAATTTAAGTCTTACAAGAATTGGCCGTTTAGGCTTAATGAGATAAATCGCGACCCTAAGATAGGAGGACGTCATTTGCATTACGTTTGAGCTTCTTTTGTAATATCCGTGAGAACTATCCCACGACCTCTACGTACGCGACAAAGTGAATAGAAACAACGTAAATTTAACGTCGTAAACATTGCATTTTGAAAACAAATTACTAGTCTCGTTGACTTCTCTACCCTTCCGGTTCAAATTCAAAGTTTTTATTTCTAACAAAGTTCCACTGAAGAACATTTTTTGGAAGTTACAGATATTTGGCGAGTACCTTTCTCGCTTCATAATAAAAGTTTTTCGACCCCGAAAGCAATATGGAAGTAATGTAAGGGGTCTGTCTGAGGACCCGCGCCTGCCGAAAAAGTGACGCTGTTTAAGCTGTTTTCATGATTACTTGCATGACGCTTTTATTACGACGTATTCAGGAATAACAGTAGAATAGTCGAACTCCCAACAGCCTGGTGGGACCCACCAACTAAATTACCCCGATGTTGTTCCATTTTGTAGCCATATGTTAGGACTACGGGAACTAAAGACGCGAGGGACATGTCTCACGGGTTTTGCACGACCCTGACTTAAGGTGATTTTTTTTGCCTGTAGCGGGCAAATAGGCAGACAGTTCATTTGATGGAAGGTAGTTACCGTTGCCTTTGGATGTTGTAACACAAGGAGCGTTACCCTCTAGCATTTAGGGAGCAGAGGATTCTTCACCCCTGTTGACGAAGTGAGTTTGCCTGTCCCGGGGCATTCTCAAGTACTGATGCGGTAGGATCAGTATGGGCGTAACTACGTTTTTAGTCTCACGCTCTTCCTACCATAGCGCGGGGCAAATGGGAGGAGAGTGGTTTTAGTGGAGTATTGAGTTCTTCGAGTCTCCACAAAAGCCGGGGATTTGACTCTGGTGCGCCATTCGTGGTGTCATCTCTCGTCGGTTTGGTCTAATCCTTAGTAAAGGACCCGGTAGTGTGCGAAATGCATTTACCAGCCTCAAAAAAACACCAAGAGCGTTGCTAAAGCGTGGCCGGCCTCGAATAAATTTTATAACGCCCTTTTTAAACAACCTCATGTCATAGCGCAGAAGGAAAACCTCACCGGGAAGTTCCCTCCAGATTATTGTCGTACGCGGAACAAACTTTCTAGAGAACCATTGCGTACTTGAGCGTAGGAGATCAAGGAAATGGGGTGAACAATTGAACATCCCCTCGATGCTGAGCGGTGCGGTTGTAAAATAAGCCTTTGGCATCAGATCAAATAATTTCTCGGAACACTCCCCGTTGTACAGTCAGATACAAGGTACAGCGGGGTAGTTTTAGTGAGTGTCTGGTAATCGCCGCGAGTCTCACGCTACTTAACTACCAGTGCCTGATTATGGGGTGTACTTAAAGCGGTTCCAACTTGGATCAATAATACGGACAGGTCGAAGAAACAGCGGGGTAGTTTCAGTGAGTGTCCGATAATCACCGCGAGTCCCACGCTACCCCTCTGCTACTGCCTAAGCATTGGGGAGTCCATAAAGCGTTCCCACTTCGGAGCAATAAAAAGGTACACCTAGACACTTTACGTCCGGCTTTCTCTATTTGTTTATATTATTCGAAGATCCATCTACAAAAACTTCAATCTACATAAATATTGAGTTTTACCACACGGCTTTCATTTTAGTTATTTTCGGGAGTTTTTGTGTTTATAAATCACAAATTCTTACAAAGATTAAAGGGTATATTTTAAACCTAAATAAAAAAATACATAGAAAAGAAGACATTGGTATCATTGGTTTCTTTTTTATTTATCTATGATTTAATCTAGGTACTATAAGAAATTATCTATCTATGTACTACTAAACACCGTATGCATTCTGTTAAATAAAATAAATCGAGTTGAACATAATAGTTTAGGTATTCATCGTTCCATGTTGAGAATACTAATGTACCTATCGTCGCGTCACGGAGTTAGAAAAGATAAGATCTACGTTTTCACTGTTTTCACCTTTCTTAAAGTATACAAAATCTTCTTTAAATAATAACATACGAAATAGATTATAAAAATTTTACAAACACCTAACTTAGCTAAGCCGACAAAAAATTGGACCACTCAACTACAGAAGCTGGCTTCTTTTAGGGAAGCGTACTTCATCATAGACCCTGTTATATGATGTTTCTACGTGATTGTTTCTCAGAATTTTTGATCATAATAATTTTGACGGTGTTCCACATTTTTGCAAAAAACATAAGAACACATAAGAAATAAGTCAATTTTATTAAGAAATGTTAAAAAAAATACACCGGAAATTGCAGTATATGGCAAATTGCTTGTCGCACTGATATCACAGTACTTTTAACTCAATTGTTGTCATTATGATTATTTACGATAAAGTATATTTTTGAAGGTTCTACACCATGAGTTCGTTACTTCTTCTTTTGCTTTTCTTACTATGTCGTCGTATGATGTAATCGGAAAGGCAAGTAACAAAAAATATTTTTTAAATCATGGTCAAGAAATTTAAGAATCGCTCTAGTCCATCTACGTAATCGTGTTTTTTACTGAGCTGTTTTCATTCCTAGTGTTCTTTCGTGTTACCCTATATTTATTACATATTAAAACTGTTTTGAAATATACACAAATGAAGACGTTTAAAACAGCACACAACAGTAAATAAAAAGTTAACAAACATATTTCAGCGCCTACAATTTGCCACAATCTGTACATAAACAGTAATTACCACCACCTATCACCACATTATTTGATCTAATTCGTTTAAGCGGAGTTCTTGTTAACAACAAAAGTGAAACAAGTGATGTTAAAATATAATTCTGTTATTAGACAGATCAATCAAATCGAATCAATTAGATTGAAAATCACAGAACTAGAAACACACAACATACAATAACGTTATACTTAATTCTTACTTGTCTACTGTGCAGGAACGGAGAAAGAATACAATTTCTTGCGGCCTGTCGTAAGAGGCGACAAAACAACCCACAGCCAGGTGGTAGGGCATTTGCCCGACTGTATAGCTACCACCCCTGGTCTATAGTATGCCGCTATAACAACCTTCAGTTGTGTTCCGGTATTAGAGGCCATGCTCCAGTCTCCCTTTAGAGAGCACCAGCGCATTTATAGCACCTCTGGTGTTGTAAATGTTCATAGGCGATAGTAACAGCTTTACATCAGGTGGGCCGTCTGCCAGTCTGCTAAACTCGTACAATAATAAAATAATAATTCAAGTTTGGATTTATATGAATCACTTTAGTTAATTCATCAAATTGAAAGATAGGTACGAACTGTCTAATATCGACTATATTTATATTTACTAGATTTGCTGTAATATCCAATTAATTATTATATTTACAATTTCATATAAAATATCATTGAGTTTTCTAAAATTTAAGATTGATATGTACAACAGTATCAGTTAGCTAAGAGTTATTTGTTTCAATTTTAAATCGTATTTGTAATATATCTTTTACTATTCCGTATGCATTTACTGGAGAATATATCTTTGACGAGAATAACAGCGAGCGTCAGTGCGAGTATCTTGCCGTCATCTTGGAACATTGCCAGGCCACGTTGCACTTCTGTTCCACTACATGCGCGATGTGTCGGGCGAGACTTCCACTGTGATAGATGCGATAGCTCTAAGACAAGAGGTTCTACAAGTGCCTTTGTAGATAGGAAAAGTTCGTTTTGGACAGTTAATAGTGTTAAGATTTGGGTTACATATCATCCATTACCATGTCTCAAATTAAACTCCTATGTTAATAAAAATGAACCTTGCTTATCGAGCTGTTAGATATTAAAATAAAATAGTACTATCAGTTAATGCTTTTATGCATAATCACCTGAAGCGTCGCATCCTTTAAAAAAAAACATTTATTTCTGATACCATTGAGATGCAACTTGTGTCTAGGTTTCATATTAGAATAACCGCACGTACTTCGTATATTGGATAAAAGGTCGTACATGCAACTCTGGAAATAAAAATGGTTGCGTCAGGAGGTTAATGGTTGAGACAAGAATCGGTGATGCTGAAATTAATTGGTAAATGGCTTAGAACGTATGTACGTATAGTACACAAGTATCCACAAATTAGTGCAATAAACACATGTTCTTGTTGTTTCCGTTGCATTCATAAGTTTGGAGGCAATTAAAGACAAATGGGGTAGATAAATGTTGGCATAAACGATTTGCCGTTTCACGTATTTTATTGTTCTCTATCCAAAGGGCTTGTTGTCAATGAGAAACTTATTAAATGTGATTGTATTATGCTTAGTTTAATTGGTAATTAAACAATATTCGTAAATGGTCAACTAACGAAAAATATGATGATGCATGTAGGGCTTTGAGAACAGAGTGATATTTATTATAATTAATTAACTTTCAGGTTAGGCATATTATGTTACTTTTACGGCATTAATTAATTACAAACTCATTAACAAAAGTTTTATAAAGGTTGTTTGTATACGAATGTGGATTCGTCGGGCCCCCCTTCCAATCTCTTTGTTATATTAACTTTGGACCATTTATAATAAATGTTGATATATCCAAACAGGTATAACGACAGTCTGTCAACATAATATTATAGTAATTAACGTGCGCGGCTCAAATCTGTTGGCTTAAAGCCAGTTATCAGAGAAAACGATAAAAATTGTTTTATTTTTGGAATAACTAGGACCTTGCACTCAAATCCATGATACATACACGTACAATAAGATTACGACATGTTCTCATTTTATCATTTAACCGATTTTCGATCTCGAATCCCAAGGATGAATGTGAAAGTATATTAAAACACCCACAGAGTTACAGAGCAGAAACTCAAGCTTTACAAATCACAATGCTTTTAGCTCTTTTGTAAATTTTAAGTTCAATTTAATTATTATTAGTAGTAGTAGTATTCATTCGTAATACTGGCCGTATTACGAATGAATACCTTAGGTACATATTCTTCACTAAATGACACATTATTACATAGATATGTGAACACTATTTGACATCCTTTTGTGGTTTGCAGTTTATCTTAGCATACCTTTTAAGGGCTCTGAACCTTGCTTGCTCGCCAAATTCATCTATAGGTAAACACTACAATTATTTGCATCTTGTTCAAACCTTGAGGAACTGGCACTTGTGTAACTTGGATATTTAGATAAATACAATCTTTATTGAACACTTATATTAATTAACACAGATACAATAACTAATTTTCCTATTTCAGTAAAAAGTTAAAACCAGTGGCATGAAGCATATTGAGAATAAAAATATCCTTTGATTGCCGGCTAAACAGAATTCTTATATAGGCAAAGAAATGTATATAAAAGACACCTTTCTTTATATATGGTTGTAGGTGTGAAATCGGTGCTTTCATTTATTGACTGTAGTTACATTGTATTAAAAAAATGGAAACTGGCGCTGTTTGTTCAAATTTTGATACTAAAAAATGACATTTTGAACTGAAAAATAAAATTCAAATGGCTATATCTTACTACGATCTCTAAAAAGTACTTCAAGCTCAATTCTTATGTAGTTTGAAGTACTTTTTGGAGATGGAAAAATATAGTATTTATTGTCTCGAAATATTAAAATGACTCGCTGTAGAACATAGAATTGATAATTACGCGACGGAAAGTCCTACTATTATTATATCATATTTATATTGACTTCAAACTATTTTATTGACTTTAATATAACTACTAGATTTTAATTAAATAATAATGTATTGGAGTTTTGGTCATCTCATATCTTCTTCGTCATCTATTATTTCATCTCATATACTTATATATACCTAAATCACTAGATTAGTTAAAACATCGTCCTTTAAACTAGATTTCTTGGAAGATATGGAGATGAGATTGAGAAAGAGAATAATACCCATCATTTATTTAGAAAAAGCACTCTACATTTACCATTGTAACCGAGCGTATGCCTTCAATTACTAAGAATATTGCCTATTCCGGACGCCAAATGTACTTACTTATAGTACGTTAGAATTTGGATGTCGCCCAACTGAAATTGTTTTCCCTGCAAAAAGGGACTTATTGAAATAGCAGGGATAATACTGACTTGTGTGATTGATGCTATATATTGGTCATGACCATAGATTATTGATGTTAGGTTGTTTTTACAAGAACCGCTGCGGTTTATTGCGGTTTTATATTTATTTTCGTGTTGGGTTATGAGGAATTTATATCCAATAAACACTGGAAATAGTGTCGATGTGATTAAAGCATCCTGTTGACATACATATTTACAAAATCAATATAATATATTAATATGAAATGGTTCATATAAATTATTTGCATTGAAGAAGCTCTTTGTTCGTTCAGTTTTGTATGGTCTAGAAATTCTAGGTTCTATTAAGATACCTAGGTGAATCAAAAAGTTCTTAGAAGTGCATATATATAAAACCTTTTTGGGAGAAGTACGATATTCAAATTAAAGAGTGTCTGTCAATCACACAATATTTATGCCAACTGTCACGTGTTTTTCTTAGTTCGTTCGTACGTAATAAACTGTTATTTGCAACGGTTTGATAAAAACGCAAAATTATGGATAAAAGTATATTACATGCGGTGATAAAATATCTCAAATTGAAAAAAATGTGTACGTAATTAATTTTTTCGGAAATTTAACAGACATTAGGGGATGATACTGTACCCTACTCTACGGTTGCGTACTGGATGGCTGAATTTAAAATAGGTAGAGCAAGCTGTAAAGATGACCCGCGTTCTGGGTGGCCTTCAACCTCCTTTACGGAAGAAAGTGGCAAAAAGATATCTTTTGGTAGCATTCAATCCATTTTAATTGATTCATTGGAGTTCAAAAAAGTGTCGGCAAGATGGGTTATGGGCGTCGAATGTTAAACGACGAAAACAAAATGCGACGTTTGGAAATTTCTAAGCGTAATGTAGAAATGTTCCGGCGTGATTCGGATATTTTTTGCCATAGTCATGTCAGCATCGATGAAACATGGGTCCACCATTTCGATCCTGAAAGTAAGAGACAAAGCATGTCTTGGAAACGACCATCCTCTCCGTCCATTAAGAAATTTCGAGTTGCTCCTACCGCTGCCAAAGTAATGGCCTCAGTGTTTTGGGATAGTGAAGGAATCCTTTTTATTGATTACATGCCAAAAGGCCAGACGATTACTGGACCCTATTATGCAAATTTAATTCCGATAGTGCGTGGAAGCGATTAAAGGAAAACTTCGTGGAAAACTGTCGTTGGGCGTGTTGTTTCTCCACGATAACGCTTCCTCCCACTCATCGATAGGAAGTTGCGCTCAACGCAATCCGCCGTGCTGGCTTCAATCTCCTTGACCGAACCCACCATATTCTCTGACTTAGCCCTACATGATTTTCACTTATTCTCAAGATTAAAAGAGGAAATTCGTGGAACTAAATTTCACGATAATAACGCGGTTATGGCTGCCGTAGAGGAGTTTTTCGAGACTCAAGAAAAAACATTTTTTTCGCAAGGAATAAGCAAATCATTTTTTTATATTGATTCCAAAAACTTTTTAATTTTGTGATAATTGTGTCGGAATAAGTTAATTTTTATGCACCCGACCCTGGGAAAATTCCCGTGGGATTCCCGGGATAAAAAATATCACACATTTTACTAAACAAAATTTGCTATCGATCAATGAAAAATCACATTGGAATTAGATTTTTTTTAAACTGATCATTTTAAATCATTCACAGAAAATTTCCCGAGGGATGATAAGTAGCGCAGATTTTAAGTCTAAGAATTTTCCGTCAATCAGCGAAAACCGGATCGAAATCAGCCGGAAAAGATTTTACGTGAATCGCAAACAAACTTACAAGAATTAAAAAAAAATTGGATTGTGTTCTCCATGGTTTATATAGTGTATTCCAGATGTTTTGTTTAAATACTTTTAATGATGTAAATACACATCTGCAGATATAAAAAATCAATAACTTTGTGGAAGGGATTTGAAGACATAAATTTATTAAGACTAGCCAGTAGAAGTCCTAGGTTTTCGAGAATAATGTGGATTTTTATGCAACAGTTGTGTATATTCATGTGTAAAACCTTATCTGTTTAATAAATTGTGACTTTTCGGGTTGTTACAAGAAGTCCGTTTCACGTCAACCAATTACCGATAGTTTCAATAAGAGACCCATGATTAAAAAATTTGAGGCTAAGTGGATTTAGTATCTTTTCCTGCGATTATGGCGATTTGAACAACATTATTCGTTGTTAATCAATTATTGTTATTATTATAGACTAGCGGTCTCGGCCGATTCCAGCGCCACCTACCGAGTATAATTGTGAATCTAAACCAGCCCGGGCCTCACTCAAACACACATAAAATATCATCAAAATTGTAGAACCCGATTCCAGCGCCAAGTATTTTGTTTAGATTTATGGATTACATTATTGAAGTTTTAGTAGGGATTCCTAATTTTTATATAACCTATATTAATCAGGGATAATGTAGCATTCGAATGGTAAAAGAATTTTTGAAATCGGTCCAGTAATTTTTGAGTTTATTCGTTACAAACATACAAAAATACAAATCTTTCCTCTTTATAATATAGTATAGATTATTAATCTAATAAGTGAAAATTCGAGTATACAGCGTTCTGAAGTATAAGATGTTTATTTAGACGGAGATTTCAATTTGGCACGTGTAATAGCTTTTAAATACTTTATAAAGGCGCCCGAGGAGATATTTTCTCACTTATTGCGTTTGCATATTTCAGTTACGTTACCTTTTCGTTCAAAAGAAAACTTCTTTCCGTTTCTTAATTTATATTTCAAAGGAAAGGTTTATTTTGAAACTTTTTATTTACTCCACAGGTGATTCCTCATCCGATTCCAGCAGTGAAACGTTTATACGTTTCACACTGTTGGAAATAACGGTCCAATCTAGTGCCCCTCCTAAACATCCAGACTATATAGTACCTAACGGAAAATGCATCTACGAAATTTCCATGTCAGGAATCGAATCCGAGCGCAAAGCTTAGACAAGTAGACCACAGCCCTCATTACAAGTATAATATATGTGATTTTGGATAGTTCAACGACTCAAAGCTTCAAAAATTTTTTAAATCAGATTTTCTTTGCACGGATTTTATATTGTTACAACCTGATCGCCGACAAAAGACAAATCCACACCTGCATACCTGTATACAGTTTATTACCTTTTTGGTATTTGGACTTCTTTTGTTTACTTTGTGTTTAAAATTTGTAATTAGAAAAACAGCCCATTGTGTATTGTATAATCTTTTATGGTAGTCATTAGCCAGGTGTGATTCTAGGAAATTCAGTCCACGCGGTTGAGCAGACATATTGTATTTGTACAGTAGAAAGCAATGCCCCAATTGAGAGATGAGGCAGTCGAGCGATAACCACAAGCGATGCAAGAGTTGTGTACATTCGGTAATCTATTTAGTGACGGACTTTGCGCGTGTTATTGAATCGTGCATTACGTTTGGACTGATTTTATTCAGTTATATTTGTACCTGTGTTATACGTGTTTGTATAGTTCTAATAAATTCTATAATAATTCCAACGGCATTTTAATTCGAGTTCTGCAACTCGTAACAATATGTTGCTCAGGTCTACGTAAGATATAAAGCGCTTCCAAAAGTGCTGTGAAAAGTTATAATTTTATGTTATCTCAACTTTCCTACGCTGTCTGTGCTATCGATTTATTTAGGGACTACGTTACGACGTCAAAAATCCCTGAGTAATCCAATTATTGGATCAACGTAGGCTAGTTCGGTATTGCTTTAAAATTTATTGGATCCCCTGACACGGACATTCAATAAAAGGCTTCGTCGGCGGGATATACCGATTTTTTGTTACGAGCTGCTGCGGCCAAATATGGGATTAATTAAATATCATCATATAGTTGCAGACTGCTTACTTGGTTTACACACAAAATCGGCCGGTTAATAAGAATGTAAAATGTATATTAAGTACACATCAACATCCTTATATAATACTACTATACTATATACTAGTATATCTCTCATCCAAATCCCTTGGAAGGTTGAGGAATTTCTAACCCACTACCACCAAAATAAAGCTAGCAGAGCTACTAGCTAGCTACTTCTTACTACTTTCTATCCTTGATTAACCTTAAAGAACGTTTTGAATTTCTTTCGTGCATCGTGCAGCATAATTTAGGCCCTTCCACTAAACTTAAACTGAAAACCCTTGCGCAGAACTCAACTTTCTACAGCAATTCTTTTACTGTTAAGGCTATACAGCTTTGGAACGCGCTGCCTGTTGCTATAAGACAAGCAAAATCGGTATCGATATATAAAACTATGACCAAAAAATATTACCTGTCGTTGGAATATGATATTTAAATGTATTTATTCATCTATAAACATTTATATATTTTGTAGATATGTATATTAAGAACATATCTATTTAATATATATATATATATAATTTATGTGTTTATTATTAAAAAGTAAGTAGTTTGTACTATATGTTACGTGTACCACCATCACCATTATCATCTCGAAGCCATTCCTGGGGTTGTCTGGCGGAGATTACTTTTTAGGGATAAGACCTCCCTTTGTTTTTTTTTGTTTTTTTTTATAGTCAGTAGCAGGCAAACAGGCAGACGGCCCACCTGATGGAAAGTGGTTACCGTCGTCTATGAACGTTTGCAACACCAGGGGTGTCACCAACGCGTTGCCGACCTCTAAGAAATTTTATAACGCCCTTC
Source organism: Dendrolimus houi (assembly GCA_039645545.1). Lineage (NCBI taxonomy): Eukaryota > Metazoa > Arthropoda > Insecta > Lepidoptera > Lasiocampidae > Dendrolimus > Dendrolimus houi. The sequence goes on along the minus strand of CM077121.1, from coordinate 9,046,226 downwards.
TTAAAGAACCCCATGTCATAGCGCAAAGGGAAAACCGCGGCGGGAAGTTCCCTCCAGATCATTGTTGTACGCGGAATAAATGTTCTAGAGAACCGTTGCGTAGATGAGCGTGGGAGCTCAAGGAAATGGGGGTGAATATCCCGTCACTGGCGAGCGGTGCAGTTGTAAAAGTGAGGTGTTGGCACCAGATCAAACAGTTCCTCGGAACACTCCCCGTTATACAGGCGGTAAAATACGCAGAGGGACGCAAAGTCTCTTCGAAGGCTAAGCGATTCTAAACTGCCTGTAAGTATGGGATCGTCGACGATACGAACGGCGCGACGCTGGATGGAGTCGAGGGGGTCAGTCTGGTAAGCGGGTGCTCCGGCCCATAGATGTGAGCAGTACTCCATGTGCGGTCTGATTTGCGCTTTGTATAGCGCAAGTCGTTGCCGCGGAGTGAAGTACTGCTTGGACCGGTTTAGCACACCAAGCCTTTTAGAGGCAAGTTTAGCCTTGCCTTCCAGATGACCCCGAAACTGCACGTCGTTCGTTATGTCGACGCCAAGGATCCCGATACTATTGGAGATAGTTAGATGTGTTCCTTAGAACTGTGGCGCAGGGACAAATGGGGTCTTTTTGGCAGAAAATGCGCAGACCTGTGTCTTCGTGGGGTTAAACTGGACAAGATTTAGTCGTCCCCATTCAGAAACTCGCTCCAGGGAGTTCTCTACTTCAGACACAAGTCTAACCCGACTCTCTTCTACTAGCGTCCGAGGGACATTAGCGCGACTGGTGTATCTGGCGTCACCGGTACTATCATCCGCATAGCAATGAATGTTCTCTATAGACAACAAGTCATTGATATGCAGGATGAACAGTGTCGGTGATAACACGCAGCCTTGTGGCACACCAGCATTGATAGGCTTGGTGGATGAGCAGCAGCTGTCGATTGCGACTTTGAAGCTGCGACCACCAAGAAAGCTGGATAGCCACTTGCAAAGCCCCTCGGGTATCCCGTATGATGGCGGCTTCGTGAGAAGAGCCCTATGCCAGACTCGATCAAAGGCCTTAGCGATGTCAAGGCTAACTGCCAAGGCTTCTCCCTTGCTCTCAATGGCTTCTGCCCAACGGTGTGTTAGGTATACCAAGAGATCCCCAGCAGAACGACCATGGCGGAAGCCATATTGTCGATCGTTGAGTAGCTAAGAATCTTCAAGGTAACCCAGAAGCTGCACGTTGATGATTCGCTCCATCACCTTTGAGAGCAAGGAAGTTATCGCTATAGGCCGGTAGTTGGATGGGTCAGTCCTATCACCTTTTTTAGGGATAGAGTGAACTAGGGCAACTTTCCACGAAGACGGGACACAGCTGGTAGTATAGGAGAGTGTGAAGAGACGGGCCAGGACTGGAGATAGCTCTGGAGCACAAGTCCTGAGCACGACAGCAGGTATACCGTCCGGCCCGGACGACTTCTTGACGTCGAGGGAGCTAAGAGCTCTACGAACCGCTTTCTGCGTAAAACGAACTTCTTTCATAGAGCTCCCACACCGCGTAATAGTAGGCGGGGTTGCTCCTCCGTCGTCAAGAGTTGAATTGGCTGCAAAGATGTTGCCCAGGACTTCGGCTTTATCTTTTGCGGTATGCGCCAGTTGGTCGTCCGCTGTGTGCAACGGTGGAAAGGACGGCCGACAGAAATTACCCTCGACAGCTTTGGCGAGCGACCAAAATGCTCGCGTTCCAGAAGGAAAGTGAGCAAGCCGTTCGCCAATTCTGCCGATGTGTTCAAATTTTGCTCTCGCGAGCCGCTTTTTGAGGGACCTAGTGGCGGCATTGTATATCTTCTTTAGATCGGGAGTTTGCGGATCCTGACATTGTTTAGCTGCCTTCCACACCCGATAAGCTGCCTGCTTTTGGCTTACAGCCTCAGCGCACAGCTTATCGAACCATGGTTGGCTGGAGCCACCGATTGGCACTACAGAGTTAGGAATGTAACACTCCATTCCCTGTAATACCACTTCGGCGACTGAGTCTGAACAAATGTCAGGATCATCCGTAAAGAAACAAAGTCGCCCCCAAGGGTAGGATGCATAAAACTCGCGCAATCCATCCCAATCTGCTGACCGATATCGCCACACTTTTCTTTTACCGTTAGGACGAGCCCGTTGGGGAATAGAAAGGGGCACTTCGGAAAATACCAAACAGTGATCAGATGATCCCAGAGGAGCTCTGACCGAGATTTGGTAGTTCTCCGGGTGTGTGGTCAGCAGAAGGTCCAGTAAAGAGGGCTCATGGTCTACTCTGTCCGGTATGCGGGTAAATCCCGTGACCAATTGAGTAAGGCCATAGGCGAGAGCAAAATCGCGGGCAGTAGTACCCGACAGATCCGTCCTCGGAGAACCCACCCATTCAGAATGGTGGGCGTTGAAGTCTCCAAGGACGATTATTTCTGCGGAAGGGTACTGTCCGAAAACTCTGTCGGTCGCGTCTTGGACATGTCCAAAAAAGTGGGCTATCTCAGTCCTGTCGCATTCCCTGCCATGGGACCGGTATAGACACGAATAGACTCGGGTGGAGCCACCGAAATCTACTCGCACCCATAAGGTGGACAGGTCCCTATTTTCCAGGCCATGGAGACGGCGACAACAAACATCCTCGCGGACATACAGGCATACTCCGGCTTTTGGAAGGAATTTGTGTTCCAGATTGTAACCGGGGTAGTATAGATATGATATGTCCCTTGGGGCGAATATTTGCGTCTCCGTTAAAAACAATAAGGCCGGCTTAGTCGTCTCTAGGTGGTGATGGACGGCGTTAAGATTGGCATGAATTCCCCTGATGTTGCAAAAGTCCACCTTAAGTGTGGATGTCAGGTCCGCTGAGTTAACCTTATTATTTTTATCATGGCCCATTATTAAAATAATCTTTAAGAAGAGAATCAGGAAGTGCGTTATTATCAGCGAAAGGAGGACAAAGAGGAGTGTGCAATTATCCACACAACCCTGCAGGTAGTGTGACTAGCTGGAACGGGGCACGGAAGGGCCCCTGGTCCTCCCCGGAGAACACTGCCGGGTCCACGTCCGGTCAACAACCGGCACGACAGTGCTCTCCAAGATTATGCGCCAGTTGGTGGGTAGCAGCCTCCATGGGACCGGTTAGTCCGGGTTCGGGACCCCTACTACCTGGCGGGCGGCCAGCGGGCAACCGTTTCACCGGGTCTCCCTGACCCCCGCCCCACCTCATCACGCCTACAAGGACGAAGTGTATTTAACACAGATCCTGGTCCAAATCTCGATGAAAATAACTTTCTTCGGGAAAAGGGGAACTGGAACCTGGTCACAAATGCCGGAACACAACGCGAGGCTGTTATGGCGACATGCTTTAAATCAGGGGTGGTAGCCATCCAGACGAGCATAAAGCCCTACCACCTGGCTGTGGGTTGTTCTGTCGCCTCTTAAGTACATACCCTTACGCCTCGTACATATTAAGATTTAGTTTTAGTCTGTAAGTTTATTTTTTTATTGGTGTAATAGCTTCTGCTCGCGACTTCATTCGGGTGGAATAGTTAAATAAAAATAAAAGTAAGTTAAAAAACACCCCATTTTGAAATATTCCTCATTGGTGCTCCGCTCCTATTGGTCTTAGCGTGATGATATATAGCCTATAGCCTTCCTCGATAAATGGGCTATCTAACACTGAAAGAATTTATCAAATCAGACCAGTAGTTCCTGAGATTAGCGCGTTCAATCAAACAAACAAACAAACTCTTCAGCTTTATATATTAGTATAAGATAATAAACTGTTATCTACCTATCTGTCCTTTTTCTTTCACACTTTCCCAATCATTTGAAAATCGCACCTAGCATAGTATGTTCCTTCCGTACTCCTTTATTCTGGGATAGAAATTATGTAATGCTGATAATAGACGGATAAACCAAATTGAATCAAATTGATTCACAGGCATAGAATTGAGAGGACAGGACGATATCCAAAGGCATTTAGTTAATCAATTTTATGTTTGTATGAATCACTTTGGTTGATTCATCCAAACTGAAAGACAGAAATGATCCGTCTAATATCGGCAATCAAAATAATGTTAAAATGTGATGGATATACGTGTAAAGGCAAGCAAAAAAGAGGTGAATGGATTGTGTGAAGATGACATAAACATTTATAGGGTGGCGTACGAAGTATGGCAGAAAAGAATTGCGGAGTATGGAAGGAAAAGACATATTGTTCTGACCTCATTTTATTGGATAATTCAATGAGAAAGGCATATTACATATATATATATATATATATTAGGTTGGGGAAGAAGTTTCTTGGAATTTTATATAAAAAATCAAAAGGTTTTTTTATAAAGTTTATTTACATTTGACTAAAGTATGTAGGTGCCGTTTTGTTGGATAACTTTTTGCCATCTTGTAGGTAGGGACATGATCCTATTGCTATAAAAATTTTGGAGCTTCTGATCAAAAAACTGCGACAAGTGGTTTTGGCAGTTCTCTCGTGATGTTAACCTGACACTGCCTAAGGAATTCTAGAGACCAAAACAGGTGAAATCTGAAGGTGCAAGGTCAGGACTATACGGCGGATGCATTAACATCTCCCAGCCAAACTCTCGTAATTTATGCTGAGTGGCTAAAGATGTGTGAGGTCTAGCGTTATCGTGGTGAAAAAGCACACCCCAGTTGATTAATTCCGGCCGCTTTCTCTCAACTTTTTGGTTTAATCTCATCAGTTGTTTTCAGTACAGTTCAGAATCGATGGTCCTGCCTGACGGTAACAGCTCATAATGAATAATGCCCTTCCAATCCCATTATACACACAGCATCACCTTGTTGCGAGTTAACCCGGGTTTCGCCAGTCTGTGAAGCCTGACCGGCCTTTGAACACAATCTGTTTCGCACGTTCTTGTCGTACGTGATCAACTTTTCATCACCAGTTATCAGCTCCTTCAAAAATGGTTCGGTTTCATTACGTCGTAATAAAGAATCACAAATGAGTACACGGTTCATTAGGTTTCTTTCAGTGAGCTCATGAGGCACCCAATATCGAGCTTTTTTGTGTACCCAGCTTTTTCAAATGCGTCAAAACCGTTTTGTGGTCAATTCCCAGTTCTTCAGCTACATCGTAACTACTAAAATGCCGATCTTGCTCCACTTTTTCAAAAATGGCATCAATTTTGTCCGTAACAGGGCGACCAGAGCGACGTGCATCTTTGATATCAAAATTTCCGGATTGAAAACGCTTAAACCAAATTTGCGCTACTCTCACAGATACTGCATTAGGTTCACAAACATCACAATTTTTTTTCGCGGCTTGTGTTGCATTTTTACTTTTTTTGTAGTAAAATTTTAAAATGTATCGAATTTCTTCATTAGATTCACTTTATTCACATTTTAACAATAAGAAAAACAAATGAAAATCACACATTTTCCTAATTTGAATTTGGAAATGTCTTCATTGAAATTATAACTTTTTAATGATACCAAAACCAGCCAGCCAGATACAAATGGTATAACCAAAGAGATCTTATTACAGGTTCATACATACTATATGCGAAAAGACTTTTTCCCCAACCTATTATATATATCTATATATATATATGTACACGAATAATTGATGGTTGACCAGTACAAAAGCAAGATGTTAAATTGCGACTATGCTAAGTCAAACCTCTGCTTAATATCCTAAATTAACTATTTTAATCAATCTGAGAAAATAATAATTATATTAAGGGTATTAGCGGTCCTGTACACTTTTACCCGTAAATAAGTAAGAACATAAAATAATTCTACCTTCGGGAAACATTACGAGGCCTCGTACGAAATAATACCCAAGTCAGCAAAATTACCCTTATTGAGTTGTTTAGTGCTGATCGCGGTTCAGTAATGTGCTGTTCATTTTTCGTGAATGCCCGTGAAAAGGTATGAAACTTTAATGTTTGCGGTTCAATTGTTGTATGCCTTATGAACGATTCAGAAACCAATTATATTTCGCCCTAGCCGTGTTTGGCGGTTTCTTTCACATTTTTTGCGATTTTCTTTTTCTCTTAAGGCTAGACCGCGGAGGCTCCATGCGTAGTCAGTCGTGTCACCTGACCTTTTTCTTACATCATATATTCAATTTTTGATCTGTGTACGGTTCTCGTACTTTAAATTGATTTTCTAGATTAATTTCCGTGAGTTATTACTTCTCTAAACATTTCTGTTACAGTGTTAAGTGTCACGTATTTAACTTTTATAAATAAGCTAGCTGATGCCCGCGAGTTCGTCCGCGTGGTGCGGTTTTTTAACTATACCACGGGATCTCTTTAATTTTTCGGGATCAAAAGTATCCTATATGTTGACCAGGGATATAAGCTACCACCATACAAAATTTCATTTAAATCGGTCAAGTCGTTTCGGTAATTAGGCGGTACAAACAGAGAAACAAAAATTTCAAAAAAATCTAAATCAGTTCTATTTCACTTCTTACACCCCCCTGACTCGGTTTTTAGCATTTTTTTCATTGTCCAGAAATTCGACCTTTACAGTTTTATTATATGTATAGATAGATGACTAGCGCGAAAAGAAGTTTTTTTTAAATCAAATTGATAATTTTCACATTTTTCTCCTTTTATTACGTGAATTTAAAGTTTCTATAGTGGCGCTAAAAGCAAAAGCTATAATAACACGAGAGTTCATTACTTATGTCTTATTTATAAATATATAGCATAACCAATCATTCATTTTACTAAAAAGAATAATCTTAAACTTACCTGACTATTAGGAAATGTGGCGAACGCAGACTGAACTTTGTGAAGTGCATGGTCCTGCTGATGCGCTGGAGGTGGTCGGCCTTTGGGAAAGTGGAATCGGGGTATAACCCGCGCGGGCACACCACTGTTGGCGGCGCCGCGTACGGACCGCTGCAGCGTCGTGTGCGCCGGCGCTGATGACGGCTTTGGAGGTGCTGTTGCTGCATAGCTCTGAAAAAGAAAGCAAAATAAAATAAATATACAAATACAACAGTACAAAAATATAATTAATTATTCACAATAAAGACTAGCAGTTATTTTTGATTTAAAAACGCAACTGTAATTAATGCTGAAAGACGCATTTCTTAGCAAAAGCATATAATATTTTTCTATCTAATGTGAAGATTGTTTTTTTTGACATGTTTTTTCAGAGTCTATGCTATTTCCCAAGAATCAATCCTCTCACCAAATATTGAGATAAAGCTTCTACATATATATGCTCCAAACGCAACCGGGATTTAACAATCAGGTGATGATGTTTCTACAATTAAAGGCAACGAGTAAAAGACTGTATAGAAGACGCGGACGCTTTATATTACGGATGTATTAGTGCTAGTAACGGATGACTTAAACATATTTTAAAGCACATCTTAATACAATTTAAAACCGCATTATTAGAAAGACATCACTAAGGTATTCGTTATAAACTCATGTCGATATTCATGTTAGTAAAGTAGTAGTAGGGAGATATATCTTCGTTACTAAACTTAGTTTCGAACGAACTGGGACTAGACTAATAAATTACATACTCAGACGCCTTAAATTGCGTCAAAGACGACTTGGGCTTGAATTGCGTGTATTGTTGCTGTAATTGCGTTTGAATGTTGGTAAAACATTAAGTTGATTTTTCTTATATAGAATAGAACATTCTTTATTGTACAAAAATGCTACGTAATATATATAGCCACAAACAAAATTGGCTTGTTCGTTTTTATATGTTCTGATTACAATATGTACTTTTGATAATGAGATGGACATAGGATGCTTTTTATCCCAGAGAATGATATCATTTGCACAGAATGCTGTTACGAAGTTTACGATATGACTACAGGCGCGTGGAAGGCGCACGTATCGTGTAGTATCTGTCCCACACGATTATGAGATTGGTTTTATTAAGAAATCACTTACTATCATTGCTATAATATTGTAATTGTTATTTTTTTTAGAATAAGAGGTATTACTTCGCTTCGTCTTCTTCAGTCAATTAATATCCATTGCTAGACGTAGGCCTACTAAAGTCTGCGCCACATATTTCGGTCTCCCGCCTTGCTCATCCAGGCCCTACCGGCGACCTTACGTGGGTCGTCGATCTACCAGGCCAGAAGGCATCCTACGCTACACCTACCGAGACGTGGTCTCCAAAGAAATAGTGCTAATAGAGTGAAATCCAGTTTTTAATGTACTAGATTTGTTTTCCGTAACATCAATAACGATCTAGTTAAAGGCGAGTAATCAATACTTAGTGTGTGCAATACACGCTTGTAATAAACAATTGTTTAAGTGCGTCTTAGACCACGCACTGTGAAGAGTTTTCCATGGAGATTATGAACGTCAACTATTTGATTTTTGACATTCAGCGACGAAACCCTAAAACAGCGTTTAATCGTGTATATATTAGGTAATCTCCAAAACTACTCAACAGTTCTTGTTCAACCTAATTTTCGTTAAAAGTATTTATTTAAATTGTACCAGCTGATTTTTTCAGAATTTTCCTCTATAGTACCTCAAAATTTAGAGAAGTCAAACTTTTCATAACTTTGGAAGCGTATATAACCCTACCTACTTATTGAAGTAAATCAAAAATATTATTAAAACTTTTCAAGACTTGAAGAACAATACCCCACACAGCTACATAGCTGTGTGGAGTATTGTTCTTCAAGTAAGTACATACTTACACAGACAAAAATATCCTTGATTATTCCCGCTTTTGTCACACTGCATCATTGTGCAGCGAATAATATATTTTTTACCGAATTTGATTCATATAGACTTAATAGTATTCGACTCTAACATACAAAGGTAGACGGATAGACACACGGATATGACTATTGTATAAGAGATCCGTTTTGCCAAAATAACCACGGAACCTTGAAAAAACGGAATATTAACCACAATCAGTATAAGTGTCATCTTAACTCATAGTAACTGCAGTCCGATTTCCAACTTGTGATTCTATTCAATCTATCAATACCAAATACAGTTGCATCCGATCTGATTTCGTTTTGGAAGTCGCCTTGGCCTACAATCTCAATCACGTCAACGCAACACCATATTTTTGCTACCACGTGTCCGTTAGCCTCTCTTAATAGGACAGTTCGTTGTACCAGCGTAATTATCAGCAAAACAAGGTGTGAAATTTGGCATAGCCCGCTGAAATGTTTGCCAGAAACGTCTAAGCGTTGTATTACGTAGAACAATAGATAATCAGAAACAAGGGTTGCGTCTAAGATAATGCTGTATTTCTACTAGATGAAATTTAAAATACGGGCAAGTGGGCATATGAACCCACACTGAAGGTTTCCGTAGTGGCAGTAAATGTTCACTTGGCTAGTGAACCCCGAATAATCGTGTTTAAATAATGTATATCTAAACAAATAGTCCACGTTTTAGCTCAAAGATTTTTTAATATCATAATTACAAAGTAATATAGAAGGGCGGGAGATGTTTTATGACTTTAGTAGCCATCTTTAATCATTCAAATAACAAATTCACTGTTTATGACTTTTTTGGTTTTTTTTTGTGCGGGTTTATTTACAAGAATATGTCGATCCTAACATACCCTAACCGTCTTAGGGCCGGTTCCTATATCTTACTATTCATTCACTTGCCCTACCATCGGTTGAATTATGACATTAGTGGCTTGTGTCAAATTTTAACCGATAGTAATGTAAATGAACGATCCGTAAAACATAGGAAACATTTTTATAAAAAAGTAGTCGTTAACGAAGGACTCCAATCAAAGCCGTCGGAATATTTCAGATGCAGGATCAGACGCTATAATTTCAATAACACCAACATTCATAAGTAGTATTTTTTTATTAAATTTCATGAAAGATGGTTGTCGTCGCCGATACACGTTTGCAACAGAAGGAGCAAAGCCAACGCGTTGCCAGCCTAATTGTTAGGATAAAAAGTATGGGATAGGAAGAACGGAATAAAGAGAATCAAACAAGAGGAATGGGTTATAAGGGATGGGATAGGGAAGTGGGAGAGAGGGAAGAAGGCCCCGTGGAATTAGACTGGAGACCCTCATCAGCTTTTCGTATTATAACTTTTTAAGACTAATCTAACGATCTATGCAGATTTTATTCAATCCTCAGTTGCGTGTTTGGACCGCAACCCAATTTTTATTATTTTGGTAATTAATCTTAATCTTCCCTCCTTTCTTCTATATAATACCAACAGTGTCCGATTACAATGCGTGTGACAGAAACAGAGAGACGAACGGATATTACACAACTAAAACGATTCCGTTTTTGCCACTTGGCTACGGAACTCTTAAAAACATACGCAAAAAATACTCATAAACTCACAGCGGCCACGACCCTCATTATGTCCTAAGATCGGTAGCTTAAATGGTTTTTTGTTACCAAGTTATTACACCACTCAACATAGGAGGCAAAATTGTGTTGCAATTACAGAAAATATACGAAGAATAAAATTATATTTTAATGCTTTAAAATGTTTTTACTATGAATTTTCTTTTATGTAACTAATAGTAAAACAATAGGTGTGTGGACACATGCTACAAACGAGTCTAATATTTTACATGTAAAATAACATATTACCGTCTAACTTTCAAAATATCATGTTAGAAATCATTTTAATTATTAAAAAAAATTGCGCTATTTGAGTCCTGTTACACCTGCCTACTTATGACGTCATAGGTAAGGAAACTTTTACAAACCTATGAGGCCGTGACTTTTGCTGTTTGTAAAAACTATTTCAGTTGATTTGACTTACAGTAAAATTATATTTCAATGCTTCTTTATTATTTTCTTTTAAGTAAGTAATAATAAAACAATAGGATGAATACCAAATAAAAATAAGATGTATTCTAAATTGATCTATGTTTTGAACGCAAAATAAAAAGATTTCTTATATCTTTATAATGAGGAAAACGTGCAAATGTGATTAACGTTTATTCCGATATATCTATGCACATAAGTATACAGGTATTTTGCAAGTGATCCATGGCTAAATCCGAAACTATATGATATAGCGATTTTTCAAAAATATAATGATACCGCTTTAGTTTTCATCAAAGTCGGCTTCCATACTCCTTTGGCTTTTTTTCGCTAGTTCGTATAGTTTAGGATTTGGCCTAAATTCACCCTATATTCCTAAGTTGAGCAACTTTACGTTTTATTTAATATTATACTTTCGTGCGCATGTTTTCATATTTTTATAGGTTTTTTAATGAATGGTATTTTAAAATTCCTTCCATCCTTCCTGTCAAAAACAGAACCATTATACATACAATCGTAATGTATTGATACATATAGCTATGTCATATAATAACGATATCTCGGAGATTATTTTTTTAATCAATGGATGCCGATATTTCATTTCGGTCATGAAAATGCCCCCCCCCCCCCCACAACTTTTGAACTATAGGTGGAAATTAAAAAAAAACTTCTAGGTGATATATTTAAGAAAATACTTTGATTGAAAATTATTTTGAAGAAGTGTGTTGAAATGTGGCGTATTTTCGATGATATGCTTTTTTAGTGTCCCGTAGCCAAATGAATCAAACAATTGCTGTTTGTTACCTCTACGCAACCCTACATCGTGCTTAGACTAATAGATAGTTCAATTATTTTTTCTGTTATTATAGCGGCAACTCAATTCACGAAAATGATCATAAATTAAATATATTTTTCTTATTGCATGAATTCAGAAGACACGCAGACGGCCCACCGGATGGTTACCATCGCCTATGGATATTTACAAGACCAAAGGTGCTACAAATGTGCTGCTGCTCTCTTAATGGATCGTGGAACCTGGCCACTAATGCCAGAACACAACTCAAGGTTGTTATGGCGGCATACTGTAGACCAGGGTGGTACCCATCCAGACGGGCAAATACACTAACAACTAGCTGTAGGTTGTTTTGTCACCCCTTACGACAGGCTGCCCGATCTTAATGGTATTTTATGTAGAAAATTGTATTCTTTCTCCGTTCCTGCACGGATAACGGATAAAAAAAAATCACCAAAATAGATCCATTTTACAAATATAAACATAATATAAATAACTAAATCTAAAGTAGATTATGTTGCAGATCACTGACAGAGGGGAGCATGCCTAGAAGGCTGGATGCATCGCCACGCTGTATGGCAGTACTTATTTGCTGGGCGAAATATGAGCCAGTCTTCTGATCACGGGTAGTGTCAAAGAGTTGTTTACATATGTCCTTAAAGAATCTGTTTGCCGATGTACCCCACAGATAGTATTATCAGGTCCAATTTGTTTTACATTAGGGCAATAGTTAAAAGAGATCGGGACTTAGGGTTGTATATCAGGACAAATAAAAACAAGGGATTCTAAAAATTAGGGTTCAACTACTTGAATTTCTTATAATCCTAATTCTTAATTTTCTAATAATAATGCTTTTAAATAAATTTATTAATTTATCAGAACATTTACTGTCCCGATCAGGTGCAAGTCGGGGAGAGTCCCCAAACCCCTGAAAATCAGTACGTCCCGCACATATTGGGATACCTGGCAACGCTACCCACGGGCTCAATGTTTCAACAAATGATATAAACAGTAAGAAACAGACATTAGATTAGAAAAAGATGAACAACATAAATTATAGCTAAGTATAGCGCTGAGGAGTTTATTACCGCTTCTTTAAAATAAAATTTTGCAAAGCGGCATAAATTACGAAGTACATTTAATTTTAATTTATGTATGACTTTCAAAAAATGTTCCAAGACCGAGTCCAGTTTGAAAAAACTTTGTATTTCAAAAACTTCTACAAGCACTGGACTAATTCAAAACCTACGTGCTAGTTGTATAAATACGTTTTGTAATTCTACCGAGTATTATTTTGAACACGTTTTTGTTTTTAAATAAAAACTTTTCAAATGTTTTTTGTTTTGTGTCAAAACGGTTACATTTTCGTATATTTCATGCTTTCCGCCTGAAAGGTTCCCAAGGGACCTCGTATATTGTTATCCAATACATTAACTTTATATATTAAGCTTTACAAAGCACAAAATTAATGACCATCATAAGTAACCGGCCCACACAATGAGCCTAATGATTAAATTACCACCAGACATTGTACATACGTGTACAATGATAAGCAAAAAATAAATACAGTGTTATGTTACAGGCAGTAATTGATTTGTATGTAAGATTTATATACGTCTAATGCTTAACAGCTTAATTATAGTAAGATGAATATTCTTTCACAAAAAATTCATCAGCCTACAAGCAAGTACGCGTACTTATTTATACGGGACAATCTTCATCGTTTCTGAAAGATCGCATATTTAAGTTGACTCACGGTCGAAGAAGCTCGTCGAGCCATAAGTACTTCCTCGCTCGTTTATTACACGCTCCAGGGTTTCGAAGCAATTTTGAAAATAACGAAGGCCTTATAAAATCAATAGACAAGACGGACAAGAGACCATCTTGTCTGTTTTTAATAACCAACCAGCTTTCAGCATACCTGAAAAATCTGATGCACAAATTAAATGTTTGCAATTTCTATATAAGTAGTATATGCAAATATGATTTACTATTAAGTACCGGTGAAAGTTGACATGATTATCAGTCAACAGACGGCCACGCGGTAGTAAATAATGGTAGTAGGCTGGTGCGACGTTCTACGAGTAGAACGACACATTGTGCTGCACACGTCCGGCATGCATACACACTACATATAGTGACCATTGGTAATTGGTATAACGTCAAATTGATGTCGAAAGCGGGTCTAACATGAATTGACGCTTTTAGAATCGTTTTTAGAGTCTGTGATAAACCACGGCCTTACTTTAAAAATATTGGAAGCCTTGGAGAGGGTGAAACTAGCCCGAGGCATCAATGTAGGCGAATTTTCGTTCAATCTGCATCCGACCTTCTCATAAATGTACAGACGTCAGCGAAATTTTGATTGTAGAATTCAAACGATGATCTGCCTGCCAATGGATTAAGTTTTGCTGAAATCATATTCTTAATATTTGCTGATTCTATATATTAAAATGGGTGAAAGGAAATATTATATGAAATTATTAGAGCTGCTTGCTGAAGAGTTTCTTGCGCCACTTCTTCTCTTCGAGCCACAACATGTTGCGAAGCGGTGGTAAATTAGATTAGGCTCCCATAGAGTAAATAATAACCATAAACAAAATTAAAACTAAATAAAATTAAAATGAACAAGTTGGCGGTAGGCTAAATAAAACTTTAACAATACTCATTGACACTTGACATCTTTGTCTTCCGTGATCACGGCCACTGAAAAGTGGCTGAAACGTCGGAATAATAAAAATCAAATAAATTACCGCGTTTAAAACCTTTAAAACGTAGTATTATTATGTATATAAGTCGCGGAAACTTAAGAAAATATTATTGTTAATGTATTTAAGCTTAAATAAACGCATGAAAATTGATTTTATTTTTCTTTTCTACTTTAGCATTTCTTTATTTATTTAACTACCTATTAATAAATTTTGAAATAATATATGAATTCTAATGAAGTTTTGTAGGCACAAAAGCTGTGACACCATCACTTCTGCGGTGTATACTTTATAGCGCATGAGCCCGTTTTCATAAAGCTCGAACTTTTTTGTTTTAAATAGCCTCTGTAGTACGTAGTATTATATAATAACTCAATGTGTTAAATAGGATATTTTAAATTTGCCTCGAAGTTTTATACATAGCTTGATCCACCTCAAAGTTTGTTAAAGAAGAATTAACGTATGTACATTATGTATAAAACACCCAGAAAGATATATTCATTGATCTCAATATATCGACTTTATCTTGTTTGGTAATCTAACTGACCATTACGATCAATTGATTGTTACGTAGCTTTTACGTACTAATTGAAACAACTAAGCCTTTTAATTGAACGTGTGAATCGACACTGAGGGTTGTTCGACATTTCGACACTATCGAAATGAAGTAAAAGTGACTATGTGCAAAAAAATATTTTTTTTATCGCTATTCTACTTTTGAATTTCTTCAGGGACCAGATTTTAATGACAAAAACGTTCATAGATAAAAAAATAATTTGAGCTATGCCAAAGTAAGTAAAAAGAAAGGCATCTTTCATATTGTTACATACTGTCAAAGATAAGCCGCACAGCCTATTGTAAGCGTAGCTTATTGTCCTGTTCTAGTAATCGACGAACCCTTTGTCTTTTGAATTTGTAGTTAAGAAAAACATGTTATTGTCAATTTACTTGTTTTATAACCATCATTAGCGTCGAACTATAATCCCTATTGTTATTGTATTCAACTTTGTGGACGTTCGCAGGTGTGCAAATTAGTAATTCTTAGAAGTCTTGTGTGCGCCTTCAACTTCTTTGTACTGTGTAGTTAGTATAAGACGATGCCCGAATGGAGGGGCGGGCAGTTAAGCGAGGACTACGAAGCGAGTAAGACGTTTTCTAGTACTCTCGATTAGCGATATAAACGACGGACTTTGTGCGTTCGAATTGTATTGAATAGTGCAGTGTGAACTGGTTGCATCCAGTGTTATTTGTATTCGTTTTATACGTGTTTGTATAGTTCTAATAAATTCTATAGTAGTTCCAACGGCATTTGTAATAATCGAGTCCTGTAGCTCGTAACAATATTATCTAGGTATGCAGCTTATAAATAAACCATTTATTGTCAGTTGAACGGTATTATTATGATCTTTATTGAAACCTGAGAAATTCCTAAAATAACACCGACCTACAAATTTAAAATTTAGTATCAGACTTTGTAACCACATGGAGTTTACAAAATGCTTTTCTGAAACTGTATTCCTAATATATATATATATATATATATATATATTAGGACTACAGTTTCAGAAAAGCATTTTGTATATCTGATAATATATATATATATATATATATATATATATATATATATATATATATATATAATAAATAACAATATTATACTTTAACCTACAAGTTCAGACATGAAACAGATTCGTCCTGGCATATGCATTTAAATGCTATCAAACTTTTGGCAAAACACATGTTGATAATATGTATCAATCAGAAAGAAGCAATTAACTTCTGTATATTATACATTATTAATGTGTATTTAATTATGAAATAATTTAGGTTAAAACAGGTTCAAGTGCACTTAGAGTAAAGTCGAAGTTGTTGCAAAACGTGGACATTCATGTTATATTACAATAATTCTGTAAACAGATTATTATTCATCGTTTCTTTATTATTAAGGTCGCCATTCCAAGTTTCAATACGCTCTGTAATGGAAACCAAAATTATGATTAAGATGGCTTTAGTTTAGTTGTAGTCCGCCATTGCAATGTTTACAATATAAAAGTGATTAATAATATATATATAGTATATTTATTAAGTGCACCGCTCCCACAGTTCCAAAATTGGTGATCTGGCTTAAGAATACGTCAAGAGTGAGACACATTCTGTGAAAAAATTCCAGCCATACTTACTTTACTTATATTAGTATTGTTTACATGCCGTCAAAGATAAGCGCACAGCGGTCTGTTGTAAGCGCAGTTCATTGTCTTCCCGGACTAGGAATTCTTTTGTATTTTGAATTTGTAATTAAGAAAAACATGCTATTGTTTTTCTACTTGTTTTATAACCATCATTAGCGTCGAACTAATCCTTATTGTTATTGTTTTCGACTTTGTTAGCCGTTCGTAGGTGTGCAAATTACTATTTCTCCGAAACTCAGTGCACGCGGTCAATCTTTTTTGTACTGTGTAGTTAGTATAAGACGATGCCCGAATGGAGGGGCGGGCAGTCAAGCGACGACTACGAAACGAGTAAGACGTTTGTAGTACTCTCGATTAGCGATATAGACGACAGACTTTGCGCGTGTCGAATTGTATTGAATCGTACAGTGTGAACTGGTTGCATCCAGTTTTATTTGTATTTGTTTTACACGTGTTTGTACAGTTCTAATAACTTCTATAGTGGTTCCAACGGCATTTTTATATCGAGTCTTGTAGCTCGTAACAGTATTATTCGATGGGTCTATTTAATGTATGGCTAAAGACCCTGTCTTTATATAATTACAAAGGCTAGGTCATTTTTCCTTTTTTTTTATAACGCAGGGGGAATGTTTTTGTACATCATCTTCGAGCCCTTCGGGGGAAGGGCCAGAATGCAGGCATAAGGCCTGTATCGAGGGTGTCTGGGGCTTTCAGCTACCGGTCCGCCACGCTTGCTTCTAAACCGAAGCTGTCGCGAGAATCGGTCGCCAAACTACCCACTAAACTAGGTCATTTTTCCTAAACCAGCACGGTGCAGCGCAATTATGATCGAACGAATCAAAATGGTAAAAGTGTAGACGCATCATAAATCTGTAATTAAAGCTAAGAATTTGTTAATCGTGTGGACAGTGTAGTAGTATCAGCTGCCTCTATCATTAGACAATTGGAAGGATTGAATGACAATTCCTTCTGTGTTACGAATAAGTTGTTGGGGTATGAGGGATGAAGAAAATAAGTTATTAGAGCGGAAAAAGAAAGGGCATATGAGGCTTATCATAATAATAGTGGTCCAGTAAAGGCGTTGATCCATTCAACAAAAGTACAATACAAATCAGGTGTCAACCGGCTGTAGTAAGAATACGAGAGATTTCGAATTAAAAAACTTCTACACATATAACTTGTTGTACCTACTCTTATTCCGATTAACAATTTTAAGAACTGACTCACGTACATGTGGTCATAATTAATGCCAACATCGTGGTACGTTGTACGATTTGCAATGGATTCCCTCGATCTATATTTATAGAGAACGGGATAGACGCGATGCCGGGTGTGCGGGGGAGGAGGGGCACGGTCTTACTACCACGTGGTATAAATAGCCGCACGCGCATGTCCGCGAGGGACCGCGCACTCGTACCACACCAAATCGGGAAAGAGGAATAAATGACACTAATCTAGTTAAAGTATAATTAATATTAATATCAATATAAAAATGCCTTGTAAGCCGTGGCAGCGTGATTACATTCTCGCATTTCAAATGACCTGGGTTCGAATCCTGGCCGAAAACACACCAATTCACTGAAGTAAAATATAAAAATTGCCTTGCAAACCGTGGTAGCGCGGTTAACGCTCTTGCATTTTTAATGGCCTGGGATTGAATTATCACTGTGAAGCATACACCATTTAAGCAGTGTTCCGACCTAATGGGAATATTGTTACAATTACCACGAGTTGGCAGCGAAGGAAAATGCACGTCGAGATAACCGCTGTGTCAAACCCGCCAATCCGCTTTGGACATGTGTGGAGGGTTTAATTTTTTTCTTGGCCCCCTAAAAAAAGTGGGGATGCTTGATCCCGGCAGTGGGATATATCTGGGGGTTATTATATATGTATAAAGATTACCTTATTAGATAATGAAATAAAGTAAAATCACTTCCGAGTCATTAAGTACGTTTGATTTTTCTAAAAATGTAGATTAGAACAATCGTAAAATGAAGTGCCGCAAGGCATTGTGATTCTATGTACGTGCACTTAAGAATACTCCTGATTTCGAGGGATTGTAATTTTAATTTTGTTTGTGCATGAATATCATTTTAGTAAAACGTGTTAAAAATTCGTAACACCTCTATGTTGCAAATGTGCATAGGCGTTACTAAACTCTTCCTATCCAGTCTATCAAACTGTTAAAAAAATATGTAAAGTTTAATTAAAATACATTTATTACTTTATGTGTAATGTATGAAAAGTCAGAGAGACAAAAATCTAAACGTTTCGTTTTGTATAAAGCCTTATTTATCGATTTATATTTATAGCGACCATTTAGTAAATTTTATTACTCCTAAAATATATTTAACCGAGGAGCAAACTCTAGTTCTAACTATAACTTGATATTATAACGCAAATAGACTATTACATTAAACAATTTTGAAATGAGTTTTATGCAAATTTCGATTTTCCTTTATTTCAACATCAGATATTCAAGCTTAGAAAAATAAATACGATTTCAATTATAAGGGGCTTCTCAGTAGTACCTAATCTTTGCCAAAACTGCCAGTGGAAAGCCTTTGACATTTGACGGCAGATAAATCTTCACTTTCACTTAAATATTCATTATTAATTCTGTCTTCGAAATATAATTTATGTACCAAGTTTTCGACAACACAATGTTTAGTTTTTCGAAAATTCGAGAAATATTCATATACCCACTGCAGATGTAGGCTCTTTACTGGTCACAAAATCAGACTGTAATTTAATGTAAATCGGACTCATGCCACTGGATTTAGGATAAAATGGACTGTAGGTATCTAAAAGGGAGAAAGATTAATGAAAATGATGGCAGCGATCGGATGGAAACAGGAATTTTATAATTTATTCTTTAAATTTTATTTAAATGCATTATTTTAAATAGCCTAGCAACAGTATAATCAGTTTTATTTTACTAGTTAATTTTTTGCACTTACACATTTGATTTAAGTGGTAACATATCACTAAATATTTTCTGTTTGTTTGTTTTCATATCTTTTTCGTAATTTTTAGATTTCTTTAAATTTTTTATACTATTTGTTGAAGTTCATCATTAGCTAAACTCTACCTGGATAAGAAAAAAATTAAAGGATTTGTAATTTATTTATTAAAATTACAGTTGTTAAGCATACAAAAAAATTAAAATAAATATTTGTGTGTGTTACAATTTAATATCATGCAGGACTTAGATGTAAATCAATATGAATATCGTGCCAAAGAAGTTGCGGACAAACTGTATAACATTGGAAGTACGATTATAATTATTTAGACCAATAATTCGTCAACATAATCCAAAATTTGCGATATTATTATAATTTGGGGATAAATGAAATCCATTTGCTTCAGAGAACGTAAAAGTTCCAGTAGCATTAGGTACCGAGGCTTACACGAACGTTGTCAAGGTGAAAGCCTTAGTTAAATCGAATATTAACATACATACTTATTGTTTTCTATTCTGTGTGACTATTGTTCTAGTGTGCGTAAGTATACTGAGTTTCACTTTTACTACTGATGTTATAGCGTTTTACAACTGTCGTAGTGACGCTTAAAACAGAACAAACGAAGTGAAGATTCATGTTGAAACTAATTTAATAACTTATCTGTGTGTTTTCATTTGGGTAAAAGAAACTATTACCCCCATTTTCTTGAGTTACCATGCTCACATACGCAACGATAATGTAAAAAATTATTACACGTACAATATGATTCGGAGGGAACGTCTTGACGAGGTTTTTCTTCATATGAGACGTCATAATACTTCTTCGCCGCCGGCGATGCGTTGGTGATATCTCTAGTCTTACAAATATCCATAGGGCGGTAATCACTTTCCATCACGTAAACCGGCTGTACGTTTATCGGTTTTAGACAATACAAGATTTTTGGCGAAGATAATCTGTTGCACAATGTTATAGATATTTTTTATAAGTTTAATTTTAAAATAATGTTAAATAGATAATAAACTTAAATAAATTTAATCTAAACTTATAAATTATGTGCCAAATCACTGCCAGCGGGAAGCGTGCCCAGAAAGCTGGCTGCATTGCCACGTTGTATAGCAATGATAATTGTCTGGGCAAAATATGAGCCAGCCTTCTGATCACGGGTAGAGTCAAAGAGTTTCTTACTTTCTTTAAAGAAACTCTTTGCCGACGGAACCCACGGGTCTAAAGTTTCAACCCCACTCAATTACACAATTCTTTCATACATCTTATTTGTCCTTTTATTTACAAGTACTTTTATGTTTAATCAACTTTACAACTTTATAAAATGCTGCCTAAAAATATTCAAGTACGATTCAGCTGTGTAACCTAGTGTATTGCAAGAAATGTTACACCCGCTAATACAACGAAATGTCATCAATTTCAACAATATGCCATTTCAAAACTATTTATGAAGCTTATTGTGACTGTGATATCATATTTGGATACAATCTTTACATGTTTTGGCAATGACAATACATCACTAAATACCTAGTAAGACAATAAATACACAAAAATACATTCAAAAATTAATGTCAGTTACTATGTTGAGTTTTGAAACTACTCAACTAAATTGATGGTCTTAAAAATTAATTGCGATTTCTTCCAGATAAATTTTGGACAGAGTAGGTATATATATTACAAGAAGTCGGTACCATCGTTTGCTCTGAAAAAAATAACGCAAACGAATCTGCAAGTTCAATAACTTTTACAAATGCCTGAATTAGCCATTCAACTTTGCTTATTCTCTGTAACTGGAGAAAAAGAAATACATACTTCTGTTCGTTATCATAAATACGAAAGCTCAAGGTGTCAAAATATGCGAAGCATTTTCGTAATAGAAAAGTAAATGAAAAAAGGTAGACGGTATTTGAAGATATTCATTCATACATATAGAAATATGAAGACAGTTTATTAAGAGGAAAGTTTATCTTTTTAATATATATTTTTGCATATAAAGAAACCGTTAAAAATATAGTATATATTGCTATGTACACATGCATAGGTATTTTTATGGAAACACTTAAGTACATAGACAGTGCCGTAAATAACCTTTTTTATGCGCCTTATGCGAGCTTCTATAACTGCGCCCTTTAGTTTTTTAGATATTATAGGTACCCAGCTAGAGCAATGCTATGTATAGGCCTACTTTATTTCATTCAGGGTGATAAAATAACGCACAAGGACCTTGGTGTTCGTGGACCAATTACCTAATATTTTGGAAGAAAAATCTATTTTTTTAAAGAACTAGAACACAAATACGCTCGTGCGCTGCCAAAAAAACGAGCGCGATGTTTTATCTAATTTAACAGACGTTGTTGATGATACTGGCATGTAGGTACGTATGTGTTGAAATCGAGCACTAGGGGCGCAGCGGGAACTTATCAGGAACAAACCGAAAAAATAGTATTCCTGCCTGGTCTGGCCATTCATGCGCCCCCCAGAGTCTACGCCTTGTGCCTGGGTACTGGTGGCACCGCCCTATTTACGGCACTGTACATAGATCACAAACTTTCTAACTACAAAGATGGGAATGTTGAGATGAATTTGTGGTGTTGCGAGAATGGTTATGGGTCGACTTGAGGAAATATGGGGCCTTTGAAAATTGCACCCGTAATTGATTAATTGAGAGTAAGACGATTAAAGGCCGGTTCCTATATCTTAATATTCACTTATGGCCAGTTGCTGTATCTTGCCGAACGTGCATTTGTCTCACTATCGGTTAAAATTTAATATAAGCGTCATACAAGTAATCTCAAAATTCAATCGATGGTAAGGCAAGAAGTGAATGAATATTAGGTAAGATCCAAGAACCAGCCATCGCATGCTTTATCGCCGGTAGAAATTTTACGATACTTGTATGGAGCTTACGTCAAACTTTAACTAGTAGTAAGGCAAATGAACAAATGAACGGTTAGGAAGATATAGAAACATAAGGTGATATGGACATGTAATGAAGAGGCATGAAAATCATGTGACAAAAAGACTGTTAAACTGTATAATAGACGGATATAAGAGTAGACCAAAAAAAGGTTGATGGATAATCCATAACGTAAAGGAACTATACAAGAGTATGAAAGGAAAACACATGTTATGCCGACCCCAAATGAGTGGAAAAAGGGGAAAGAAAACAGGTAATAGTGAACGTCATCACGCTTAGTTCAACTTGTAATTAGTACCTTTCTTTTTGCGTCCGGAATTAAATAATAAACAGTCTATGCAAATATTCGGTAATCGATACATCGGAATATATTCGATTAACTGATGCGATACACGTTCGGAATGAGGAAATAACACGATACAAGGATGTGATCACACAAGCATTATTTATTTTAATTAAAAGTTTCAGAAATATTTATTGAATTGAATTATCCTATATGTTGACCAGAGATATAAGCTTCCATCATACAAAATTTAATTTAAATCGGTCCAGTTGTTTCGGAGATTAGCCGGTACAAACAGACAAACAGAGAAACAAAAGATTTGAAAAAATATCTAAATTAGTTCTATTTCACTTCTTACATCCCCTGACTCGGGTTTTAGCATTTTTTTATCATTGTACAGAAATTCGACCTCTACAGTTTTATTATATGTATAGATTATCCTTAATTATCTAAACAGTTCTAAATATAGATTAATTATTCGGGTCATTTCTGGTATCACAACATAAGAAAGGTTTACACTGAAAATCAGCGTTGTGTCGGATATATCTAATTCGGACACAGCAACAAGCAGAGTGCAGGCGTTGAAAATACGGCGTACAAATCTGCAAATCTTTATATTTTTTATACTATTGATATCATAAAATATTTAAGCAATGTAAGTGCGTCGCTATTTCTTCAAATAAAGTATTTCTCTCTTTCTTTCGTTTCTATCACAACTAATGGATGGAATGTGCGACAATATACTAAAATACTTCGTTATAAATAAATATAGAAATGTATACACTTCCATACAAACCCTTTTCTGTACAATGTTTTACTCGCATTGGAATACCGCGGCTCCCTGATGTCGGGTCTAAATAAAACGTGCACACTCTGATACTTTGTAAGGGTTTTAATATAAACCTGTGTCCTTTGTACCTACGTTGTATTGCCAAAACTGAATATTTGAGTAGAAAATTCTAACAAAAGGTAGTAACTAAAAAGCAAAAAATATATATTAGAATATAGAAGAATATTTGAGTAGAAAAAATTACTATATATTGCAAAGTTGTTGTTTATTTATGTTTTATAATTTACACCGACTTCAAAATGTTGTAGGAAATATTTCTTTTTTGCTTTTTAGTTACACTTGAAGTCTTTTTTGTTAGTATTTTATTTCTCAATTTTAAGTTATTTATTGGTATAAAATTACAAAGAAATTTATATGAAATTAGGATATGCCTGCGACTTCGTCCACGCTTGATTTGAATTTCCCGGGCACAAAGTACTGCAGCATTTAATAAAGAATGTAAGCTTTCGTTTTAGTGAAAACTGTGTCGGAATAAGCTAATTTGTATGCATCCGACCCCGGGAAAATTCCCGTGGGATTCCCGGGATAAAAAACATCACACATTTTATTACACAAAATTTGCTATTGATCAATGAAAAAATCACATTGGCATTAGATTTTTTTAATCTGACCAATTTAAATTATTCCCAGAAAAAATCCCGGAGGGATTCCCGTAATAAAAAGTAGCGCAGATTTTCAGTCTAAGAATTTGCTGTCGATCAGCGAAAACCGGATCGAAATTAGCCCAATAGTTTTTACGTGAATCCCGAACAAGGAGACAAGAAATCTAAAAAAAATTGCATCGTGTTCTCCATTGATTGTTTACATAGTTTCCAGTTGTTTTTTTATGGTTTCAATGTACAGACACGGCATTTTTGGAATTTTATAATAATATAGACTATCCTGAAACTGTAATGTATCCAACGCAAAAAGAATAAGAAAACGTTTATGGTAAAGCAAACATAAAAAAATATACATTTACACGACGATTTAAGAACTTCCTCCTTTTTTTGAAGTCAGTAAAAAGTTATAATACTATTACGAGCTACAGGACTCGAATTAAAAATGCCGTTGGAACTACTATTGAATTTATTAGAACTGTACAAACACTTATAAAACAAATACAAATAAAACTGGATGCAACCAGTTCATACTGTACGATTCAATACAATTCGACACGCGCAAAGTCCGTCGTCTATATCGCTAATCGAGAGTACTACAAACGTCTTACTCGTCTCGTAATCGTCGCTTGACTGCCCGCCCCTCCATTCAGGCATTGTCTTATATTCACTACACAGTACAAAGATTGGCCGCGCGCACTGAGTTTCCGAGAAATAGTAATTTGCACACCTGCGAACGGCAAAGTCGAAAATAATAACAATAAGGATTAGTTCGACGCTAATGATGGTTATAAAAAAGTAGAAAAACAATAGCATGTTTTTCTTAATTACAAATTCAAAACACAAAAGAATTCCTAAATTCGGAAAACAATAAACTGCGCTTACGACAGACAGTTGTGCGCTTATTTTTGAAGGCATGTAACAATACTATACATTTATAGTTTTTGCGATTGTTAATACATTTTTTTCATTACATTACGTTTACTAAGGATATTAGATCACCGTCTCATTATCATTGAGGCTTTATGAAGGTGGCATGGATGGAAATTGATACCTCAAGTATTGTAAGTTTTTATAAAAGCGGATTTGTTTTGGTTTGTGCACAATATGACGAAGATGAATACATACATAATACCAAAACATATTCAAAGCTAAAGATAGCGTCAAAATGTAAAATAGCAAGCACATTATCATGTTTGTGTCACAGAATTATTGTCATAAACTCGTAATAACTTTTCCCCTTTAGACGATTAGTTCCTTATTTCAGAGGAATATATATACGATACACGGATACCATAGCTGGAGGTATTGTGGTTTTACATAATTTTAATATGTGTACCTTGTTTTTTCCTACGAGGCACATTTTTAAATAAAATGTTAGTAAAATTGTATGTTCAGATTTAAAACATTTTCTACTTCAATATCTGATTTTATAATTATGTTCCTTAAGTTCATTGAATAAGTCATTTAAACATTAATACATTTATTAATTACATCATGTGTATGATGTACCAAAATTATCTTTCAAGAAAAAAAATGGAATAGTTTCTTCACGATATTTTTCTATAACGTTAGCGCAATTCTGCTAGAATTTCGACAAAATCGCCGGGCACTGTTATTTCAATAGTAGGTTTGCCTGATTTCAGTATTCTGTCTATTCCAATGGCGTGCCCGTGGCATGCTACTCTATCTTTTTAAACATTTATAAGCGAACACACGCGAAATAAATGTTAAAAATGTTGGTAGCTTTTCAATATTCATTTCGGCTAATGCCATTTCTGATAATAATAATAATACCTTTTTTTCTACTATTATTCCGTCGCAACGATTCGAGAAGATATTGTGAATTTAGTAGATTACGAACTTTTGTCAATATCGTAATGAAATCGTACTTTGAATATCTATATACGTATATGTCGGCGCAAATATAACAATTAATGTATTACGAAAACAATAATAATTTATGTAATTATTATGAGTTTATTGTAATGTGAAACTAACGTAAAACAACAGGATTTTATTGTAATTTCAATACTTAACCTAAAAACTTGTGATCATGTGCACGTGCACCGACACGTGCGTCAAGCCCTATAAATACGGCCGCACTGTCGGCATTCAGTCATTACATTCGCCCGTTATCGTTTCTCGCGCGCGCACGTCTCCCGTTCCGCCTCGGCTGTCCGTTATTGTGTTCGTTGTGTTCGTCCGTTTACCCGGTCGATCTGTGTTTTTTCTGTGACAGTGCAGTGAAAAGTGCGTCATCAGGTGGTTTTTCCACCAAATCGTTTGTCCCCCTCAGGGATAATGGACGGCGTGGAGCTTTCTCCATTGCTGTCGTTTTTACGACAGCAATTCCCTCAAGCGCTCGACCAATTTTTGAGGACTCCGGAGTCCCACTCCATGGCGTCCGTTATCTGGGAACTTAATTCCGAGAAACCCGTGTCCCGCAAGTTACACGTCCCGCACCCGCATCTGCCGCGACCACCGCACCCCCCGCGACCCCCGCCACCGCGCTTATCGCTGATCACCTGCGCTCTGCCTTAGCGCCTGCGCCCCCCGCACCCCCCGCATCCGTACCCGCCGTGTTACCGGCGCGCCCGCCGCCCGCACCCCCGCTCAACGATGCCCACGCCATGGCACGCCACGGCACGCCACGCCCATGGCGTGGCGCCAAAATCACGCGCCTCGTTTTCTCGCGGTTCCGCGTCGGAACAACCGCGTTCGAAGACATCGCGTTCGTGATCGCCCGTACACCGCGTAATCGATTCTCGTTGAGAAATCGAATTATCCCCTAACGGTCCGCAATACCTCAAGGATGCCCCTCTTCCACCGGCCGATGAAATTACCCCCATGGATGTCGTGCCTCCCGCGAACATCCCCTTAAACCACGAAGAGGATGACGGTTTCATAACCGTCAATCGTACCAAAAAACGGAAGACTCAGAGGGAGGTCCCCCCAACCCCGCCCCCACTGCGGGCATAAAACCAACAGCGGCACCTTCCACCCGCCCTGGGCCACCTTCACAGCGCCCGCCACCACCCCTTATCATCCGCGAGAAAGCCCATTGGCTTTAACTCGCTAAGGAACTGCCAGATAAGGCAATCTCTATAAAAGAAGCCCGTGATACCCAACACGGCATCAAAGTTATGGTCACGTCTTCAAGTGACCACCGCTCCCTAACATCCTTGTTATGTGACCGTAAAATCGGTTACTACACTTATGCCCTGCCGGAAGAAAAACGCCTTCGGGCTGTAATCCGCGGACTCGCACAGGAAATCGAGTGTTCCTACATTCTCGAGGACCTTAAGTCCCAAGCTTTACCGGTGCACGAAGTGCACCGTATGCACAGAGGCGACGCAACAGTCTCCTTTAAACCTAGTATTGGTTGTCCTCGACCTCTCCCCAGAGGGGAAATAGATCTTCGAACTTGAGAAGGTCTGTGGCCTCTCTGGCCTTCGTGTGGAACGTCCACACGAAAAACATACACTGCGGCAGTGTCATCGTTGCCAACTTTATGGGCACTCTGCCCTACATTGTCAATCCCGTCCCAGGTGTGTCAAGTGCCTGGGCGACCACGGGACCTCGGAGTGCACACGCACCCGGGACTCCCTGGAGCCACCGAGCTGCATTCTCTGCGGCCAAACGGGTCACCCCGCTAACTACAGAGGCTGTCCTGCCGCCCCCCGACCCAAACGTAAGGTCGGAAAGGGCAACGACCAAAAAGGCACTAGAAAAGTGCCGAACAAACCCGCATTCGTGGCGGCCCCCCCTCCAGTGGTAAATCACTGGACGGGTCTTCCCACGACGGAAGCGTTCCCTCCACTAAGGACGCGCGCCCCAATTATGGCCGGCCTACTCCCAGTAACCCCTGCCCCCGCCCCCATTTTAAAAGCACCTTCTGGGCCGTCACCCCACCACTCTTTAGCGGAGGACTTAGCCTTGGCGACTAAATTCACCAAGAACTTGCCTTTCGACCTAGCAGAGGTCCAACTCTTGGCTCTAAAACTGAGACAAGTTGCAGAGTCTGATCAACCCTCCCTCCGGGATCAACTCGTGATCGAAATGGATCACGAGTACCTCCTCCAGGTACTTAGATCGTTATAACTAAACAACCTAGTTAAATTATTGTTACCGGTAACAAATGGCGCATGTAGGTAGAAATAAACCACGCTCATTGACTCTGGCGACTTATAACGCCAACGGCCTTCGAAACCAGCGCGACTTGGTCCATGACTTCCTGGTTACCAATCAAGTAGATATACTACTAGTGCAGGAGACCTTCCTAAAACCGAGTGAAAGAGATCCAAAGATCTCTAACTATCGGGTCACTAGACATGACAGGATAGGCCGTGGTGGCGGCACCCTGATCTATTTCAGAAGATCTCTACACTGCATGCCTCTAGTCACCCCACCACTAGTAGGTATGGAGGTATCCCCGACTGCAGACTAGCAACGACTGGCCACCAACCTCTAGTCATAGTCTCAGCATACCTCGCGTGCCAGAAAACCCTTATTAAGAAAGACCTAAAAGCCCTATTCAACTTAGACCCAGCTGTTATAATAGCCGGAGATCTGAATTGCAAACACGAACAGTGGAATTGCAATATCACTAATCCCAATGGCAGAGCCCTAATAAATCGGACAATCTTTTGTTTGATATAATAACTCCCATGACCCCCACAAGATACCCCCCGAACCGCGACTGGGGGACCCCAAACACTCTCGACCTAGCATTACTGAGGGGCGTAACTCTTCAGTTCCATTCGATCGAAACGATGGACGATATAGACTCGGACCATCGCCCAGTTATCCTCAAATTAGGACCACAGACGGACCAGACATCTGAAACTAGGACCTCTGTGGACTGGTTGAGACTTGGGGACCTCCTCAAGGCAACCGAATCAGAAGACCTGGACCGCATCCCGAACCACATCGAATCCCGCCAAGACACGGAGACGGCGATTGAGGCCCTCGCCAGCCACCTTCAATCCGCAGTGCGGAACTCGTCCAGACAGGTGCCAGTGGAGAATGACCGCCACTTATACCTGCCGGACGAGGTGAGGGTATTGCTGAGGGAAAAGAGAGCCGCCTCCAGAACTCACGACAGATATCCCACCGAAGACAACAGAGTCCGACTCCGCCAACTAGAGCGCGAGGTCAAACTACGTATCCGGGAAGTTAGGGAACAACGTTGGGACAGAACATTGAGAGATATCGAACCAACTCACCAGGCGTACTGGAAGCTGGCTAGAGCTCTCAAATCAGATACCCTCACTGTCATACCCGCGCTAGAAAGAGCCGACAACACCGAGGCGTTCGATGACGAGGAGAAAGCCGAATGCCTTGCTCAGAGTCTAGAGCTTCAATGCTCCCCCACTACACAAAACGTCGACCAGTCACACCTGACGGAGGTGGACTCCGAGGTCGAACGTAGATCCTCCTTACCAGCGGAAACCACACTCGACCCAGTCACGGTCGAAGAAGTGCAAGATCTGATCAAGTCCCTCAAACCGCGAAAGGCCCCAGGGATCGATGGCATTAACAATCGCGTGTTAAAACTCCTCCCCGGCCACTTGATTATAATCTTAGTGAGCATCTTCAATGCCGCCATAACAAACTGCTCTTTCCCCGCGATCTTGAAGGAAGCAGATGTCATCGGTATTCACAAGCCTGGAAAACCGGCTAATAAACCGTCCAGCTACCGTTCAATTAGCCTACTGAGCACACTCAGCAAGCTTTACGAGAGGGTCATCCTCTCTAGACTTAGAGATTTTGCCATCAGCAAACATCTACTACCCGATGAGCAGTTTGGATTCCGTGCCCGACACTCATGCGTCCAACAGGAGCACCGCATCACGGAGCACATACTATCCCACTTTGCCCATCGTCCCCGCTCTATAGGAACAGCCGCACTGTTCCTAGGCGTAGCTAAGGCCTTCGACAAGGTCTGGCATAACGGTTTGATTTACAAGCTGTACCAGTTCGGTGTGCCAGACAGACTCGTGCTCATCTTGCGAGACTTCCTCCTAGGCCGTAGCTTCCGTTTTCGAGTGGAGGGAACACGCTCGTCCCCTCACCCACTCACAGCCGGTGTACCACAGGGCTCGGCCCTGTCTCCACTACTCTTCACGCTGTACACCAGCGACATCTCAAAAACTCCAGATGTAGAGTTGGCCCTCTTCGCGGATGACACCGCACTCTATACATCAGATCACAACCGACAAATGGCTTGCGTCCGGCTACAGGCAGCTGTAACAGAGCTAGGCGAATGGTTTTGTAAATGGAGGATAGAGGTAAACCCGGAGAAAAGCGCAGCAATGTTCTTTTCCCCGGGCATGCTTCGCTCTCCCAAACGCGCTTGCCTTCGCTTAAAAGCCATCTCGCTCTATGACCAAGAGATCCCCTGGGCAAAGTACACCAAATACCTGGGTGTCACCCTAGATCAGAACTTGCGCTTCAACGAGCATATCACTATAGTCCGGAATAGAGCGCGATTTGTGATGGGTCGTCTAGCACCCGTGATAGACAAACGAAGCAAAATGTCCCTCAGACACAAGCTTACTCTATATAAAACATGCATTCTCCCGATCATGACATACGCTAGTGTGGTATTCGGCCATGCCAAGCCTGCCCTTTTAAAGAAACTGCAAATCGTTCAGAATAAATTCATGCGCAGAGCCGTCGGTGCTCCCCTCTATATGCGTAACGTCGGCATCCACCGCGATCTGGAGCTTCCCTCCATCAAAAACTACATTACGTCGCTCTCGCGTAAGTATTTCGATCTAGCGCCGCACCATCGAAATCCCCTCATCGTGTCCGCGTCCGATTATAAGCCTCTACGAAAGGCTCTCGTGCGACGACCGCGTAACATCCTCACGGACAAGGTCGACGATATCACAAAACTGCTGGCCCGGATCAGCCCGCCCGCGGTTAGGACGGCAGGCAGACGGCGGCGTCGACGCCGCCAATCACGATCTCTCCACGTCCCTGCGAGGGACGCCAGGAGACACAGCCAGCCCCACCCCCATAGGATAGACTAGGCGTGTTGCTGGGAAGTTTCTTTCGCCGTTTCTTCTCTCCGTTGCGAAACGGCAGTACGATAGCATAGGCCACCGCGAACCGCCGATCCCGGTCCGCCGGGATCCTTCCTCTCGGGCTTTATATTACCCGTCGCCCGCTCTCAATTAGTGTATTGTATCGCCCTATGGTGGGCATCATTAGATTCATCCCCCTCCCATGGCAACAGTCCAGCCGAGGTGAAACTCCCTAGGGAGCCCCCTCGAGCAAGTTGCCCCCCGGGCTCGAGCGCCTTCGCTTCGCAAAGGTACTCGCCCCGAAAACCCCGGTAAAGTTGTGAAGTCTTCGGACCAACAACATAAAGTCAAGTCCAATAAAAAAAAAATACAGTCATTATTGCTCGAGCCGCCGAATGGGACGGACGTCTCTGGGACGTCGATAACACTCTTGAAATATACGACACCGAGTACTCTTGAAATTCTATTTCGAGGACTCAAATATGGGTCACCAAGAAACCAACAATCGTGACGTCGGCACTGCTGACGTCACTCTTTAATAACACCACGGAGGTCCCTCCCGCGTCATATATGAATCAGCAGAATACATACACAATGAACTAGAAGAACAGATTAAATAATGCGTACTGCTATTTAAATGTACCCATATAAGTGATTGTTAGGATGTCTCTTCCTATTACAGAGTCATGAGAGCGGTCAGGCTATTATTAAAATCTATATGTTAACGCTGACCTATTTGGTCACCGCCTCTTTGTTTCCTTTTTTTTCGTCGCATCTGTCACTATGTAATGTGACATAGTCTACGTACGTCCACTGAACGCACTGCTGCTTCCGCACAAACCTCACCGTGTCTTGTGTGTTGTGCCGCATTATACACCCGCTTACATCAACCCGCACCCTGGAAAGGTGCACGCTGTATCGTTCCAGCTGGTCCTCTAGTCGAAGGAGCCGCAAGACGCAAAGGAAGGATTACGGAAGAAGTGCCTTGCCGCTGCGAAGCCCGCGTCGTTCGTAGCGTGTCTGGTGCGGCGACCTATCCTGTAAGTCCTTTCCTTTTCTGTTATCCCCGCTCCCGCCTGCGCAGATGCTATATAATATTATAAAATTCCAAACATGCCGTGTCTGTACATTGAAGCTATTAAAAAAACAACTGGAATAGACTATATAAACGATCCATTTTTTTTAGATTTCTTGTCTGTCGTTTTGTCTGTTGTTCGGGATTCACGTAAAAAACTACTAGGCCGATTTCGACGCGGTTTTCGTTGCACGACAGCTAATCCTTAGACTTAAACTCTGCGCTACTTTTATCCTGGGAATCCCGCGAGAATTTTTCTGGGAATGATTTAAGGTGGCCACATTAAAAAAAATCGAATTCTAATGTGATTTTTTTACTGATCGATAGCAAATTTAATTCAATAAAATGTGTGACATTTTTTAACCCGCGGGTATTTTAAATCAAGCGTGGACGAAGTCGCGGGCATATTATAGTTTTCTATATGATTATTAAAATAAATCTATGCATATACATATGAGTTCCAGATTATGTGAATGAAATGGATAATATACATTACTTTTCATCAACCCAGAAAGTGTTATTTTTCATAAGATATAAAATCCAAATTCTCTAGAGTCGTGAAAAGACAAGGATCTAAAACACCACAACCACTGGCTGAATAAAGAAAATTGAAACAAAAAGTTCCAAAAATTAGTCCCCAGTGTATTAAGACCACGTTTCTAAGTGGAACGGTTAACATTAAACATAATCTTGCAACTGAGAGCACTGTGGACAATTTATATAATCGTAAAAAAACTTGGACGGAATTACTTCACCCCTAGCCCTCTACGGCTAGGTTTAATTCACGTAATAAAACCTTAGGACGTTAATCTGGTTTTATTACTTTCGTATTCATTTTAGGTCTAACACCTTTTCTGTGACAAGTTTTATTGCGTTGTTCCAGTAGATGATTAATCCATGTCAAGTGGAGGAGATAAAGTAGGAAAATGAACCATAAATCTCCACGTGTTAAGTCAATTTGCGTTTTAAATTAAATTAAATTGTGGATAAGATTTGTATTTCTGTATAGGGATTCACGTAATTCACGTGCTACAGCCAAGTGAAATGAAAAACGTCGGTTAGGCTAAAAGAACAGGTCTATCAATTTATCACTAGATCTGTCCTTTTGTATGGTAGTGAAGCATAACCTGTACTTGAGCGACATATGCAAGAGCTGCATGTCACGGATGTGAATATACTGTGGTGGATGTGTGGAGTCCGGTGGAAAGTTCCTGTCAAGAACTACTGCAGTCGCGGCAGACAGACGGCAAAGTTGTTTATGCAAGTACGGTGCCGTTTTGCGGCAACCGATTTATTATTTATAAAGCAGAAATCTGATTATGCCGCATACATCAGGTCCCAGTAGAAAGGGTAGGCCCAGGACATCTGGGTTGACATCGTCAGGGATGATAATATGTATGCCAATTATTTAATAGTAAGAGATACTGAGACCAAGCACTCTAGATTAGAAAAGTAGAAAGAAGTAGCGGAGGCTTCACACGCAACGGAGATTGAACGTGAGAATGATGATGATCAAGTTCCATATTACGGTGCAGTAATTCCGACTAATACTGTAATAGCTTCGTGCATTTCAATATTTGAGGAATTTACATTCACTGAATATTTTTAATTATATAGCAACAATGATGGATATCATAAAGTAATAAATAATTGAAATAATTTAATATATGTTGACTGTAAATTTCACAAAGAATGATAAAGGATCTGTAACCGAGTAATTCCACTATTAAAACAGAATCCGAATGTAAAATAAATAAACCTACGGCCTTATTTGTCGTTAGGAAGACTACAACATTATGTACGACATTGTATGTAAATCTTTAAGCTTATTAGCATTTAGAAATAGAAAAGCCGAGGTGTTCAAAATGGAAATCGCGTAAATTTTGTTCCTTATGTATGTAGATTGAGGATACCTGGTTCTTATACATGGGCTATTTTATGTCGTTTGTAGATTTTATATTAAAAACTCTACCCAGTGAAGTTCGATTCTTATTATGCGAGTTTAATTAACTTGTTATTTGATGATACGTATTTTTTCATGTGGTGTCCCTACTCTTTCTGGGATAATGTTAGTGTTAGTGAATGTGGCCAAGTGCGTCTTGTTTATAGCATGAAAAATAACGCCATAAATCATTAGTGGATATAAATACGTTATCTTTTAATGTTTAACGTCATTAACAATGAATAAAAATATCGAATCACAAATAACGCATTAAATCATTAGCTAGATATGTGTAACACAGTCACCAACACTAGCATTATCCCAGATCGAGTAGGGACATAAGGAAAGGACATATTGCTGCAATATGTATATATATATATATATATATATAGATCAAGATCATATAACTCCTAACATAGCGAAGAGTTCCGTAGTGGCCTTCTGGAATATGCCTACGGTAGGCAGCCTATAAGAAAGAATAACAGAAATAACATGTTTCAAAAACTTCTCAACATATCTTATTCAAATCAATTTTTGTTGAAAGTATATTTTTGCGTAAAGATCACATCGTGAGATTTGAATACACTATATATACACAAAAGAATGTGTTTGAATTCCAGTGCTATCTAACATCCAGTATTGAATTAACAAGAAGTTCAAGAATTTTTGTACATGATACATTTTTTGTAAGAAATTTCCTGTTGAAGGTATTTTCCCTTAAATTCTTATGAAGGTTAATTCATAATTTCTTAGAAAGAGGTCGGGATTGTTAGTGATTTAGTAGGCGTTGTAACAGTTTCAAGAGAATCTCTTGGGCTGCACATAAAACCGGTGAATTGCGATTTATTCCCTCCTCTCGTCTTAACGAGTCGAGCGTTGTCTGAATATCAAAACTTGAATAAAAAGCATATCATCGTGGTCTTCAATTCTAGAGTAATAACCCATTAAATTAAATATTCTGTTCTAATAAAACGTTTCTTTGTAACTGTTTGTTTTGATGAGGAAGAAAATGTTATTCTATCTATTATATTGTTGAATGAGATAAAATATAAAACAAATTTAAATTAAATTGAAAAAAAATTTTTAGGCCTGTCAATTATAACTGATATAAGTTTCAAAAATATGTTTCAAATAATAAGACATTAATTGAAAGATTTAGTTGAGTTCTGTATAAAAAAGAATCGATGACGGGAAGACTGGTGACGTCACTTGTGTCCCAAGAGTGTTACATGATACGTTTTTTACTAGGTGAATGTCATAATTTCTTATTATTCTTCTTCCACTGTACTAATATTAGTTCCAGAAATGTACGAAAAATATGCTTGAGTGTAGCCACATTCCGTCAAATGGGCCGTCTGTCTGTTTGCAACGCAGTTAGTCCAGTAAGAGATTTTTATTGGTGCAGGAACGAAGAAAGAATACAATTTCCTGCGGCCGGGCAGCCTGTCGTAAGAGGCGACAAAACAAACCACGGCCAGGTAGTAGGCTATTTTCCCACCTGGATGGCTATCACCGTTGGTCTTGAGTTGTGTTCCGGCAGTAGTGGCCAGGTTCCAGTCTCCGTTTAGACAGCGGCAGCACATTGGTATCACCTTTGCTGTTACAAATGTCCATAGGCGATGGTAACCGCTTTCCACCGGGTCGACTGTCTGCCTGTCTGCTGAAGTCAATCAATAAAAAAGTATAATAAAGGTTGTCAGATTTAGTTACAATGAGAACAGCTTTGAAGGCAATTTTATTGATTATTGATGTATGACCGGTTACTATATCTTACTACTTGTTCACTATCCTTACTATCGGTTAAAATTTGATATAAGCTCCATATGTGTAATGTTTTTCTACCGATGGTAAGGCGATGAATGAACTGTAAGATATGGCAAAGTAATTATGCATCTTTATATTTATACGGAGTTTCTGTGATGATGTGTGTGATTTTAGTACAATAGTAAATATTATTACATTTAAAAATAATTATGTCAAGCTCAAAAGTTCTTGGTTCCGTAAATGTTTACTCAGGTCTGGAAAATACTAACAGTGTAGAGGACTATTTGACCGCGGTGCAGAGGCGGGTTACCCTATACACAGAAAATGCACGGTGAACTTTTCGCTCGTTCTTCACTCCGGTTTTTTAAAAACGTTTTTTGAATATCATTTAAATCGGACAAGTGCACGCTCAGTGAAGGGATACGTAGTGTACAGGAATAATCATTGTTTTTATTTATTTATTTATTATTCTACTATTTGGCTACAGAATACAAAAGGAAGTGTTCAACTTAAAATTAATGATATACATATCAAAAACTACTAGACGTATTCTGTTCAATCCAAATTCTGTTCATAGTATTATTTTCCAAGTTATGTGTATTATCTTGATTTTTTTCAAATAGTTATCTGCATCTATATTATTATAAAATTCTAAACATACCGTGTTTGTAAATTAAAGCAATTTAAAAAACTGGAATATATAATATAAACAATGGATAATAATATGACATTTTTTTTGATTTCTTGTCTGTTTGTCTGTTTTTTCGGGATTCACGTAAAAACTACTTAAAAACTACACGCAGTTGCGATGCGATTTCGCTGATCGACAGCAAATTCTTGGACTTAAAATCTGCGCTACTTTTTATTCTGGAAATCCCGCGGGAATTTTTCTAGGAGATTTAAAACGGCCAGATTAAAAAAAAATCTATATTATTTTTACACTTTTCGATAGTAAATTTTATGTAATAAAAAGTGCAATATTTTATATTCCGGGAATCCCGCGGGGTTTTTCCTGGGAGCGGTTTTTAATGGTTCGGGTGCGTAAAAATTTGGTTATTCCGACACAGTTTTCATTCAAACGATAGCTTACATTCTTTTTTAAATGCTGTGGTACTTTGTATCCCGGAAATCCCGGAGGTTCTTCAAGTCAAGCGTGCACGAATTCGCGGGCATATCCTAGTTCTAAATATTTATCAAACATCCATTCGAAATAATGTGTTGAAATATTTTTATTCTTTATCTTATGGTTAAATTTTCTATATCCGAACTGTTTTGAACCAATTATATAATGCGGTTTTGTTAATGAAAGTCTATGTCGGTTATTACAAAGAAATCCACGTTTCCATGTGCTGTTCGTTTACCAATCGATAAATAAGAATATCTAATTTATTTACCTATATTATTTGAATGCTTTAGTAAGTAACTTGCTTTAATGAAACAATATAAAATTCTAGAATTAAGCGTAGTATAGTATCTACCCACTGGCAACCCTATTTGAAACCAGAGCCCAAGTAAATAAAGCAAAATTATTTCACAGCCCTTAATGAAAGACGCCCATCAACATAAGAATTTCTGACGGCTTTTTCATTTCGCCCTCTTGCCTCGGTTAACTGAGAGCTTTCTGAAAATCTGGAGTGCGTAGATTTTAAAATTATGCTTGAACATGTTTCTTACCTTGTTTACTTTGGAGATTTTACTTTCATAGTGATTAAAACTTTTAATCCACTCAGGCGAGATGAGAAAGTTGCGATGGATGTTTGATGTTACGAGGTTATGCAATTTGATAAAGTGAGATCAAGGGATCCTTGTTAGATGCATAAATAATAGATTAATCGAGAAAAAGAAGATTAATGACCGGTTCCTATAACTTATAAGATAATGTGAGCAACGAGTACGCAAGGGGATTTTAGTTGAGAGCAAGAAGGTTACGGTAGCAGATGATAAACACTCAAAGTTATGTGATAAGCATAATATTGAACTGGAAGACTTATAGAAGAATAAAGGTAGATCAAAAAGATCATCCATCTCGGATGGATTCTGTGAATCGTGCTAATGATTTTTGATACGACAATCGATGTGTGCTAGAATAAAAGAGTAGGTATAAAAGGAAAATTCGTACCGTGCATTTATCATTAGACAAATTATTGGGCAAAGGTGAAAGGAAATAATGAAAATTAAATATCTCGGCCGTAAGTAATATAGTCTACACTTTATGGATGAATCAGATAATATAACATCTCCTTTTTACTCCAGCATTGAATTTGAAAATAAATTATTCCAATTTCAATTTCATAGGCAGGTACTTGTTATATTTATACAATAAAAATATGATTATTATATTTATTATTAATTAGTATGATAAAAACAACTGTGGGCAGATATCAATCAGATATCACAAAAAATGCCCAAATGTCAAACAGGGCACTACATTTCTGCTGCTTCCCACTCGAAACACCTACATAATAAATTCTTTTGATTTGTAATTTGATTGATCTTCGATGTTGATTCGGATATATATAAACACTACCCAACACTTTAGGGACGTGCGTCAGCAGCTTACGCCAAGTGGCGTGGGGTAATAGGTGTCATTCACGACCCCAAAATGCTGGTTAAGTTAAAAAGGTAAGTCTTTAAATCTATCATTACAATTGTATTTATGGAAGCCACTTAAACATAGCCTGTACTTGAGTCACATTGAAAGACCACTCAGAAACTCCCGAACTGCGGTAATCTTCACGTCCGTGACAAAGCAGATGAAACGCAAGAGAATCGCTTAAGCACGGCCACGTTTTACGGATACCGGCTAGTTGTGTGGTAACAAAAGTAGCCATGGTCAAGTTCCAGTAGAAGAGTTATACCTAAGAAATGCTGATTTGAGCTCATGAAGGATGCTACATGCGTACCAATGGTCTCAAAACAAGATATGTCATAACTTTGAAGTGAAGAAAAAACGTAGGAAAGCGGACCTCAATCTTAGAAGAAAATGCTCTGAACGCAAGCGAGATTAATGCTCGCATGACGATGATGATATGCTCCTGTCACACTTAGGATATATTGAGTTGTTAAGTTAGAGATTTATTAAAACTAAAGCTACCTGTATGAGATTTAGAATAAAAGTTTCGGCTTGCCCGTGTAATCTATAATCTCATACCGATCACGTGAAAGCTCTCGCAATTTCGTTTCGTTTTCTATTAATAAAGACAACAATTTAAAACTGACTAAATAAACTCATAAATGCGAAATGTTTTAAAAGCATTCGTTTTGAAAGCGCTAAAACACTTACGAACTCATTCATGGATTTCTCAGAGAGTCTTAGAACTAATTTTCCTTTGAATCCTTACCATTAATAATTTTCATAAACAAAATATATTCTTATACTTTCTTCACCTATAATTGTTATGACAAATTTAAATCACAGAATTCGCATTACATTCATAAACTCATAACGCTTTGGCCGTAAAGAGATTATTTACATTGTAAATGGATTAAATACGTGCGTGAAGTACATATCTTGAGGATGTCACAGCTGAAAATTTAGGGTACCGGTTATTTATAATTATGGTAGTGGACCACATGTGACGTTATAAATTATTTTATTTTGTGTCTTGGTACGTGCCAACCGAGATGCGTGTGCGCCGCATATGGAGACCCAACCTTGCGACGGATTATTGAGGACAGTCAGTGCTAAAACAGAGTTCATTGATACTCTACTTATTACATAATGTAAGCATTGATTGTGGCGTAAATAGTTCACTATTCACGTGAAAAGTGTCGTACGCTCTCAATTTTGGATTATGGAATGTAAAATTTTGAAAAAAGTTCAAAGTTGTAGAGTTTAAAATTTTCAATAAGATCACTTAAAATGCCTTTCTAGGATTGCATAGCAATTTTTTTACTGTAAAGCTGATTAAGATGTAGACGGCGCAGCTAATGGGAAATGGTTACCGTCCCTTATAGACGTTTGCAACGCCAGGGACGAAGCCAATGCGTTGCCAGCCCTTACGATGGGATAGAATGAATGGAATAAAGGGTACGGTATATTAGGATGGGATAGTGGGGACGTGATAAAGGGGAGACATGAGGAATGGTATAGATGGGATACGATAGGGCAATGGGATGCCGGAGGGGGATGTGGCTATCTGATATCTCACTCATCGTACGAAACTCTATTAAATCAAGCCTAATCTTTTCACGCAAATATGCTGTCAGGGCGTGGTATCACACAGATCGAGCCGGTCCTAAGAGATGAAATTAAATGACAAAAACAGTGAACGTTCGTTACTTCTATGGAACCCTTCCTAGCCCGTGGACTGTAACTCGCTTGCCAGGTTTATATTTCTTACTAGGATATGCCGGTGACTTCCTCCACGCTTGACTTGAAACTCCCGCGGGATTCCCGGGACACAAAGTATATATTATAAGCTATCGTTTTAGTGGAAACTGTGTTGGAATAAGCTAATTTTTATGCATCCAAAGAACTTCAAACTGCTCCCGGGAAAATTCCCGGGATAAAAAAATTACAAATTTTATTACATAAAATTTGCTATAAATATGAAATCGGCCCAATAGTTTTTTATGTAAATGCCGAACAAACAGACAAACCGACATATTGACAAGAAATCTAAAAAAAAATTGCATCATGTTCTACATCGTTTATATAGGTCTATTCCAGTTGGTTTTTTTTAAGTAGCTTCAATATACAGACAGCTATATATAAAATTTTATAATATTATAAAATATTTTAATTAACGCTTTTTAAGAGATAGGTACTTGAATGTCTATTCGACCAGACATAATATGTTCCTTATTACTTTATAGAAGTATATAATATTCCCTACGCCTCATGCATTCAGTAGTGAAAGGTCTACCATATTTATCAAGCAATTAATATATATAATCGTTTGCAATATCTGACTTTCACCAGATAAGGAAATGTTTCCATATCAGTCTATAAACATGAATAAATAATGCATTTTCTATCAATTTCTAACTGGTAAATACATCAATGCCTATCCTCAAAGTACATTAATTAAACATTCAATTTAATGATTCACATTATTGCAAGTCGTTCGAGTGTCTTAATGAACTGGGAACAGGGAAGCACTAGTATATTATGATAATTTATAGCAATCTGTCTTGGTATAAAAAGTACTACTTTGAAATGACTTCCTAGACATGTAGGTAATATAGTTTACAAGAACTGCACCTATGTCAGACAAGGGCCGGCATCTAGTTGTCGGCAGGTAATGCTTACGTATTATTCTTTTTCAAATATCATAAGAAGAAGGCATTAGGTAGAACATTTTAAAATGTTTTAAAGCAATAATATAATCATATGCTTTCTTTCTTCGTTGCTTTGCTTGGACGGTTTATCTATGGGTGTCAAAAACATTTTATTTGATTAGAGGGTCTCCTTAGTCATTGTCTGCAAATATGTATTTTTGAAGTCGTATATCTTTAAAAATTCTTCGATTCAAGTACCTCGTTGATAACACAAGAAGTGACAGCATTAGCATGCTTGCTGCAATTTTGTAGTTTTTAGTTTAATCCATAAGTGACAACCGATAGGTATAAACGGGATTTATGTTAAATAAAACATAAGTCATTAGTTTACGGGTATATTTGAATGAACCGCAATATTATGATTTTTTTTATTACATAGAGGAAACAAATAGGCTGATGTGGTGAATCCTGGTCACCGCCTTCTATGAACTTTTGCAATACCAGGCATCATTCTATGCGGTTTGGTATAGAAACCTACTTTCCATAGAGATCTTTTAAACTGAAAAATATGATTAGCGCGGAATATGGAGTTAAAGTTAAAAAAGGTGAAAAGGACTAAAACCCACGGAAAAAAAATTATGGTCTTATTCATATTGAATTTGTTTGTTGTAAGTTTGAAGGCTTCTTTAAGAATCATAAGGACTTCAAACTTACTTTAACTCAATATGACCTTTATCCCCGTTCACGATAATTGACGCGCAATGTTGCCAAATTCTAAAAATTAAAATCAATTAATATCATATTATAAAATAGGTTATAAATAGAGATTAGATAGAGGTTACAAAATCGTTTTTCTAGTAATTATCGCTATTTTAGGTGTTTTTGATTCTAGCTTTAGGTTTTATTTTTGATTGTAGGTAACCCTGCGCGTCAAGTTATGGTGAATGGGGTATATAATACATAATGTAATTCATCATTCATAAAATATAAAATTTATACTAACTCTTTCATCTTCTAAGTACATACTGTAAATTGTTAAAGATTGGCAAATGCACTTTTGAACTGAACCACACCCCGTTTACCTTGTCTTAAGCGGGTCGTAAATAACACCTCTACACTGCGATGTTCTGGGAAAGCATATTAAAATAATAGTCTCATAAACAAGGACTTATGTTAGGAAATAATTAATATCTACATCTTCTTTCGAGTTTATGTGATGTAAATTCGAAAAAGCCGTTGAAATTATCATAAAGTCTATTAGAAATACA
The DNA here is from genome assembly GCA_039645545.1 of Dendrolimus houi. Taxonomy (NCBI): domain Eukaryota; kingdom Metazoa; phylum Arthropoda; class Insecta; order Lepidoptera; family Lasiocampidae; genus Dendrolimus; species Dendrolimus houi. The sequence goes on along the minus strand of CM077121.1, from coordinate 9,003,866 downwards.
CACACAAAATTCACAGTTCTTACTAGTATAACCGAATACAACAAAACCAAACCGTAGAATAAAAAATCGTTATCACATAAATCGCGCAAAGTTAATTGTTATTAGATACTCGCTCCGAAAGTGCACTAGGTAACGCTTCGTCCGCAGTCAGAACACGACTGGCGCATTTCCCGAAATACCGACTATCATCCATTTGTAAATTAGACAAGGCCTCTTAGCAACATGCCGCCCAGTGGTTCTTGACATCCTTAACTTGTCGGCTTAATGGCTTCTAAGAATTCGCATGGCATACACATAAAGGAAAAAGGTTTTGTGACGTCTTACGGCGGCTTGAACAAAGAGACTAGCGCAAACAATAGATCACTCAAATTCAAAGGGGTAATAAGACATCTGCAAAGGATTATTATCGGCTCGCAACAATATATTAAAGATAACAACATTATAATCGGGATTTCTTAGACTATAATATTTTTATAACATTTTTAGTTAATCTCGAGTGTCATAATGATGTTAAAGATGCGGTACTCCCGGAGAAAACAAACCCGTTCTATTGTTTTTAAATGCATAACTTCAGTAGACAGGCAAACACACCACCTTATGGAAAGCGGTTATCATCGCCTATGAACATTTGTAACACGAAAAGAGCTACCAACGTGCTGCCGCTCTCTAAAGGGAGGCTGGAACCTGGCCAGTAATGCCGGATCCCAATTTTTTTTTCTAATTTATTTTCCAATATAAAAATTAAGAAATGAATTTACACAACTATTAATGTTATATCAAAAATAGGAACAGAGCCGAGTAATTGTTATCATCATTCTAGTGTTTAATTCTGATTTGATAATAAAAGCGGGGTGGGGTTATTATCATTCTAGTATATGGTTCTGTTTTAGTCCCAGGTCTGGATATGTGCACCTGATGGTCCGCGTTGGGAATCAATATAGAATATTTTCAGATTATATTTGGTTGATTTATGGTTATTTTTGTACATTGATTGCAGCTCCTCTGGGAGATCATTTACAAGGATTGGTGGTCATATATTATTCAACTTAAGGTTTTTATGGCGGCATACTCTAGACCAGGGGTGGTAGCCATCCAGACAGGCAAATACCCTACCACCTGGCTGTGGGTTGTTGCGTCGCTTCTTACGAGGTCACCCGGCCGCAGGAAATTGTATTCTTTCTCCTCCCTGCACGGATAAAATTTTAAATCATCTATATTTTAGTGTTTGGAATAGTTTCATTCACGCATATAAGATTACAATCTCAAATGGACTAATGGCTGTCATTCCACCATTAGCAGTATGAGATAGATAATATTTTTATCAATTATACTTATTTATTTATTTACTTCCCAAAAATATATGTATACTTATTTATACATTGCGTTTTCCACCAATCCCACTATAGCTACATATGTCTAGCATATTTTTTTATATTTAATGATACGATACAACCAAGCAATGATAGTTTTGATAATGTGCATTAATAGAATAGAGACGGGTAGTTATTGTTAAAACTAACTAAATAGCGGATGTTCTAAAAATTACCTCGGAGTAGTCATTCATCAACTCAACAGCTGACTAAAGGTTGTCGAATAAAACAAAAACCCGACAACTGACAAGTTACCAGAGTGGCCATCAGCCGCCGTGCCAGCAGTCGTTACAGAGTTATTCACCTATTAACCAAATAGCCATCAGCTTGTTTTTAGCCTGTCATTAAACCGCCAATAGCTGGATGGCTAACACTATGAAATTTCGGTTCGTTTACCCATCCCTACAATAGAATAAGGGTAATTTACATTTAAAACACGGATACAGCCTAATTCAGATGGTTTTCCTCGTTTTAGATATTATTGCTGAAGCACAGCAGACAGGCTGGCGGTCCAACTATGATGGAAAATGGTTACCGTCGCCTATGGACATTAGCAATACCAGAGGTGCTGCCGGCATTGAAGGAGAAACTGGAACCTGATCACTGATGCCGGTACATAACTCGGTTGTTATGGCGGCATACTCTAGAACCAGGGGTGGTAGCCACCCAGGCGGGCTAATGCCCTGCCACCTGGCTGTGGGTTGTTTTGTCGCCTCTTACGGCAGGCCGCCCGGCCGCAGGAAGTAGTATTCATTTTCCGTTCCTGCACGGAGATTTAGGGTGTAACACAGTTGTGTTGTGCATGTTGAGTGTTATGTGAACTTGGGTGTTATATAATAAATCTAATGTTTATACATTAGATTTATTATTCACAATAAAAAAAAATCCGGTTGAATTGCATGTGTAGTATTTACTATCTGTCTATTGATAGATAATAACACTTTATTGCTCATCAAAATAACGGACACAAAATATTAGTTATAATGTTTTAAGCAGAACAATAGGCGGCCTTATCGTTTCGAGCGATCTCTTCCAGGCAACCTAACTTATAGGATATTCTTAGCTAATCTGGCGATGTAGGTAGTGCATAGATTCAGATGTTCCTCAATGTAATACATACAAATACACACACATGAAATACATTTTTACTCGATAAATAGCAATAATACGTGTGTAATATGTACACGTAAGCATATTTTGTATTTGTAGGTATAAGCTATTGTTATACTGAACACTGAGTACATTGAATATATACTGAAATCAAGGCACTAAAATTGTCATTCACCGGTAATTGAAATCCTAATTAGCTGACATAGCTTATAGATAGAATATAGAGGTAGATTAATCTAAAAATTAAAAAGAATTAAGATATCACTTTTCGACATAACAACATGTAGTTACTACTACCTAAGTATGCGCACTCAATACCGACCCACTATTATGGTAATACAATTTTGGAAATAAGAATATCACCCAACACATTATTAATCGTCGTAGTTATTAATATTAAAAACTAAAAAGCATTGGTGGAGAAATAGTGAAATGTTAAAGCTACTTCGGTAACCTTAGTTCGGGGTTCTTATGTCTGCCCATAGTTAAAACTTATACATTGTCTGCCTTCTTTCTGTGCTGTGCTTTGTAACAATGCTGTATACTGCGTGTCCATTGTTTAATATTATTATAGCCGTGAACACTGAATATAATCTAAGTATATCCACTACGGTTTAATTTAACCTTAGTATAACATGTAATATACAAAATTATCTCCATAAGGTTGTCTGGACAAATGGCTATCTGCGATAAAACCGCCAATTGTAGTAGTTGAAATATTAATTCTGATGTGTACTGCTTTCTTGTGTGCAATAAAAATGTTCTTTCTAGTTTTATCATGTTTCACTACGTACCTAGACCCTACAAATGTTATTGGAATTTTGTTTTGTCATTATTAATGTCAGACAAAGACAAAGTAAAAATTTCGCCTACATATTTAAGCATTTCTAAAATTTATTCATACGCAAAAGCGGGTTTCGAAATATGTTTCACGTGTGAATCGTAACAATTATCACTTAAATTGTGTACAGAAATAATTCCACGATATTCACATAAACCTAAGAATAGATGTGCGAAAATTGCCAGTCATTACATGAGCGTGATAAATTAATAAATGTGCTCGTCTAGAAATATCTCCTTTATATGATAAAGCTGGTTACATATTGCGGTAAAAGCTTATTTTCGGGCTGCCCGGTAAATCGGTAACAAAAGGAAATACTTAACTGAAATATAAGGCTTAGTCTTTTCCCAGACAAATATAAAGAATTTCTCGTATGAAAAACAAATAATTTTATTGCTATTTTTTTTTACTTGTGGAATTCGGCACAACGACGTCTTCTTATTTATTTTGTACCAGTGTAAGAGCGATTGACTTACAAGTTTTGTTTAGTTTTAATTAATTCTCGACTTTATTTTGGATTTATGATTACAACATTTGAAACTAGCTTAGTGTAGAATAAATTGAATTATGGCCCGTTCCTATATCTTACCAACAGTTCATTTGCCTTACTATCGGTTAAAATTTGACATAAGCTCCATACAATGCTGTCAAAAATCAACCGATAGTAAAGCAATTGAATGAATAGGAAGATATAAGAAACGGCCTTTAATCGAGATGTAAATTGGTGATTTAAAAATATGTTCAGGTAGAGTAATTTGAAGGAACAATGGAGTGCTTTAAAATTAATCTCAGCGCGTTTTAGAGTAGAATAGGACATGAAACGAGTATTTTTTCATTTCAAATTTGTATTTTTTGGGTAGTTTGGGAGTTAATGTTTGAGATTCTCATCTTTTTAGCCAATAGAATTAACTACTTTGGTAACATTTCGCATTTGATAGGAACGTAAGTTTCTTTATAGCTATAAAGAAAGTTACGTTCCTATCAATGAATGCTAAAATAACACAAATCCTTTGAAAAAGAATCTCAAATCACGTATGAAATCATTGAAATATACCTAGTATAGAAAGAAGACTGACAAAGGCATGTCCATAAATAAAATAAGCTATTCAGGAATCTTCCCCTGAGGATAAAATGGATCCGGCCTTCGTTTAATAGTTCCCGTTACTTAACTACTAAGTTTCATATTTATTGATTCTCCCGTGTCGTTCCTACGTGTATCTACAGGGAATCAATCACATTAGATAGTTTTACTTTGGCTTTTATTTTAATAACTTTGCAGTCCAAAATTGTACAATCACAGACAAGAACTCCAGAGAGGAAGAAATACACATCCATGTTCAAAATGCCCTCAGGTGCAGTGCTGCTTTACATAAGGTGTTGGTGTCCAGGCTCCTAAGTAGGGAAACTAAAGTTCGCGTGTACAAAACTGTCATTAGACCAATTTTGATGTACAGCTGTTTGACCTGAACACTGACTCTAGGAGGAAAACCAATTGTTGGTCACAGAGAGGAAGATTCTCAGGAAAATCTTGGGCCCAACAATAAGAGGAGATGGCAGCTGGAAGGTCCGAACCAACTCCGAAATAGAAGACCTCATGGCCGAGCCCAACATAATTGGGAAGATAAAATCTCACTGCCTCCGCTGTCTCGGTCATGTAGAGCGGATGGACGAGGTACGGGGAGTGAAGAAAGTATACTTGGGGCGACCAATCGGTCGGCGACTGGTTGGTCGTCCCAAGTATCGCTGGAAGGATAGAGTGGAAGCTGGCCTGACCGCACTACAAACCCACTACTGGCAAGATACTGCGCAGTTCAGAGGAAAGTGGCGTGCTCTCGTTTCAGAGGCCAAGATACACTTTGGGACGCTGAGCCAACGGAGTTAGTTAGTTAGTTTGCGGTCCAAAATCAAATGATTCATAAATCACCTTGTTTACGGCGTCAGCGGTTGTGTGGGCTAAGCCTTTGCCGACCGAGCTCACTGATACATGCACACTTGACGGCCTCTGTGATTGAGCAGGCTAAGCCTTTGCCGGCTTACCTCACTGCAATGCAGAGGCTCCTGGTTCGATTCCTGGCATAATAAATGTCATAAAGGAACTTTCCGTTATTTTTTATAGTCTGGGAGTCTGGCCGCTTGCTGCACACACACACTGTATATCCCCAAATTAAGCAAGTTACGCTTGTGTTATGGGTATTATACAACGGACCATTATGGGGCCCATTCCAGACACCCAGACCATAGTAAATAACGGAGAAAATACATTTCCGAAATTTACTATACCAGGAATCGAACCCGGAGCCTCTGCATTGCAGTGAGGTAAGCCGGCAAAGGCTTAGCCCGCTCAATCACAGAGGCCGTCAAGTATGCATCACTAATGGCCGGTTCATATGTCTTATTATAATTCCCTAGCCTCATCGATAGTAGAAATTTGACATTACTCGTATGGAGCTAATCAAATTTTAACTAGTAGTAAGGAAAATGAACGGTTAGTAAAATATAGGAACCGGCTATTAAGTAGTTACTCTTACCGTGTATGCTACAGTTACCGCGTGCTGACATTTATCAGATCAAAAAGCAAACCACGAAAATAGATACATCTTAATTATTACACTTACAATAAATATTGTTTAAAATTAGTAAATATAAAAACTATAATCATATTTAAACATACATCTTTTAGAACAATCAAGTACACAAGTCAAATAAAAATAGTATACCAAATAATATTAAAGCAATCCTACACCCCATCGGCAATCTCCACATGTAAAAGCGCTCCCTTTTACTCAAATGGAGATTTCCCATAACTCATTCCCTGTCTGTTGTCGTTTCAGCGAATTTCAGGCCAGCTGAGCGGCCCCGACGCGTTGTCATGGGGACCATTGATCGGAGACGCCATTTTGAATGCAACCGTCTGCAAAAGCTAACGTAGACAATAGTAATATACCTATTCGCGACAGGTACTACCGGTGGGTGTTATTAATTTAATTGAGTAATATTAAGCATCTATTCTATCGAGAAATATATTACCTATTCATTTAATAATCAATTTATAATACTCTTATAATGGCACTGATCCATCTGGGATAATTTTGGTATTAGTGACCGTTTCACTCAGATGTAGCGATGGGTTTAATGCGTTATTTGTTATGCGACATTGTTATTAATTGTTAATGACGTTAAACACACACAGACAACGGTGTTTCATTAAAGCTATAAACAAGACGCATTTGACCACTGTCAGTAACACTAACATTATTCCATATGGAGCAAAGACATAAGGATCACTTAAGCTTATTATTCTAAAGCATTTATATTTCTATAGTTTACATACGTAATACGAGTATGAAAGTCAAATTAAATACACTAGTAAAGCATATTTTATACGCTATTTGATAGTAATGTACGCATATTTAATAATACTTTTTGGTCGGTCGGCCTGGAATATATTATATTTGTCGTTATCCAAGGGCAAAACAGGGCCCCAATTCTGCTATTATAATATCGCCAGAATAGTCAACCACCAGCGTCGTAATGGTTGTTTTTTCATACAAAAGTAGTCGTTATGTCGCTAGTAGTCGATCATTCTGACCTCCCTCTCCAAGCTTTCACCTTTCACAACATGTGAGCTTCATTTTCATCTGGTTTTTACCGACGGCTTTGTGCAGGTTATTGGTCCACCGAGTTAGAAGAATTTACGTTTATAGATAGACATAAGGTTTAAAAATACGCTGTCTGCAATTAACTCCTCGTCTCCTCCATTATCCAACGCTCCTAACACAAGTGACCCCACAACTTAGCTGTACAATTTCATGAATTTCAATGACATGCGAGTTCGTAATTATTTATAAAGCTTATTGGAAGCAATACTATATTAATATATACAGTTTTCATGTGTTTTGAAAAACTTTGGCAAGACTACATTGTCTTTCATAGGCTGTTTTGTTAATATATTAAATTTAAAAGTCTGTGTCGATTTCAGATGTATATTTTATGTTTTTACAGCCCTTTATGTAATTAGATTTATAGTACTATTTAGATATAATATTTATGTTAGAGGTATGTAAAGAGAGTGACATGTGTGATTTATAATAATATTATGTAGTAATGAAATGAGGTTGTAATGATTGAAAAAAGTTCTGTTTATCGCAGACATAGGCCTTTGCTCATCTATATCACTCATTTAAAAACAAAGTCAGATGCTAGGTTTTGAAATTGTATAGCTGAGCTATACGAGCTTACACATTCTACGAGCTTTGTCGGCTACTTTATTCTCTTGTTTGGTCTACTCCAGGGATTTCCAAAGTAGTCAATATCGACCCCCTGGGGTCAAAATCGGTTTCCCAGGGGTTGATATAAACGAAAACTGATTATGGGGGTCGTCGAGGTCTAAAATTTGACCCCTAATAAATTAACACAAGTTCTTTTTGAAACTACTCTGATCGCAATATACAGACAAAATAAAAGACAACAATTTTACGTAAGTATGATGTAAGAGTTTAGTGTTACTTACTATTTGTTGTCAACTGACACTTAAATACCTATTAGTTGAGATTTCTAATACAAACCCGACATTACAATATAACTTGAAAGCTTCAAATACTGGATCTCAATTAACAACTCGTAACCAAAGGAAATCCTGTGGATAATTTAATAAGACCGTTTATCAGTTAGGGTTGTAAGAAGATCATTGGGGAAAAAGTTTCTTCGCATTTTATATAAAAATTCAAAAGGTTTTTTATAAAGTTTATTTACATTTGACTAAAGTATGTAGGTGCCATTTTGTTGGATAACTTTTTGCCATCTTGTATGTAGGGACGTGATTCCATTGCTATAAAAATTTTGGGGCTTCTGATCAAAAAACTGCGACAAGTGGTTTTGGCAGTCCTCTCGTGATGTTAACCTGACACTGCCTAAGGAATTCTGCAGAGACCGAAACAGGTGAAAATCTGAAGGTGCAAGGTCAGGACTACACGGCGGATGCATTAACACCTCCCAGCCAAACTCTCGTAATTTTTGCTGAGTGGCTAAAGATGTGTGAGGTCTAGCGTTATCATGGTGAAAAACCACACCCCTTCTGTTGATTAATTCCAGCCGCTTTCTCTCAACTTTTTGCTTTAATCTCATCAGTTGTTCGCAGTACAGTTCAGAATTGATGGTTCTGCCTGGCGGTAACAGCTCATAATGAATAATGTCCTTCTAATCCCACCATATACACAGCATCACCTTTTTGCGAGTTAACCCGGGTTTCGCCACAGTCTGTGAAGCCTGACCGGCCTTTGACCACGATCTTTTTCGCACGTTCTTGTCGCACGTGATCCACTATTCATCACCAGTTATCAGCTTCTTCAAAAATGGTTCGGTTTCATTATGTCGTAATAAAGAATCACAAACGGTTCATTAGGTTTCTTTCAGTGAGTTCACGAGGCACCCAAATATCGAGCTTTTTTGTGTACCCAGTTCTCCAGCTACATCGTAACTACTAATATGCCGATCTTGCTCCACTTTTTCAAAAATGGCATCAAATTTGGCCGTAACAGGGCGACCAGAGCGACGTGCATCTTTGATATCAAAATTTCCGGATTGAAAACACTTAAACCAAATTTGCGCTACTCTCACAGATACTGCATTAGGTCCATAAACATCACAAATTTTTTTCGCGGCTTGTGTTGCATTTTTACCTTTTTTGTAGTAAAATTTTAAAATGTAACGAATTTCTTCATTAGATTCTCTCATTTTAACAATAAGAAAAACAAATGAAAATCGCACATTTTCCTAATTTGAATTTGGAATTGTCTTCTTTAAAATTAAAACTTTTTAATGATACCAAAACCAGCCAGATACAAATGGTATAGCCAAAGAGATCTTATTACAAGTTCATACATATTATATGCGAAAAGACTTTTTCCCCAACCTATTAATATAGCAAGATGTTATGTTTAGTTTGACTTATTGGCAGAAGATAATACCAAGCCGATACCAAGACAATAACAAGATTAATATCAAGCCGGCATAAAGGAACGAATATCATATATTGCTCTAGAAGTAAAACCCTTTTTAAGAGTAAGCTTGTATAGCATCAAAGGTCTTCTGACAATTTTGTCAAGGGAATTGCGTTATGCACACTCCAATGTCTAAGAATAGAACGAAACATGTGGAACTCTCGGCAACTGTTTTATTGAGTATCACCTCGGTGATCGCTGTAACCATAGAAAGTTAGCAACCTCTGCGCAAAGGTACTTTTCTTTTATTTTTTTATTGCATGATTTCTGAAGATAGGCAAACGGCCCACTTGGTGTAAAGCGGTTACTATCGCCTATGGACATTTGCAACACGAAAGGTGCTACAAATGCGCTGCTGCTCTTTTAAGGGAGACTGGAACCTGGTCACTAATGCCGAAACACAACTCAAGGTTGTTATGGCGGCATACAGCTATCCAGACTATATATACAGATACATAGCTATCCAGACGGGCAAATGCCCTACCACCTGGCTGTGGGTTGTTTTGTCGCTTCTTACGACAGGCCGCCCGGCCGCAGAAAATTGTATTCTTTTTCCGTTCTTGCACAAATATTGCTGGAGTACAGCAGACAGGCTGCCGGCCCACCTGTAGGAAAGTGATTACCGTCGCCTATGGACATTTACAACACCAAAGGTACTATTAATATACTGCCGGTCTCGAAAGGGGACTCGAACCTGGCCACTGATGCCGGAACATAACTCATGGTTCTTATGGCGGCATACTCTAAGACCAGGGGTGATAGCCATCCAGATGGACAAATGCTCTACCACCTAGTTGTGGATGGTTTAGTAATCTCTTACGACAGACTGCCCGACCGCAGGAATTTTTTCACCGGTCCTGCAAGTTTCATTACTACTTCGGATTGACCTTACTCTTATAGGGCTCCCGTAAGATTAGTCAAGACTGGTCCAGTGAAAATGATTGTGTGCTTGTTCTAGAATACTTATTAGAATAGAATAGTATTCTAGAATACTAGAGAATTAAAACAAACCCCATACAAAAAATAAGTACAAAACAATAGAAGAATCGAGTATATTTTATAAGCTAAATCATTGACAACCCTAACTATAAGAGTCCAAATCTTCGCGAGATTGAAGCGAAATCAATACTTGTCAACTCGGGGACTAAAGGATTCTTACGATAAGCAACTTTACGGTTGAATGATTTATTTTTAGGCTGGACAATCTGTGGTTTCATTTAATGAATTACGAAAGAGTGTAAGGTAATGCGGATTTATCAAGATAAAACGTATCCTAAGTAAGTGAATTGGGATATAAGCTAGCACTGTGTACTTTCATCTAAATCCGTTAAGTGGTTACACGTGATGCTCTAACAGACTTTTTCTCAATTTTAACTACATTGTAAAAATAAACACCTAAAATAGATTGATCATGTTCTTTATTTATATTATCGTAGGTTTATCTTCTTATAAATAAAAATCAATATTTGTATGTTAGTCCTCTATGCGTTCCTAACCCATTGATCAGATTGTGATGAAACTTTGGTAGGGTGTCCTGAGGACGCCTGTGAGGGTTACTGGTCCAAAAATCATTATACATAAAATTCTGCTGTTTGTTGTGTAAACCGATTTTGATAAAAAAATGTGTGTTCAAGTGGGTCCCGGGATGGTTTAGATTCACAATTGGACCCGGTAGGTGTCGCCGCTAAACTCCTAAACGGTGGGACCAATTTTGATGTTTTTTGTTGTGTTTTCTATTGTGGATTCGAGAATGGTTTAGATTAACAATTGGTCCGGGTAGATGGCGCTGCAATCGGGTTCTAAATTTTTATTTTTTAAGGGCAGGACAACAGCTGCCGGGTACAACTAGTTAAAATGTAAAAGGTAATATAATTTTATTTCAATCAGAACCTATCAACCATTGCTTACTAAAGATCTTTTGTACACAATTTTCCTCTTCACATTTTTAATAATAAATGCTTCTTGAGCAAGACATCGTTAGCTGGAAATTAAAGAGATTAAGCAGTCACTCGACTCGAAAGTTTCTAAAATTTATTAATTAATTTTGTTTATACAAGTTTTGTAAATGTTTAAAATACAGTTAAATTTTAAAACAGTTAAAATAGTTTTAAACACACCGAAGAGATTAGAAGAAAAACTCAAAAGGCAAGAAATAAACGTTTTACTATATATAATATAATAATTAAAAATAAACATATTCGGTCTTATTCATATTGAATTGAGTAAGTTTGAAGGATTCTTTAAGAACAATAAACAAGCCTTCAAACTTACTCTTACTCAATATAAATAAGACTAAAAATAAACTACATGCACAAATTAAAATTAAAGTTGTAAATCTAGCGTCAGGGCACTGTCAGTTGGGAACGTCCCCAAGACTGTCCGCATTACCTCGTGGAATGGCGACGTTAATGCGTTGCCTGAGGTATTATGCAATGGCCCCACGCAAGGCCTCCAAGAGTTCGGGCCACTTTTATGGTCCGTCTACATGGTCTACAATGACTTTATTGAGAAAAAGTAGAAGTACAAAAAGTTATATATACGACAAATTAATACTTTTTTGTGTTATACACATATTTTTGTTATCAGTGCCTAGTAAAATATAAACTGATTTGCTTGACACCAACTTTATACTTACACAAATAGTACTTAAATTTTATTTCAATAAAAAATATCCGTCTACCGTACAAACAACAAAATTCTCATCTTAATCTATAGCCTCACTTTTAGCTTTGAAAACGTAAAGTTAACGAAATATGGTCGTATTTACAAGGAAAATACGTCGTAAAAATGGGTAACGTTTACGAGTGGTTGGCTTCCACCCTAAATAATAATCCTTTTACAACCTCGTTTACGAAAAATCAACGTAAATATGGTAGGGACCGATCCTCTTATAACGTCGTCAGCATTATTATACCGAGGACGATACTATACTGTATTATAATTTTTAGGGTTCTATAGTAACTGAGGAATGAAATATTTATTATCCGTGTACATAGACATGTCGGATATCATTAAGTAGGCTTTAAAATAATGAATTTATATACAACTTTTTATTAAATCTGTTTTCATAAACTACATTTTATGAAAGTCATATGTGTAAACACACCAAACACATAGAACTTGGAGAACTGTATAATTATTCGGCTTCCGAACTAAAAATGTCGATCTAAAATACAATTTTAGTTAGAAGTTACTATTCTCAAACAATAATTAGCTGCTCTAGAGCGCTACTATGACGACATGTGCAAACAATCAAAGTCGAAGAGAGAATGATCATTCGTCGCTACGCCCACTCGCTTTTATATCCGAGCGATAACAAAACGAGCCGAGTAGTAATCACAACTACCCGCAAATATTACAATAGAATAACAGGTGGCACTACTTATTTTTTAAAAATTAATAATTCATATAAGTTAAAAAGAAAAGTTTGATTCGTAGTTTATGCAGACCGCTTCTCAATGTGTTATTGCTGTTTTAAGGAGAAGAAGCGTCAAAAAACTCGCCCTCCCCATCTATTAACCCCACCACAAAATATATTCAATGTCTAATATTACAAAGAAAATTTTACTTAGTTTTATTACTTTCTAGCTATAACCCCTTAAGATACAAGTAGAACACTGAGCCCAGGTTATCAAAGTCAATGGATAAGGTTTCCAGAAGGCTGGCTACATTATCTCGCTGGATTGCCATACTGATCCGTTAGCTGAGGTAGGAACCAGACCTTTAATCACCTGAAGATTCAAATAGGCGTGGTGAGAGCTTTTTGTACAGGCTAATGCCCTCAGGACTCCATGGTCCAAACGTCTCAAGACAGGACCACAAATCCATACCAATTTAAAATTAATGTATCTTAATGTTCATATCACATGTTGAGAGGCAGTATTTCAGTAGGTACCTCAGCGTCTAGAAACGTGGATGTAACGGCATTTAATATTTAATCTCAATGCATTCAAGGCGTGGTGCAGTACTACTTCAGAGCGGTCAAGGGCGGAATGCACCAATGCAGTATTAAAACGCATCATTCGATTTACGCCCTTATCACTATCATGGAAAATTCAGTTTGGTACAGCAAAAGCACTTCAAAGTACTTTGAATGCAATTTCACATGTTTAAGCTCAGCTGAATGAACTCTTTATACGTATTTACTATTGCAACGTACGAATTGCTTTGAAATATTAAGGTCTTAATCACTATCAGTGTTATAGAGACTGTCGTTATGTTTATGCATGTTGCATATCCATTATTATCTAGACATTCCGAATCTATTATCCTGAAAATCCAATAATCTATCATTGTATCTGTATTGACAAGTGATAAGTTACGCGAAACACGTGATTTGCGTACACAAAAATGTTATTAAGAACTGTATAATTTAATACATTCTAATAGACACCCGAAAAATATAGCATTTTCAAGGCGTTCCACTAGTAAGCTCACAATGACCAAAATGCTCCGTTAGCCGTTCCACAAGGCGTTGGAACGTTCCATTAGGGACTCACAACGACCACGTTCACGACCGCGATTTATCCCGTTCCACTTGCTTGCTGGCGTTACGATCGTAAACCCAAGTGGAACGGTTATTCGACCCACCTCTTGACATGGGTCGTTGTGAGCGTTGTGTGATCGAAAATGATGATGTTATTAGTAACGTTTTCGCCACGACCACAACGACCGCGGTCGTCTTGTGGAACGGCTAACTGAGCATTTTGCGCGTTGTAAGCTACTAATGGAACGCGCTGAAAGTACACGGTATTAACACTGTTGACAGTCAATCAACTGTCCCTCTTTATCATCATACAAAATGCCGAAGCCTCCTAGATATTATACGAATATAGGAAGTTATGACATTCAATGGTGTAAAAAAATTTTTTTTAACAATTATGACAATTACTTTTTATTATGATCCTACTAATATAATAAACGCGAAAGTTTGTAAGTATGGATGTATGTTTGTTACTCTTTCAAGCAAAAACTACTGAATGGATTTGCATGAAACTTTACAATAATATAGCTTACACATCAGAATAACACATAGGCTATAATTTATAAAGATATAGTGTGAATTATCCAAAATATAACGATTTTCCATCACCACGCGGGTGAAACCGCGGGGCGCAGCTAGTGTTTTAATAATAATGGTACATTTAGTACCCGCTCTATTATATTAAAATGAGTTTAGAATTTATTGTAACAAGTGTTATATACTCAATCAAAAAGAAATTGTCTTAAGTTTTTTTTTGCAACCAACTAAATACTCTTCATACAAACTCGTACGTATCAAACCTCATTTGTATATATATTGATGAAAACTTCCTACGCTAGCACAAAGCGAAACTCTGAAAGTTCACCGAACGATTCAGATTGTGTTACAGACGAAATAATTAACATAGTTTAGGAAAGTTGTAAATCAGTTTATACGTGTGAACCTAATGGAGCTTTGATGATCAAGGTATTGTTTATTAATCTAGTTATGGTTTTGCAAATGATTTGGTTTGTATAAATTTCAATTATCCACGGTAATTCCTATATTTTTCCAAATAAAATATCGGATAAGTGTGTAGCGCTTCACGAACTATGACGGAGTTTCGTAGAGATGAAAATCGTTTATTGTGTTTAATCGAATATTCTTCGTATTTCAAAATCTATTTAACCTTGATATTTTCTGTTTTTTGCTTAAAAGCTAGATTCCAGGGCAATTTTCACGACTTTGGAGGCTAATATCTCGCCACCTCTTTTAAATAAAAATCAGAACGACTTTCCTTAATTTAATTCATATCTAATATCCCCTAATCATATCTCCGTTCTACATCGGGCGAGATCATGGTCAAACGCGAACGTATACTACTATATAATCATATAAATACGTTATATATTACGTATTAATAAATAAAACAAGAATATTTTTAAAACAATTTAAACTCTTATACAAGAATAGCTGCCATATCATATATTTAAAGGTCGTTTTTCCAGTGTACTAGATTGGGCATCGTTAGTCAAATCTTGGAAAATCATAACAATATTCATAATTGATTTTTTTGTTTAATTTATATTAGGTATTACTGGAAAGAGGTGTAGTGAAAGATTCTAAATACTAGCAATGCAAATTAGTTTCAGCAATATTCGTTCTACTCAACGAATTAAGCTTCCTGTATGTGAAATGTTTATAATAGGGATGCAGAGACATGTTACAATATAGACTAATAGTTTTACATGTAAAAGAGCAGGCGTTATAATTACAACTTATCAAACTTTTTTATCACGATAGAAATAATTTTTACTTGCACCTACCGTTAATAGCATGGGCTCCATCTATTATTAAAGTTTTAGACTAGTATTTGGTTTATGAACTTTGAAAATTTGTGTAATAACCAATCAGAATCAATTGTAGAGTTATTTATATTTTAAAATAACGAAGGTACTTTTGTATTAAAACAGTAAGTATATATAAATATATATAAATAGTGCAAACCCGCTGGGAGTCAGGCATTCTTCGTTCGGAAGTCGAATTAAACAGTACTCCAAACTTATTTGTTTAATACATGTATAATACAAACCTTAAAAATAAAATTGTATTGTACGAAAATATTTCCTTTAGTGCTAAGGCTGTTTTTCGCCCGATACAATGCTTTTCACAAATCGTAAGGGAAAGATTTTGCTATTCAGAAAGTGATAAAATAAGTCGAGTCGGGTTTAGAATACGTGTCACAAGTGAAAATCGTAAATCTTTCTAAAAACACGACTTGCTACTTTACTTTTATTGGAAGTCAAACGCATGTTGCTCAAATAAGATATGTGGGATGTAAATAAGCGACCAACGTCTTCGAATTTAGTAAAGATTTTTTTTACAATTCAAATCTATAAGAAAAGTAAACGGTTACAATATATATTTTTATATAACACATAAGCCGAGTTTTCCAGTTCCAGTGTTATAACCCCAATGGGTTATTTATTTTAGTTACATAAAAACTTAATTAGGTTTTTTTATATATCGCAAACGAAACCGCGAGAAGAAGCTGTATTTATAAACCTTTCTTAAAAAATTATACTAACGGTAAAAACCGCTTAAAGTCGGTTGCGTAGTTTAGGAGGAGTTAACGGATATACAGACAGATAAATGCGGAAACAAATCCGATCCCGGCCGGAACGCATGCACCACTTAGGCAGTTTTCTGACCTACTGTACATATTGTTACAATTATCACGTGCTAACAACGGTGAAGGAAAACATCGTGATGAAACTTTACATCGAGATAACCGATGTGTCTACCCTGCCAAGCCGCCTTGAACAAGCGTGGTGGGTATACTGTCCGTTCCTCTATAGCGGGAGGCCCGAGCCCAGCAGTGGGACGTTTGTGGACTGTTATTATCTTCTTAATATATATAAATTACGTGTTACGTTGTTTGTCCGCGATGGACTCCTAAACTACTTAACCGATTTTAATCAAATTTGCACACCGTGTGCAGTTTGATCCAACTTGAAAGATACGATAGGTTTCATTTTAATTTATAATATTTTTTAATTTACTGAGCCACAGCAACGCGTGGCCGGGTCAGCTAGTATTATTATAAATGCAGAAAGCGGCTTTGTTTTATACTACCTAAAGATAATAACTATGCTCTATACATTATTAATATGGTATCCATAAGCACTTTTTACATTTTATTTAAAGACTTATTTAATAATAATAATTTAGTTATAGATATCCTAAATCCCGTGAAAAGGCAAAAATGTATTCTTCTCAACACTTATAAACCAGTTGTTCGAGTCCAGCGCCAGAAGTAGATTTAGATAAAAACCTCTATCACGAGTTATCTATGATTCTTAGAAATAATAATTTAATTATTTATGTTACAACATTATAACTAAATCAATCAATTTTTTTTTACTTTCCTTCTAGATCTAGGTCCTGAAACTGCACGTTTAGGATCCCAATATTATAGGAAATGATGAGGTGTCTGAGAAATGTGGCTCAGAGGAAAACAGATTTTTTGGGTGAGAATGCACACACGTGTCTACATCTTGTGAGAACGATGTCACTGACGCCCTTATGTAGTAGGCTAAAGCTCTTATTTGGCTTGTTTTACTGAATCCATGCCGACTTATATTAGGACTCCCTTAATAATTAATGATCGAGTGCAAACGGATCATATTTATATTTCAGAATAACATTAGTTAGAACAAAAGTATTACATAAACAAATACCAATTAAAAATTATAATATTGTAAAACATTTGATATATTAGCACATTTGATACATTATTCTATAGATATGAGAGTATCTATATAACGTGCGTGTAATAAAATATTGCCTTATTTTATACAATTATTCCAAACGAAACCTTTGTTATTTGTATGCGAAACTCGTTATAAGGGTATAACATGACAGCACGTATAACACGCCTCGTGTTATTTATGCTTTATTGTTTGTAAATTCTGCCTAAGAATATGTTATGAATAGGACCAGTCTTGCAATACACCAGACGTGTAACATTTTTATTGGGCTTAAAAATTGTTACGTGAAATAGAGGCAGACTGACTGGCACAGTGTTTCTAACTGTGTTTAAAGGTTAATGTAAGCATTGGTAAAATAGGTATGTCTATTTTTTTGTATACTAGAATTTTCCATGCGTCTTCACTTGTCTCTGTAGCTCGTGGAACTTTTGTTTTTCTGGAAAGTATAATAAATTCATTTCTCATCGAAAGTCTATGTATATCAAATATTATAAAAGATAACTGATGTCGAAAAAGGAACAAGCCAATATACAAACTTTTGTATTTTTAGATATTATTATTAGTAGTATATATAAACATATAACACCTACTACACGTTTTCACACGTTGTTTGTTGTCTTTGTTTGTTACCTCTTTGAACTGCGATATTGATTCTTAGATTATACTAGCTTCTGCCCGCGACTTCGTCCGCGTGGAAAGTTTTTAACTATCCCACGGGAACTCTTTTAATTTTTCGGGATCAAAAGTGTCCTATATGTTGACCAGTGATATAAGCTACCACCATACAAAATTTCATTTAAATCGGTCCAGTCATTTCGGAGATTAGCCGGTACAAACAGACAAACAGAGAAATAAAAAAATCTGAATTAGTTCTATTCCACTACTTACATCCCCCTGACTCGGTTTTTAGCATTTATTTTCATTGTACAGAAATTTGACCTCTACAATTTTATTATATTTATAGATGAGGGACCAGTAGTATCAAACTAGTCACTTATACAACCTGAATTGATATACATATCTATATATATATACTAGTAGGTGTAAGATATGGCATAAGGCTCCATATATTTTTTAACACTTGTCATGTTCGTAATAAGAATCTGCGTAAATGGCTATTCTAACCCATCAGACGGTCTAAAGCGGTCATATCCGCAGATTTTTATTAGGAATATGACAAGTATCAAAACAAAATAAAATTTTATGCTGTCTTACAACTACCAAAATATCTAAACACGTGTCTATTTCACTAACGGCTCTTTCTTATAACTTACTAACCTTTCAAATGCCTTACTGTTTATGTAATGTCAAGTAATGTCAAAATTCAATTGATGTTAGAGCAAGTGAATGAATAGTAAAATATAGGAACCGGCAAGCGATTTATCAATAATTAGATTTAGTTTCGGCCGATTTAGGCCCACTGTGCTCTCTGGTAAGCGGAAGAGTAGATCAGGCGCTTTGAAAACTCACTCATCCTTAAGACCCAAGCATACAAAAGTAATATTACTATATCTTTGCAGAATTCTCATTGTTCGTGACAACCAATACAAGTCGACACAATAGATCTTTTTATTACACGTTGCACAATATCGCCTTTGCTCGTTGCCCAATATAGTAGTAGGGTTAGATAAGCAACGTACTTTACTGATAAACGACACATACAGGTTGTGATACGAGCATTATATATTTTTAATTTATAAAAACACAGCGTAAACGAATCCTAATAAAGGATGAATAGAGAAGTGGGATTTTAAAATATTGCCAAAATTTTAGTGAAAACTTATCACGTCACGAGTCGGGCAAACAACATGTATGGCAAGCGCACAACTGCATATTTAGTTCCGCACTTGCTAAATGACTTACCCGTAGGATTACATCAAAACATGTTTAAAAAAAAACTTAAAATGCACTTTTTAAACCAAATGTAATGTTAAAATTGTTAAATGCTACGGACGTAGATATCCATAGCACACTAATATAAACCCCAGGGGTTTTCTATGCTATATATAATTCAATAAGTTGTCATTATTTTGTTGTCTTGTTAAATAAATAAAAAATAAAAAATCTATACGAGGCCTACTCTGTTGAGAATTTTGCTCCTCAGTCTGTGTGTAAGTCTATAACGAATAGGTTCCGAAACAGCTCTACGTTGTGGCGTCTCTTTTTATGTTTTTTCAGGACCAGAACACGAATTTTATCTTAAATTTTCGTATACCTTGTATATATGTTTGATTTATATATTTTCCAAGTACCGCGAAAAGTAGCTACACGGGCACGGCTAGTTAATAAATAACCTTTGAGTGTTCTTTACGTTAATCGTTCTTAAAACTCTCTATATGTACGTTGCTGCTAGACGAATTTGTTTAATAACGTAATATAAGTTATAACCGTGTTGTTTTTTATCTAATGTGTATTATGCAAAAGTTTGCTAACTCAAAAACTTTGAGACTACAAAATGTGTTTATTTTTGGTTAAAAATATAAGTCTTACGATGTACTGTAAGCTTGAATATTTCATGTCGTCAGCGGGCAGTATCGTAGCACAGTAAATTAATGCCACACAAGATGGAGTCCCGTGAGTTTAAGACGAGACGAACGCTATCATTTTGTAGTTCAAAACAATAACAGTAAAAGAAAATAAAATTTAATTCTAAACCTATTCGCGGCACTAGCGTTTACACGATCAGAGTATGCTCGGACCGAGTGCAATAGTACGGAATGACCTAATACACGTGTGTAACGGATGGCAGTATGTATATACACTTTTAAGTAAATTTTCAAGATTCAAGGTGTCACATCAAAATCTGTTTATAGAAAAAATCATTTTTTCTATAAACAGATTCAAGTAGATTCGTAAACGTTGAATACGGACCGAGTGTACTAGATTCACATGCCGTTATCGATTAGAGTTGCTGTTCACGAGTGTACTCGGTCCGAGAGTACTCTGATCGTGTGAACATGACATAACTATAGTTTTTACATGGCAGACTTGTTTATTCACTTTAGAGACTAGACTTTTTAAGTAATGTTGATTTTCTTGTGTTATGTTAAATCTTTCTATTTTAAATACTATTTGTAATATGAATTTCAATGTACAGTTTAATTTCTCTTGATAATGTGAAGAGACTTTGTTTGGCTTTTAAAACTGTTATAAGTAACCTGATAAATAGATTTTTGAAACACATGTATGGTATGTACACCATACAGGTATAATGCATAACGTTCTTATAATTCGACGGCCCTTGTGGTTGAGCGGGCTAAGCCTTTGCCGGCCTACTTCATTGCAACGCAGAAGCTCCGGGTTCGAATCCTGGTACGGTAAATTACGGAAACGAATAATTTCCGTTATTTACTATGGTCTGGGTGTCTGGGTTCGGCCACATATAACTCCGTTGTATATTCGAATTCAAAAGTTTTTATTCAAATATGTTACAGAATTACTTTTCAAAGAATTAATGGAGTTTCAACAAACAGGGAATACTCAGTAAGACAAAGACACAATAAAAGGAAAGAAGAATATTATTGTCATTATAATAATGCTGAGACGTACTAAAAGTAGTATACATGCAACATGCAACACTGCATATCTCCATAAATTATTTACATCTTTGGCAAGATCAAAAAACGTTATACAGACGATAGTATAGAGGCTGGAGCGAGCTGCTATGTAAATGAAGTATTCCCATAACACAAGCATAACTTAATTAGTTTAGGGATATACGAGTACAATACTAGAGTTTTCGGGACTTAGATAGATATACAATACTAGGGTTTTAGGTTTTAGGGAAAACCCTAGTACAGGCCTCTAGTGTAAAAACAAGCATTAATACAGGTTACATTTTATTAATTTTATCTTCGAGCTATTTGCCTCCGGAAGATTCACTTCATTTTATATCGTAAACTATCCATCCCCCGGGATGAAAAGTATGTATGCCCATTTTCGATACTAAAGCTACATATATACAAAATTACAGCAAAACAGTATGACCAAAATGATCGAAATGACCAAAATGACCAAATGACCAAAATAACCAAATTAACGAAAATAACAAAAAATATCAAAAAGACCAAATGACAAAAATAACCAAAATGGCCAAAATGACCAGTGACCAAAATGGCAACAGAACCTATTCTACTTTCTGGGATCACCTTTACATAAATCTATCCCATTATCCCGGATAAAAAGTATACCTTGTCCACCTTCGGTATTAAAATTACATATATACTGAATTTCAGCCAAATCGGTCCCATAGATTTTCCGTAAAAGCATAACAAACAAAGAGACAAATATATTTTTATCCCAGAAATTATTCCACTTTTTAAGATAAAAGTTACCCTATGTTCATCCTCAGCACCGTAAATATATGAATACTGAGTTTCAGCCAAATCGGTCCAGTAGAATTTCCGTGAAATTGTGACAGACAGAGTTACTTTCGCATTTATAATATTATAGGGATGTGTGTTTGTCTGCCGATTTAATTAAATTAATTCAATAATAAATTATTTTATGTTAGAGACTCGTTTTCAGAATTTGTTATTAATATTACTAATGCTGTATTTCTAAGTCTTTCAAATTCGTATAAATAAACTTTTATAAAATACAGACGACAAACATGCATATTTCGGAGAAAAATATTTTGACGGAACCTATCGAAACATATTCTAACAATAAAATTATAAATTAAGGAAAAATAAAGAACCTGCATTCAGTAAGTTATGTTGTCCATGATTCCTTCACACTGTCAAATATGGTAAGTTTACCCACTATCTAATCACAAGTTAAAGTACAATAAGAACTCGGGGCAACGACCAGTACCGACTTTGTTTTCTTATCAGCGAAATGCTGAACCGTGTGCGAAGGTCGTATTATTCACAATGAATTTAAATAATTGACACAAACCATTTTCCAATGGTAGGAGTACATAATTAAAGAAAAAGTAAAGTGCCTGAAAGGAATGGTAAGGGTCATGGAAGACTATTATCTATATTTATAAAACATTAGCAGTCCCGGCAGACGTTGTCCTGCCCTAAAAAAACAAAAATCTAGGACCCGATTCTAGTGCCTCATATCGGTTCCAATTGAAAGAAAGAAAGAAAAATATTTTTCTAGAACTACAATGTAAAACCACTATTTAAATAAAAACAATTAGTAAATGTAGTCCTAAATTGGTCCAAGCTCAGCAAAATTGCCGGTTGAGATAACCAGCGCTGATCTTCTGCTAGGGCCATTAGTGACATACACGGACACAGGCACATAGACAAAGATACAAAGTGAACATACAACAATTAAAATAGAAATAGAAAGAAAAAAATACCATAACAACATTAACTAAATATTAAAAGACTAAATGCATATTATGATAAATTAGATAGTTATCTATCTATACATATAATAAAACTGTAGAGGTCAAATTTCTGTACAATGAAAACAAATGCTAAAAAGCGAGTCAGGGGGATGTAAGAAGTAAAATAAAACTAATTTAGACTTTTTTAAATTTTATGATTCTCTGTTTGTCTGTCTGTTTGTACTGGCTAATCTCCGAAACGACTGGACCGATTTAAATGGAATTTACACAAAACACACAACACAAAAAATTTCATCAACATCGGTAGTCGTCAAGTTATGCGCGTATATACATTTCTACGATTCATTTTTATTTATATAGATTATGTATAAGGTGAATATAATAAAATATTAATAGTTCATAGTTTATTTTATCCATTAATTAAAGTTCATATTGATATATTTTGGTAAGACTATTTTTGTTTTTTTTTTATTGTTACTGACAGAATGAAAGAGGGAGCTGTAAGCCTTACTTCAAAAGTCTCAAAATATTAACGCTTGTTTCACTGTATCTATATGAAACCATAATTTTCCTCCGAATCACGATGCACTCTTTTAATACCTTCAAAAGTCAACGACAAGCCCATAAAACATGCAGTCCTTATAAATAGAACCTCACTGTTAAATAGCAGCGTGATATATATACCTCCTAAGATTTATAGCCCTCTACCAAAATTAATAATTAATAATCAGAACTTTAATAGTTTTAAACATATATTAAAGTACAATATTATTATTTTATATTGACCATTAGATTTTTTTGTGACATATATATAAAAGAATGACATAAATTTCTTTCCTTATTGTTAACATGTATAATGTTATAATGTGATAATCAAATGAACTGACACTTCTATGATTGTAAAATTTAATCTATGGATGCCGACAGACCGATTATGGCGAACTGTATATGTATTTTATAACGTCCTTATAAATGTATCTACCCATTTTCGCTGCAATAAATTGAACTTGAATTTAAAAAAACGTGTGCGTCTCGGGACGCCCGACACAAGTGATAACTTAAACTAAGTTGAACTATTTAATACTGAAATTGTTTAACTTGAAAAAAGCTTAGTATATTACTTAAATTTTATGTATATAGGGTGTGGTTAGAGTGAGAGAGGAGGAGCCTACCTACCGCTGCCGTATGCGTGAGAGAAAGGGAAGCCAGACAGACTGGCGCATTAACGCGTTACGCGTTACGAAGCGGTTTACCCTCCCATAAGAAGTTATCACTTCAAAAAACATATTAAAAACTAAATTACTTTAAAAAGTAACACTCCATGTTTTATTATTTTACACCATATCGTATTATAAACTCAGACGAATGAATATGATGTATCCACTGGAAATTAATCCACTTTAATTCGTACTAATTTGATTATTTAATACCAAGTCCTCGTAACGCACTGCGCTGCGGTATTCCAAAATCGGCTCCCTTTCACCGGAATCACCCTAAGAATTCGGGACACGATTTACCTATTTTGGTAATCTGAGATTATAAACTAAGGGCCCATTTTTCAATCACCAGATATAAGTTATTCTATCGAATTAAACACAATACTAGGAAATATAAAAATGACAGTTGCATGAATAAAACAGTTGAATTGTTAATAAAGAATACTATTTTCAAAGCATACCAAGATTGTTGAGATTTCTCAACTATTTGCAATGTTAGTAACCCTTAGAAGTCGTTAAACTTTACAACAGGCTATTGTGATAGATAGATAGATAGATAACACTTTATTATACACCAATACAAAAATGAACTTAAAGACTAAAATTATATCTAGTTGTGTACAAAGGGCGGTCTTATCGCTAAAAAGCGATCTCTTCCAGACAACCCCAGGAATGAATTGAGATGATAATGGCGATGGTGGTATACGTAACATATAGTACGAAATACTTACATTTTAATAATAAATACATAAAAATATATATATATATATATATATATATATATATATATATATATATATATATATATATATGTAGATATTTTATATATTACATAAATATATACTTAATATACATACCATACAAATACATATCTACAGAATATATAAATATTTATAAATGAATTTAAGTATCATATTCCAACGACAGGTAGTATTTTTTGATCATGGTTTTAAATATCGCTAGCGATTTTGCTTGTCTGATAGTAACAGGAAGCTTATTCTTATTGTGTTATACAAAGTGTCGTAAAATAAAACAATAATAGTTAACTAAGTTGACACTGTGGTAGTACTTAGGCAGATACGTACCGTAGTAGCTTTATACGAAGTACCTGCATTTAACAAAATCTATTTCATATAAGTTCCTAGTTATTCATTTTTCCAGAAAATTGTACCTCTAACGATTAAAAAACAAAACTTGTAATACCTGCGACGTTGTCCGCGTTGGATCACATGCCATAGATTAAAATAGCAATGAATCGAAATTAGAGGGTAATCCCGAAATAATAATGAACTTCTTAAAAAGACAATTCCTGGGTATTTGAAACAAATAATGTCGGGTCCTATATTGCATGAATGTTTGTCAACATATATATGACAGTTTCCATATTAACGTCATGTAATTTTTCAGAAGAACTTTAGTTATCTTTTCGGAATAATTGCTGTCACAGCCCGTAAGCCAGAAATTCAGCTAACCATCTCAGCAGTCCGTATCAAAATATATCAATCTCATACTTTCAGAAACTTCAGACATTTACCCACACAAATTCACTGAAGAAAGGCCTGAAATATTAAAGTCATAATCCACAATATTTTACTTAAAACCAATGTTTTACTTCACAGTACAGCTACGGCTACTTCATTAAACATGTTCTAACTTTAGCCAGATTAAAACATTTTAAAGAGAACACGATAATATTTTACCTTTACATGTTCCCCAGAAGAGCTTGGATAATACTTTAGCAGTACTCTCCCATGTATGATATTGAAATAATACAGGCTTTTTAGTAATACTATGCAAACGTGAGCGCCGCAACAATTTTGTAAAGAGCTTTTTTGTGGATCATTTTATAACGAACAATTTGTGGTGCCGCATTGCGCTTACTCTTTCTAATACCTTTTTTCCCAAAATGGTGACTTCTTCTTTATTTTCTCAAAATGAAGTTTATCACGGATTCTTGGTAGAAAGAAAATATCAGCTTAATAGGAATAGCACTCACCTATATCAAGCTTAGAATAAAAGAGGGGTAGCACAGGGACAAAAAAATATATAAATAAATACCGATATTTGAAGATAATTCTGGATTTGTTTTTATATGATATAGGTATGCCGTTGTATTTAGATTATATTTAATACATATCACTCTACTCCATGCAACTTGTATCCAGTGAGCATCACGTAAGTTGTGCTGTTACATACTGTGATTTTTTTTATTATACGTAAATATTTTATTCGTGTTGATTAGCATGTTAAATATTAATAAAGATATTGAAGTTATTATTGTCATTCTCCCGTGCCGAACAAATATCTACCTACATAGTATTACCGGAATTACCTGAAAATTTCAAACGCATGGCAAACAAATAGTTAAGTAATAAGTTACACATCTCCCATTCACATATGTTATGCAATCACACTCAGTCATTCATTTACACCCAATTCATATATATCGTTACGACATAATGACGGTGTGACTGGATTCACTTTGCGACCGAACTATAAATTAGAATAATTAAGCGCAGTTCGAGCGTAAATAAGCGTGACAAATGTAGAATGTACGTATAGATTAGAGTACTTGAGAATATTTCTATTAAAAGTTTAAGCAGTGGCCGATTTAAAGTAGCAGTGGGCTGGAGCCTAGAGGCACAAAATTTTAGACCAAGATTTTTGCCTACCAGAAATTAAGATTCTTATTATTTACACAAATATACCCAAACGTTATTAGGTCCACACAAACAATTCAACATGTAAGAGTATGAAAGATATTTCGCCATTTAGGTATTTTTTGCGGAAAAAGATGATGTAATTAGGACGATAATGTACAAATCATAAAATTACATTGTCATTGACAATACTTTTTATTAGTATAGTTGGATAGGGGCGACAAAATTTCAATAGTCTACCAGCTGCAAATATTTATATAAATCTTCCACTGAGTTTATTGCATACTACTATACAAAAACAAACACCAAAGTAGATAACTGAGAGGTTTTTGTATTTATTTAAACATTATTTCCATATTAAATACGTGCAACTGTACATGTTATCTTTTTCCTTTCGTTTTCCTATCTAGCATACAATTAAAACGCTAAACGAAAAAATATAGCCATGTCTCCTGTTAATATTTTTTTTGGCGGAAACATGATGTTTTATCTGCAATTTACTTTAAAATAAACGTATTTATATAATACACATTTTATTAAAAATGAGCAAACATTATTTTCATATATTTATTACATAAACTGTTACATAATACATAGACATAATTATAAACAATACTTTGCAAGGCTATTTAAGGGTTATATAACATTGTGCATTATATTTTTGTACTAACCGGTCTTATTTATAGTGAGCTAGAGTGAGATTGTAGGCTTGTATAAGAACCTTTTTTTATTTAGAATATTAATAGTTTATCAGTAATATTTACGGTTTTGTAAAAAATATGAACAGTTAGTGAAATGTGACCTTTTGAGTTATCACATTACAAGAACTGTTGATTGGCGTCAGTCAAAGTCCTACAATTTGGCTAAGTTATATTGAAGACTTAATACATCAGACAAGATTGTATGTACTAAGTACCCTTGAATGCCATTGTGGCGATTAAAACAATTACACAGCGATTTTTCCAGGCTCTAGTGTTTTTTTAACATACAATGAAGTATGTTCATTCATTTAAGTATCAACAGATGTTTTCACCCCGTTCTGTGTTATTATGCAGGATCTATTATATCCTAACCAGGAAATCTAATTATGAGGCTTAAAAGGCAACGAAACGAAGTGTAAAATGAAGTGGTTTTTTTTGGCTTTCCACTGTAAAAACATTTTGTATCTGTGTTGTGGGTGTATAAAGGTATAACATACTCCAATATAATTGAATTCGGAAACTTCAACCTGTTTTAACCGGTTGGTTTCACGTGAAATGGCCCATATTAAAACTTTTTTAAATTAAAATCGTTTTATTTTGTAAATGTTTTGTTTCATTTATATACAAATTTATGACAGAAATGAATACGACAAATTTCCGCTTAAGATATAGAAACAGGAATGTTGACACTGTTGCCCCGGCGACCAATTAACCGCCATGTCAACCTTTCATCTCGACTGAAGTCTTTGAGCTTTTACTCGGGCCTCTTAAAGCTTTCAGTGTTCGGATTCGCTTGAACAAATTCCGAGAGCGCCTTATCGTCCACGTAGGCGCGACACTGTGGTGGCATACCAAGAGATTGAAGATTTTTTTTATGTTTGTAATACTGGAAAAAAAACTTTTTTCATAACTTAAGTGTTATTACTTATAATGTACTAGCAGGCCCGGCAGACGTTATCCTGCTCTGATATATGTAATTAAAATCAAGAACCTGATTCCAGCGCCATCTACCGGATACAATTGTGAATCTAAGCTATACCGGGACCCACTCAAATACACACTAAATATTTCATCAATATCCTGGAACCCGATTACAGCGCCATCTACCGGATCTGATTATGTATCTAAACGATCCTGGGACTCATACGAACATACACAAAAAAATCATAGAAATCGGTCCAACCGTTTAAGAGGAGCTCAGTGACAAATATACGAACAGAAGAATTATATTAAAG
Organism: Dendrolimus houi; assembly: GCA_039645545.1. NCBI lineage: Eukaryota > Metazoa > Arthropoda > Insecta > Lepidoptera > Lasiocampidae > Dendrolimus > Dendrolimus houi. The sequence continues at coordinate 8,975,196 of CM077121.1, read as the reverse complement.
TACTAGGACACGCCCGCGACTTCGTCCACGCTTGACTTGAAATTCCCGCTGGTTTCCCGGACACAAAGTACCGCAGCATTTAAAAAATTATTTAAGCTATTATTTTAGTAAAAACGGTGTTTGGAATAAGTTAATTTTAATGCACTCGAAAAACTAAACTAAAAACTGTTCCCGGGAAAATTCCCACGGGATACCGAGGATAAAAATATCACACATTTTATCGCATAAAATTTACTATCAATCAGTGATAAAATCGCATTGGAATTCGATTTTTTCCGATCTTGTCATGTTAAATCATTCCCAGAAAATATTCTCGCGGGTTTCCCAGGAGAAAAAGTAAAAGTAACGCAGATATTAAGTCTGAGAATTAGCTGTCAATCAGCGAAAACCGCATCGAAATAGGCCCAGTAGTTTTTAAGTGAATCCTGAACAAACAGACAAAAAAAAAAAATTGTATCGTGTTCTCAATAGTTTATGTAATCTATTCCAGTTTTTTTTTAATAGCTTCAATGTACAGACAGGGCATATTTAGAATTTTATAATATTACTAGCTGACCCGACAGACGTTGTCCTGTCTTAACTATGAATATTGAATTCGAATTGGTATTATTAAGTTAAAAAAAAAAAAGTGTTTATTATTCTAATGCTTATCTTCATCAATCTTGCAATGATATTAAATACGTTTTCCCAGTCCCACGGGGAGCATTGTTGGAATTTTCAAAAACGAAAATTCAACTGTAACTTAAAGAAAACTATTCTATTCTTCTTTATAACCAAGTATATCACTTGTTATGTTAGTAAAATGTATGTTAGTCTATCCAAACTTACCAAAACTCCATATTAAATTCAACTTTTAATATTAGGCGTGATGGCTCTGAACTAATCGTGATGTGCACTAGGAAATTCAATTTTTTTTCCTTGTCCAGTTTCTAATTAAACGTAATTAGTGCCAGTTTTATCTTTATAAGACTAGATGGCGCCACCGCCGAATTGCATCGCGGTATGGTTTGTATTTTTGGCATGATCATAGTGGTAAGGTTTATTCAATAAATTATCTGCGATCTTCCGGGTGTTTTAGTTTATAACCCCTGGCTTTGAAACCTTTGGACATCCTATTTGTAAGAAATAATAAAATAATTATTTTACGTTTATTTTATCATTAAAAAAACTGATCGAATCATCTGTTTTAAACGATATTCATTTTTTTACATCCTCTTTGGCGATATTTGCAACACGCATTCTGTCAATTCTATGTCAAACGTCATAAGGATACATTAAAAAAGTTTATATTGTCCAAAGCGCTAAGGTTAGATTAGAAATAATTTTATATGGTCATTAGTATTCCTAAATTTTCCGCGCAATTTTCGTATTTTTTTCTTTCAAAGAACCTTCTCCTGACAATAACAAACACAACAAAAAAATAACTAGTGAAATCGGTCCAGCCGTTCATGCGTGATGGCGTGACCAAGGGAAATAAGGATTCATGATTATATATATATAGATAGACAAGTACCGTGTGGATGAAGTGGCGGGCACAGCTACTAATATACAATTATACTATCAACCTACTCCCGTAGGTTGATAGTATCATTGTATATTAGTACTGGCATATATGTTTTAGGAGTGGCATATATTTTTTAATCATTATTTATTTAAGTGGGTTCTTTCAAGTAGAAAAGTCACCCCTGTTATTGCTCACAAGGCATACATTATAAAATAGTTTAATATTAACTTGAGTTTTATTACCAACAATTGAAAATATGACGACTACGGACAGGTTTTTTATCTTAGATCATATTTTATTCTGTTTAGTTTCTTTTTCCAAGTATTTCTTCAAACAGATTGCAATAGATGATAAGAATCATATTCTGAGAAAAGTCTGTCCCCATTCCATATCAGTACGTATAAAGTTAGAACCTACAAAGGCCAATCATCTGATATTTCTTTGAGACTTCTAAGGAAATGTCATTTGATCTTCTTCATTCATTATATACATACTCGAGATTCATTTTTGTCAATTTCTGTTAGTTACTTATTTTTCTGAGAATATAACACTATTGTTATACTAAATTTATTGTGTGTTTATACTAAATATTTGTAATGAATGTTTTTAATAATTTAATATTATAATAGTGTGAGACATTATGTATATAAGTACACAGTGTAACAGTAGGTATATTTTTTTGAGACAACATTCAACGACTGTTACCAGGGAATATTTTGTAATTGCCGAGGCCCCAGCATGATGGAATCTCAAGAAAAGGTTTTGCTAACTTTGAAATGAGTTCAAGCTGGCCATGAATATTAAGTAATTATTTGAAAAAGATAAACCTATAAACAATGTAATATATTATACCCTGGAATAAGAAACCTAGATGATAGAATTAATAGATAGATATGTAGAAATCAAAAAAGATAAAATCAGGAACACAAATTTTCATATGTTTTTTATTTAAGAATTTATCTCTTATTACAATTAAGTATATAGACGAACGTAAGTATAGTTTTAATTATTTTAAACACTAGAGTTTACCTAATGGGTGCGCCGCGGGTCAAACTCTGGTGCAGGCTTGTTTAAAAGCAAGCATTAGTACAGATTACATTGTATTAAATTTTTATGTTAATGCTATTTTCCCTCGGAAGATTCACTTCATTTAATATCGCAAACTATCCCATCTCCCAGGATTAAAAGTATCTATGCTCATTTTACCGGTATTCAAACTACACATGTACAAAAATACAGCAAAACCGAACCAGTACTCCAGTAGTTTTCCGTGAAAACTGAACAGATAGATAGACCGAGTTATTATCGCATTTTTTATAGGTGATGAATTTTTATATCTATAAACTTGAGAAATGATTGGTCTCCCATACAAACTTTCATCCCTATTTCAAACTGTTCTAGTTTTATTTTTGCGATAAAAAGTAGTGGGCTGTGTCAAGTCTAGTCTATCATCTGTAAACTACAAAAATTACCAAAATTACCAAAATAATGAACAAGACAAATAAAAAAAAACCTATCCTACTTTCTGACATAACCTTTACATAAATCTATCCCATTATCCGGGATGAAAAGTATCCCTTGTCCACCCTCGGTATTAAAATTACATATATACCAAATTTCAGCCAAATCGGTCCTTTAGTTTTTCCGAAACACGAAACACCAGACAGACAGACAGAGTTACTTTCGCATTTATAATATTGATAGGGATTAATAGGGATATATCTTATATATAAAAATCAATTGCTGTTCGTTAGTCTCGCTAAAACCCGAGAACGGCTGGACTGATTTGGCTAATTTTGGTTTTGAATTATTTGTGGAAGTCCAGGGAAGGGTTAAAAGGTGAATTTATACCGATATTCACCGATAAAATTTCATAGGTGCTTCGATTACCACCGTATCTGTGATTTAAACCCGATAGAGTACATGTGGAATTTAATGAAGTAGCGCGTTGCAGATAAAAATGTAATCCAGTCCGAAAGGGATATATTAAACTTAACCCAAAATGCTATAAAAAGTATCACGCCAAGCGATTGGAAAAAGGAAGTCATTCACGTGAATCGCTTGCGTCAAAAATATTGGAAAGAGGACAGGTTGGGAGAAATATGTGAAAGAGAGCTTATTATTTCTGTAGGTCAAAACAATAACAGTAACTCCGCTGAACTAAAAACAGACACTGAAAGTGATTCGGTTATGTCCGATTTAATGGACTTTAATGATTAAACTATTATTTTACGGCTTAGTTTCATTCATTCATTAAATATTACTACATAATAATATTGTTACGAGTGCGGGACTCGCATTAAAATGCCGCTAGAATTACTATAGAATTTATTAGAACTATACAAACACGTATAACATAGAGACAAATATAACCGGACGCAATAAGTCCTTATGTAATGCACAATTAAATAACACGCGCAAAGTCCGTCACTATATCGCTTATCGAATGTACACGTCTTGCTTTGATCGTAATCGTCGCTTGACTGCCGATCTCTCTGTTCGAGCATCCCTTTATACTCAGCTTATAATATGTCACGACCGTGTAAACAATAAATATTACCGAATAATATGAAAAAAATGCTTGGAATATAGTAAAAACAACAATTTCGCTTTCCCTTAGAAACTGTGTATAGGCGGTACGAAGTTTGCCGAGTCAGCTAGTACATAATATTTTCTTAAGTTTTCGCGACTAGTATACAAAATAAAACTACGTTTTAACGATTTTAAGTGCGGTCATTTATTTGATTTTTATTATTCCGACGTTTCCTTTCCACCCAAATTTCAATAGAGAAGATGGTTGGCAAGTACCACCTGTTTGGGATCCGATCATCAAAACTATTAAGACCCAAACCCAGCAAAAACCAACTGCCAGATCTCAAGACACTGTGATCTCTTTCTGCGTGCACCGGAACACAAACCAACTTGATTGATAATTTATTTTTATTTTTCCTCCCACCCATTTTAATATTATATACAATTATTAGGGCTAGGCATGTTTGCTGAAGAGTTTCTTGCGCCGCTTCTTCTCTTCAAGCCACAACATGTTGCGAAGCGGTGGTACATTAGATTAGGCTCCCATAGAGTAAATAATATTCATAAATAAAATTAAAACTAAATAATTAAAATGAACAAGTTGGCGATAGACTAAATTAAACTTTTAACAATACTCATTGACACTTGACACCTTTGCCTTCCGTGATCACGGCTACTGAAAAGTGGCCGTAACGTCGGAATAATAAAAATCAAATAAATTACCGCGCTTAAACTCGTTAAAACGTTGTTTTATTAGGGATATATACAGTCCATTTAAATAAACAAATTCCATAATTCGCCTCTTTACTTCCATAATGTGATTGGTCCGATAATTCTAAATTTTATTTCATAATTAAAACCGTCATTTCCGATTTTATTTTTCCAAAAAACCGGGTTTCTTTTATAACAAATTATAGATTGATAGTAAGTTAAAAAAGTTAGTCGTTTCCACATAATCATTTTTTTCTTTATTATAAAAATCTCTCGTTTAAAATTTCAATATTCAAGATAACTCGTTATTGAAGCAAAAAGGCGAATTATTCTTTTTGGTGGTTCGAACAAAAAAGCTTTAACAAAAGCATTTTTAGAGATAAGTTATGCATCATCCACATTTACATATTTATAATACTTATATCATTCGGTCATCATCGTCATGTTGCACGATCCAGAAAACTAACCGTATTTTCGTGTTTTATATTTTTTGAATATATTAGGTACCATTTTTTACCTGGTTGGAAATATCTTTAAGTCACATCTTATTTCATATTATCACTAGCCTCGACCAAATTATGTATTTCCCTGCCATCAAATAGCGGAGTACTAGTGGCAACTCGAAAAGACCTATTTTTCACCAGTACAGTGTGTCTCATGAAGAAAGTCCCGCGGCAAAAAATGGAACTATGAAAAAAATAACAACCTAGCCACTTTATTATGTTGTTTTTATTAAGTGATTTAATGTAAATGTTACATTATGTTTTTTATTATTATTCTATTTACTAATATTATTAAATCAGAATATTTCTAAAATGATTTTATCTGTGCAGGAACGGAGAAAGAATACAATTTCCTGTGACCAGGCGGCCTGTCGTAAGAAGCGACACAACAGCCCACAGCTAGGTGGTAAGATATTTCCCTGTCTGAATGGCTACCACCCCTGGTCTAGAGTATGCCGCGATAACAACCTTGAGTTGTGTTCCGGCATTAGTGGCCAGGTTTCAGTCTCCCTTTAGAGAATGGCAGCACATTGATCACACATCTGGTGTTACGAATGTCCATAAGCGATGGTAATCGCTTTCCATCAGGTGGGCCGTCTGTCTGTCTGCTGAACTCATACAATAAAAAAATATTTCTAACATCAGTTGCACAACCGTTAGTGTCCCGTCTGCGGGTCTTCTTTTGTGAGGCAGTCTCTAGTCGAGTTTTCAATGATATTTTTTACTATTATAATATACTAGCTGTGCCCGCGACATCGTCTGCGTGGATTTTTTTTCATAACACCCCGATTTTGAAACATTCTTCATTGGTGCTCCGTTCCTATTTGTCTTAGCTTGATGATATATAGCCTATAGTCTTCCTCGATAAATGGGCTATCTAACACTGAAAGAAGTGTTAAAATCAGACCAGTAGTTCCTAAGATTAGCGCGTTAAATCAAACAAACAAACAAACTCTTGAGCTTTATATATTAGTTTAAGATAAACAACGTGACTGAAATGAATATTTTCAACCTCATCCTGTTTTATTCGTATTGTTTTCATATTATGAGTGTCATAACAAACTTAGAGGATCTACAAAACAGGCTTTGTTCTTTGATACTCATTTCCGCTACAGCTTCGACAATGACAAACAAAACACGCACCCTTGAATGATGCCCCTTATACTATATCCCTCCTATTACACTTGTAAATCTAGAAGCTTCGACAAATTGTCCTTTGTGTAGATGCTTTACTGGTATATTTGTTGCTTGATTTTGGGCATTGAAATATAGATAATAATAATAGTAGTTGAACGCATAAAAAGTAATTTTATGCGTTCAACTACTATTATTTCCATTTGATCGCCTACAGATTGATCCATTCCAAAAATTTATAAAGCCATCTACATAGATTACTTTTTGTTAGCATCAATTTGTCTTTAGTAAATCCTCATTTTTTACATCTATTACTTACATACATAATAATCGATTGAAATTTCGATTTTCGATTCATTCAGCCTTTCTTACATGAATTTTGAATGCTAATTCTTATACTATTTTCCGAGATAAAAAGTATCTTATCCCCATTATCGAAAGTATATTAAATTTGAAGGCATAAACAGATTACATACAAACTATTTGAAAAAAGTCACTTTATCATTCATAAAATTAATATCAGATGGGTACAAAAAAAGATATTATATCTCAATGAATATATAATAAAACTTGTTATTTCTACAATGTATTAGTAATAATCGTTGATATACTCGTATACTCCTTCGTGTTGATTTAGTAGTCTATTGATATGATAATGAGGTTTTATACACAAAAGACATACCAAAAATTAACTTTTGTAATTATCTTCTATTACCTGGAACATAAATATTTTTTATTTATTAATATTATGATTCTATTCACAAGTAAAGATACATATAAATTAAGTTTATATAGTATGGATCGATAGTACATAGCTATTAAAAATTACGATGACGTAAATATATTTTTAAATTTGGTTAAAAAGTAAGTTTGAAGTTTTTAGAGGAAATGTTGATGTTTTGCAGCGCAGTTTCATTAAGCTGATATTACACGGTTCACTTCCATCTTCAATATGGATAAAGCAATCAAAGTGATACATGTAAACATAGAACTGGATCAGTGTTGATGAATGTCGTATTTTCCATTCATTCGTGCCAGGCGCACGTCAACTACCCAACTATTACACATTTAAAATAAATAAATAAAAATAATAATAAGCTCAATCGTATTCAAATCGTAACAAATTGAATTAATTTGATTGAAAAGCGATGACGACGACGACAATGTTCAATGACATTGAATTATTTTATATGGATCATTTGGATTGGTTTATCCAAATAGAAAGACAGAAATGAATCGTGCTTGTATGGGCTAAAGGTCCATGAACTATGCGCTGTAATACGCGTATTTAAAAGAAAAATCGTGAAAAAAATAAGCATATAAATTTGAGGTTTGTTATAAAAATTCGGCATAACCATAAAAGCCAACGGTTGGTTGAGATTAATTAAACTGATAATAAATTGCATCACATATTAACACCATATTTGTAATCCAACCTCTGATGTAGAAGTGTTACACACATTTCGTCGAAGTCATCATCATCATCCGAGCGTTAAATCCCGGTTGCGTTCGAAGCGTTCACTCCGACGCCCAGGGCTCGCTTTCCTACTTTTTCTACGTTTGTTTCGTCGAAGTGTTTTTTATAAATTTTATTGCTGGCAGACTGTATTTCAATATAAATTGAATAAAAGAAAAATGTTTTGGATATTAATGTGTGCTATATTTTCTTTGATAGTTTTGATATAACATAAAAAAAACTTAAAAATTAAATCATACGAAGAGAATATGTCCAATGAGGTTTGGACAGTTTTCAATCATCGTCTGAGCGCTAAATCCTTGTTGTGGTCGGAGCATTCTCTTCGAAGCTGAGAAGTGGAACTCTTTACCGTCGTCTGTTTCTCCTCAAGAATACAATCTAGGTGTCAGTCTCGCGTGAACAGGTATCTTCTAGGTAAGCGTGCTCCACCTTAGACTGCATTTCCACCTGACATCAGGCGCAATGTCAGTCAAACGCGAACCTATTCATTATAAAAAAAGAAGCCTAGGGTCCGCTTTCCTACATTTTCTTCCCAACTTCGCGCAGTCTCCAGTTTTGAGATCATTGCTATGCGCGTTATTGTTCACAAAATTAAGCTAGCGTTTTGTGGGCCTACTACTTTGACCGGCATCTCGAGGCGACATGGTTAGACATTTATTCACCTCATAATTAGCAGGACCCCTTAAAACATGGCCGTACCAACTTAGCGACTTTAGCAGTTTGTCTGCTATGTCACGGACATAAAGACTGCCGCTAATGCAGTTGAAGTGTTTTTAATGGCTGCATTAAATGCCGCCGATGTATTCAAAAATAACTTATTATTAATATATAATAAAAATAATTCTTAACACTTTATTGCATAAAATATAGGATCTCGTTTTGAAGGATTTTTATTTATTTTTTGTTTAAGTCAGGACTAAGACAAGTATTCTCTATATCTTGCGTTTACACGCACTGGATGAAAAATAGCGTATCTATTTATTTAGTGTTGCAGATAAATTCCTTTAAGCACTTTTAAGAGAAGGAATAATTACATTACATAGTTATCAAGATACGTACACGGTACAATACAATTCGTTCTGTCGTATCGTTTAGGAGTTACAACAAATCAAGTGGATAATTGCTCAAAAAGCCCCGCATTTATATACCGTATTTCATAAAAATCTGTTTATTTCTACGAATATGTTGAACGCACAAGTAAATATACAAACAAAATGGTACAGATAAAATTCAAAAACAATTTTTTTAAACCGATCTCAATTAATCTTGTCAGAACAATTTACCCTATTGGAAACCAAACCTATGATCCATTGATACACACTTACTCTTGCATACTACTTATTTATACTGTGTTAACCGTGCATAGAAATATATATATATATATACATAGTGCTTTGTTTCCTCAAGGATCAGCGAATCCAACAATCTTTCCTAGTCAACAAATATTTTTGCCATCAAATCAGTATCAGCCATACACAACCAATTTCGTACAACCACATCAAATTCCGATTAATATCCTACCTATGGTTTTACCACCAGAGCTTATACTTTCAATAAGTGGTGAATAGATGTAGATTAGTGGCTCGCTTATTATTCAAATGTATTGGTTTCTAATCCAACCGGGAAACCGTTATGCGAGTTTTTTTTACCTGCATATTGTTTAAATCGCCACATACTGGTGAAAGAAAATTTGTTGAAGAAACCTACAAATCCGATGTGTTGGACCCGCACAGGCCTTGCACAAACGTGACGTGTACACCATCCGTTCCAATTAAAGGTGGGAAGTCCAAACGCCCAGCGTGATACGTTTGAGGGCTGATAGTGTAACAAAATTTCCTACAGTTACAAAATGAACTGATTACAATATAAATAATTAGGAAAAACGCATTTAAAGTAGTTGTAATCAGTTATGTAAGGGATTACTAAATTCCGATAATTTTTGTTTATACATCACGATGACAACATGGTATATTAGGTAAATTAATACCCCTTGAATAATTATTCGTGATGGAGTCTCGATGGAGATGGACATTCTCCTCGGTTTTCGTTATTTTCTACGTTAATGTAAGTTTTTTTATTGTGACGGTTATCGTATGATATCGGGGAAAAAAGGATGGAGCACGTTTACCTAGATGGTGCCTATTCACTTGGGACTTTAAAACATTTAGATTGCAGATATCGAGTAATAGAGACTCTGATAAAAGTTCCACTCTTTTGCAGTGCGCATGACAAAAGTAAATTTACAAAGCTCTTGAAAGTGATAACGATTTACACATCGTATACTACAAAATCCACGATATCTTCTCGATATCGTCGCGGCAGAATAACAGTAGACATTGGTAGTAATTACCACTAGTCGAAATGGCGTTAGCCAGAATGAATATTGAAAAGTTACTAAACATTTATTTCGCGAGTTTTCGCTTATAATAAAGATAGAGTGGCATACAGGACGCCATTGGTATTAAAAGAATATAGAAATCAGGCAAATCTACGATTGACGACAGACGGTCTCTATTCATGCGGGATATAGGGATTGTTTAAGAGTTACGTTTTAAACTGGACGATTGTCATTCCTATTTCCGTGCGGAAAACTGGTCTCTATGGAGGAGAGTAATTATTCACTGCCATCAAAGTTACGATCCCCAGAATTAAGGGAAAGGCTTAGAAGAAATAAGTTATTTCTAGCATTATGCTTGCATCATATAGCTAAATACATTTGAATATTTGTTATATTATTATCTTAGTCTAACAATGTATAATACTATTACAGAAAGTCTACGTGTATTCACAAAGTTTACCACCCGGGCAATCTATCACAATTAATGCAGAATATGGCGACTTTGGATATCCGAATGCTGATGGTCAACCTACTGGAAGAGGGTTCCCAGATGCAGTAGTATATTCACGTGAGCCTACTGATACCACTGTAACTGGCACATATACGCAACGATCATCTATGCCGTCAACATCACAGTTACTGTACAGTTTACCTAGTCCAAATTTGATTGGGCCAATAGGTCCTATTTTAAACCCTCCACCACTTTCATCCATAACCCCACTGCTTCAATACGTTCCCAATGTACCTACAGTTCCGTCCGGTCCAAATAATTTATCTCCTGCTCCTGCGATAGCACCAGCCACATATGTAGGTACAAACCCCCAATTTATTCCTAGTCTATCTAATGCGCCCTTTTGTCAAAATTCTGAAATACAACCTACTATACACATTATAGCAAATCCAAATAATTTTATATCACAAGGAGCACCAATTACAGCAAAATTGGTTACCAGCCCAGGTTCCATAGCATCTTGTCCTCAAGAACTACCAACTCCGAAATTATATATTTCAGGATTACCTAATTCAAATATTATAAATTATAACCAGCAATCACCAATACCGAATACTGGCGTACCTATTTCGCAAGTATTTCAAAGGCCATCGCAAAATTTATATAATCAAAATATTAATGATAGAGGTTCAATTCATTGTAATCATTTATCTCCTCAGCTAACACCATCGCAAGGTCTCGGTGTTCAATTTGTACAAAACTCAGGATTATCTGCACCCTTTACACAAATTGAAATACTACCTCCGGCTGTGCCTATGCCACCTCAAAATCCATATGTTCTAAATATTAATGACAGAGGTTCAATTGCTCGTAATTCTATATCTCCTCAGTCAGTACCATCGCAAGGTGTTGGTGTTCAATTTATACCAAATCCAGGGTTATCTGCACCCTTTACACAAATCGAAATACTGCCTCCCGCTATACCACCATACAGAGATCCTAAATTTGCTCCACAACAATTTTATCCAGATCAAAACAGTGTTCCTCCATTTATGCCGCCGCAATCATACCCGTTAATAACCCATTTTTTGCCAGATACATGTAATTCAATACAGCCGCCGATAGATTTGCCACCGCTGACAACATGTAGTAGTGCTTCGTTTCCTCAAGGATCAGCAAATCCAACAATATTTCCTAATCAACAAGTATTTTTGCCATCAAATCATTATCAGCCTTACACAACCAATTTCGTACAACCACCTCAAATTCCGATTAATATCCTACCTATGGTTTTGCCACCAGAGCCTATACTTCCAATAAGCGGTGAAGAAAATAGTCTACCAATAAATCTTCAAATAAATTTCCCAGCAGCCAACGTACCGCCTCCTTGTATAACTATAATTTCAACAGTACCACCGAATCCTCTTCCCGCAACTGTAGAAGCATCAGATTCAGATTCTGTCCCTTATCCCTTAGGTAACTTTATACCCTTTCCAACGTATCCACCTCCACCAGTTATAGTAAAAGGGTCAAAATCAAAATGCAAGAAGTGGATTCCTATGCTGATTGCATTGTTTGCAAACAGAGGTTGCTGTGATGGTTGTGACGATGGTTGTTGTTGCGCGTGTGGTAATAATATTCCAATTCCTTTTCCTATTGCCATTCCCACAAACAACCCTATCCTGATCGACAGTAAAAAGTCTTGTTCAAAGTGTAATTCGCAATATTCCAACGGTGAAAACACCGAAGAATGACTATGGTAAGGCTAACGCGAAGAAAGAAATCCAAATAAAATACATTGATCTTGTTCACGAGGTTACCGCATTGTGGAACTTGGACTTTACAATCATAGTAGTCTGTGAACTGTTTAATAGCGAAGAGTCTTGACCGCCATCTCGAAGGATCTCGATTGTTTTTTGATTGAAAGGTGGAATATAGAAGGCACCACTGTTGGACACGACCTGTATATTGAGGAGGGCCCTGTCTCTTGGAGCCGAAACCATCGGTAGCTTGGCCCCTAGGTCCGCTGCCAGCGGAGACCAAATTTTATATATTTAAATGTTATTTTAGAAGAGAAATGTAGTAGATAGATTTTTTTTTATATTTAATGTATTTTTATAAATAAGCTTCATAAGAAAATGTACAAACATTGATACTAAATAATTATATGGAGAATAACTTAATATTTGTATTTAGATATAATAACTTATTTATACCGTAGTCCAAACATAAATATTTTTTTATTGAATCGTGTTCATTTATTTGAAAAATAATTAAAATCAATACCAAGAGAAAACTTGTCAGTTAGTCAAAAAAGTTTCCTTGTAATTATGATTGTATCATTTTATTTGTGATGTGTAATATTTTTATGGTTATATGATTTATCAAGAAAATCAATAAGAGGAGATGTAAAACTTAACTTATTAAAAGTTAATATTAGCGTTATTAGCAATATTTTAATAAAATAAGTGTTTTATTATCAAACCTTCCGATAATATCACTTATTGAAGATACAAAACGAATAATAATAATTCATTAAATACTTGAATTATATTCTTAAAAATCAACATTTTCATGATGGAAAGGCCGAACACAAATCATGATGGATTAAAAAAAACAGTTCTGATGTATTATTCATTGAAACAACAAGCCTACATTCAGTAATGCTGTTTATGTCAAGTTATTCAATACATAAGTTGCAGAGTCGATAGCCAGCTTTGAGCAGTCCTAACTATTAAAAATAATGATGATGATATTAAGGATGGCATCTACTATAATTGTTATATCTACAGGACATAGATCTTAAGTGGCTATTTATAAATTTTGTAGACATTTCGATTTGCGAATACGACTTATGCTCACTTATCGATATCGCTAATACCTTACCGACCATTCATTTGCCTTATTAATGATTAAAATTTGATATAAGCTCCATACAATAATGTCAAAACTCAACCGATGGTAAGGCTAGTGAATGAGTAGTTAGATATTGGAACCGGTTATTAATAAGCATATTAAAGAACAAGTAAGGTCAATAAGGGCAGAGGAACTGTCAGAAATTCCAAATAGTTAACATTAACCGAGAAAACTTAGCAATAATTCGATGAATTTGAATAATATTTATTTCAAAGGAACTATCATATTTAACTTTGGAATATCCTGCCTCTTACTGTCAGAGAGGCCAAATCCTTACCAACACTTAGAAACTTGCTCGGAAAACACTATTTGTCCACAAATAGCTATGTCTGATTAACACAATATAATCATGCTAATACATTTATTATAATAACTTATGTATTTTGAAATGTATTATTATATATATGACTAATTGACTATGTATATATATGTATGTATTTGTATATTTATTTCTTAAATTAGTTTGAGTATTTATGTATCTATTGCCTTTTTCCTGCGCCTATATCGCCTGATTCAAATTTCTTTCATTTAGGTTGCCTGTAAGAGATCGCTTTGAGCGATAAGGCCGCCTATTGTATTGCCTAGAAAATATTGTAAATATGGTCTGTTTTTGTAATTATATATTTTGGTGTGCAATAAAGTGTTATCTCTCTCTCTCTCTCTCTCTCTATCATAATAATTTACAATTATTACCTAATTCTACATAATTATAATAAAAAACTAAGATATCACAATAAATTACTGATAAGTTATCTATATTACACGTGAGATAAAAATATATGTTATCTATTACAAAATATTGATTTAAGATTAAACTGTTAGGGTCTTAATATAAAATATGATTTTTTATTTATCATATTTATTTTATTATGGATTGCAGTGACAGTTGAATTAATGTAATAATTTTGAAAAAAACACTAATCGATATGAAAGTATCGATATTGTTAGCAACTCTCGGGGCATTGTTTTTAATTAATACTAAGGTAAGAAAATTTAATTTACCTGCTTATGATGAATATTTATGGTTTGAATATTTATATGCCAAACCCTAAGTAGTAGCTTTATTTCTTACAAAAAACTTAATTCGGTTTTTACATATGATATAAAAACATATAATAATAACATAGAAACTAGGTCCATATATTCTAGACAACTGCCTAGCAAAACATAGAGGTGTGTCGAAGCCAACCTGATTTAAAGTAATATAATTAATAACACTCCCGGAAGAGTTCCCGCGGGATTCCCGAAATATAAAGTATAATATAGCATCACTTAAAATTTGTACCCTATCCGGAAAAATTCCCGCTGGATCCCCGGGACACAAAGTATCGTAGCATTTAAAAAAGAATATAAGCTATCGTTTTAGTGAAATCCTATCCAAAACAGCTAATATTACGCAAACTAAATAATTTGTACCATACCCGTGAAAATTCCCGCAGAATTCCCAGGTCACAAAATATCGCAGCGTTAAAAAAATAATATAATAAGCTAATTTTTATGCACCCGAAGAACTTCGAACCGCTCCCGGGAAAATTCCCGCGGGATTCTCGGGATAAAAAATATCACACATTTTTATTATATAAAATTTAAAATTCTATCGATCAGTCAAAAAATCGCATTGGAATTCGAATTTTCTTTTCAATCTAGCCATTTTATACCATTCCCAGAAAAATTCCCGCGGGATTCCCAGTATAAAAGTAGCGCAAATTGTAAGTCTAAAAATTTGCTGTCGATCAACGAAAACCGAAAATCGGCCCAGTAGTTTTTACGTGAATCCCGAACAAACAGATAAACAGACAAGAAATCTTTAAAAATTGCACAGTGTTCTTCATTGTTTATATAGTGTATTCCAGCTGCTTTTTTAAAATAGCTTCAATGTACAGAAACGGCATGTTTAGAATTTTATAACATTATAGATATAGATATTTCACCATCTAAGCCTGTATTTAATAAGAAGACGCCATATACGGCCGGTAGTAGAAGGTGCTTATTCCCGAAGCCAGAAAATATTTTGAGTCGTCGAGCCACGAAAGGTACTATACTAATGTTATTAGACTGTTGTATACATTCTACTTTTTATGGCATAGTACCTTGGCTGTAATGGAATTATATTAAACAGGAAAAAATTGGAATCACAGACGCTTCTTTAAATTTAAATAATTATGTTTCCTGATCTAATTAAATATTTTAAATGATTCAATCATTACATTAATTAAACATCAGACAACAACAATATTATGATTATTCGTACTTCAAACAATTTAAATGTGCTTCATCATTTCATTACACTTAATTACTTTGAAAACAATACAGTAACGACATTGTAAGTTGTGGAAGCATAACGGCTAGCGCACTCGTCTCAATGTCAAAGGGCGCGGGTTCGAATCCTGGCCGGAACGCATGCACCACTTAGGCAATTTTCTAACTTAATGTGTATATTGTTACAATTACCACTTGCTAACAACGACGAAGGAAAATATCGTGATGAAATCTGCACATCGAGACAACCGATGTGCCCAACCTGCCAAGCCGCCTTAGACAAGCGTGGTGGGTATACTGTCCGTTCCCCTATAGTGCGAGGTCTAAGCCCAGCAGTGGGACGTTTATGAACTGTTATTATTGTAACTAAAACAATCAACTATTTGTGTATATTTATTACACACAAATATATCCTTTTACTTAAAAAACGTTTTACGAAAAAGACAATTTAAAGATTATGTGATTCGGTTGGGTTTAGAAAATATCAATAATAAAATATTCATAGACCATTCGCATGCATAATAAAGTCACCCGAGACTTCCGGACGATCCATGACATACCGGATAAACTTCAAAAATCTGGCTTGTAGTGGTTTGATCACATACGTGCAAGTCTGAAAATTATGACATGTACGACTTGAGACAACTATCCTTTGCGCTAAACTTCTTCAGCGCCAAAAATATAAAGTAAGGCGGACACTGGTTATACGGGATTACACATACCTAATAATTTCTGGAAGAAAGTATATGAAGTGATTACAAATTTA
The DNA here is from genome assembly GCA_039645545.1 of Dendrolimus houi. NCBI lineage: Eukaryota > Metazoa > Arthropoda > Insecta > Lepidoptera > Lasiocampidae > Dendrolimus > Dendrolimus houi. The sequence continues at coordinate 8,958,605 of CM077121.1, read as the reverse complement.
AGAAAAACGGAAAATACATTTACAAATTATTACTTCATAAAAATCAGGTTCCTACATCTTATTATACATTCTTTTATCTTACCATAAGAAAAATGATATTACTTGTACGGAATTTATATCATATTTTAATCAGCAGACAGGAAATGAATAAATAGAATAATTTTTGCATTAGGTTCATATTTGGCTTGCGAAAATATGACCATGTCTCTGAATTTCGTGAAAAACTCAAGTAGCTCCCTATTCGCTTTCGCCGGAATACTCACATTCTCACACTACTTTATAACATATTATTTATTCCCTCCTTACCTTTTAAGCAACGTTTTGAATTCCTTTGCCTTTCTACTTCCCACAATCTATGCACTCATACGTATCGTAAACTCACTACACCTTTACAGTGCAGGCTGTCAAACGAATGCGCTGGCTCTTACTGTCAGAGAGGCCAAAACATCGCCTACATTTAAGAACGCACTCAGAAAACACTACTTTTCCTTAAATAATTATGCCTAATTCTTATAATAGAGACTATTTAATATATATATATATATATATATATATATATATATATATATATATATATATATATTTGTATGTAATTAATTTATAAAATATGTAGTTTAAGTATGTTTATGTATGATATACCTAATAATCTGCACCACCTACATCGCCAAATTAGGTTAAACTATTCCTTAAGTTAGGTTGCCTGGAAGTGATTGCTTTAAGCGATAAGGCCGCCTATTGTTTCTACCATGAAAATATTGTAATTGTGTATTTTTGAAATTGTATATTTGGTGAGCAATAAAGTGTTATCTATCTATCTAGAATAAATGAATAAAATCAATGTATAGTAAGATATTGGAACCTGTTAGTCATCAAATGCACAATATTCTATGATGTATAACAGTCATTGAAACAATACTCACTATAACGTTGAATCTTTATTTAATCTGTCAGAAGCTAAGGCTAATTTATCAGTATTAAGAGTAGAATATATTGTTTCAGAACACTAAAGTATCAGCCCAGTACTACCCAGGATACGGTGGGTCACCAGCGATCTACTACTCAGACAACGATGACGACTTCAGCATCCTACTAACTATACTACTCTCACTAGCTAACAATAGGGGTTGGGGGCGAGGATGTGGTGGGAGTTGCTGCAACTGCTGTTGTGGACCTAACCACATTCCAATACCCTATCCCATTCCTATGCCAATAAACAATCCTATCATTAACAGAGCGAATAACGATGAGGACAATTATGATGACGCTCCAGCAGACGAAACCACAGTTGCAGAAGGTGAAGGTGGCGGTGGAGGAGGAGGAGGCTCGTCCAAAAGCGACCCAATCCAAGAAGTTAATGTTATAACTGACGATACTCAAGATACTAAGAGTTCTTCTAAATCCGTCGATTCAAATAGGTCTAATAGTAGTAGTAGCAGTAGTAGTAGTAGCAGTAGTAGTAGTAGCAGTGCATCGAGTAGCAATGGTCGTCATCATAGAGTTAAGAGTAAGAAGAAAAATTAAAAGTCATAGAGCGTACTGGGCTAATGTGTAAATGAAATAATTTTTGCAATTAGGGTTTTATTTAATGTACGTATTTTAATATAAAAATAATTTGTCTACTTATACTAAATTAAACTTGTTTATATCAGTTTATTGCTATTTATTTATGAACCTTATTACATTGTAACAGTGCTTGCGTTTTTTAAAAACTAAATAAGGAATATCATTGTATCATATCAACTTATTTTCTTTGTTATCAATAGTATTTATTGCTGATGCCTCTGCTATATCTGGAATGATGTTAGTGTTAGTAACGGTGGCCAAATGCGTCTTCGTTATAGCGTTAAAAATAATGCCGTTAATGATTAGCTGCAATGATGTAAATGTATACGTTATCTGTCAATGTTTAACAACGTTAGCAATTAAGCAATAATAATGTCGCAACACATATAGCGCATTAAACCCATCGCTACATATGCGTGAAACGGTCACTACACTAAGATTATCCCAGATGGAGCAGGGACATATAACATATTTGCAATACTAAGCTTAACTTTATATTGTTCGAAATATAACTAAATAGAAATTAATAAATTTAATTGAAATGACAAATAAGGTAAATACAGAAAACTCCCCTTATTCATAATAGCTATTTATACAAGGTTTATAGGCTCGCTAAAAAGAGTTAAATCGTGTTTTTCTTAAACGCATTCTGGATGCGATTGTGAGTAACACTTTTTAAACTAGTTATTTAACAAGCTTATAAAACTCGGTACTTTTTTATGATGAATAATGTTTTTTTTTATTACTACTTCTCTCTGGCGATCCGGATTGCCAGAAGTGTTCTGTTTTTATGTTTTTCCTCTCTTTATTTTAAATTCAGACACACATACAAACTTCACTCCACGTCTCTCTTTTCAGGGTACTATGAATAAGGATGATGTAAATAAGTGCTAACACCCTCAGGTTAACACTTACATTAAATAATCTAAAAGGCGCAGCTACTTCTGAAAATTTGTTTGAAGCCGTAAGCTTATATGCCCTCGACCCAAAACGATGGGTCTTAACTTAATTACGAACAGGTAGCTTAATGCTTTTTAGTTTTCTGTTCAAATATGTAAAAAAAGAACAGCATTTGAGTATTAGATTTTTTTTTAATATTTCGAAAATTGTCGAAATTCCTTAAGTTGTTTTACTGTAGTAATCTTGTGGTTACATCCAGTAAATATCGTTTGAGCAAGCCAAACGACGGGTAGCGTGAGCACAATTACGTATATATACTGCTCTCATGCTTACTTGCTGCAGAGAGCTTAGAGATTAAACAGCTACTTACAACGTACGATGAATTGATATTATCCAATATCTTACTTACACTACGCTGAATATTCTTTTTATCTATACTAATATTATAAAAAGGAAAGACTTATTTTTGTATGTTTGTAACGAATAAACTCAAAAAATACTGGACCGATTTCAAAAATTCTTTCACCATTCGAATGCTACATTATCCCTGATTAATATAGGTTATAAAAAAATAGGGATCCGTACTGAAACTTGAATAACGTAACCCATCAAATTAATTAAAATACTTGGCGCTGAAATCTGGTTATAGGCTTTTGATGAAATTTTATATGTTTGAGTGGGTCCCGGGGTGGTTTTGATTCACAATTAGACCCGGCAGGTGGTGTTGGAATCAGGTTCTAGATTTTTATTTTTTCAGGGCAGGAGAACGTCAATGTAAACATAACTATTAAAACATTCAAATAATTATATACAACATAACTATTTTGACGCCGAGTTGAGTGCAAGCTATTTATTTAACGTGCTTATAAACCTCGTTTTTTTATTAATCATATATATATAAGAGCAGCATGTAAACACTCGATGCTGCCATAGAAACTTTTGACTATCATTTTCTACAGCAGCTAAACATAAACAAACTAGAAATTTCTCAAATATTGTGTCGCAAACTCGTAGACGATACGACTCTGTATTATAGCGTGTGATTTTACTTTGCTGATTTCCCTGTCGGTCACAGTAAAAATTAACATCTATTTTTTTGGTTTCAAAACTGACGTAAAATAAGTAATAAAACTACGTTTTAACGGTTTTAAGCGCGGTAATTTGTTTGATTTTTGTTATTCCGACGTTTCGATCAATTTTCACTGAAAAGTGGCCGAAACGTCGGAATAACAAAAATCAAATAAATTACCGCGCTTAAAATCGTTAAAACGTAGGTTTATTATGTATACAAGTCGCGAAAACTTAAGAAAATATTATGTAAAGTATCTAGCTAGATAGACCCTTTCCCAAAAAACCATCGTATTAACAACTGTATCTTATGTTCAAGCAACATTAGTAATAACCACATTACGCCAAAGACAACCCATCATCAAAATCATGTAAAGTCAACTCAATAAATGGCCAGTTCCTATATCTTAATTGCCGTTTATTTTCCTTACAAGCGGTTGAAACTTAATACAAGCACCGGACAAGTAATGTCCAATTTCTACCGTTGGTACCGCAAGTAATAAATAGTAATTCATTACTTGCCTTCATCATATAGAAACCGACCGGAAAGGAATAAAATAAACGTTAACACGCAATTAAGGTCAGGTGCATTTAGATTGACGCAGCCCTCGCTGCGCGCGTCATTAAATAATGTCGCACTTTTACACAGTGCGCTGATAATACAGGCCAAATATTAGAAGAATGACGAAGGTAAATATGATCCGACTACTCACATTCACTAATTATCTAATTAAAAAATCTCCAATAAAACAGACTTAAATTAATATATCGCATTAAATAAAATTGTAATGACTCCCTGTGATTCAAAATAATCCCAAAATTTAAGTGAAAACTGCTATCTATACGATGCCTTATCAAAAAAGCCAGTTTCTAGGATTTTTCTCTATTTTCTTTCTTAAAGCTTCTAGTAACGCCAACGTCCTTTAGGATTTTTCGGGCGATAGCGGGGATTCCATAGACGCGGTCGTTTTTCAGATGCATTATTATTTTATTGTGATAAAATAAAACTATAGAAAACTTACTAAAAAAACCACGTTACGTCTCATATCATGAAGATTTATGATAATTTTTTGGTAAAATATCGATGAATTACCAATGAAAAGTTGTTTCATATGCACCCTCAATCGGCCCTTTGCGGCAGCGAGTGCCTTAAACTTTGTCTCGAAATTCTAAAGCGGTTGAACGGATTTCAATAAACATTTCGTGGATTAGTGCAAGAATATTTTTTAATGTGTAAGTGTTGTAATGTAATGTCCTAACTCGATATCTTGCAGAATTCAGAAGATATGAATGTTTGAAAATGCTGTGCCTAATAAGTTGCTGGGCAATGCTTTTTTACCTTTTAATAATTATAATCATGTATGTATATATGTATAATAAATTAAAAATTATGAAGTTTATTTAAATAAATCAATTTAACATTGATCAATTAGATTCGATCGGATTTGAATCACAATAAGTGAACAAAAGACCGACCAGTCATATCCCAAAACAATAAATCTTACACGATAGTAAGAATTGGACCTTTATCTTTATTTATTGGACAATTCATTTTATTCCAAATGAACAGACGTGACTTGATAACCTAAGCGATCGATAAGTAATCACCAGAAACAATGATTATTTGCATGCGGTTGTGTCAGATTTACCAGAGAGATAAATATAATTTATATATAAGAGAAAGAACATAATAAGATCAGTTTACAAATTTTCGTGATGGCGTTTGCCAAAGTTCCTGGTATATTTCTTTTGCTGCTATATTTACAGGTAAAAGTAGCATATTATTAACATCGATTGATCTTTTTACGATTGCGATCAAATTTTATACATGTTTATATCTCTTTCAGGATGTAAATGGGCAACAAGGAATGATGAATAATGTGAATATGGGCTTTAACGGTCCGCAAGTATCGCCGCAACAGAATATACCGAATTTTAACAATTTTAATCAAGTACCGATTAATTCGGGTGCTGGGAATCCTAATATACCGCAACAAAATCTTCTGCCACAAGCAAATATACAAGCAACGAATAATTTTCAAATGATGAAACAGGTAAATTTGCAGGCACCAAACAAACCGGTAAGCAATGGGCAACCATTAAACATGCACCAAATTAATTTACAAAAGCCTGAGACGGCGCCGGCAGTTAATTTACAAATACCCAGGCAAACTAATCAGATTCAAGCAAATGATATGAATTTAATTCAGCCACCAAAAACTACGGATTTGCCTTCACCTGTTCCGATGCAAATTACGTCGTTTAAGTTTATACCGGTTGATCAAATGCCTTTTGTTCCTCAAACCCAATTAACATTTATTCCCAATATAGCACCGAACACAATTAATACACAAGTACTTCCTCCATCTCTTCAAAGTCCTCCAAATTGTGCAGTTCAGAATCTTTTGCTTTCTCCACAAAATCAACAGCCTGTAATTCAAAATTTGCCATCTTTACAGAATCAATTTAATCCTAATCAACAATTTTTCGCACAGCCATCTCTGGGTCCAATCCAAAACCAACCAATATTAACAACAGTTCCCAATCAATTTCCTTATAATAGTATAGGTCCAGCTGTTATAACATTACAAGCTCAACCTTCACCTTTTATTCCAAACCAACCAGGAATAATTCCAACACAAGGTCAGCCAGTTGTTACGTCTTTATCCATCCAGAACCAGCAACCTGTACCACCTATTCAGGTGCAACCAATCGTTACATACCAGGATCAATCTGGGTCTAATGCATTCCAAGGATCAGCTACATTCATCCCATTTGCTCCACAATACGCCCCTACTGTTCCTTTATATACACAATTTTCTCCATATTCAACTCCTAAGTCGAATAAGTCTTCAAGTCTCAAAGCAATCCTTCCATACATAATAAATTTGCTGCAAGAAAAGCAAAAGTGTCCAAGTCCATGTCCCAACTGCGGATGTATGAATATTGATCAAGAGCCTCAGATATTTGGAGATTATGCGAATCAAAAGAATTACGGAACTTTACCAAATGAACAGAACCTTCCTGCAGTTAATATTGACCCGGATGATTTGCAAACGAAAACCAGGTTTTTGCGAGAGCATAAAAAACAGAAAAAGAACACTGTTAACACCGAAAGTGAAGAGATGTCTGAAGAGGATTCCATCGAAGTAGCTGATGATGAAGAAGATAACACGAGTGCTTCACATTAAAACAATTTGAATATTAGATTATAGTAACTTATTGAATGTAAATTGTAATTTTAAAATATTTATGAAAATTGTTTATCCTTTAATATTAAGTTTAGTATTATGTAACAATAAAAATATAATTAAATTTTTTAAATTTTCTATGCCGTAAGACGTTAAAACCGTATTTTGTATAAAAATATGTCTTTGTGTCAGCATCAGATTAGACCTATGCTACAAATAACGAAATTGGGGCAACTCGAAAATCAAATTGCTCTCAAACACTTGAGATTTTCTAATTGCATAATGTTCATTTGAAAATACACGTTTTGAATATAAAACTGATTAGCAAAACTTTTACTACTACTACTACACCCTTATTTATAATAGTTATACGTGGTTTATAAGCGCGTTAAAGTGTTTTAACGGGTCACTAATCCTCGTGTAACTATTATGAATAAGGAGGTTACTCTTAAATTTCCAAAAACTGTAGGTTATGTTTTTATTTACGCCAGCTCCCTTAAGATGTACCTGGAACTTATGTTCTATATAAATACATCCTGTGGGATATTGTTCAGCTCCTTCAATAAAACAGGTGATACATACCTCGTGCTTCATAAAATATTCTCACCTGTTACGTCTGTTTTCGTTATCTACTGCCTACACAAATAACACTGTCAATGACGCAAACATATAGGTATGAACTTTACTTAATCACGAAAGAAAATAAGAGTAATATAAAGTCAAAGAACAAATTCATAAATTAATACAGTGTCGACAAGTTTCATTGTAGTTTTTCTCATCTTTGCTGCTTTTCAAGTAAGTTTTGTTATGTGATTTTAAAATATTCGTCAATAGGGTTTTTACATAAGTCGAAGTGACAGATCTGTAAATCTATCAATTTCAAATATTTATTTACCAGAATGTAGAATGTAATAGGTGGTGTGTAGGTTATTTTATCTTAAATTACTTCATTTAACTCACTATTTAACACAATAATTAAAATTCCAATAAAAAAACATTTACATTAGTAGAACTAATCAATATGTCTAACAAATAATTAAAAATTATAACAGAAAATTTATGAAAATAGATCTAAAAAGAGGAATAAAGTTTATATGATTACTCCTATATAATTAGATATGTATGTAACAGGAAATTAAATGAAAAGAAATGTTTTGTGATAACACGTGATATTTTCAAGATATAATATTGACATATGTTAAAAACAAAAGAAAAAGAAAAAATGATTAAAGAAACGCATCACTAAAAAAAAAATAGATGTCCAATGAAGTTTGGACAACTCCTGTGTTTTTTTACGGCTGTAAAACATGAGCTAAGAGTTTTAAGACATGAATATGCTACGGTGGATGTGGACAGTTACGCGGAAGTATTGCGTTAATTAAGTCCCATGTCCGAGGCAATCTTTAAATACGTGACATTTCAGAAAAACTACAAGGGAGTCGCCTACGCTGCTGCTACGTTTTATGGATGCCGGCTAGTCATATAGCGAACAAATGTCTACCCATGCCACGTATACTAGGTTTCTAGTAAAACGAATAGACTCCAGAAACGTTAGCTTGATGTTCTGCGGGAAACTAAAAAAATGTTTTATAGTTTCATTTCACAATGCTTTAAACTGATGGATTCCTCATCACGATTACCTTTAATCGATTGTTCTACAGCATTCACGTTTAGGAGTTATAGTAAAATGCTTCTCAGGTACTAACTTTCTATATGCACTGCGAAAATTATGTAAATATACAATAGTATTATGTAAATATAAGACAGCCAATTAACCTGTAATCTAATGGACAATTTGAACTTTGACAGGTGGCAATCTCGTATCACTGCAGTAGGGTTTGCGGCAATTGCTACGGCCCTCCGGCACCGCCTTACGGGTACACTGCTTGGTCTCTTTCCTAGTAACGATGGATACAGTGACATTTTTTATTTTACACACATGCGAGTGATAAATCTGCGGAAACTGCACTACATTATGTCGTTACGTCTGTAGCAGGCGTTAATAAGTAAAAATCTGCACTACTTTTTACCCTGGGAATTCCGCGGAATTTTTTCTAGAAATGATTTAAAATGGCCAGATTAAAAAAATCGAATATCAATGGGATTTTTTCACTGTTCGATAGCAAATTTAATAAAATGTGTGATATTTTTTTCCCTGGGAATTCCGCGGGGAGTTCCCCGAGAGCGGTTTAAACTAGTTCAGGTGCATAAAAATTAGCTTTTTTGACACAATTTTCACTATAACGATAGCTTACATTCTTTTTAAATGCTGCGGTACTTTGTGTCCCGAGAGTCCCTCGGGAATTTCAAGTCAAGCGTGGACTAAGTCGCGGGCTTATCCTAGTATAATATATAAGTAACAGTTTGTATCAATTATATTAGATTGAAGTTATTTATATTATATAGTTCGTGTAAAAATCATTTATCTGTTTATGTTCATTGTATTTTTAAAAAACAAAATATTTTATATAAAGCCATATAGCTTTTAACTTTACTATTTATAAGTAGTCATCAATAAAGTTTTAATTTCCGTAACATGTATGTTTAAATGTTGTAATATCAGATTATTAACTTATATAAAACCTCGAATAATTGTATTTCTACTCAAAGTACAAGTAGCGGCCAAAAAATGATGTTTAATATTTTTGAAATTCTATACAGTTATCAGATTGCTAATGTATATGTAAAAGTTATGTAATTGCTTTCGATAATTTCTGAATTCTAGATAATTAATTAATTTTTGAGAAATAATAAAGATTTTTATCATTGATTTCCGCAAGAAATTCCCGAAGATTACGTGATAAGTGGGTAACCGATGGTTGTAAATGTTATCCGTAATCAGATAAAGTAATAATGTTTTCATATGAAAGCTATTGCCAAATTTATTATCACTTTCATAACTCGATGCCCGTATAAAAGTAAAGACTATATCGACTATAAATTAACTGTATATAATGGCGTCAGCGCTATGGTTCTGCTGCATGATCCTTCTCGGCAGCTTTAACGTAAGGAATTTCATAAAATAGACCGCTTTTACTAGTATTTAATATGAACACTTTAAAATGAATGCTCACTCGGCAGGTATGTTCTGTACGCGCTCAGTACAATTGCGGTCCGCCCGCATATCCAAACTACGGGTATGGTGTGCCGGCACCATATCCCATCATTATAAGGGATGATAACGATGACGACTGGCATCACATACTGCCACTGTTGATCCTGCTGATGTGCGACGGCTTTGGTGGAAATGGCGGATGTGGTGGCAGATGCGGAGGTTGCGGATGCGGAGGTTACGGATGCGGATGCTGCGGCTGTTGTTGCAACAATATCCCTATACCTTACCCAATCCCAATACCTATAAATAATCCCATTATAAACAATTGAAGACTGGGAATCAACTTTTTTTTATTAAAATAAATAATTTAAAGACATGTTCTTTTATTTCATGCACGTGTCTTATCAGAATAAAGGTTTGCACAAGAATTTGTAACGCACGCCTGAATTGCCTATAGCGTATTTACTATCTGTTACACCAATTTAATAATGTTTTACTCCAAAATTGTAACAGAATGGGATTTTTTCACTTTTATGTCCACACTACAATATGTTAAGAAATATTATTATAAAAGAAATTTGAAGCATTTATTAATATTTTATAGCTACAAAATTTTAACTCAGACATTACAAACGACTAAGTGATATTTTTACCAAAAAAATATCTACGTGCTTGGCCCCCTCTTGAAAGTTATTACACCACGCTATTTTACCCAGTAATCGAGTTCATTATGAAATCCAAAGTATATAAATGGAATTTTGAATGACATTTTGCTCATTTGTAAAGCTATTAAAATGGGCTCCGAAACACTAATACCCTTAATACTTCTGCAACTTTTAAAGGTGAGCGACAATTTTTTCCAAATCCACAACTTTTTATCAGTTTTAAATTTTTATATTAAGAACTTTCATAATTTATTAAGTCAATCACATACTAATCTTTAGTCAGTATTTTCAAATAATCACATTATATTAGCATTTTTTACGAAATTCTCTCTGGCTTTTTTATAAGAACATTTTCGCAGTAAATGAACGTTTTCGCAAACAAATATATTTATAGTTGCTTTGTTTTACCCTTATAGGGCAGCATGGTGTTGAGTCAATGCGGAGGCTATATAACCCAAGTATCGCCGTCTATTCAAACATATACTCAACCCTGCCAAACGTATTGCAAACCTATGCAGACATATACTACACCAGTGCAAACAGGCATAGCAACATCTTCAGTAATACAACCCGTGTGCCAATTCGTAATACCGGCGATCATCAAACCATTGATTGCTCCGGAAACTGTTGTGGAGACAAAATCTGCTAAACCGACGCCTATCATTGAAGACAATTTAAATTACGGAGGCTACAACGGTTTCGGTCCTGGCTACGGTGGTTTCCCTGGTTACGGAGGAATGCCATATCCTATGTTCTGTGGTAAAGAAGATGATGACGATTGGCGTAACTTGCTAATATTTCTTATATTCGCTATGAAGAATAGAAAAAACGATAGATTTGACGGATATCCATGTGGAGGTTATTGCAGTTATGCAGGATGCGGAGGCTGTGGAAGTTGCGGAGGATGTGGCGGTTGCGGAAGATATGGGGCTTGTAGAAATTGCGGAGGGTGTGGAAACTGCTGTGGTAATGGATGTGAAAATAGAAATGAATGTTGTGGTGGATGTGACAATAACTGCTATGAATATAATAACTGTGATAGTGGTTATTGCAATAACTGCGGCAATAATTGTAGGAACTGTGGAGCTTGCCCCTGTTGTGGTCGAGCTTACAACAATAACTATATTCCTTATCTCTTAGCTTATCCAGTCAACAATGCTATGGGAAGTGGAAGTAGTCACTCTCACTCGTACGATAATTTAGTGTGTTATACTGATGACTGTTCAATGATTGATGGGGGATGTGATGGATCTAACGAAATTAATTTAACAGTAAGGACTGGTGAACCATCATGTACTTGCTAATTAGTTTTTATTAGATTTAGATATTTTTGTACTGATAACTGTCGTATTTATTTATTTTTTACTCAATAAAGATGTGAGATCTTAATTAGTTTTCATTCTAATAGTTTATAATATATTTTACTCAAAATCAGTCTAAAATAATAAAAACATTTTAAAAAGGCTACCAGGATTTTTGTAAAAAATTACAAGTCATGTGGATTTTCATGTTTTGATGGTCTTTTTCTTACTATTTTTCTTATTCAATTACTAAGTGTACGTTTGCAATGTAATTCCCTAACCAGTACATCATGTCCAGTGCAATCAACCAAGTTATTAAAGCAACTCGTAATGTTTCTCAAATTGCCAATCTATACTTTCCAGGATTACCTGATTAAGATTTAGCCTCCTGATTGCTTGTCAAGTTGTCAGACAATGCTGTATGAACACATCATAATTATAAATCAGGACGAAGATGAAGATGAGAAAATCTTTGAAATTGGCTCCATCTAAAGAGATTAGTCACGCCGAATTCTATCAACAAAACAAGTACTCGTACTATATATATTATATAATAATCAACAGACAAACACATACACTGTACATCCCCAAATTAAGTATGTTATGCTTGTGTTATAGGTAAAATACAAAGAACTACTCTGAGGCCAATCCCAGACACCCAGACCAAAGTAAATAACGAAAAATTCATTTCCGAAATTTACTATGCCAGGAATCGAACCCAGAGGCCTCTGCGTTGGAGGACGGCAAAGACTTAGTCCACTCAACTACAGAGGTCGTCGCGTGTGTGTTTAGAGTTAACACCATCTGCGCTAATAAATTATAAGAATCAATCATCACCGATAATGATTTCTATTCAAAATAATAATGGAAGCTGTAGAAACTGCTTCTCGATAAAGTGTTGTTGTAGTAATTCTCTTGGTAGAAAAAATGTGCTATTATTAATTCTTTAATTAGTCAAAATACAGAAATGTGAAAAGAAGCGTAATCCACGCACATTACAATCATAATACCAAATAACGGTGATGTCTTATTTCTATTATGCCTGCTACCATGGCAGCCAGCAGGAAAGTGGCGAGGGGAGTGGGCAGCACGAGCATATCATCTTCAACATAATTGTATTGGGTATATATATACGTCCGCTGCCAGTTCACTCGCCAATTTCTTGCATGCTGCCATGGAAGTGGATATGATGTAAACTAGGTGTTAAAACCCCTAGTTCACATCATAGTTGGCTGAAGTTTTTCGATGGCTCCTACTAATATTATAAACGCGAAAGTTTGTCAGAATGTATGTTTGTTACTCTTTCACGCAAAAAATACTGAATTGATTTTGACGAAACTTTACAATAATATAGCTTACATATCAGAATAACACATAGGCTATAATTTATAAAGACATAGTGTGAATTATCTAAAATATAACAATTTTCCATCACTACGCGGGTGAGACCGCAGGGCGCAGCTAGTAAACAATAAAGGTCACTGCCTACTACACCGTATCATACCGTGACCGTGCTATGTACGTAACAAGCACGGAAAAAATACGATTCGAACTACTATGCCCACTAGAACATATCGTATCGGGGCATCATCAGCGTTTGATACGCGTGTCATATAGGTATGTATGAATACTAATGAAAATATTATGCAATGAAAACACACTGAAAAGAATAGTATTTTCAATGCCTTTCTGTATTTTCTCTATTAGACCAGTTGCTGGTGCTATATTAAATACCTATACTACGACAAGCGGCATAAGCGGGTTTAGAACGGTCATCTACCCGTATGACTACTATTCTGACAACGTTGCGTGCCTTGCACGTAGCTTAGCGGCCACAGCAAAATATTCTTGTCGACAATTGTTAACGGCCCGCGCCTGGCACGCTATGGTCTTGGTCGGTGACGGAAGGTTCTAGTGGGCATAGTCTAAATACTTTTCATACAAAGAATATTTTTTGCCGGAAACGTTCCTAGCACGGACATGGTATGGATACGGTGTAGTGGGCAGAGAACTTTAACCAAAGGATCACATTCAGTACTTAAATATGCTTCTACTACAAAATAATTTATTATTAGTTGTATTTTGTTATTGTATCTAAATACTACGATATGCCCGCGACTTCGTCCACGCTTGACTTGAAATTCCCGGGACACAAAGTATCGCAGCATTTAAAAAAGAATGTAAGCTATCGTTTTAGTGGCAATTGTATCGGAATAAGCTAATATTTATACACGTGAACAACTTCAAACTACTCCCGGGAAAATTACCGTGAGATTCCCGGTATAAAAAGAACCACATATTTTATTACATTTTTGCTATCGATCAGTGAAAAAATTGCATTCGAATTACAAAAACATTTGCAATCCGACTAATTTAAACAATTCCCAGAAAACCTCGCGCGGGATTCCCAGGATAAAAAGTAGCGCAGACTTTTAAGTCTAAGAATTTGCTATTGATCAGCGAAAATCACCTTAAAATAGGCCTAATAGTTTTTAAGCGAATCCCGAACAAATAGATAAACCGACATACAGACAAGAAAAAAAAATTATAACAAAAACAAAACCGACTTCAAACTAAAAAACAAAAAATAAATATTTAACCGAAAATTAAATTAAATTAAATTCTTTCTACAAGATCTTGAAGTCGGTGTCAAGTAAAATATAAAATAACAACAACAAATTTGCAAAATATAGAAATTTTTGTTTTTACTTTGCTTTATTAGTCTCCTAGCTAATTAATACAAAGAGCTTACATTCTTTTCCTCTCTAGCCTCTATGAAACCCTTCAATTTACGAGGCCAGATACGCACTTGCCTGATTTTTGTAACGTATTTTCCCTGAATGGTTTATTTTTGTATGTAAAATATAAAAGATTGCTTCCCAAGCAATTTCATTTGCGTAAATATTGTTACAAACTTAAGTTCCGACAAAAACAAAATCCAAATGCATATCTGTAAAAACACATTTTATTACCTATCGGCATTTGAACTAATTGTAATTCTTTTATGATCGTCTTCTTTTGTTTACTTATTTAGTGGCATACGTTTCTAGAAAACAGCCCATTGTTTATTGTACTCATTTATGGCCACTTGCGGCCGACTCATTAGCCAGGTGTTTTGGATTATGTCAACTGCGATACGGGCACATTTCATTTGTTCAGTATAAAACGATGGCCTGATTCAGGGAGGAGGCAGTCGAGCGATAACAACGATCTAAGTGTGACGTGTGTACAATCGGAGATCTAGTAGTGACGGACTTTGCGTGTTTTATTGAATTACGACCCTCTGCATTATGTTTGGATTTGTTGTGTTTGATTATATTTGTGCCTGTGTTATACGTGTTTGTATAGTTCTAATAAACTCTATAATAAATCCAACGGCATTTTAATTCGAGTCTTCGCTAAACTCGTAACAATATCATTTTCCCTATTTCGTAAAGATAAAAGTTACGTATTTTTATCTCCAGTGTCAAAAACTATCTTCAAAGTAAACTTCTTATAAATCGATTCACATTTAAGGTCACGGAGAAGGTTAAATATTAATAGGTATATAGGTATATATATGTAGTATGAATTGATTCGCTACCTACCCACAATATATCTAGCCTCAAAAAGGCAATAAATAGTTTTTATTTTCCTCGAATTTTATATACATACCTAATTAATAATTTACACGACAATACGTAAAAATAATAATAGAGTTTAAAATTGTTTCACAGTATGAAGTTCTCCATTCCACATGTGTTAAAAGTTAAGTACAAAAATCATAGAAAAACTAAAAAGACGGATTTGTATTAAGGCAATGTCTAGCGCATTTTGATGTTTTAGATTTTATTGACATACGAAATTATGCGTATCACCTACGTGCCTTATTGACATGAAGGCCTAATTTCGAAATACAGACACCTGCATTCATAATTATTATTAAACGATAACTTATTTAACTGGAATTATATAGAAAATAGTATAAAAGCGGAGGTTGCTGAGAAAACAGGAAGTCAACACGATGAACTCTATCCAACTTGCCGTGTTTGCCCTCGTGGTCCTTGCTATGAACGTGAGTTTTATTTTCATTAGTTTTTAGGCGCTCGAAAATGTTTATGCCCAGTTTCATCTGTGGTAAATTATTGTCAAGCTGCTTTGAGTCGCAACGTAATATCATATTCTCTCTATTCTATAATATTATAAAATTTTAAACCTGCCGTGTCTGTACATTAAAGCTATAAAAAACAACTGGAATAGACTATATAAACGATGCATTTTTTTATACTTCTTGTCTGTTTATCTGTTTGTCTGTTTGTTCGGGATTCACGTAAAAACTAGTGCCGATTTGATGCGGTTTCCGCTGGTAGAAAGTAAATTCTTAGCTTTAAAATCTGCGCTACCTTTTATCCTGGGAGTCCTGCGGTAATGTTTTTGGGAATTATTTAAAATGGATAGATTAAAAAAATCGAATTCCAATGTGATTTTCTTATTCATCAATAGCAAATTTAATATAATAAAATGTGTGAGATTTTTATCTCGGGAATCCCGCAGTAATTTTCCCGAGAGCGGTTTGAAGTTGTTCGGATGCATAAAAATTAGCTTACTTCTATACAATTGTCACTAGAACGATAGCTTACATTATTTTTTAAATGCTGAGATACTTCATGTCCCGGGAATCCCGCGGGTATTTCAAGTTAAGCGTGGACGAAGTCGCAGGTATATTCTAGTATAATTATGAAAATGTGCACGAAGTTTATTCTGATGTTTGTAGGTACCATTTTCAGTTTCAGTCCTGTGACGTTTCATGCATTCAAAAATAATTCAAAAGATTTATTTGGACAAATTATTGTTTTCTTTGTGGGCTACCTGTGCTAATTGATCAAGAATACAAATTTAACATTTACTTAAGATTTTATCATAATTATGTACAAATGGATAAGTATTAATAAAGTGCATATATACTAGAACGGATATCAGTCAAAATACACATAGTACAACTGCAAACAACTTGAACTTAAATTGGCATATAACGGCCAATTTCGAGTAACACTCAGACCACAAAGCGCTGAATAAACACACAGTTTCTTGTAAAGTTTTATCCGTGTATACCCAGTAGTTTATGTGAGAAACGAGTATGACATACACAACAGATGGACAGATGGAAATGACGATTAGATAAGGGTTCCGTGTTTGCCAAATAGCTACGGAACCCTAAAACATTCACTTCGCAACCTTTGATTATACCATGAAACGAAACGATTTTTTATTCTAGTTATTCTGTTGTTAGTTTATTCTATATTTTGTTAATTCTGTAGTTTGTTTCTCTTTTTTTATCGCTGGAGTTCAGCAGACAGGCAGACGGCCCAGTTGTGTGTGTAGTTTGTTAGATCGAGCTGACTGTTCTATTTCCTAGATACAATCATAAACAATAGGAGTTTCCTTGAAACACCGCGCTGCTCCGGCAAATAACCGCAATTAAGGAGTCGTTATCTTGAATAAAGATTATTGCAAGGTTTCCAGGTTATAAACAAGGTTTTCTTTCAATATGGCGTTACTGAATTAATTCTATTTTATAGTTATTAAAATATATTACACAATTTAGAACGTAGAAATATATGATCTTATAATTAAAAAAATAAATCATAAGAACAAAATTACAGTATTTTAGTAATTCAATATTATTTTGTTCAAGACTAGTTTTATGTGGAAGCATCTAAGAATTCAAAAGATATAAGTTATATTTTATTTATTTAATCAGTTAGCCTGAACCGCGTTATGTACTTAAAGCCATATTTATTTAATTACATGCATTAAGTGATTATCTTTGTTAATATTATAAATGCGAAAGTAACTCTGTCTGTTTATTCCGTTTCCACGGAAAAACTACTGGAACTATTTGGCTGAAACTCGGTACATATGTAATTTTAATACCGAGGGTGGCCAAGGGATACTTTTCATCCCGGATAATGGGATAGATTTATGGAAAGGTTATCCCAAATAGTAGGATAGATTTTTGAGATTTGCCATTTTCGTCCTTTTTGTCCCTATTGTCCCATTTATCCCTTTTGTCTCATTTGTCCCATTTGCCCCATTTTACCCTTTTGTCCCCTTTTGACCCGTTTGTCCCTTTTGTCCCATTTGTCACATTTGTACCATTTATCCCATTTGTTCCTTTTGTCACATTTGTACCATTTATCCCATTTGTCCCTTTTTATCCTATTTGTCCTTTTGTCACATTTGTACCATTTATCCCATTTGTCCCTTTTGTCACATTTGTACCATTTGTTCCTTTAGTACCTTTTGTACTCTTAGTACATTTTGTCCCATTTGTACCTTTTGTCCCATTTGTACCTTTAGTACCTTTTGTTCCATTTGTACCTTTAGTACCTTTTGTCCCATTTGTACCTTTTCCCATTTGTACTTTTAGTACCTTTTGTCCTTTTTGTCATTTATGTAGTATTCATAAACAGGGGATAGATAAATAAAACTAGCACGGTTGGAAACAGAGGATGAAAGTTTGGATGAGACCAATCATTTTTCAAGCTTATAGATATAAAAAAATTATCGTCTATAAAAAATGTGATAGTAAGTGGATCTGTCTTTCTGTAAAGATTTCACGGAAAACTACTAGGAATACTTGATCGGTTTTGCTGTAATTTTAAAAAAATGTTGTTTTAATACCGAAATGAACATAAATACTTTTCATGCCCTGGAGATGAGTTAGTTTGCGATATAAAATGAAATTAATCTTCCGGGTGCACTTGCACTGTGCTATTTAGCAGTAACATAAAAAAATTGTACAATGTAACCTGTATTAACGCCTGCTCTTTAAAGAAGAAGCACTCACTAGAGGTTGCCCGGGCCGCAGCCGCGGGGTAAACTCTAGTAATAAGATATTTTTACAAGTACTTGTAAAAATATCTTATTATTATCACTTATATTTATTTTACATTCAAAAAATCTTTATGAAATCTTCATATCTGTTCGTCATCTGTCAGCCAGTCTGTATACGTCACAGAACATTTTTCTCAGAAAGTATTCGGTCTACATGTAATATTTATTAGGAATATCTATCTATCTATACATATAATAAAACTGTAGAGGTTGAATTTCTGTACAATGAAAAAAATGCTAAAAACCGAGTCAGGGGGATGTAAGAAATGAAATAGAACTAATTTAGATTTTTTTTTTATTTTTTGTTTCTTTATTTGTCTGTTTGTACGGGCTATTCTCCGAAACGACTGGACCGATTGAAATGAAATTTTGTATGGTGGTAGCTTATATCCCTGGTCAACATATAGGATACTTTGATCCCGAAAAAATAAAGATTTCCCGTAGGATAATTAAAAAATCTTTGATTACGCGGACGAAGTCGCGGGCATCAGCTAGTAATCTATAAGAGGTTGCGTGAGGTATCATTAGATAGATTTTGAAAAATCATAAAGATTTTCTCTAATGATTTTTTTTGTTCAAGTCAATAGATGGCGATATTTGCTTCCAATGTCGTAAGAAATTTTATTAGGTACAAACTATACCTTTGGTGCCACCGTATCCAATGATTGACTCCCAGTCAATTTACACATATTATTTAATTTTTAAAGTTTTATTTTGTACCCACACAATAATATCTTTAATTACATTGTATGACTATAAAAACATGACTAATTTTCAAGGTTTTATAAAAAATAATAGGGTCGCTATCATTGTATTGAGATGCCACCAATATAGTATAGTTTCCCTCCCCTATGTAGTAAAAAAAACTCTAAGGAAAATTGAGCTTGTACTGGTATTTAAAATACTTTATTATTATTATAGTTCTGTTTTAAATCTTTTTCATAGTTCCATAGCTAATTGGCGAACACCAACCTTTGACCTCTATGGAATCCTCATAGCTCGCACCATGTAATCACTCGAATTTTGTAATTATTTAAATGAGCAATAGAATGTTAATGTCCGAATAATAATTTCAGATCCAATGGACACAAGCTCAATACTGCGGATACGGATACCCTGTTTACAACGACGACGATGATTTGGACGTGCTTCTTCCCATCTTGCTGCTCATGTTGTTGGACAAGGACGGCGGATACGGAGGCTTTGGCGGATATCCACCTATCCCATATGGCTATGGAGGATACGGAGGCGGATACGGTGGCTGCGGATACGGCGGGTGCGGATATTGTGGATCCGGATACCGCGGATGCGGATGTGGGGAATGCTACGGATGCGGATGCTGAAAGGGCGGGCTATCATAACACGGCTATAACAACGGATCTGGCTTAAGCACATAAATATTTATAAACATCTTTTTGTTTCATTTTTAGGGGTTCGCATTCAAATGGTAAAAACTGAACCATTTTAAATTCTTTAACGTCTGTCTATCGTTTTGTCTGTTCACATGTGTATACACTATACATCTATATGTCTATCATAGCCATTTTCTCGAAACCTTTTGGGTCTGTGTAAATGAAAATTGGCAAGAGAGTGTATTTTTTATCTTCTTCTTCTTCAGCCAATCTCAGTCCACTGCTGGACTTAGGCCTCCCCAAGTACGCGCTACATATCCCGGTCTCCCGTCTTCCCCATCCAGCCCCTGCCGGCGATCTTGCGCAGGCCGTCACACCGTCCACCGGGCTGGCGGGCGTCCTACGCTGCATTTGCCGAGACGTGGTTTCCACTCCAGGACTCGTTTGCTCCATCGGCTGTCGGTCATGCGACAGACGTGACCGGCCCACTGCCACTTCAACTTGCTAATTTTGCGAGCTATGTCGATTACCTTCGTTCTCTTACGGATGTTCTCATTTCTGATTTTATCCATAAGAGAAACACCTAACATAGCTCGCTCCATAGCCCGATGAGCGACTTTGAATTTGTGGACCAGTCCCGCTGTCTGCGTCCAAGTCTCGACACCGTATGTCATGATGGGTAGGACGCACTGCTCGAAGACTTTCGTCCTTAAGCATTGCGGAATCATGGACGAGAAGGCCTTTGGAAGCTTACCGAATGCTGCCCAGCCTAACTGGATCATTGGCTTCCCTCTCGAAGCTGTGTTTGCCTACTTGGATCTTTTGTCCAAGGTAGACATAATCCTGCACAACCTCAAGAGGGGAACCATCGACATTTACCGGTCTCGGCATGATATGTTCGTTGAACAATTCTTTCGTCTTGTCCAAATTCATGCCGAGACCGACCCGTCGGGAGGATTCATTCAGGTTGTTCAGCATGTCGGCAAGTTCCTCCAACGTCTCTGCAAAGACGACAATATCGTCAGCAAAACGTAGGTTTGAGATGCGCTCGCCGTTGATATTGATGCCTCGTTCATTCCATTCCAGAGTTTTGAAGACATCCTCCATCGCGTTGGTGAACAGTTTCGGGGATATGACATCCCCCTGTCTCACCCCGCGACGTAGAGGTATGGGCTTCGCCCTCCGCTCCTGGATCTAAACGGTCATCGTTGCGGCGTCATACAGACATCTCAACACCTCGATGTATCGCCAATCAATACGACATCTCTGCAGAGTATATGCTGCTACACAAATGTGTAATATTTAAATAGTGAAAAAATGACAAATGGCAAAGCAAGGGAAAGGGTTGTTTTTCAATACAATGTTCTATTTTCCAAAAATTAATTAAACGGCACCTTATTGTATTCAATATGGAAATTATAAAAATTATTCTACTTTTAATAGGCATCTATAAATTAACAGTCGAAACGAACGTTATTTTACCCCAATCCATCAAATCAGTCAATAGGTAAACATTAATTGCGATCAAATAAGGTGCGGCCTAATGACCGGCGCAGTTTGATGTTTAATTAATGTATGGAACTGTTTTAACAAAAACAAAACCGACTTCACACTTAAAACAAAAAAATAAATATTTAACCGACTTCTTTCTACAACATCTCGAAGTCGGTGTCGAGTAAAACATTTATTGTATTGTTTTTAAAAAATATTTTTTACTTTTTAGTTGCGCAAATATTAGAATAGCTTGAGATAATATATTAAGCACCTGTATAAATTGCACAACTCGCACGCGTATATGAATTTGCCATTTCACTCTTCCGTGTATATATATGTTCTTCAACAAGGGTCACTCTTGATTTCCTTGCGATCTACAAATCAGATCCTGACTTAGTGACTATGGGACCATCTTGCGAGTTAAACAAAAAAACAATTTGAAAATCGGTCTACAATTAACGGAGAAATCGTGTAACATGCCTACAAAAAAATTAAACGCATGTAGAAAGGGTAATGCTAGCACGCATACACAAACTTTTTTTGGAAAAATGTCGGCGTTTTAATAATAAGGGTTGTTCTCGATTTCGTTGCGATCCACTTATCAGGTCCTGACTTGGCGACCATGGAACTACCTCGAGAGTTAAACACTTACGAGTAAAGAAAATAATTTGAAAATCAGTTTACAATTGACGGAGATATCGTGTTACGAAGAAATTGGTAATCAATTTTCGTCAGTTTCTCTAATTTCTTGGAATCTACTCATGACATCCTGATATGGTGACAATGGGACCATTTCGGAAGTATAACCTTTCGATTAAAAGAATAATTTTGAAAATCGGTCCACAATTGACTTGATTGAATTGATTGAGAAATCTAGTAACGAACATACAAAAAAAACATACAGACGAATTGAGAACCTCCTCCTTTTTGAAGTCGGTTAAAAATAGAACATTTTATTTAAAAACAACCCTTTGCCTTGTTTTATCGTTTGACATTCCTTCACAGAAATTGATCCTTACAAGCTACACTATGAGTTGGTATAGTACAGATGTGTTTATTTTTACAAAATTCGCTGATTCGATTCCCGACAAATGATTTTTCAAAAATCTACTGATACCATTTTAGTTTTTATCAAAATCGGCCTCGAGACTCCTTTGAGTGTGTTTCGCTATCTAGTATAGTTTAGGATTTGAATTTGAAGGCCCATTTGAAAAATTCACCTGTATACATAGATATGTAGATAAGTTTGTAATATAAGGGGTGTGGGATATCGTTCGAATATTTTTTTATACAAACTCTTCGCACTTTAAAATTATTTTCTAATTAGTGGTTCGCATTTTTAAAACGATATTGTTACTTTTTTAAACTATACATTTTATTTTCTTATATTTTAGTCTTGTATTCGACTAAAAGTAGATATAATCAGGAAACTCGACACGTAGTGTTATATCCTAACTGTGACAATGGATTTCAAATGTGTCACTCTCATTCTACAGATAGTTTATATTTAACCTGTTTTGTCCTGGTGTTCCTGGTAGGACATGAGGACTAAGTTCTTAAATTATTGTTTTGTCATCGATCCTTAAACACGTGTGCAAGATCCTTAAAGCGTGTTAAAAATAATGTAGATGATAAATCTTAAAATAATACTTTCAATAAAAATTGTTATCTATACTAATATTATAAAGAGGAAAGATTTGATTGTTTGTTTGCATTGAATAGGCTCCGAAACTACTAGACCGATTTGAAAAATTCTTACACTATTGGCAAGCTCCCCGAATGACATAGGCTATATTATATTTTCAAAAAATTAGGGATCCTTACTAAAACTCCAAGTGTAACCCAAGGTTTAAAAAAATTACCGAAAATCGCGTGCGCTGCGAAATCTATTGATGATAGAATAAAATAATGTACTACGACTTTATTTAAAAAAAGTGTCGCGACAGCATATGTCTAACTATTATAGTTATGCCGCAATAAGTGTTCTTTTATTTTTAAAATTAATTGAAATGCCGTCGCTAGAAAACGCTCTTTATTTGTATCTTGGTATTCATTCTTATTAAAATAAATTACTTCATATTTAAGACTGCTTCAATAGCTTTATATAACTTTTTGGATTATTCAATTCGGACATTCCATTCGAAAGATATCACAAGTTTAAAAATGTAAGTATTAGAATAAAGTTGCGTGGTCGGCGCTCACCCTGCTCGGCTAGCAAGGCAGCACCTTATGCGATATAGGCGTCACTGAGGTATAGGCCGTACGAGAGGGTAAATATTTTGAATTTGCTTAGTAGGTAATGAAACTCAACAAAAAAAGTTCTTTTTAGAAACCCGTGCGAAGCCGGGGCGAACCGCTAGTTAATTATATTATACGTTGAATAGTTTCTGAGTTACGTATGGAATATTTTAGAGTAAATGCTTTTTTATAGTTTCATAGTCAAGTAACGTAAAAGGGACTTTTGTCGCTTCTACGGTATCCTTTGTCCTGCGCGGACTGTCAAACAGTTCTCCAATTCTTTATTGAAATCAATATGTGATATTTAAAAAATTCTTTTAACTTTTAGTTTTAATAAGTCTAATTCAGTAGGTTTCAAATACGGGGTGGTATTTACGTTGAAATGTTTTTTTGGGTTGCCTAGGTACATAACAAAAACAATAAAGGTCCATCACCGTTCCGAACCATTAAATCAAAGCGACCCTTGGTTACTTCACATATACTATATAGAAGCCAAAATTTAGTTTGTATCTTAACTACCCATCTGACCCTAGAATTGGCCAAAAGGGAAATTACGGGTAAATTGCCGAGAATGCCATACAATTTCTTAGGCTTGAATACCAATAAATTAAATGTTAGTTGAATAGCAGCTAGTCTGTGAAGATACGATTAATTATTTGAACTATTCAAAATAATAGCAGTGTATAAAACATTGCGGTGCAATAGTTAGGAAACATTTTGCCTGTGTTAGGGCCTCTCTGTGACAAGTTCTATTAAGGATTTATGAATATCTTATATATAATTATGATAAATTGGTTATTCTGTGAGTTTGTTCCAGTTTGCAAAACGGCTTTGTAACATTCCTTTTTCATTACATGCAACACTTTCTGCCTGGAACTTAAACTAAATTAGCATTCGTTGTATTTCTAATAATATAGCTGTATTTATGGAAGTTGCAAAAATAGTAATTAAAAGCAACAGCAAGCACCAGGGGGGCGTCGTCTCGCCCTCTTCGGAACCAACAGCCGACGACAGTATTAGTTAATATTTAAGTAGTAGTAGTAGTAATAGTAGTAGTAGTAGTAGTAAGTGTACGTGTGTGTAGTATACAGATAAATCACATCCCTATTAATATTATAAATGCGAAAGTAACTCTGCCTGTCTGTCTGTTCCGTTTTCACGGAAAAACTACTGGATCGACTTGGCTGAAACTCAGTATATATATATATATATATATATATATATATATATATATATATATACATGTGTGTGTATATACATATATTCGATGCCGAGAATGAACATAGGATATTTTTTATCCCGAAAAATGGGATAGTTTCCGGGATAAAAATATATTTGTCTCTATGTTTGTTCTGCTTTTCCGGAAAACTATTGGAACAATTTGGCTAAAAACCGGTATATATGTAATTTTAATACCGAGGGTGGACAAGGGATACTTTTTTCCTGGATAATGGGATAACTTTTGGGATAGATTTATGTAAAGGTTATTCTAAAAAGTAGGATAGGTTTTTTGTGATTTGCCATTTTTGTCATTTTGGTTATTTTGGTCATTTCTATAATGATGGTTATTTTGGTCATCTTTGTTCTTTTTTGTCCTTTTTGTACTTTTTGTCATATTTGTTCTTTTTATACTTTTTGTCCTAGTTGTACATTTTGTCCTTTTTGAACTTTTTGTCCTTTTTGTGCCTTTAGGCTCCTTTGTCCCTTTTATACTTTTTGACCTTTTTGCACTTTTTGCCTATTTGTACTTTTTGTCCTTTTTGTACTTTTTGTCCCTTTGATCACCTTTGTCCCTTTTGTACTTTTTGTGCTTTGCGTCCTTTTTGTCCCTTTTGTCCTTTTTGTCTTTTTTGTCATTTTTGTTATTATTGTCACTTTTGTTATTTATGTAGTTTTCATAGACGGGGGATAGATAAATTAAACTAGGACGGTTTGAAATAGAGGGTGGAAGTTTGGATGGACCCATCATTTCTCATGTTTATAGATATAAAAAATTATCGTCTAAAACAATGTGATAGTAACTCCATATGACTTTCTGTTAAGGTTTCATGGAAGAACTGCTAGGAGTACTGGATCGGTTTTGATGTAATTTTGTTTAATTGTAGTTTTAATACCGAAAATGGGCATAGATACTATTCATGCCGGGAAATGGGATAGTTTGCGATATAAAATTAAATTAATTTTCCGGGTGCAAATAGCACTAACATAAAAATTTAGTACAATGTAACCTGTATTAACGCCTGCTCTTTAAACAAGCACGCACTAGAGGTTTTTACCCGCGACTGCGACGCGGATTAAACTCTAGTAGAAAAAATATAAAGATAAATCAAAGATATATTATATACACATAGACATAAGAGAAATACGTAAATAGCATAGATATTGTGATATTAGAAACTAGCTGATGCCCGCAACTTCGTCCGCGTGGTGCGGTTTTTTAACTATCCCACGGGAACTCTTTAATTTTTCGGGATTAAAAGTATCCTATATGTTGACCAGGGATATAAGCTACCACTATACAAAAATTCATTTTAAATCGGTCCAGTTGTTTCAGAGATTAGCCGGTACAAACAGACAGACAAACAGAGAAACAAAAAAATTGAAAAAAAATAAATTAGTTCTATTTCACCTCTTACATCCCCCTGACTCGGTTTTTAGCATTTTTTTCATTGTACAGAAATTCGACCTCTACAGTTTTATTACATGTATAAATAAGGAAGGTTAGACTCAAAAATGTTATACATTTATAATTTACATAGTTAATAAGTATTATAATAATAGAATTAAGTAAATAAATGTTAAGATACACATGTATAATATAAGAAAAACAAGGTCCTTGACTACGTTATGGGGAGGTTGGGAGCAAGATAGCTCCATATAATAATGAAACTTTTTAACTTGTTTTTACTATCATCATATCTCCAGGCCCAAGAATTACACTAATTCACCGTTGTTCTATTTTTAAAATAAAACTTCTAAGTATTAGCAATTAAATGGCTTCAAATAAACTTTTATATAGTAACTATAACAACAGAATTAGATATGAATCTACCTGTAACTGCCGAATTGATTAGTTTCCCGGGTGACCTCATTTCAAAAAAGGTATTACGGATACACGCCTATATTCCCGCGATCCCTTGTAATTCCTTTTGGCAACTTTCCGCATTTCAAATTCATAAAATAAACGGTATAACTTATTGAAATTTCATTAACTGTGTTAAAACTATATATATATATATATATATATATATATATATATATATATATATATATATATATATATATATATATATATATATATATATATATATATATATATATTGATATGTAGATTTCAATACGCTTTTTCGTTACTTCTGTCTGTCTATGATTTAAAAAATAAAAGTCAAAAATTTAAGTGAATATTGCTATTTCTATGGTGCAGAAACATAAATGACCATTTTCGGTATATATGTAATTTTAATACCGAGGGTGAAAAAGAGATACTTTTCATCCCGAATAATGGGATAAATTTATGTAAAGGTTATCCCAGAAAATAGGATAGGTTTTTTTTGGGATTTGCCATTTTCGTCATTTTTGTCATTTATGTAGTTTACGGATAGACAGACGGGGATAGTTAAAATATAAAACTAGAACGGGATGAAATAGGGGATGAAAATTTGTGTGGGAGACCAATCATTTCTCAATTTTATAGATATAAAAATTCACCATCTATAAAAAATGCGTTAGTAACTCGATCTATCTGTTAAGCTATCACGGACAGACTACTAGGGCTACGTTCTATTACGCACTCACAACGACCACGTTCACGAACGCGATTTTTCCGTTCCACTTGCTTGCCGGCGTTACAATCGTAAACCCAAGTGGAACGATTATTCGACCCACCTCTTGACATGGGTCGTTGTGAGCGTTGTGTGATCGAAAATTACGCCATTAGTGACGTTTTCGCCACGACCACATAAATTCTTTTCTTGCCGAGAAATGGGATAGTTTGCCATATAAAATTAAGTGAATCTTCCGGGCGCAATTAGGACTAAAATAAAAATTCTATACAATGTAACCTGTATTTACGCCTGCTCTTTATACTAGAGGTGTATTGTAATCGTTTGATTTATTTTTTGTGTCACACAAATACCGCACAAAATCAATATGGAGCGCCAAAATTTTTGCCTCACATCGCCTTTCGCGTACCGCATGCATTTATGACGTACCACAATTAATGGATTGAATTTTTTATGATTTCACGAGCAAATTATATATTATTATTATATTCAAAGGTTTTTTTGGTTTTGTTTTCTATACATAAATGTACAATTATGTACTATTGTTTTAGTATAAATACATAAATAATGTAGGGTTTGGAATAAATATGTATGTATGTATGAACTGCAACAACTGTTTGGTAGCAACAATAGAATTAAAAATAAGACGCCATAGAACGTAATTGTTTTTGGGACTTCGTCATAGAGTAATACGACATAAAAGAATTAATAAAAATTTCATGTTATATTGTTATTTGGAGGAAAAAAATTATTGAAAAATTATTTAAAACATTATATATAATGAACCAGTATAAAAATAATGTATATTATCAACTAAACAAATTAATTGTTATTGGCTTTCAGTTTTTTTATTTCATTCAAAGTTACATTCTATAGACATTCTTAAGTGTCAAATCGGGCTTTTTAGTTTGAGATTATTATAGTAGTAGTTGTAGTTTCAAATGTTCTGTGTAAAAGAAATCACATCTTTATTTTCACTTGATAGGCTCTGTAATAAATACTCCGTTACAAGACTACGGGCGACGGTGGACGGGCGCTTATTCGCTCCCAGTGTGTAACCCCCGGGCACGGAGAGCGGTACAGCGGTTCCGCCCAAACTGTCAAGGTCGTTGGCATTGTTACAAGCCTTAACTATAGAAGACGCCAAAGATACAGAAGTTATATTTAAATTTTCATGTATGTTACATTACGATACCTTGCAAAGTTCAGAGATGAATATAAAAAAGTCTTAGGCAAAAGAAGTAGCTAATACGCCTAGTACATATCTCTGAAATCATAACATTCACATTTTTAAAACACATTGTAACTACGATATTTATTACAGGGCTGATAAGACAATCTTGATTCACCGGCTATTTCCTCATGTATAGTTTAATGATAAGATAAAGCAAGCATTTCCATACATTACACAATGCTGTTTTGTAAATTCACAAAGGAAATAATAAAAACCCCAAATTCATTAATTAACTGACATAAGCTATTAAACAATGTACTAGGAAATACTTGATATATATTAATTTGTACAAAATTATCATTATGAAGTCAAAATGCATAGGTTTACTACTATTGGTTTTAGCTGAAGTGAGTATAGAGTAATTTCCATAATAATCACGTTATTGTAAGAACTTTTCGTTTCTCTATTAATTTCAAATCCATTACTAACAACAAATGTATCAATACTATTATATATACTAAAGTAACTGTGTTTCTTACCTTCTCACGACTAAATGCCTAAACACGAACTATTTTGCGAGGCGATTTACGTAAAGTGTGAAAAAGAGTTAAGTTTTAACTAATAATTATATATGACTCTCGAAAATTTCCCTTCAGTAGAACGTAGTTTGATTATAAACATTTGAATAATTAGTGCAGTTAAAAGTATTTTTATTAATTATTATAATTAATGTATTAATTACAATTACAGGTAGGTCATTAATATAAATGGGTTTGTGTCTCTTTAGAATTTAAACTTAACTAAAAAAAATGTTGATTACTTTCAACGGGAAACTAACTGATAACGAAGGAAAAAACAACAACAATAAAACGAATGATATAAAACTAATTATGTATGTATTCCATTATACCCAGATAAAGCGTCTCTAATACTTAATCTTAACAAATCAGTTTTAAAAGCTTTTATCAAATTTAATTTTTCTTTGTAACTTTACAGGAATCTCTTAGCCACAGCTCAAAATCAGAGTTAGTTAAGCAAATCCAATCCGGCGGGATTCAATCTAAACCATCTCAAAAAGCTATATCGAAAATAACTCCAGCTAGGTATCAAGTAACGAACAATAACATAAACTTCATTCCTACACCAGAACAGTCTCAAAAGGATTATTTCCCAGACGTCGAATATCCTACAAACATTATAGACTCGGCAAAACCTTTTTATTTCCCATCAAATGAAAACAACGGCTTAATAAGTCCTTTCCCGAGCGGCGTCAAATCATCTTTTCAATCGATTACAGCGCCAAAAGATGCTGAAATTACGTCACAGATTCAAAACAGGAAATATTTGAAACATAATAGATCAAGTAAAGTAAAAGGACTTCCAACAATCTGTGTCCCTATTACTTCTGGTAAATTAGGTAAAAAATCCATTTACAATGTATCAAACAATCCTAATTCTACTATAAATGAGGAAGAATTATGTGTAATTGTGATGAACGACACTGAAATACTTAATATGAATAAAGAAATTGAAAATGTACAAACAAAAGATGACTTTATTGTAAAGTTAGCAGAATACTTCGATGAAAGTATAGAATCTTCAGAATCCTGTGATGATACAGAATTTGAATTAACAGTCAATGGAAATTATACCTTATTAGAAATACCATCAAACAGTACTAAAAGTAGCTCTGATACTAATTGTACTTTAAGTTTTAAAGCTATAAAAGAAGAAGAAGAAAATGTCACAATATTAACTGATACTGCAGATAATGCTACGAGCACAGTTATAATTGAAGTAATGTCTACAGATTCAATAAATAAAACAGAGATATCGCCGACGTAAATT
The DNA here is from genome assembly GCA_039645545.1 of Dendrolimus houi. Taxonomy (NCBI): domain Eukaryota; kingdom Metazoa; phylum Arthropoda; class Insecta; order Lepidoptera; family Lasiocampidae; genus Dendrolimus; species Dendrolimus houi. The sequence continues at coordinate 8,928,098 of CM077121.1, read as the reverse complement.
GAAGATAATGCCAAAGACATAACGTTAATAACATTTCTTTATATTCTCGAAATCGGTCAGAAGTTTATATTTATTTAACTTATTTTTAAATATTAATTAAATATATATGGTGTTTTTTATCATAACAACCCTCTTAAGTACTTCTTATTTTTACTGCCTCCGACACAAATTATAAGATCCTTACCGATTACAAGAGATCAATAAGCTTCCAATACCTGTAACAAAATTAAATCAAGTGTTATTCTAGTTAATTACGGTACACATAATTATACTAGCACACATAATAAGGTATAGATAGATACACATATTATAATCGAAAACATAAAAATTAAATAGTACAATTAAATGATCCACAAATTTACAAAAGAAATAATAAGAAATTCAATCACTTCTGTTAAGATTAATGGACCATTATTTGACTTTGAGAGTGGCAGTTAATTATTAAATTACATATATTACTTGTGTACATAACTCGATGTATTATGTGCTTACTGATATAATAAATTCTATCAGTCCATAAACGATTCTTTGCTAGGCTCGACCCTCGGATAGTTCACAGAGGGCCTAAAGCGGTCGCCTTTGGAGAATCGCTTAGTGAAATTGGACATGAGGTATATTGGTAGTTGTAAAATATAGCATAAGATTCCACTTTATGTTGATACTTGTTGTTATGTTGGTGTTATGTATTACCCGCTATGGTTGCCCATGTGGGATGACGTGTTTCTCATATCGGAAATCTCAAGCAGATTTTCCTAACATTTTTTGGTTCATCGTCAGTATTAGTTTAATTCAAATTAAAGCTAAATGTCACAGTCCATTTTCATACATAGTTTAAATATTTAATATATAGGTAAATAATACTAAATCTAAATATTTAAAAGTAAATATTATATTTTATATTAAATTAAAACACATGAAAATTCTTTGTATTATAAAAAGATCTTGTTGATTTAACCTGATAGCTATGATAATCACATACATTTGGGAGAACTAAGTAATCAATTCATGTTCCTATGGGTTTCCAAGCAAAAATACATATCGTTTTTAATTGTTGTTGTTGCATAATTCTTATATCTATAAGTCGTAAATGTATTGCATTGCATTTATTGTTTATAACGGTTATACATATTTTATTAAGAAATATTTATTGGTTTTGACACTTAATTAAAATTGATTAGTATGAAAATCAATTCTAGCCTTTTAACCCTATTTTTTATCGCAATACACTAGGAGATTTCACAGTGCTTCGCTCACAAAATCTTTGGATGTGTATGTCGGTCAAACTATCGCATTTTCAAATATGTACTGTTTACTGGTTCATCTCCCGTATCGACAGAACACATGTAACAAATTACATGGAAACTGGTCCATTGCGAAATTTGTTTGTGTCTAATATTTAACAAACCACTCTGGGACCGATCCCAAAGATCCAGAACAGAATAAACGATGGAAAATTCGGTTGCGGTTTGATTAACAAAGCGGATGAACTCTTAGCACTAGACCACATATGCCGTTTAATTAAAATAGAACTATAAATGTTCTTGGAAATACCTACTTCTCAAACACAATAGTGTTATTGCTAATAATTTCGTATAAATTATGAAACCATCACAAACTATTGATAGCTGTGATGATAATTTATCACGTTCTCGAGTAAAATATGTATATTACGGTATAAAAATACTGAACAAAGATATATCTGAGTAGTTACATCAGAATGGGCCTCCGCGAAAAGATCGCGTTAATCTTCATTGTTATTATATTTCTTCAGGTATGTATAGGTATAAAAATGTTTAATTAGAGGCATTTTTATGTCTTAAACCCAAACCTCACCGGTACGCTCTAGGGACGTTGCCAACAGTAGTTAACGGTTACTGCTGACAACTGAAAGTCGCCAACCCAAACCTGTCTGACAACCGAAAGTGTAGCTCAGCTGGCTTCAAAAAGGTTGACTATACTTACAAAGGAGAGACGGTAGTTCACTGCAGAACTGCAGCTTAATCTTTACTGTGCTCAAGTAAGATCTTGCGTGGAATACTATTTTCACCTTTAGGACGGCTCAGCAAAATACCAGCTTAAAGTGCTACAATAAATTGAGAGAAAAGCCAAGAGGTTGCTTGGTAGCGACCAGCTTATCAATATCAAGCTTCAAACTCTAGAACATCAACGCCGGGTTGCTAATCTATCGGTTTTATATGATTAATTTCGAAAAATGTGCGGTTGAACTGTTTGGCCTGATTCCCCCTAAACCATTTAATCGTCGGACGTCAAGGCGCTCTGGTGTATGCCATCGTTTCACAGTGGAAACTCCACCAGTGCGAACAAAACATTTTATGTCTCCACGTTCCTTCTACGTACGGCTGAGTTGTGGAATGCACTGCCAGAATCCGTATTTCCCGAAAAGTATAATCCGGGTATCTTCCAGTCTCGTGTGAATAGGTATTAATTATCTAGGTAAGCGTGCTCCATCTTCGACTGCATCATCGTCCGACATTAGGCGTGATCGTAGTCAAACGCAAACGTATTTATCATAAAAAAGCTAAAAAGTAGCCAATACAACATATTATCTTGTTAGTGAGTCATTTATTTGCATCTTCAGGAATGAATGTGGGGAAATCTCTCTTATTTATTAATATGTATGTACAAAAGTACAAGTTCGAAAGAACAAAAAAGGGAACTATGGATGAAAAAGAGAAGAGTTTTATTAATTCGTCACAGTATGTTATTTGTAAATGACGTTCGAATTATTGTTGTCATGCATTATTCCATAAGCATGGTTTTTCAATTTCCATAACGAGTCTTTCTGTATTGGTAAATATATTTTTCCAATTTGAAATAGGTCAAAAGAAGGTCCTTAATTATCACAGTTATTGGCTGGCAACTTAAATACGAGAATGATTAGTGGTATATACGTGTACATCTTTTTACTGACTACGTCACCAGCACGACGGAATTTTTAGTCTTAAAACGGAGTGTGTGAGCTACCCTTTCAAATTGTGTAGATGACATAAATTACAATAAAAACTAAAAGAAATTGCTGAATGTACCACGCAGTTATTAATGAAAAAAATTACATTGAATTCTGTGCTTACACAGGCGATGATTGGACACGGTAGCTTTTCGTCACACCCTCACCGTTTTAAGTGCAAAGACGACCTATGGGTTTGTGACGGTATACGCCGGAAATTATTCAGCACGTGCTTCTTGACTGCCCGAAGTATAGTGCTTCCAGTCATGACCCAGAAGAAACCAACATGAAGTAGACACAGACGACATTGTACGATGAATGATATACCTATATAATGAATGTTAGTTGGCAAAATTCCAGGGTCATGGCTGGAAGCATTCTGCACTAAAGTGGTGGAGGACGCTAGGAGAAGAAATAAGACGAGGCAATGATTACCATAGCGTCGATTTATCTCTCAGCCGCCGCGTCACGTTATCGCTTGTTTTATGCCCGGTTTCAATGTTGCAAAAACGATTCGTTTTTGATACCGACGGGTAGAATATTAACTCCTGGTAGTTCTACTGATGTTTCTATAATGAACTGTCCGTAGCTAGTTCCTCATGAAAGTACCAACTACCGAGAGGAGAGATTTTCTAACCGATCGGTAGACTTTTTGTATGGAAACGACAGATTAACCCCCGGTTTCTATATTTTACCGACGGTTGTCTGTAATAGTAACTGATTGATTTTGAAGCTACCAATAACCGATGGTTGAGAGGGCTATACGAGCGTTTCACAAGCTCATTGACAATTAGTAATACTGTCGGTTATCAGTAACTAATTCCCTCCCAAGCGTTTTGCTAACGCAACGTAGTTGTGGTCGTAATACACGCAACGTAATTCAATAAGTTGAGACAAAATAAATACATTTTTTATATTATAACCGCTGGTTGTCAACACTATTATTCGTAAGAATTTTATTACCATCCGATTTCGGCCGGTTGCCGTTTTTTTGGGACGCCGATTTTTTTTTGTTATTAATACGTGATTTTAAATTAAATTAAACTCAATTTTTTTACTTTCTCTTTTGACTTGGATTTAATTCTTATTTATTTATATCTTTCAAATTTACTATTTCTATCTTTAACAGTTCTAATTCCAATTCAAGTATTGCCTTACTATTCACCTCTTCACCTGCGATCACGTTATAGTTATCGATTGTGACCTAATGCATCTTCAATATAGCGTTAAAAATAACACTGTGAATGAATATAACATTACTAATAGATAACGTATTAGTACGTACTAACTGTCAATATTTAACGTCATTAACAATAAATTACAACATCGCTTCAAATAACACACTAAATCCATCGCTACATCTGTGTGAAACGGTCGCGTTACAAAAAGTTCCCTAAAACATTTGAATGAAAACAAAAAATCGGACAAGGTTCCCACAAAGTTTCCGACGTTTGACTCTGGTACCATGAAAATCGATGCTTAACTTAGTTAAAAAAAATTGCGATCGAAAACCAAAATCCCTATAACTAGCGAAAAATTTCTGAAGTGACAACACTGTTTTTTGTGACAACACTCTTTTTTTTTACAAAAAATCCAACGACATTGGAACAATTATTATTTAAAAAGTTTATATGTTGTTTAGATAACTGCGTTTTGTTCATGCAACATTCATATAAAATGGCTCTGTAATTGTAAGTATTTTTAAAGCAGATTGATTGAAAGCTTGATTTTTAATGACAATCGTATATCACAAAAGGTCTCTTTTTTTAAATGTATTTATTTTGTAGTTATACCTCAACTCGTTGAATTACGTTGCGTGTATTACGACCACAACTACGTTGCGTTAGCAAAACGCTTGGGAGGGAATTAGTTACTGATAACCGACAGTATTATTAATTGTCAATGAGCTTGTGAAACTCTCGTATAGCCCTCTCAACCATCGGTTATTGGTAGCTTCAAAATCAATCAGTTACTATTACAGACAACCGTCGGTAAAATATAAAAACCGGGGGTTAATTATATAGATTTGTGTAGGTAATATTATATTATATAAATTTTGTATAAATTTATTTTCAATATAAGTTAAGTTTACGGCTATACATAGAGAGTATTTAAATACGTGGGACACTCAGAAAGTTTTGCGCAAATAAAAAAAATGTTCTACAGGTAAATATTTTTTATTCAATCTTTTCAAAGTACTCTCCACCAGCCTCTATACAAATTTTCATGCGTCTGACCCAGTTATCGAAACACTTTTTCCAGTCCGCCACAGACACCTCGTCTACAGCTTGCTCAAATGCTGACAGTGCATCTTCCGGCGATGAAAATTGTATCCCTTTGAGCTGATTTTTTATTTTCGGGATTAAAACGAAGTCACACGGTGCTAAGTCAGGGCTGTAAGGAGGGTGACCCAGGAGTTTGACCGGCGTGCTATCCAGGAAGTTCCTCGTTTTGAATGCGCTATGGGCGAGCGTGTTGTCGTGGTGGAGGAGAAGCCCGCAAAGCCCAGTGTTTGGTCGCTTGTTGGTCGCAACAGAGAAAACTTCTGCCAAGCATTTGGTAGTACACCATTCGGCGTTGATGCTTCTTTGGTTCCATAAAGGAATTGACACTAAGTAGCCAGTCAGCCAGTATAATTGAAAAAATCGCGATCAAAATCTTCCCCCCGTTTCTAGATCGCTTCACTTTGGTAGGCGTTGATTCGTTTTGAAACACCCAAACCCTCGACTGGCGCTTCGTTTCTGAATCGTATTGATAAATCCAGGACTCATCACCTGTAATGATGTCGTAAACACACCGAGACGATCTTGCTTGAAATTTGTTTATCATGTCACGTTACAATTCCACCCGGGCCTGCTTCTGAGCATCAGTGAGGTTGCGCGGCACCCAGCGTGAACCCTCCTCACGCGAAAATGCACGTGTAAAATCTCGTGAAGGCTTCCCAATCCAATCTGCAGGATGTGCTGAATCTCTAAATACGTAACTCGCGTATTGTCTTGGATTACATTTTTCACTGCTAGCACGTTTTATTCTGTAACAGCCGTCAAAGGGCGACCACATCTTTCTTCATCCCCTAAAGTTAGTCGAGCACGCTTGAATTCGGTGTACCAACGATACACGGTTTCTTTAGAAGGGCCTTCATCCATGAATGCCATTTGAAGTCTATCGTATGATTCGTTCGGTTTCAGGCGACACTTGAAATCGTAAAAAATCATAGCGCGAAAATGTTCTCGGCGCAGATCCATTTTTCAATGAGAAACGATAATTAAAATTAGCTCGCAAACAATGTGGAGGGAAATTTTGAAATTGGAACGTACCTATTTTTAGTTAAAAATAATCATATTTTCAAAATAGATTATAACATCTCTCATACATAAAATTTTTTTTTCGCATTACTTACTACTTACTTTCTGAGTGGCCTGGTACAAAAGCAAAGTAAAGTTCCTGAACAGAATCTTAAATGATACGGGACATACTATAATATAAGAAATTATTGAGAAACAAAATAGCAGGTGTTAAAATACTAAATTATCGTCATACTTTTAAAATATCACAATAAAAGTAATTATAATTTATGTTTTAATAATAATTAATATTTTATTGAACTCGTTAAAGTTATGCCGTTATAAATTGCTATTCTCATACATAACCTATGGGGCTTTGGCGTTTTGTAAGATGATTAATCAGTCAGTTGATTTAAGTATCGATTACCGTTTTGATAAAGTGGCTACATTATCGTCAAATATTTGGCTACGTAGCTAGCGACGTCGCCATAGCATCCGGTATACTATAGGTCTTATAAAAGAAATAGTACTTCTAAAAGGAACATTACATTTTGTATATTTTTTTAGATAACCTGTACAGTATGTATGCCCAGTACCCCAAAGAAAAAAGCGTTAATGAGTTTTTTAAGTAACTCTAAACAGTCAAGAAATATCACAAACAGTCAAATATCACCTCAGGATGCAAACCAAAAGATAATAAAGCGTAACGCTTTACAACGACAAAGTCGTAAAACCAATGCAACTTATTTGAATCGACCAATTTTTGATGCATATAATTTCCCTGAAACAGAATACCCCTCGAATTCGATGATACGAGAACCATTTCGAGTACCGTTTGATAATTTTGCAGACGTAAACAATTATAACATACCCGAAAAGAGGTCCACAAAATCTCCATTAATTGCATCTAAGCTGCTTGATACTTTAAAAAAGGAAGCTAAAAAGAAACGAAAAGAATGTGCAAATTTAAATATAAGGCGGACACAAAAACCAGAGAGTTCAGTAATGCCACCAGGAACTCTTGTTGTGGATACTTTTTGTTACGGTAATGTACCACTGTTTCCTGAAGTTGAATATCCACTTACTGCAAAAGAAACTTGGGGTCCCAATTATTGGTGTCTCAGGCCTATAATGAAAAAGATAACAATTGAAGAAAATTTCAATACATATCCGCAATCGAACTTCACAAAGAAAGATAAAAGTAATATCAATCTTCAACAAGGGAGGATTAATCTGTTAAGAAAATCCGGAAATGAAAAACAAAAGAAGATTATCCCTATTATAAAACCTTCTAATAACGAAAAAAAGAAGGTTTTTGACTATGAATATTATAATAATAAAGTTCCAGCAGGTAATGAAAATGCTTCTTTATGTAGTTCTAAATTATCAAATTTAAAATCAGAGAAGATTTTTCCAGTGACAAGTTCTGCAGTTATTGACACATCTTGGATAGACCAAGACTTTAACTCGTATCAATCTCTACCCTCTTGTTATTCGCCTCCCATTTACGTAAGTGAATTTTCTGCACATACTTTTAATAATAAAGAATATAGTTCACTACCTTTGCCATATCAAAATCATGGCATATGTCCTGTTTTATCCAAAAATAAAACATTTATTGACCAAGAGTTTATAATTGAAAACGCATTGAATCCAGTTTCACAAAAAGATACGATTCAAACCACACAAATAGGAAATGAAGAGGCATTACCCGTAGATAAGCCACCCGAACCGACATATGCTACACTAATACCAGTAAAAAAGACACTCGTAGTAACGAACACAACGCTATCACCAGTAGAAAAGGCGTTCATACCGAAAGATGCAACACCACTGCCAGTAGACAAAACGCCTGTACCGATGAATGCAACTCCATCGCCGATAGAGAAAGTACTTATACCGATAGATGCAACATCATTGCCTATAGTGAAAATACTTGTATCAATTGATGCGACGCCGTTGCCGGTAGAGAAGGTACCTATGCCGATTGATGCGATGCCATCGTCGGTAGAAAAAGCATCCGTAGCGACGGATGTAACACTATCGCCAGAAGAGAAGGCACCTGGACTGATTGATTTAATGCCATCACCAGTAGAAAAGACGCCCGTAGCAATGGATCTGATACCATCGTCAACAGAGAACACAACTGTACCGATGAACGCGATACCATCGCCGGCAGAGAAAGCACTTCTAACGACAGATGCGACATCATTGCCGGTAGAGAAGGATCCTGTAGTAATTGATGCAACGCCACCGCCGGTAGAAAAGGCGTCCATACAAGTAGATTTAACACCATTGCCGATAGAGAAAACACCTGTACTAATTGATGCTACGCCATCTTCACGCGACGACACAACGCCATCGCTCGTAGAGAAGAAACCTGGACCGACGAATATGACACCATTGCATATAAAGAAGGCACCTGTACCGATGGATGCGACACCATTGCCAATAGACAAAGCGCCTATACCGATGGATGCCACTCCATTGCCAACAGACAAAGCGCCTATAGCGATGGACGCCACACCATTGCCAGTAGACAAAGCGTCTATACCGATAGATGCGCCTCCATCGCCAACAGACAAAGAGCCTATACCGATGGATGCAACACCATTGCCAGTAGACAAAGCACCTGTACCAATAAATGTGACACCGCTGCAGGTAAACAAAGCGCCTTCACCGATGGATAGCACATCATCTCCAGTAGACAGAGCGCCTATACCGATGAATGTCACACAATTGCCAGTAGACCAAGCTTGTATATCAATGGATACCACACCATTGCCAGTAGACCAAGCTTCTATACCAATGAATGCAACTCCACTGCCAGTAGACAAAGCGCCTATACCCACGAGTGCCACATCATTACCAGTAGACAACGAGCCTATACCTATGGATGCCACACAATTGCCAATAGACAAAGCACCTATACCGATGGATGCAACTCCACTACCAGTAGACAAAGCGGCTATACCGAAAGATGCAACACCACTGCCAGCAGACAAAGCGACTGTACCGATGAATGCCACACCATTGCCAGTAGACCAAGCTTATATACCAATGGATGTAACTCCATTGCCAGTAGACAAAGCGCCTGTACCGATGAATGCCACACCATTGCCAGTAGATCAAGCTTGTACACCAATGGATGCGACATCATTGCCAGTAGACAAAGCGCCTATACCGAAAGACGCAACACCTTTGCCAGTAGACAAAGTGCCAGTAGAGCCAATACCCATGAGTGCCACACCATTCTCAGTAGACAACGAGCCTATACCTATGGATGCCACACAATTGCCAATAGACAAAGCACCTATACCGATGGATGCCACACCATTGCCAAGAGACCAAGCTTCTACACCGATGGGTATGACACCATTGTCAATAGACAAAGCGCCTTTACCGATAGATACCACACCATTGCCAATAGACAAAGCGCCTACACCAATGGGTTCTACATCATTGCCAGTAGAAAAAGCGCCTATACTAATGGATGCCACACCGTTCCCAATAGACAAAGCACCTATACCGATGGATGCAACTCCACTACCAGTAGACAAAGCGCTTATACCGAAAGATGCAACACCACAGCCAGTAGACAAAATGCCTGTACCGCTGAATGGCACATCATTGCCAGTAGACAAAGCGCCTATACCAATGGATGTAACTCCATTGCCAGTAGACCAAGCTTGTATACCAATGGATGCGACATCCTTGACAGTAAACAAAGCGCCTATACCGAAAGATGCAACACCACTGCCAGTAGACAAAGCGCCTATACTTACGAATGGCACACCAATGTCAGTAGACAAAGTGCCTATACCAATGGATGTAACCCCACTGCCAACAGACAAAACGCCTACACCGCTGGATGCCACACCATTGCCAGTAGACAAAGCTCCTATACCGATGGATGCCACACTATTTCTAGTAGACAAAGCTCCTATGCCGAAGGATGCAACTCCACTGCCAGTAGACAAAGCGCCTATACCGACGAATGCCACACCATTGCCAGTAAACAAAGTGCCCATACCGATGAATGGAACTCCACTGTCAGTAGACAAAGCGCCTATACCGATGAATGCCACACCATTGCCAGTAGACAAAGCGCCTATACCAATGGATGCAACTCCATTGCCAGTAGACAAAACGCCTTTAACGATGAATTCCATATCATCGTCAGTAGACAAAGCGCCTATACCGATGGATTTCACACCATTGCCAACATACAAAGCGCCTATACCGATGGATACAATGCCACTGCCAGTAGACAAAGCACCTGTACCAATGAATGCGACAACGTTGCCAATAGATAAAGCAGCTATACCGACGTATTTCACACCATTGTCAACAGACAAAGCGCCTACACCGATGGATGCCACACCATTGCCAGTAGACAAAGCTCCTATACCGATGGATGCCACACCATTTCTAGTAGACAAAGCTCCTATGCCAAAGGATGCAACTCCACTGCCAGTAGACAAAGCGCCTGTACCGGTGAATGCCACATCATTGCCAGTAGACATAGCGCCAATACCAATGGATGTAACTCCGTTGCCAGCAGACAAAGCGCCTACACCGATGGATGCCACACCATTGCCAGTAGACAAAGTACCTATACCGATGAATGCAACTCCACCGCCAGTAGACAAAGCGCCTATACCAATGTATGCAACTCCATTGCCAATAGACGAAGCTCCTCCTATACCGATGGATGCCACATCATTGCCAGTAGACAAAGCGCCTTTACCGACGGATGCGACACCATTGCCAGTAGACAAAGCGTCTACGCCGATGGATGCTACGCCATTTCCAGTAGACAAAGCGCCTATACCAATGGATGCCACACCATTGCCAGTAGACAAAGCGTCTACGCCGATGGATGCAACTCCATTGCCAACAGACAAAGTACCTATACCGATGAATGACACACCATTACCAGTAAACCAAGCTGCTATACCAATGGATGCAACTCCATTGCCAACAGACAAAGCGCCTATACCGACGGATGCGACACCATTGCCAGTAGACAATTTGCTATTACCAACGGATACGACACCAGTGCCAGTAGACAAAGCGCCTATACCAATGGGTGATCCACCATTGCCAGTAGACAAAGCGCCTACACCAATAGATGCCACACCGTTGCCAGTAGACACAGCTGCTATACCGATGGATGTAACTCCATTGCCAACAGGCAAAGCGCCTACGCCGATGGCTGCCACACCATTGCCAGTAGACAAAACGCCTTTACCGATGGATGCCACACCATTGCCAGTAAACAAAGCGCCTTTACCGACAGATGCGACACCATTGCCAGTAGACAAAGCACCTATACCAATGTGTGTTCCACCATTGCCAGTAGACAAAGCGTCTACACCGATGGATACCACATCATTGCCAGTAGACAAAGCACCTATACCAATGGGTGCTCCACCATTGCCAGTAGACAAAGCGCCTATACCAATGGGTACTCCACTATTGCCAGTAGACAAAGCGCCTTTACCGATGGATGCCACACCATTGCCAGTAGACAAAGCGTCTACGCCGATGGATGCCACACCATTGCCAGTATACAAAGCGCCTTTTCCGACGGATGCGACACCGTTGTCAGTAGACAATGTGCTATTACCAACGGATACGACACCATTGCCAGTAGACAAAGCGCCTATACCAATGGGTGCTCCACCATTGCCAGTAGACAAAGCGTCTACACCGATGGATGCCACACCATTGCCAGTAGACAAAGCGCCTTTACCGACGGATGTGACACCATTGCCAGTAGACAATGTGCCATTATCAACAGATACTACACCATTGCCAGTAGACAAAGCGCCTTTACCGATGGATGCCACACCATTGCCAGTAGACAAAGCGCCTATACCAATGGGTACTCCACTATTGCCAGTAGACAAAGCGCCTTTACCGATGGATGCCACACCATTGCCAGTAGACAAAGCGCCTTTTCCGACGGATGTCACACCATTGCCAGTAGACAATGTGCCATTACCAACAGATACGACACCATCGCCAGTAGACAAAGCGCCTATACCAATGGGTTCTCCACCATTGCCAGTAGACAAAGCGCTTATACCAATGGGTGCTCCACCATTGCCAGTAGACAAAGCGCCTTTACCGTTGGATGCCACACCATTGCCAGTAGACAAAGCGCCTTTACCGATGGGTTCTCCACCATTTTCAGTAGACAAAGCGCATATACCAATGGATGCCACACCATTGCCAGTAGACAAAGCGTCTACGCCGATGTATGCCACACCATTGCCAGTAGACAAAGCGCCTTTTCCGACGGATGCGACACCATTGCCAGTAGACAATGTGCCATTACCAACAGATACGACACCATCGCCAGTAGACAAAGCGCCTATACCAATGGGTGCTCCACCATTGCCAGTAGACAAAGCGTCTACGCCGATGGATGCCACACCATTGCCAGTAGATAAAGCGCCTATACCAATGGGTTCTCCACCATTGCCAGTAGACAAAGTGCCTTTACCGATGGATGCCACACCATTGCCAGTATACAAAGCGCCTTTACCGACAGATGCGACACCATTGCCAGTAAACAAAGCGCCTTTATCGACAGATGCGACACCATTGCCAGTAGACAAAGCGCCTTTACCAATGGGTTCTCCACCATTTCCAGTAGACAAAGCGCCTATACCAATGGATGCCACACCATTGCCAGTAGACAAAGCGTCTACAACGATGGATGCCACATCATTGCCAGTAGACAAAGCACCTATACCAATGGGTGCTCCACCATTGCCAGTAGACAAAGCGCCTATACCAATGGGTACTCCACTATTGCCAGTAGACAAAGCGTCCTTACCGACAGATGTGACACCATTGCCAGTAGACAAAGCGTCTACGCCGATGGATGCCACACCATTGCCAGTATACAAAGCGCCTTTTCCGACGGATGCGACACCGTTGTCAGTAGACAATGTGCTATTACCAACGGATACGACACCATTGCCAGTAGACAAAGCGCCTATACCAATGGGTGCTCCACCATTGCCAGTAGACAAAGCGTCTACACCGATGGATGCCACACCATTGCCAGTAGACAAAGCGCCTATACCAATGGGTACTCCACTATTGCCAGTAGACAAAGCGCCTTTACCGATGGATGCCACACCATTGCCAGTAGACAAAGCGCCTTTTCCGACGGATGTCACACCATTGCCAGTAGACAATGTGCCATTACCAACAGATACGACACCATCGCCAGTAGACAAAGCGCCTATACCAATGGGTTCTCCACCATTGCCAGTAGACAAAGCGCTTATACCAATGGGTACTCCACCATTGCCAGTAGACAAAGCGCCTTTACCGATGGATGCCACACCATTGCCAGTAGACAAAGCGCCTTTACCGATGGGTTCTCCACCATTTTCAGTAGACAAAGCGCATATACCAATGGATGCCACACCATTGCCAGTAGACAAAGCGTCTACGCCGATGTATGCCACACCATTGCCAGTAGACAAAGCGCCTTTTCCGACGGATGCGACACCATTGCCAGTAGACAATGTGCCATTACCAACAGATACGACACCATCGCCAGTAGACAAAGCGCCTATACCAATGGGTGCTCCACCATTGCCAGTAGACAAAGCGTCTACACCGATGGATGCCACACCATTGCCAGTAGACAAAGCGCCTTTACCGACGGATGTGACACCATTGCCAGTAGATAAAGCGCCTATACCAATGGGTTCTCCACCATTGCCAGTAGACAAAGCGTCCTTACCGACAGATGTGACACCATTGCCAGTAGACAAAGCGTCTACGCCGATGGATGCCACACCATTGCCAGTATACAAAGCGCCTTTTCCGACGGATGCGACACCGTTGTCAGTAGACAATGTGCTATTACCAACGGATACGACACCATTGCCAGTAGACAAAGCGCCTATACCAATGGGTGCTCCACCATTGCCAGTAGACAAAGCGTCTACACCGATGGATGCCACACCATTGCCAGTAGACAAAGCGCCTTTGCCGACGGATGTGACACCATTGCCAGTAGACAATGTGCCATTATCAACAGATACTACACCATTGCCAGTAGACAAAGCGCCTTTACCGATGGATGCCACACCATTGCCAGTAGCCAAAGCCCCTATACCAATGGGTGCTCCACCATTGCCAGTAGACAAAGCGCCTTTACCGATGGATGCCACACCATTGCCAGTAGACAAAGCGCCTTTACCGATGAATGCGACACCATTGCCAGTAGACAAAGCGCCTATACCAATGGATACCACACCATTGCCAGTAGACAAAGCATCTATAACGATGGATACAACTACACTGCTAGTAGACAAAGCGTCTACGCCGATGGATGCTACGCCATTGCCAGTAGACAAAGCGCCTTTACCGACGGATGCCACACCATTGCCAGTAGACAATGTGCCATTACCAACGGATACGAAACCGTTGCCGGTAGACAAAGCGCCTATACCGATGAATGCCACACCATTATCAGTAGACAAAGCGCCTATACCGATGAATGTCACACCATTGCCAGTACACCAAGCGCCTTTACCGATGGGTGCGACACCATTGCCAGTAGACAAAGCGCCTATATCAATGGATGTAACTCCATTGCCAACAGACAAAGCGTCTACACCGATGGATGCCACAACATTGCCAGTAGACAAAGCACCTTTACCGATGGATTCCACACCATTGCCAGTAGACAAAGCGCCTTTACCGATGGATGCCACACCATTACCAGTAGACAAAGCGCCTTTACCGACGAATGCGACACCATTGCCAGTAGACAAAGCGCCTATATCAATGGGTTCTCCACCATTTCCAATAGACAAAGCGCCTATACCAATGGATGCCACACCATTGGCAGTAGACAAAGCTCCTCCTATACCGATGGATGCCACATCATTGCCAGTAGACAAAGCGCCTTTACCGATGGATGCAACTCCATTGCCAACAGACAAAGTACCTATACCGATGAATGCCACACCATTACCAGTAGACCAAGCTGCTATACCAATGGATGCAACTCCATTGCCAACAGACAAAGCGCCTATACCGACGGATGCGACACCATTGCCAGTAGACAATTTGCTATTACCAACGGATACGACACCAGTGCCAGTAGACAAAGCGCCTATACCAATGGGTAATCCACCATTGCCAGTAGACAAAGCGCCTACACCAATAGATGCCACACCGTTGCCAGTAGACACAGCTCCTATACCGATGGATGTAACTCCATTGCCAACAGGCAAAGCGCCTACACCGATGGATGCCACACCATTGCCAGTAGACGAAGCTCCTCCTATACCGATGGATGCCACATCATTGCCAGTAGACAAAGCGCCTTTACCGACGGGTGCGACACCATTGCCAGTAGACAATGTGCCGTTACCGACGGATACGACGCCATTACCAGTAGACAAAGCGCCTATACCAATGAGTGATCCACCATTGCCAGTAGACAAAGCGCCTTTACCGATGGATGCCACACCATTGCCAGTAGACAAACCACCTTTACCGACGGGTGCGACACCATTGCCACTAGACAAAGCGCCTATACCAATGGATGTAACTCCATTGCCAATAGACAAAGCGCCTGCACCGATGGATGCCACACCATTGCCAGTAGACAAAGCACCTATACCAATGGATGTAACTCCATTGCCAACAGACAAAGCGCCTACACCGATGGATGCCACACCATTGCCAGTAGACACAGCTCCTATACCGATGGATGCCACACCATTTCCAGTAGACAAAGCGCCTGTACCTATGGATGCCACACCATTACCAGTAGATCAAGCTTGTATACCAATGGATGCGACATCATTGCCAGTAGACAAAGCGCCTATACCGAAAGATGCAACACCACTGCCAGTAAACAAAGCGCCTGTACCAATGACTGCCACACCTTTGCCAGTAGACCAAGCGTCTACACCGATGGATGCCACACTATTGCCAGTAGACAAAGCTCCTCCTATACCGATGGATGCCACATCATTGCCAGTAGACAAAGCGCCTTTACCGAGGGATGCGACACCATTGCCAGTAGACAAAGCGCAAATACCGATGGATACCACACCATTGCCAGTAGACCAAGCTTCTATACCAATGGATGCGACACCACTGTCAATAGACAAAGCTTCTACACCAATAGATGCGACACCATTGTCAATAGATAAAGCGCCTTTACTGATGGATGCCTCACCATTGCCAGTAGACAAAGCAACTATACCGATGGATGCAACTCCACTGCCAATAGACAAAGCGCCTAAGCCGATGGATGCCACACCATTGCCGGTAGAGAAGGTGCCTGTGCCGATGAACACAACACCTTCACCAGGAGATAAGATGCCCGTACCGATAGATGCGGCAACATCAACGATAGAGAAGTCACCTCTACCAATTAATGTAAAACCATCGCCGATAGAGCAGGCACCTATGCCGATTGATTCGACATCATGTCTTATAGAGAAGGCGCCAATACCAACTGATATGACGCCATCGCTGGTTGAGAAGGTACCTGTTCCGATGAACGCGACACCATCGCCAGTGGAAAAGACATCGTTACCGATGGATGCGACACCATCGCCGGTAGAAAACGCAGCCATATCGGTGGATCCGACACAATCGCTGGTAGACAAGGCGCCCATATTAATGGATGTAACACCATCGCTAATAGAGCAGGCACCTGTACCGATTAAAGGGACACCATCGACGGTAGAGACGACATCTGTTGCGATAAATGTGACACCATCACCAATACAAGAAACACCTATACAGATTGAAGGTACAACATCACATGTAAAGAAGGTACCTGTTTCGAAGAACGCGACACCATCGCCGGTAGAAAACTCAACCTTACCGGCGGATGAGACGCAAACGCTGAAGGCGCCAATGGATGCAACCTCATCACTAATAGAGCAGGCACCTGTGTCGATTGATGGGACACAGTCAACGATAGAGACGACAAATGCTGCGATGAATGCGACACAATCGTCGGTAGTAAAGGGAGCTGTACCCAAAGACGCTACACCATCACCGATTGACAAAGCGCCCATACCAGTGAATGCCACGCCATCGCTAGTAGACAAAGCACCTATACCGATGGACAACACACCACTGCGAGTAGACAAAGTGCCTAAACCGATGGATGCCACACCATTACCGATAGAGAAGACACCGGTACCCGTAGATACGAAACCATTATTGGTTGAGAACTCGTCATTACCAATGAAAGCAACATCACTTTCAGGATATAATGCGTCACTGCCTACAAACGACACATTGCTGCAGGATAATAACGAGTTACCCTTACCAATGGATGATACGCCAGTGCCTGTTGAGAACCTGCTTTTATCAACTAATGAAGCACAATCTTTACAAACAGATCAGAAGTCGAAACAGTCAAAAAGGTTCTTAGATTATTTTAAAGTTGAAAGATAGTAACTTGAATAAAAATTAGATGACTTTGCCTAAGCAAAGAGAAGAATAATTTATATAGCTCTAATCGACTGACTAGTAGGTCCGGTTTCCACCGAAACGGAGAGAAGAAATATGTGGAGACGAGTCGCGTACTGGGCAGGATATTCCCATGAATTGGTGAAGTTACTTGATTGGAAATTATAAAGCAGTAAAGCTGTTTCCCAGTTTACTTGATGGCGAGCAAAGCGAGTATTGAGAAGGGATCGAGTGATGCCGCAAAATTCATGTCTTGCATCGGTTGCTTTCCACTGCCTCCTCGCCGCACATCGCTTACTTAGCCGTTGTAGATGTGCTTAGAAAACTAAGACATTTTCTCTCCTTTCCGATTGAATGGTGTCAATCAGAATTACCCGAAGGAGGTGTAGGGATAACAGTACATTATTAGTTATTTTCCGACACAGCACTAATTTTCAGTGTCCACCTCGTAAACTACATAATTATCAATGAGCCCTGTGAAATATAAATGAGGAAAAAATATTCAACACGTTTAGAGAAATGCGAAATGGAAAAACATGTACATAGAATATACATAACCGTTTACAAAGTATCTCCACTACTCTCTGCTTCTCTCCGCTTTGGTCGATACCGGGCGTTATACTTATAAAGTGCATATTTCCTAACGAACTTGACAGAATATTTGTTAATAAAAGCATGACATCACAATTACAATATTTTTATTGTACTTTAAACATACTATATTATTCTAAGTTAATAATCAAGATTAACATGAACAATAATTAGTTTATGTATAAAGATTAAATCGAAATAATTTTAAATATTCATCTATTACTTCAGACGCTTGAAATGGTGATGGCAAAATTGAAAAGAACAAAAATATTTTTCAACACATTTGCTCAAAAAATGCATTTATGAAGCCTGTATATATCGTTCGAAACTGAAACAATTCGCATAATACAACGAAGCGGACGGTAATAGGTACTTAGGTTAAAAAATATATATTGTAAGAATCTATCAAGGAGTTTCACATTATGAGAATAAATAAGCTGAATAATAGAACCTCCTAGGAAGCGCTTTTGATCAATAGATTTGTCTAACTTTAATACTATAGAAAAATTCAGAGGCGAAGGATGTAGTTCTAATTTTCACCACGCGCATGTGACGCCATTTGCAAATGCGCGCCATTCCGACTGATATTTATGTTTATTCATTACCTATTGTACTGTTTTTTCTCAAATGTGTTGAAAAACGTTGCGTACGATTGTTGGTTTTGACAAAATCGTGACTATGGTAAGCCCTTGACTTCGTTTACTCGTTTGTAAAAACCAACTTACCGGAATAGTAGAATAATTTGAACGGATTATCGCGCTTTACTAGAGAATACAGAGCTGACTTACCATTAGCAGAAAAGATAAACTATAGGAATGCCACTCGCCCAGTATAAAAGTAACTTTGAAAAGTTCCTAAATAACTGCTTGACTAGATGTAGCCAAGGTCATTCTTCTTTTGCCTTTTCGATTTTATTATTTAAACAATATTTTATATCATTCTTGTATTTTATACAGGGATCCTTCATGCGCGAGTCCGACTCGCACACGGCCACTTGTATACTGGACTATTGGCATTGTTAGTATTCTTCTTCCATGCTGTTACAGCAAGATATTGTAGGTAATAAAGCAAAGAAATTATTACAATCAAAACTACAATGTAAATAGTTAATGATTAATTTATTTCTGTAATTTTATTATTTATTGTTTTTTTAAATTTATTATAGAATAATACGTAAGAGGCTATAATGAAAATAAAATTCAAATTGTTAGATCTTTTTATTTTACACCAACTGTGGCCCCTACATCGTCCGTGGGACTCGGACTTCAATCTTGTATATCCAACCAAATTTGAAGGGACATATACGAGCATGTATGATTTTTATAAATAATACAAAATTGACTTCAAACTAAAAAGCAATAAAACAAATATTTTCTACATCTTGAAGTCAGTGCATTTTTCAATTTTGTTGTTGTTTTTTATGTTTTATTGGCAACAACTTCAAAATGTTGTAGAAAAAATTAATTATTTGCTTCTTAGTTTAAAGTAGGTGTTGTTTTTGTAATATTATATTAAGAACCTGTAGAAATTATACTACTGGCACGAGTATACAAGTTTGCCTTTCGAAGAAACTAGGCGATCGACGCTTTTCAACAAGGGTTGCCCCTAATTTCCCCGGGATTCACTAATCAGATCCTGACTTGGTAACAATCGGACCACCTCATGAGTATGCTCTTGCGAATAAAAAACTTTTGAAAATCGGTCCACAATTGAGCGAGAAATCGCGTAACAAGTTCCCTAAGTCCCTGTTCAACTTGGAATAATGGTAGTGTTAGTGACTGTAGCCAAATGCGTCTTATTTATAACGTTAAAAATCACGACGTTATTGATTAGCTACATTAATATAGCTATGTGTCAGTCTATCTATGTTTAACCTCTAACAATGTCGCATCACAAATAGCGCATTAAACCCAACCGCTACATCCGCGTGAAACGGTTACAAGTATAACATTATCCCAGATGAAGTAAGATCTGTTGATTTTTATTTAAATTTAATTGTAAAAGTACAGGTCATTAATTTTCATTTATATGGATGCATTTCACTCGAGTGACAGTCAAGAGATTAGACAATGTTAAGCTGCTTAAGTAGTTGCATAGTTCATAAGCCTATTTAATATCCGCTTAAGTACTTAGCTGTAGTCATTGTTAGTTGTCAGCTAAATTGTATGGTTTCACCTTCCCTGACACGGAGCGAAACCTGTTTTTGATTTACATTTCAAATTAAATTGCAAGGTAGGTGTATGAACTTTCTACAATATTACATTGAGATGGCACAGTATTGATAATACTCCCCGAGTTTAATTAAGCTATAATCTGACACTCTATCTCAAATCCAATGATAACCAAGTCGCAGTAAACACGAAACGATGTTAATTACCAATAAATATACAGTTCTACCAATTATAAGCGAGATTCATTTCTATTGCGAGCAAGCAATTATTTAAATAACGTAAGTAAGCAGCATAATGTTGACACATTTTGGGATTAGTATTTCAGAAGCCAAGCGGTGTCTAAGCCATAAAATTTTCAATGATCTAGTTTTACAGTGTACTGCATGTCTGCGTGTTATTGTGGCCGGTTCCTATATCCTATACTATTCATGCACCTGCCCTACCATCTGTTAAATTTTGACATTTCTTGTATGGAGCTTACGTCAAGTTTTAACCAATAGTAAGGGAAATTAACTGTCGGTAAGATATAGGAACTGACTATAAATTAACATAAATTATTCTTGGAACCGTGTAATTTTGGCGTCTGATAACGATTATAAATATTTATTCATATATATTAGCTGTAGGTTTTCCATCATTAAATAAATAAATAATCTCAGACTATTAATCTGTTATATTTAGATTTCTAAATAATTTACGTATAATTTAAGAGTCGTCTAATCACAATCGGAAACTGTAATTAAGATAATACGGACAGAGGAGAAAAAACATGGCATAAGATACCGGTTTTAGTGACAAAGTGTGCAATGAAGGCGCGACCTTGCGCGTGCGCGTGGTTACGTCATGTTGACAAGCGCGAGCGGGCGGCAGGCGCCGGTCGCGTCGCGCTTCGCTGCGCAGGCGCAGTGTTATAACCACGAGACACTAACAATGGAACAAGTATAGAAGAAGTCTGTAATAAGCAAGGCTAGTCCGTTAAACATATTTTGTATAGTCCGATAACAAAAAAAAATAGATAAATAGTTATTTCGCAACTATAACACATGTAGTATGTATGACAGTTGACATTTTTGTCTTCCGTGATCACGGCTATTGATAAGTGGCCATTGCCATTTAAAATTTGTGCTCTGCATTTTCACATCAGAGGTTATTTTCCTGAAAAACAATATTTATTCCTCAATAATGAATAGATAAATGAATTTCATAGTTTATAATTTTGTTATTGATCCCCAACAAATATTCTCTTCGCTGTATTATAATAGTGCTTCCACAAATAATTATATACGATGATATGTCAATCATTTTTTGTGAAATACACGACATATCCAAAACACCACATAAATTAACATTATTCAGGTATTGGAACCGTAATTACCTTAATATCGATGCCAAGACAGATATTTCCCATAAGATTAAACGCGTACCTTGAATTGTGACAATGATTATCTGCTGTCTGAAGAATAGATCAGTCTTTTAGGAATATTTTTTTTATTGCGAAATTGGCAGACGGCCCACCTAATGAGAAGTAGTTTATACCATCGCCTATAGAGGTTTAAACAACGGGGGCAAAGCCAACGCATTACCAGCCTTTAGGATAAGATGGAATAAGAGGGATGGGATAAGGGGATAGAATAGGTGAGGTGGGATAGGACGAATAAGGCAGGAAGATTTGGATAGAGGGGGTGGGATAGGAAAATGGAATAAGAGAAGGGGGAAGTGGGTCATAGAGGAACATTCACTCATCGCTCGAAACAATATTAGCTTAAGGCTAACCGTTTCACGCCGATGTTCTGGTTGACTGTGATATCACACCGATTGAGCCGGGCCTGAAGACTAGAATCAAGATAATGATTCAGCGTGACTCTACCAAGTAATGAGGAAGCAGTCATCATGGTAGCATTCAGGTATGTCTCTATAATAGAGTATTTATGGTAGACAGTCGCGGATGCCATGTAATTGTGTACATCGATTTGTAGGAGCCCCGGCCTGGGCACTGCCGAACCCGGACGCCTCACCTCACGGCCAGCCTAGCCTGAATTATTCTACAATATTCCTTAAATTTCAAATCGCCACCTGGTAAACACTTCTTTAAATATTAAATAACTAAGCGTACTGTAAATAATTAAATAATAAAAATTGCACGTGCGTACTGTATAATATGACGATTTTAATGGAGGGAAAAATATAAAGATAAAAATAACAAAAGAACATCAGTGTTCCATATTCAAAAATAGAGTATATTGTGGCCAGTACCAAACTTTATCAGCTACAATAAAAACTTTTTGGTGGAGATTCCACCACCCCCCGAACTACCGATTCGGTAGGGGGGGAGGGGGGAGTACCGAATCGGAATGCGCTCGCATCTACGTTCTGACATAAATCAGCCTCACTTTACATCTTATACGTAAATGCCTAATATATTTTCTTATAACTAATACAATGCCAAATTAATTTAGTTAGACGAAATTAACTTAATTTTCTTATAACACAAACCCAAAATTTCGAAGCCGCCCGAAACATCCTAGACATACATAAGACAAGTAGTCATGTTGTTTGGTAAGTGCTTTTAATAGAGGTCATCTTTTCATCTTTGAGATGTGCATATGAACGTGTCATTTTTTGCATTACAGTTCGGAAAATAGAATAAAAATACTAGAAAAAACAATTGCTTAGTAAAAAACGTGAATCTGAAAAGCGCCTAAATTACTATAAGTACACGGCATCACATACTATTATTCATTCTTCTTTCACGTTTTTGGACCAAATGAATTGAAAGTGTTAATAAATTGAGTTGAATATTAAGACTAATATGAAACAGCATATCAAAGCTAAATAAGTCTTCAGACATGTTACATAATACGACTAATAATGAAAACATATACATAGATGTATACACAGACAATGCAAAACTATAGCTGTACAAAAATAATTATTTTACCCATTTTGTTATTTATAATCAGAAGAAGTCTAACAAGAGTACTAAACTCACAATTTAGTTGAACATATCAAAACTATTTTGCTTGATGATATAAAAATAATTGATTCCTCGGCTGAATTGCTTCGCCCCTACGATGTCTAGTTTAAAGATATAATCGCGTACAGCAATAAATCTCAATGTAACATAATCTAAAAATAATCTACATTGTTAGTGGCGCAGTGGCTTCGTCAGTAAGTCTGAAGAATGACATATCCCGACCCGCTTGGCTGACAGCAGTGTCCTTTGTGTTTAATAATAGGTAAATTACTATTGACTGTCCTTTGTTTTATTAATCGTCAGAAGCCTGGGGACCGTGGACGTTACGACAAATCATCTGTTTCATCTCAGTTCCTTTAATATCTGTTCAGTAAGTACCTTGCGATTGACGTGTAACAGATATAGCTAGGATTGCTATTAATTATTAATGACTTTAAACATTGACAGATTACGTGTAATTAAGCTAAATTACTACTGTATATACACTAATGTACCCAAACATTAACGGCATTATTTTTAACGCTATAAACAAGACGCTTCTGGCCAGAATCATTATCACTATCATTATCCAGATAAAGCAGAGATACCACAAATAAAGAGTAGTTTACAGTCTAATTAATGGTGGATCGGAAAGGCTCATCACTAAAAAGTTGATATCAAATATAATATAACACAAATACAATACAAACATACACTTCTTGCTAAAAACAAACAATAATTCACAACGATTGTTTATTATACATTATTGAAAACTAAAATGCCCAGCAAAATCTTTCAGTTCCCCCCCGAAAATCCTAGTTGACAGTCAAATCATTTCAGACAATTTCTCTGCCATCTTGATTTTGTGCAAACATAGTAAATTATTACGTCATAATTCTAAGAAATCAAATAATTATTAATTGTTAGTTGAATAACAATTAAAATATTGTTACAAGTTGGGCCACCTGCATTCCTATTCTCACATACCGACAAAGAAATACTGCGCATCTCGTTTATTGCCCCTCCCGCATTGTGAGTTCTTTTTATTACTTCGTATTTAAATTTGCAATTAGACAATAGCCTATTATTATTGTTTTCGACTTTGTTGGCCGTTCGCCGGTATAGATAACCAGGTGTGCAAATTAATATTTCTCGGAAACTCAGTGCGCGCGGCCGATTTTTTGTACTGTATAGTTAGTATAAGACAATGCCCGAATGGAGGGGTGGTTACGATTAAGACGTTTGTAGTACTCTCGATTAGCGATATAGACGAGGGACTTTGCGTGTGTCGAATTGCATTGAATCGTGCAGTGTGAACTGGTTGCATCCAGTTTTATTTGTATTTGTTTTATACGTGTTTGTACAGTTCTAATAAATTGTATAGTAGTTCCAACGGCATTTTTAATTCGAGTCCTGTAGCTCATAACAGTATTTTTTATTATGCCATTTTTGAAAGTGAAGTTGGATTGTTTTATTTAAAAAAATAAATAAAATCAAAACTTTATATGTAAATTGAAAATTGACTCTGACTAAAAATGTAATTTATTTTTTCTTTATTAAATACAGTATAGACTCGACTAGGGGTCTAGTTTTGGGTTATTACAATTTCGTGAAAATTAATTTAAAAGTTAATTAAAGTCAAGTAGCTAGTTACATAGCGGCATATAGTTAAGGTGTTCTCAACAAGGTATCGTCTCATCTAATGAATTTTAAAGTTTTAATATCATAATATGGGATGAATGTGCTTTGAGTGAGGTTATAAGGACGTTTGATCTATAACATTAAGATAGTCGCAATACAAAGCATCTATAAATAAATAAAAATAATACTACTACTACTATGGTACAAAAATGAATAAAAATGGTGAAAAAACAGTAAGATATTTCAAAATTATTTGCAATTTCCTAAAAGAAATCGCTTTTACTTTAACCTCGAATAACTTTTGATGGAGTCAATTTAGCCAAAACTTTCAAGAGACTTTTTTGTAGATCATTTAATTTCCCATAATAATATTTATCGATTTTTTTCCTGGTACTGATTTTTACATGAATTACAAAGTTCCAAAATTGAAAGATCAAATTGTAAATCTATACATATTCATCTGACGGAAAAATTTTATCAGAATTTTTTGCAGAACGTTCAAATTCCTTCAAATCATGTCTGGGAGTCAATTTCGTTAAGTTAATGATTTGGGAGTTCTGAGACAAAAACCGGCTCAGTAAAAAAAAACTAAATTTGCAATGATAGACCTCTTAATATTAATATTAAGGATTTTAATTCTCACAATATTTTTTTGTCACCCTAAATAATAATTTCGATATATAAAAAAAAATCGTTTTGGGTCCAGTATAATATGCATTTTATGGTATCGCAGCCACACAAAAACAGCCGCATTCCATCAGGTGGGCCGTCTGTCTGCCTGTCTGCTGAACTCATGCAATAAAAAAATATGAAAAAATATTCTTCAGTGTGCAGAACCCTATAAAGCGCATGGATCATCACGTGCCAGGACGATATATTGTCACATATGTAGATATACATATAGTCACTAGAAGCATTATATTCGCAAATGCACTTGTAGCGTTTCGATGGTATCTCCCTTAATTATTTGCTGTATTTCTAATTAAGCTGATCTCATAAACAAGTATCATAATGAGGCGTGCTTAAAAATACTCTTGCTTGATATTTATTTACTAAGGAAATAATGTCCATTATTTTACAGTGCAGATTATATTGTTTTAAACAAGTATCTTAATCTTAAGTATCTTCAATGGAGCATTAAAATTAATTAAAAAGTCGTTAATTAAAAATAACCGCCTTTGTTACGCGTTGAATGTTAAAGGCTATTAAAGAAGAACGTACGTTCTTTCTATTAAAGAAAGATAAACGTACGTTCTTATTTATATGTATTCATATTTGTTGCGAGGTAGAAATGCTATAATACAATAAGATAACAAATAATAAGGCAGTGAAATAAACTGAGACACTTTTTATCACCTTACAAAAACGCTGAAACCTCCTACATTATGGACAAGCATTGCAAGTTATGATGTCATAATTTACACAAGTCAAATAACGTATTAAAATTATTTTAATTATGATATTTTATGAGTACATGACATTTACGTAATTGTACACCCCCCATTATTAAGAGCTGGTGCAAAATTTAGGGTAGGTTCTTGAGGCAGAGAGATTTTTTTATAATAATAAATAAAATTGAGGACTTGCTGAAGGGTAGCGGCCATTTACCAACCCTTGATTTTTTTTCTAAAAACGGGATTAGTTTTGTTAAAAAAATGTTTTTGAGGAATATTGAATTTTTTGCAACTTTAAGTTAGGTATTTAAGGAATTGAAAAATAAAAATAGCCAGATTAATACTCGGGTTTAAATGTTAACTAGTCTTTTACAGAATGGTTATTTTTCAATTCAGAAAATATTCTTGAGGCAGCTTGAACTTTTGGGAGAGTAATACAGGTACTTAAAAATATATAATCCCAAAAAGCAGATCAATTTGGTGGTATTTTTCTCCTGCCAGATGATCAAGAATATAATCCATAAGTGCCGTGTAAATAGCACTATATTCTTAGCTCGAGATGTGTGAGAGAGAGCGGATTTCGACTAAGGCCGCTACCCTTCGGCCAGACCCCGATTTTCTTATTTAAGGGTCTTTCAAGGACTATTAACAAAAATTTCACAATGCCTCAAGAACCTACCCTAAATTGTTCACCAGCTCTTGGACCATATGTGGACAAACAGAGATAGTGTAGGCCTCGGGGCGAATGTTGGATACTTATGAAAGCATTTCGGTGTCTTTTTAAATAATAATATTTTTTAAACATACTATTTTTCAGATCATACCAGTTAATAATCGTACCTTTACAAAAGTTTCTTATCAGATTCGGACTGATTTCAATTTAACAAAATTTAAATGATAAAATGTCAAAACCACGAGTGAAAATATCCTGCAGCCCTATCTAGTTATGTACGATTAACCTTTTCAGGGTTAAACTTTTTACTGGGCTATTATTATTTCTAGAATAGAGTAATTGACAGTTAACTCAGCTGAGATACTTTTGTAAGAACTTCTTTAACTATTGATAAACGTCAATTAAATAATTTCGTCTATAATTTACTGTTGTTAAAATGTAATTAATAATAATGATTGTGTGATTTTTATAAATAGTGTAAATAATTTAATTAATGAAGTACTGATGTGTGCGGTACTTCCGGTTATTAAACCATCGATCACTAATAAAAACAAATTATGAGAACTGTTTACTAGAATACTGATGTGAGAGACATTTCCGGTTATCTACCTCCGTTACTTGCTTTTTCTCGTTCTTAAAGTATAAAACCCGGCGGGAGTGGCGCACACAGTTCAGAGTGTAATTTTGTGACAGTGACGTGTGAGGACGATAAGTTCCGTGCAAGTGTTCTGTGTAAATCGGAAGTGATTTATGGATTGAAACCCTGCTTCTCATTTCTAGACCTTTTACTTTTTATCAACTAACAAAACGCCAAAGCCACCTAGAAATTGT
Source organism: Dendrolimus houi (assembly GCA_039645545.1). Taxonomy (NCBI): domain Eukaryota; kingdom Metazoa; phylum Arthropoda; class Insecta; order Lepidoptera; family Lasiocampidae; genus Dendrolimus; species Dendrolimus houi. The sequence continues at coordinate 8,900,105 of CM077121.1, read as the reverse complement.
ACGATCGATGCAAATGATGACGTCCTTTCTATAACGAGTCAAATAGCGAATTAATTATAGTTTAAATAGTAATTGACATTATTTCTATCAGATATATTTTAAAGTTATGATGATGACATGATATTTGAAACGCCCGGTCTATTATACGAACATTGTTTCATAATTCATTGTGAATGTACTACCCCCATTATGCTTCTATATTGTCATCCGGGCAATCAAATCAGTACCATATTGTTACGACCGATAAAGACAAATTCACACCTGCATACCTGTTTTGCAGGTTTTATTACTTTTCGGCATTTGGAATTCTTTTGTTTACTTTGTGTTTAAAATTTGTGATTAGAAAAACGGCCCATTGTGTATTGTAATCTTTTATGGTAGTCATTAGCCAGATGTGATTCTAAGAAATTCGGTCCGCGCGGTCAGGTAGATATATTGCATTTGTGCAACATAAAGCAATGCCCCAATGAAGAGATCGTCAGTCGAGCGATAACCACAAGCGAACCGAGACTTATGTACATTCGGTGACTTATTTAGTGAAGGACTTTATTGTTATTGAATCGTGCATTACGTTTGGACTGGTTGTATTCATTTATATTTGTACCTGTGTTATATGTGTTTGTATAGTTCTAATAAATTCTATAATAATTCCAACGGCATTTTAATTCGAGTCCTGAAACTCGTAACAATATGTATATTCGAGGCTTGCCCCGTATTAGATTGGCTAGATAATCGATAGTTTTGTATATACTATATAAGAGATATGAAACGCTGATGCATATTGGCAAACCGTCTACTTCTTTAGGGTTGTCTAAAGTTTTACGAATATGAAATCGGTTTCGCAAAACGAGGGGCTTTTAGAGAATCCCAGATGGAGCACGGATATTAGGGGCCATCTATAAATCACGTCACACGAATTTCATGATCTTTTTACCTAGTGTGACATCACATATTTTGCAATTCTACATCAAGAAATTGTTAAATTAAAACAGCACTTTATTAGTTTTATTTCCGTTTAATTCATTATTTAATCAATTAAACACTTTACCTATACAGATAGAGTTGGAAATATTTTGAAGTTTTTCTTCGTTAATAGTTCAAATTTCGTGTTTTAAAGCTTAAATATTAAATTTTGGAATGTGACGTCATTAAATTAGGACCCCCTCCCACCCCTTGTCACACTTCGTCGTTCCCCTCCCCCCGGGACGTGTGACGTAATTTATGGATGGCCCTTTCGAAAGATTACGAGTTTTTAAAAGTTGTATTTTTAAATTTAAAATCTTAGTGTCCGAGATAATATTCATTAACCTGTTCATTTACCTAAGCGGTTTATATGATTACTAGAGGTCAACCTTTAGTGCGTGCTTCTTGTTTAAAGAGCAGGCGTTAATACAGGTTACATTGTACTAAATTTTTATGTTAGCGCTATTGCACCCGGAAGATTAATTTCATTTTACATCGCAAACTATCCCATCTCCCAAAATGAAAACTATTTATGTCCAGATTCGGTATTAAAACTAAATTTAAAGAAAATTACACCCAAACCGATCCAGTATTCCTAGTAGTTTCAGTGAAAGCTTAACAGAAAGACGTATCGAGTTATAATCGCATATTTTTTTATAGACGATAAATTTTCATATTTACGTGTATAAACTTGAGAAATTATTGGGCTCATCCAAACTTTCATCCTCTATTTTAAACCGTCCTAGTTTTATTTATCTATCCCCCGTCTATGAAAATTACATTAATGACAAAAAGGACAAAAAGGAAAAGATGACAAAAATGACCAAAATGACGAAAATGGGAAATCTAGAAAAACCTATCCTACTTTTTGGGATAACCTTTACACAAATCTATCCCCTTATCCGGGATAAAAAGTATTCCTTGTCCACCCTCTTTATTAAAATTACATATATACCGAATTTCAGCCAAATCGGTGAAGTAGTATTTCCGTAAAAGCAGAACAAATAGAGAGACAAATATATTTTCATCCCGGAAACCATCACATTTTTCGGCATAAAAAGTATCCTATGTTCATTCTCGGCATCGAAAATACATACATACATCATACATATACTGAGTTTATACAGACAGACAAACAGAGTTACTTTCGCATTTATAATATTAATAGGGATAATAACGTTATGTCACTGGCAACCCTTCCATTTGTTAATATATAGGCAGCGACGCATGTTTGTTCACCCGAACTGTGTTTTGGTAGACCAATAGAGCAATCGTTTTGGGACAAATTGAATTTGCTTATATGTAAACACAGCTTAATTATTTAAATCCTGATCGGTTTCAAAGGGAATTCTAACTAAGACCCTCTAGATTGCGTAAATATTTAATCTTTGATTGGCACGATCCATGAGTATTAAGAATGTGTTATTCAAATATGTATTATTGTGGTAAGTGATTGGAATGGGGCACTTAAATAATAGAGACTATTAACAAAGATTTGGATAATGTTAGCTGATCAATTTTGTCGAATTTAAAAGACAGAAAAACTTTTATATTATTTAGATTTAGTCCGTTTTTCCTGATATCTAATCCCGAGTGTCTCAAAATCTCGTGTGAATTACCTATTCACTTTATTAGACCATATCTCCGTTTAATATCAGACAAGATCATGGCCACTCGTAAACCTATTTATACTGCGACAAAAAAATTTTGATACAGTCCCCCTAACCTACCCTCTACATCCCATTCCTTCTATCTTATCTCTTTCCCCATCTTCTTAATCACATCACCTCTGCTCCATCTTAAAGGTTGGCAACGCGTTGATTTCGCTCTTGGTGTTGCAGATGTCCATAGGCACCAGTAACTACTTTCCATTAGATGGGCTTCAAGCCTGTTTGTCAGCTTCGCAAAAAATAAGCTCTTTTCTTGAGGTGGAAAAAATGTTGAGGCAGACACGAGACAAGGAACCATGACATAACACATTCGTTTTAAATGCAATTATATTGTATAAAAATGTAAATTCTAGGGATGCCAGCAATATTCGACTTCTTTTGGTATTGGTATAATACTGTGTACAGTATTCGGCCGAGCTGAATATTCGTGACGTCTCTAGTTAACACGCAGTTGAACTATCAATAATTTGTGATTGAAATATATACATATTAGAGTAATAAGTGCGTTCTTTTTTCACGATTTGGTGTTCGGTGTTTGCCCAAATACTACATAGTTAAAAAAGTTGCTGAATACTGAATATTCCTGGCATCGAAATTTCCATCACAACCAAAATACGATTCTTAAAGTTTAAAAAAGTTAGGTACTCGTATATCGTGCGACGGTTTCGATGACAAATTAAACAGCAAACAAGTTCTTTAAAGACAGCCGCAAAAAAGTGTCGCTGAATTCTTTTATGTGAACGACCGTCGCAAACTTTTTATGAAATCACGTTTGTTTTTTAAGTTGTTTAACAACTACCATATTAATGGAAATGGTCATTAAACTTGACACGCAATTATAGATTTTGACAGGATTTAATTTGCATTTGAATAGCTAATATAATTGCTATAATGAAAGATATACGTAATATAAAATTAAGCCAAAATGTGTATTTATTTCAGGTTTAGAACTCGATACATCCTGGTGAATTGATATGTGAGAGTTATATGTTTATGCCGTTTGCTGTCGAGACGCTTGGACCGTGGGGTCCTGAGGCCATCGGCCTCTACCAAATTTGATCGAAATGACTCATTGACCCTTCAGGTGATCAGAGGGCTGGTGCTTACCTCGGCCAACGGATCAGTATGGCGATCCAGCGAGGAAACGTAGCCAGCCTTCTGGGCACCTTACCCATAGAAGACGGTGATCTAGGCTCAGTATTATACTTATAGTCTTGAGGGACTATGGATAGAATACAATACAAATAAGTTTTCTTGCATTGTATTCGATTGTATATGTAATTTTATAATTGTTAAAAACATTGATATGTATCGTGTATATTAAGAGAAATGTTTACATGGCGATTAGGTATTTACTTGTATTGATTGAATAATTTTGTTATAAACTATTAAATGACTTCGATCTACTGTCAGTATTGAACAAAGGAGACGGAACTTTCGGGCCAAAGAAATGTAATGAGTTAAAATATGGCTTAAGAAAGCGTTCTAATTTTCTATTATAAAATGTAAAACATCAGTCGTAAATTCTATCTGAATGACGAAAAATTTTAAAAGTAAAGTCACAAATAAAACAAGTTGTCGATTAGCGTAATCAATTTACAGGGTGACAAGAAAAGTAGAAAACAATAGGAACGCCACTTTTGCAAATATGTCTAAACTCTAGCAGCTCCAATATTAGGACAAGAGTAATTTTGATACTTACTAGTGATTTTTAGTACGACCTCAAAGATCGTGCAAGTATCAAGTTGCTTTAGTTACGATGTACGCATTTTTTCAACATAGCCTACGATGTTTACTTTAAAAGTAATGACCTATAATGACTAATTTTGTAAGCAAGAGCCTATACCTTGCGTTAATTAACAGATCAATTATTTTATTAAAAGAAGCTAAATGAACCCTTACAAACCCGCCATGTCGCCTGTTCTTTGGTAATATCGTCGAATTATACCGAAAAGACTTTTGTACCAATTTCACTAGAGATCCTCGGTAAACTTTAAAAATCACTGCTCACTCGAAACTTGGTATTGGTTACCTACGTGTTTAGTTATTTTTCAGCATATTTTAAACTCGGATCAGCGTTAGACTTAAAATAACTTGGACAAAATTCGCTTTGTTTATGATTCACTGACCTTGATGACTACAGATAAAATAGAAAATTGCCAGAAGGCAGAAAATTTTGTTCTCTTTGTAGGAGTTATGGTCAGATTATATGTGAATGAATTTCAACAATTAATAATATGAAACACTTATACCACAAGATTATTCGTTCAACACAACTAAACCCAATACAATGATTTAAAAAAAAGTCAACATAATAAAAATAAATATTAAAATCACTGAGCTTTTTACAATCTGGGCCAAAAATTTTTGCAAAACATCCGTCGTCTTTGACCAAAAACCTTTTATTGTAAATTGTTTAAACTCATTCACAAAAATCGATTATAGTACTCGTTAAGTTGTTTAATTTGTAACCCTTATTTTTAAGATTTCTTGTCTTCCGGATTATGTGTAGGTCTGATTTTTTCTCGTTATAATAGAAAACTATATCGGTTTTTTAAACCATATCCCAACTCATTTGTCTTTGGGCCCAAATAGGCCTCGTCTCCTTTTGAATAAAAAAACGCCTCTATAACAAACATTATAAATATATATATATATATACCTAATAATAACGTTTAATAAGATATAAAATGTTATTAGAATTTTCAAAATATTTAATTAGAACTGTTATTCATAATCGCAATCTGAATACGTTTACGAATAACAAGAGATACTTAACGAGCCTATAAACCTCGTATAGCTATTTATTTTGTTGTCAACACTCTCCCTTATTTTACCTGAAGCAGGAAAAGCCAGGCGCTCAGTCTGATGCCAACAAGTCACCGTTGTATATGAACGTTTGAAAAACCGTCAGCATCGCGGCGTTGTTCATTTATGTCATGTTTCTTTTTACCTTAACCGACGAGACAATTGTGCTATTGAAAATTAAACGTTAAAGCACGTACGTAAATTAGTCATGTGTATAGTAGCTGTACAAGCTCTACATGCGCCTGAATTAATTAAAACAATTATAAATCCCTTAATGAAAATTACAAACGGTAATATAGGAATAGGTGCCATTGAATTAATATAAATAAAAGGTTGTAACAAAAATACACGTCTAGGTAGTAGTAGCAGTATTCGCTACAATGGCAGGCAAAGGACAGTCTTCGTATAACTCAGCCGAATTGTAGGTCTTCCACTGACGCCACTGAACGGAATTCTTGTGACAACTACAAAAGCCACATATGCCTACACAGTTCACGTTTCTACTACTACACTAATCAAAAACTATCAATACATTTAAATACCCTAAAAGTGATGTTCATTTGAAAGTAATTTTGCACATTTTTAGAAAATAAAAGTGCACAGTGCAACAACGTCCTCTTTCAGTTGCCGCCAAAAATTCCTCATACCCATTTAGGGCTAATTTTTTAAATGTTAACTTATAATCATATTTCGATGGAAACTAGACTACAGTCGAATTTTACGATGAGCCAAAAGCTTAATAAATGGGTGTCAGTGATCAATAATAATAATAATACGCCAATTAAAAATGTACATTATGTGAACATCAATTTGGACACGTTCATAACGATAGCGATTTGTGATCTTTTCCTTTTGACCTGTAAATCAATATAAAACTTTTTTTAATGACAGATGCAGACGCATAGACAGAAGGCCCACCTAATGGAAACTACTCAATGTCGAATGTGTTACGCATATTTAAATTTATAGATATAACTCTTTATTGTACACCAATAAACTAACAAACTAAAACTAATTGTGCACAAAGTCTTATCGCTATAAAGCAATCTCTTCCAGATAACCCCAGGAATGATGAATAGAAATGTTAATGGCGATGGTGGTATAGGTTTTAAATACAATTGAGTTTTTAACCAACTTTAAAAAGGAGGAGGTTTTCAATACGCCTATATGTTTTTTTAAATTAATCAACACAAAAATAATGCAACACCTGGCTATAAGATATATGACATAATAATATCAAGTTTAAGGTGAGTCCAGGACGGTATATGTGCTACATCTGCCTCCAATGAGGTTTCACAGAACATCAACCTCGATTTGTTCTCACTACGTTTTACTATACATACCATAACTATGTGACTGGTAATAATATAAAGAGTCACTCAATCAATATAAGTATAAATATAAACAACAAATTACAATGTGTATGTTAAATCCATAAATATTACAGACGTTAACATAATATCTGATTTCTTAAGGAAATCGGTTTAAGCAACGAGCATATAATTTTCATTTCTCATATTCTGACAGTACGATTGGAGTTGCCTAATCACAGGGATGAAAACAGCACTTTTCGACCGTGGGAAGCGATTCTCCCTATCAAAAAAATTAGAAAACTATGTGAACCATAGAGAACACATGCGACTCATGTCCCAACTTTTTTATAGCCACTGATAAATTGCGGCATAAGTTGTCATAAAAAAATGTCAAGAATTTTTTAACATCATTTATACACTTACAAATTAACATACATTAACATTTTATTACTTTTCACTAAATTATTATTTAATTTTCATAAATTTGAGAAAAATATTTACTATCATCAGTGACAAAAAAAAATGCCTTGTAGAATGCCACAGAAATAAAAATTATTTGACGTTGCATATATGACGTACGTGATGACGTTTCATCAGATTTAGAAATGGATGTAACGCCTGAATTTATTAGAGAAGTAGTTGTTTGTTTAACTAATCAGCTTTTATCTACTTTCCTCATATGCGAAATGAAAAGAAGAATGTCAACCTCGGGTGGAAGGCGTATTTAGGCACTCAAATTATTAGCGCCTTCGCTACGCTCGTGTGGCAAACCATCTCGTGCCTAAATATGTTACTTTCACCTCTCGTGTAACAATCTACTATTCCCTTTCGTTAAGCAGATATCTATCAAATTATTACGGCATTGCGGCTTTTACAGACATCCTTGGACACGGTTTAGGCTTTGTTCGGGTAACTAGACTTTATTACTCTACGGTCCTTTTGCATAGATAAACAAAAAGTTTTTTGACGGAAATGAAAGAGTGATGCTATATCTACCACTTTATTTTTAAAAAGAAGCAGATTTTTTATTGTGAAGCTGGCAAACAGGCAGACGGCCCACCTATAAATTGTGGGCAGAGGGTTTGCCGATGATCACCCCTCCCGCTTCCTACGACAGGGACTGGGGTTTGTCTAAGCAGTACTAAGAACTAGACGACCGAGGTGAGGCGAGGTGAGATAGGAGGAATAAGACAGGAAGATTTGGATAGAGGGGATGGGATAGAAAAATGGAATAGGGGTAGGGGGAAGTGGGTCATAGAGAAACTTTCACTCATAGCTCGAAACAGTATTAGCTCAAGACTAACCGTTTCACGTCGATGTTCTGGAAGAAAGTGATTACCTTCTATAGACGATTACAACACCCAAGCCGAAACCAACGCGTTGGAAACGTTTGAGATAGAACAGAGGTAAAGATATTAATAAGAGCACATATAAATTTTGCTAATTAGCATGTGTAAAATATATTTAAGATTTTTGAAGAATTGTGTTTTCGTTGTTGGTATGTAAAATCTCAAATTCTATGTAGGTAGTTAAATATGATTTTGGGTTGCTATTATACAATAATCGTTAGGTTAGCCAAATATCTACTTCGTTGAGCTAAATATTCATAAACACTTAACACATTGAATAACATGCTTAAATTGTAGCTAAAGCCGTAATTTAAATAAAATGAAGTTAATATCATGCAATAAGTATATAAGTTTATACAGGTTTCTTGACATTCGATGAGGTATATTTGCCGAATATGCTGACTGCAAATTCAAATTCAATTTTCTTTATTCAAAATAAGTTCCACTGGAGAACACTTTTTGAAGGTCATACATATAGGTTAAAATTTAATTTTACTTCCTAGTCTATGTATACCGCTTCGCAACGTTAAAATACTGTTAAGAAGAAGCGGCAAGAAACTCCCCAGCAACACGTCTATAACATATTCACTTAATTTTCTTCTAATTTTTAATTATTTATTTTGATAAGGAAAAATATTTCATCTATCTATGTAATAATTAAAATCCAATAAAATATAGACTCTCCAGAGTCAAGGAATAAATTTTTAATAGTGGCTCGTAGAGAATGCCGCGCGACTATTGTAAATTATAATTTGCCCCTTGAAATGGATATATTTTGATTATGGCACGGTACCGACCCGGCAAAAGCTCTATTACCGGAACGGCAAACTATAAATGCATGGCACCGTGCCGTTGCCGTTAACGAATGGAAGTTCTGTGTAGATATATTTTTTTTAAACTCTTATTCCACATATTCCGTGACAATGCTATTGCTTGCCTACACCGTACCAGCAATATAAGAAATAAAGAATTAAAGGTTTTAGCCGGACTAATATACCAAACTACACTATAGTTTTGTCTATTAAATCTTGCTTCAGAAGCGGATTAATCAATACAATACAATCTTCAAACAATAATCAATAAAGTTACACACACCTATTTATGACAATAATATTTATAACAGGTGCTGGAGGCACGAACGAAAAATTTGTTTACTTATGTTCTTAAGAATATACCTGAAATAAACTAATTTCAGATAAATAAGCTTTTAAATACATAAGTTAAAATTATATTATCTACTCTGATATTTTTTATACACCACTTCGGGAGAAGTGGAAGAATCTTCCCAGTAAAAAGTTATGAATGTAATATGTTTATATAGCATTTAATTTAATTTTTACACTATATAAGCATATGAGTTTTATTATTTAAATACTATTAACATATACCTAAAATATTTCAGAGCTATACAACTATCCCGAAACTGTTTCGTAAAAACACTATGAAGTTATAAATAAGTTCTTGTATAAATAATATAAACATAGGAAAAATTTTCACTGAAAATTTAAACTATTTAGTACTTCATCACAAAATATTATAATACTAGAGATCCCGGCAGACGTTTTCCTACCCTGAAAAATAAAAATCTTGAACCCGATCCCAGCGCCACCTACCGGTTCCAATTGTGAATCTAAACCATTCGGGGACCCACTCAAACACACGTAAAAAAAATTAAAATCAGTACAGGAGATTAGGAGGATCTTAGAACCTGCTCCCACGGCCCCTAACGGTTCCAATTGTAAATCTAAATCATCCGGGGGATCAAAAATTTCATCAAAATCGGTAAAGTCGTTCTCAAGTTATGCGCGTACATACATTTCTACGATTCCTTTTCATTTATAAAGAAGAAGAAGAAGATAAGTAAATAATAAGCATTGTGGCGTCGGTTAATTAACAGCCCGTTTACGTAATAGCCCTAGTAAAAACTAGAACAGGTAAAACTATATTTAAATGTTAATTACTGTAAACACAATACGTTATTAATATTTTCTATCAGTGTATTTCTTTGACCAAGAAAATATTATGCCGTTACATTTTTATAATTGTTTATTTTGGTAAACGATAAAAAGTTACCGAGGCAACTTGGAGTAAAATAGCAAGTAACCTATTTTAGCAGTTAGTAAGGTTGCTCAAATGTCTCCACACTTCATATACACAAACCACGAGTGACTTATTGAGTAACGTCGTGTCACTCGTGACATTTGGCACAAAAGCCTTCAATGAGCCCATTTTGGCGATAGAAAGGTATTCAATAGATCGCAATACTTAGAGTATAGACTTAAAATTGTCGTCCTTGCGTTCTTATTTGCATAATAATATCGTATACCACTTATCTTAAGTGTACTGGTACAAGATTGAGTAAACTTAGATTGAAAAAAAGTCGTGTTGTGAAAATGTTCGCCAGTTTTCAAATTGATTCATTAAAGTTCCGCGAGCATATGTTACCTTTTCAAACTAAGCCACAGAACAGATTGTTTCACTGAAAATTAGGTTTAACTATTTGACAATTAATTTTAAAATTACTTAGATCAAAGTTATTTGATTTTCTATCTTGTCTAAGAAGATTGTTTAGACATTTAAAACCTTTTTATTATTTTTAATATTTATGTTAAGCGTAGTGATTATATCCTCTTTGTTCTACATTTTATAAAGGTAACATTTATTAAAATGTTGGTAGTATTGTTTCTTGTACTCGTGCAAGCAAAAATCGACTTTAATGTCAGGAACATTTTCATTTTGCGAGTGTACATAGGTATATTACGTAATGTTAAAACACTAAATGAGATGAATACCTCTAGCGTCAACTACAAATCTCACACAATTAGAAATATGAAAAATAGGTTAGCTTTTGATAGGAACTGACCACGACTTGGGGCTTAGCGACGGGTGATGTGACAATGGTTGGTGCCCAGCACAAAATCTCGTAGCATGCTTCATACATCTTAAAACTTTTGTTTTTGTCGCTCGTCACGTCGCACTTAGCTGTCTATCACAGTAACAACGTGTATGCATTTATATTAATGTATCCTAAAAGTATGAAATAGCATTAAAAAATTACAGATGCGATTTTTGTTTTTTTATTTAAAAAATACAAAAACCAAAGAGGACGATGTCTAGGGTAACAGTACGCGAATGCAGCGTTTACTTACATACTGTAAGGACTCAAAGTCCATCAAGTTTTGGATTTTTGAATTTTAACTTGTAAGCTTAGCTTTAGATTGAATTAGTAAGTTGCAATAAAAACTCCAAATAATTATATAAGCAGAAAGATAATTCTGTCTTGTGAATAGCAAATGATGTATCATGTAATTGTTTAATATTGTACAACTCCGTGAAAAACATATGTTTTTAGCAAGCATTAAACCTTGAGAACACTTTGCAAACAGTTACTAAAACGCAGTAAAACGTCTGCAAACACAACGGTCACGACTTCCTTATTGTAAAGTTCAAAGATGGCACTATCCCACGCTGTTTACGTTAAGGCTTATGTAGACACTAGTGACCGGTCTAGACAAAAGTCTAGACGACTAAAATATATTATAATAGGACGTAATAAATGACCAACCAATAGCCATAACGCAGTCTGATAAGCCACAAAATTAAAATTAGGGAAATATTTTATTAGTATATATTACATATTATATTTTAGTCATATTTCCTTATTTACATATTATGAGGAAATAAAATACGTAGTTTTTTTATTTATATGATTTTATTATATTTATTCTTGTTGTTTGGTATTGTCGCCTCTTACGACAGACCGCCCCAGCCGTAGGAAATTGTATTCTTTTACCGTTTCGGCACGGAGTAAGGTTTTAGAAGGGCTAAAATTAAACTCAATAACTTAAGTATTTAACATTGTCTTGTCATTTTTCGTAAAGCTCTTATTTCAAATATATCGGTATTTTATATTTAAATGAATTATTAATTACATTATAGAGATGAGTTAACAATCACCAGGTAAAGGTTATTAGAAAGATAAAATACAAAATTAAGGGTCAATTTTTCAATCACCAGATATAAATTATTAGAAGGTAAAATACAAAATTAAGGGTCAATTTTTCAATCACCAGATATAAATTATTAGAAGGTAAAATACAACGTTAAGGGTTTATTTTTCAACCACCAGATATAAGTTATTAGAAGGTAAAATACAAAATTAAAGGTCATTTTTTTCAATCACCAGATATAAGTTATTAGAAGGTAAAATAGAAAATTAAAAGATCAATTTTTCAACCACCAGTTATAAATTATTAGAAGGTAAAATACAAAATTAAAGGTCAATTTTTGAATCATCAGATATAAATTATTAGAAGGTAAAATACAACATAAAAGGTCAATTTTTTCAATCACCAGATATAAGTTATTAGAAGGTAAAATACAACATTAAGGGCCGATTTTTCAATCACCATTATTCATAGGATAATATACAAGTACAATATGGGCAAATTAAACATTAGTTGCGCAAAACAGTTGAATTGTTTCACTTTTAAATACAGTCGAGTTATAATTTATTCGATGGATAACTTATATCTGATGATTCAAAAATCGGACCTTAGAAATATAATTTACTAGATTTTATAATTTAATTTTAATTTGTATATATACTTAAATAAGATACATTATATTATATTTATTTACATGAATAATTAAAATTCAATTATTTCATTTTTGTATTCAGTCAGATTATACGATTATAATAATTTAGTTGGTAGATAATTTTTTACCTGACTAATGAAAAAGCGTACCTGTATTAGGTTTTAACGCGAAGTCCATCTTAAAAAAAATAACGGTAAATTTAATTTAACGGTTGTTTAGCTTAATTTCTTTTCGTAACGCATTAATTTTGTTAAAACGAACAATAATTGTTGTTGGTTTAAGCGAGAATTGTATGTATGCATGCAAAATCTTAACTGTTTAATGTTTGTTTTCGAACTGCCACCAAAACTACTTGTTTAGCGTCAGTCCAAAAACTGTAATTTGGCTGATTCGTTAATTGACTTGATACTGATAGAATCATTTATCCGACTGAGTTGTATGAGTTCCTTTGGCCTGTTGTTGTGTTAAGTTGACCAAGATTGTGATGCACTACAAGTGTTAAAATTATGATATAGCTAATATTAGACGGATCTACCAAATTGAAACAGTTAATTAAAAGGGTTCAGAACTGCAAGGAAACAACGCCATTCAATAAGACTGAATGACTCAATTTTATGGTTACATAGATAACTTTCGTTGTTTCATTCAAATTGAGAGACTGAATTGAAGCGCCGAATACTGGCTTTAATAAACAAAATACTTATGTAATTTAGATAGCTGTAATGGTTGTTACGTATTTTAAATACATTAGTGATGCTCTAAAGTTTTTATATTATCGTAATATCCCGTGTGGTATTTCTTTATCATTTCATATTACTTATGTCAAAATCCACGTGTTCCAAATACAAAAATGCTTTTTCAATGATCAGTTAATGAGGCAAGGCGAGAGGGAAGCGGACAGTGGAGGCGAAATGTAGGCGCGACGCCGCTTGCACAATGTTGCAATAGATACTTGCTTAAACCTTATTTTCTGCTTAACCTACTACGATTTAAACACCTTAAAGCCGAAATTAGACGGTTCATTTCCATTTTTCAAGTTGAATGAATCAACTAAACTCATCCATGTAAACATGAACTTGTATCATTCAATGTTATTGAACACCATAATTTCCTTTGAATTCTGTACCTTTCTACCAATTTGATTAAATTTGGTTGATAGTCACATAACTAAAAGGACACGACGATAGTCAATGATATGTATGATTTGAATGAAATTGAATACAATAATACATTAAGGTTTATCTCTATGGGTAGGTTTCATATACACCGTATGGCCAAGAGTATTGTCAGGGTTCCTTAGGATAAGCACATGTAGGAAAGCTAATTTATGACTTGCCTCTATTTCTATAGTAAAGATGTGCTCATCATAAGCAACCAACTCTTAACCTACGTTCCAGAAGGGACTCACAACGACCACGTTCACGACCGCGATTTTTCCCGTTCCACTTGCTTACGGACGTTACAATCATAAACTCTAGTGGAACGGATTAAGGGGCGTTAATGTCATAAACGGCGAAATACTCAAATGTCATTGGTTGATTTGAATATCGCGCCTTTTTCAATGTCAAGAGATATAGAGAAATAGTGCTCTGTGGTCAACGCCCACTTCGACCTTCGCTTAACACGGCTGGTTGTAAGCGCTGTGTGATCGAAAATGATGACACCATTAGTGACGTTTTCGCCACGACCATAACGACTGCGGTCGCGTTGTGGAACGGTAGACGGAGCATTTTGGGCGTTGTGAGATACTAAAGGAACGCCTACTTAGACATTATACATATGTGAACCGTATAATATAGGCTTAACTTTTCGTTGTTTGAAAAAAGAATAACGATTTATTAAAACTTTATTTAAGTCTAATTGCGGTTTTAAAATATGGGCCATTTCCTTTTGTTATTATACGTAATTCCAAGTACTATAATACCCGTTCAAAGCCGTTTTCAGATGAGGCTTGACTTATCTGAACAGATGTCTTAAGCACAAACTATACGATGTTCAAAAAGTTATTATATAATTTATGTAAAGCTTTGTAAGAGATACTAGCGTTGTATCTTAAGATTACACGTAATTATTTTATACCGGTTAAGTTGGGAATTCGGGATTCATTGAAATTTTCGGTGTTCTTTGAAGAGCGTATATAGACTTAGTAACAAAACTAATAAACTATTTTATCTTATAGCGAACAATTAAGTTACGTAACTGAATTGTTAATGATTTTGTGAAATCGAGATAAGACAGAATTGTAGGGCGTTCTAGTCGTGTAATACTTCGGGCTTTTTAGAATTAGGCTTTATGGGGCAATTGTCATTCATTTCTAATACATATTATTTTATGTTTATTACCGTTAATTTCAGTCTAGTAATCATTCATGTTCTTACTCAATTATTCCAATATGTTCAAAACGTCTTCTCTCAGCTGAGATGAGAATGTTGACATGGATGTGTGGTTTTAAAATAATTAATAAGGTAAGAAATTATTTTTGGAAATTTGTCCCTGTAACTGAAAAATTGAGAGGAAGTAGCCTACAATGGTATGGGCAGGTCATGAGGAGGAATGAAAGTCACATGACAAAAATAATGTTAAACTGGAAGATTAAAGGGTACAAATATAAAGTTAGACCAAAAAAGAGATAGATGGATTGTGTGAAGGACGACATGATGACTTTTAGTGTGACAGTGAACGTACGAGTATGTCCGAATAGAAGAGTATGGAAGCAAAAGATATATCATGCCAACTCCAAATAATTAGGATAAGATGGAACCAAAAGAGAGTTCAATCTTCGACATCCTCAAATATCCATCTTATGGCTCTTACGTTTACTTGCTTGAGCATCTGGAAGAAATACTCTCTATCATCTACATTTATGAATACACTAGAGTTTACCCCGCAGCGGCGCCGGGGGTCAGACTCTAGTAGATACCTCTTGTTTAAAGAGCAGACGTTAAAACAGGTAACATTGTATTAAATTTTCATGTTAGTACTGTTTGCCCCCGGAAGATTCACTTCATTTTATATCGCAAACTATCCAATCTCCTAGCACGAAAAGTATTTATGTCCATTTTCGGTACTAAAACTACATAAAAACAAAATTACAGCAAAACCGATCCAGTACTCCTAGTCGTTTTTCCGCGAAAGCTTAACAGACAGACAGATCGAGTTACCATCATATTTTTTTTTTAGATTATGAATATTATATATATAAATTTGAGAAACGATTGGTCTTCCATTAAACTTTCATCCTCTATTTCAACCCATTCTAGTGTTATTTATTTATCCATCGTCTATCTATCTGTAAACTACATAAATGAAAAAAATAACCAAAATGTCGAAATTGGCAAATCACAAAAAACAAAACTATCCTACTTTCTGGGATAACCTTTACATAAATCTATCCCATTTTCTGGGATGAAAAGTATCATCTCTTGTCCACACTCGGAATTAAAATTACATATATACTGAGTTTCAGCCAAATCGGTCCAGTAGTTTCCGTGAAAGAATAACACACAGACTTACTTTCGCATTTATAATATTAATATAAAATACATATTGTATATTTTAAATAGTTAGTAAAATAATAAGTATTTATCCCAGACAATTTTACTTATGACCTTTTCTGTTTTCTTATAGAATAAGCACAAACATTTAGGCAATTGTAAGGACCATAGTTATACCCTAAATTATTTAGATTAGAGCCATTAATATTATCCTATATCAACGTCGTAACATTTCTCGATCTAAAAGTAAACTATTTGGCAAAGAAGAAGCGGGATAGATTAATAAATCACGAAATAATTACGCAACTCTTAACAATAACAGTAAATGATTGAGACAGAATAGTTTGCATTAGAATGATTATATCACTTCAATCTCAAAAGGCTTTGAATTGAAGATTTCATTTTAAAATCTTAAAATATATCGACCAATCGCGTGATCGTCCATCCGCAATTTCACTATGGAGACATAGAAAGGGACTTATTGGAAAATAACTTATATCGCAAAATCTACAAAACGGATTGCATTTAAACTAATTTTTATTGAAAGAATTTTTAAGTATTATCAGAGCAATTTTTTCCTGTTTATAATTGGAAATTTGGAATGGAGGAACAATTTTTATGACTTTGGAAGCAATATCACTTTGGAACAAAATAACCCACAGCCTGGTGGTAAGGGTATTTGCCCGTCTGGATGGCTACCACCCCTGGTCTAGAGTATGCCACCATAACAACCTTGAGTTGTTTTCCAGCATTAGTGGCCAGGTTCCAGTCGTCCTTTAGAGAGCGGCAGCACATAGGTAGCACCTTTAGTGTTACAAATATCCGCTGTTACAAAAGTAACCGCATCAGGTAGGCTGTCTATCTGTCTGCTAGACACATGCAATAAGAAATTACAAGACTTAAAAAAATAAGAAACATCGTTTTGAATTTCAAGATCTGATTAATGATACCCCACATAATTATGTAGGTATAGCCAAAAAAATTCTTTCAGTTACATATATGGTGGTCACCATGTTTAGTTGTTTCGCGGTTTTACTACACCTCTGCGTGGAGCCATGTAGATCATATCTTCTCAAATTTCATTCATATAAACCCAATAATTTCTGAAATAAAAAATATAACACGACGAAATCACAATTATTCCGTTTTTAACAAAATAATTTCTTAATAAATAGTAATAAAAAGTTACAAAAATACCGAGAAACATAACATAAATAAAATCATGTAAGCAAGCATAATCTTTCCAGACATAATATATTGTAGATATAGTAGATACGCGTACTTTTATAAAAATGAAGTCTTCTTTAAAATTGTATTATGTGTACAATTTAAAAATACTACTCTAGCGACATAAGTCTAGACAGAACGCTCCATTTATCAACATAATAAGTATGCAAAACAAAAAGATATTTTGCAAACGAATTCGCTAACATCCTTCATAGAGAGTCATAAAATGTTATACATGGATAGTTTACATTTTAATACAATATTCTGCTAAATTAATTTTGTTTAAGATAATAAGATTTTTTCAGAACAATGGTACATTTAATATAAATACAACAAACCGTCCTCAGAGACTCTCGAGGATTCTGAAGGCATCGACCTTCTCGGCTAGTGAGCCCTAGATAGAGATTAAGAATCTAATTTCATTAAGCCGAGATGAAATGCGAGACGAACCAAGGTTTCGTAGTCACGGAAAACGAAAAATTGTTAGGTCTAGGTCTAGCGGGCAATGAGAAT
The DNA here is from genome assembly GCA_039645545.1 of Dendrolimus houi. Lineage (NCBI taxonomy): Eukaryota > Metazoa > Arthropoda > Insecta > Lepidoptera > Lasiocampidae > Dendrolimus > Dendrolimus houi. The sequence continues at coordinate 8,882,169 of CM077121.1, read as the reverse complement.
ACCTACTATAAAATACCCAATAAAAACGTAGCTCTGAAATCTTTTAAATTCGCTTCTCTGTCGTCATTTTTCGTTTTAAACTTCAAACAATTTTTTTATATAAAAATGAAACAAAAACTGAAAATCTTAGGGAATATTTTATAGTATATCTTTTTTATTACGAAGCTCGCAAAAAGGCAGACGCCTCAGCTAAATAAAGGAGTGATTATCGTGGCATATAGATGTTTGCAACACCGAATGAAACCAAAGTGATACCGCCAATCTCTAGGAGGAGATAAGAGGGATACGAGGATAGAATATACGAACAGACAGAAGGAATGGGATTGAGAAGATAGGATAATGGATGATAGAATAGAACGATGGGATAGGAGGAGGAGGGAGTGGGCCATCGGAACTCAACTCTCACTCATAGTACAAACACAATTAGTGCAAGGCTAACCGTTCCACGCCAATATTCTGTAAGAGCGTGGTATCAGACCGATCGCGCCTACCCAGCAAGCTGTAATCAAGGTAACGATTCCAGCATAACTCTACCACGTACAAGTTTAAAAACTTACTTATTAATCAAATTAGCCTGAACAAAAGAGGTTGGGAAGTTTTTGAGGCAAGATGTATTTACGGTCTTATTCATAGAGCGTTAGAATAAGTTTGAACGCTTCTTTATAGTTTTTAAAGAAGCGTTCAAACTTACTCTAACTCTTTATGAATAAGACCGTTATTCTCTATCAAAAATTACAATAAAAATTAACATCTCTTTGGCACCTTACGTTGTATGTAAACTGACGCATACTAGATCGATATTAACTGATATTTACTAACCAACAGCCGTCGCAAGCATTAATATTTCAAGAGCAGTCTTTTCTCGCCAGAGTAGAATTATTTTCATTTTTATTGAGGCTTGAAACTTTGTTTAAAAATTTACCAACCACGGCTATTTTATTTCAGACTTTTATAGCTGAGCGAAGACGCACGAAAAACAGTTTTTAAGGTATCTGTCTTTTTTAAATACTAAATGACGTATAAAAGTAGAAGTAGTAAAATAGAAGTCAAACGGCGCAAACATGAAAAATTAAGAAAATGTTTGTGTTCGCCATCGGCAACGAATTTATATAAACTCTGACACTCCTCGTTGATCTGCTGGCTCATATTTTGCCCAGTAAATCAACATTGCCATGTAGCGTGGCAAAGCAGCAAGGCACGCTTCTTTTTAAGCGCTACTACCTTCACTTGCTCAGACTTTCCTATCTCATAGTTTAAAAGATAGAAGAGGAAACTATCTGTGTATTTTCTAAGCACACTGAAAAAGAATTCATCCATCAGTTACATATAATGAGGATCACCTCTAATTTTTAATTTTATCTCAATTTTATTAAACAATTGTGTACTTTATGGAATACTCCTTTCCGAATTGCATCTAACAATAAATGGCCTCGAAAGTATTTAAGAAAAACGACTGTAATGTACATATGGGTATAATCGACGGATGGAGACTGCACTGTTTGCTAGAACTTCATAAAATCTTTGAAAAGTTATGGTATATCATACTTTAGTATTTATTTAAAAAGAGCCTCAGAAAGATAAATATCAAGAAAAAGAATGTTTAGCTAGACGTATTGGCTTTGGAGTTGCTTGCAGCTTCTGCTTAAACAGCAATAAAACGTTGCGAAGCGGTGTACATAGAATAGGATGAAATTTAAATTTTATCTTATATATATGATCTAATGCTAAAAAATATTCTCTAGTGGAACTTATATATATTATATTAAAACAAAGTCGTGATAGTTACACCATTTATAACTCAAGAACGGCTGAACAAATATTTATGATGATGAAAACAAAATTATAATTTAAAAAAAACATCAGTCTAGCCATTCATTTGTTATGATCTATCCCGGCCGATTTCGGCAATGGTGACTGCATTTAAACTCATTTTCATTTGTCTGATTTAGGTGAATTATTTTTGTGTATGTTCAAGTGGATACCGGTTTAGATTCACGATTGGACCCCGTAAGTGGCGGCGCTGAACATCTGTTTAACGGTGGGACCGATTTTGATGAAATTTTTTGTGTTTTTCAAGTCGATTCGAGAATGGTTTAGATTAACAATTGGTCCCGGTTGATGGCGCTGCAATCGGTTTCTAGATTTTTTTTAAGGGCAAGATAACGTCTACCGGGTACAGCTAGTTTTGAATAAAAACATTTGAATTTGACATGACCAGTTTATAACGAGTTCCTTTTGCCAAAACGACTACGGAACCTATATACGCAGAACGCCAGAGTTGGTTTTAGCAGAACAAATCCCCATCGAATTTTGTAAATGACAGTCAGCTCATTTGATATGCACGGTAGCACATATCAAGTCAATTGGCCATGGAACCCACGCATCGAACTATGTGTTCATTCATGCATCCAATATTTTTCCTGTTACATACAAAACGTGCATTTAATAATTCTCAAGTTAGTTTTCTGCGTACGTGATGAATTTATTTACCCTTAATGGGCCTCGGAACGTATACTTTGATTTCTATAATACCAAATACGGTTTTCCTTTCATTGCCCAGATATATAACTGCGTTTCTGGTCGCGTCATATGTATATGTTAATTATATAATTACTTACAATAAGGATACCGCCTTATAAAATTGCAGTGTTCCTATATGCTTATGTATGTCTTACTTAAAGAAAAAACTACTGGGTATATATAGATGAAATTCGGCAAGAATGTGCAGTCACTATGGCGCTACAAATTTATATAGTGAATTAGAACTGGACACTGTACATGGAATGTACTATATGTATGTATTCACGTAATGAGGTCCATATAAGGGTTGTTTTTTATGTCATATTTCTTAGTGACTTTTTATTTATTTGGTGGTTTAAAGTTAAGGCGAGTAATAATTTTAACACTAAGTAAATCTTTCTTTCCTTTCATCATTTCCAAATTTTGGGATAGGCATAGTATGTTTTTTCCTTCCATACTGTATTCTGGCGTACGTCCTCTGTCACGTCGCAAACCTTCACATAATACATCCATCTCTTTCTAGTCTACGTTTAGTTTTCTATTCATCTTCTTACATGGCTTACATCCCTCCTCAGACTTACTAGACCTTAAATGTATAGATATAAAAAGGTAACAGGTATGTAAAAAGTAAAGATAACAGGTATATAAAAGGTAAAGATGTATCTACCTTTTATATATCTGTTGTTATTTCATACACCTGTTGTATATAAAATAGAAACAGGACAAAATATACATTAATATAGGTACGCAGAAATAGAACAATCCACCCAATACCCAATTTCGTATTACTAAGAACGTATTATTTATTTTCGTATGAAATCAATTTCTTTGGTAATATCTTCGGCATCGCCTCAAACGTTTTGCTTTTGGTGCTATTATAAGGAAATATTTTTAATCTACAATGTATTTCTTTTCTTTAAACTTTTTTTTAGCAGACGAACACACGGTATATCCCTAAATAAAGCCAGGTACGCTTGTGTTATGGGTAATATACAACGGACCACTCTGGAGCTAATCCCAGACACCCAGACCGTAAATAGCGAAGAAAATTCGTTTCTGAATTTACCATACCTACCAGGAACCGAACCCGGAGTCTCTGCATTGCAGTGCTGTAAGCCGACAAAAGCTTAAGCCCGCTCAACTTGGCTCTAATATATGTATCAAAATTGTAGAACTTCATAAAAGTTATATACATAATAATAATAGTGTAGAGGAAGGTCGATAGTCCCTATTCATTCCCTATATAGTATATAGTGTATACAATGTATATAGTATATACATTTTTTTCTATAGAAAATAATTTTGATACATCACACACACACACACGATTTTTGCAATTAATTATACTATTTAAAGATGTTTTAATGAGTTAGTTATCTTAAGGAACATCTATACATAGATATTAAAGTAGAAAACGTTTTGGATTAACCATTAAAAATACAATTTTACAAAAGAAATATTATCTTGTAAATAAAACTAGGTTCTAAAATATAAATATACTTTGATTTATGAGCTCAACGTATCAAACTGAGTAATCTTAACCAAAGGCCAATTTTAAAAGCGAAAGCTATCGCCTTGACCTCTAAACTTCGAGATAATATGCATATAATATTAAACTACTTTATTAATGTCATCAAAACGCCTTCATTCGGTTATTACGTGGTTTGTGTAACGCGTGGGTTCAAGAACACGACGCGTTCGATAAAATATGTGTGAGGCTTCATTCACATTAAAACTTTTTTTTAATAAATGACATGACAACTCGGCCTAGAGCGGGGGTATAGAGCCGAAGCTATGCGCCCGCTCAGACGAAGACTCCGGCGCTAAGTTGGGCTGGATGACCTCCAGTGGCCGTGAAGAAACAGTCGTGGACAAAACAGGAATAAAGATGTTCCACGCTCCGCATTCTGTCGCCACAGGGAGCTTCTGCCCTGCAGTGGCACTAGATGAAGCTGTCTTGGCTGGCGCGTGACAGGGCCAACGCGGAGGAGGCGATTGCCATTTCCCGCAGCCCTGGCTCTAGACGAGTGGAAAAAACATGGGGAGTTTTAGATGGTAATCCGGCAGTGGTAGCCCACCTCCGCCAGAGTAAGACTATACCGGTAGGAGTATGTCTTTTATTATGGGTATATACAACGGACCACCCTGGGGTCGATCCCAGACACCGAAACTATATAGTACAATAAATTTTGGAAAGTTTTATTAGGAAATTTACCAAACCAGGAATCGAACCCGGAGTGTTGTGGTGAGGTAGGCTGGCAAAGGCCACTCATTTACCTCTGTAATATCTGTACAAATCTGTATCATCTTTTCGAAATGTACACCGTTTAGTTAATATGAGCGCGGGCGAAGCGGGGATAAAAAAGAGAAAGCAAGGAGTTACAGAATAAGATCGCCGCACCAGACACGCTACGAACGATGCGGGCTTCGCAGCGACAGGCACTTCTTCCTCGTGATCCTTTCTTCGCGTCTTGCGGTTCCTTCGATAAGTGGACCAACTGGAACGGTATAAGGTGCTCCTTCCAGCGTGCGGGTTGATATAAGCGGGTGTAAATGCGGCACTACACACAAAACGCGGCGAGGTTTCTGCGGAAACAGCGGTGCGTTCAGCGTTCGGACGTAGACTATGTCACAAATGTCATTTTTTTTTATTTTTTTTTATTGCAGGAGTTCAGCAGACAGGCAGACGGCCCACTTCATGGAAAGTGATTACCGTCGCCTATGGACATTTGCAACACCACAGGTGCTACAAATACGCTGCTGCTCTCTTAAAGGAGACTGGAACCTGGTCACTGATGCCGGAACACAACACAAGGTTGTTATGGCGGCATAATCTAGACCAGGGGTGGTCGCCATCCAGTCGAGCAAATACCCTACCACCTGGCTGTGAGTTATTTAGTCGCCACTTACGACAGGCCGCCCGGCCGCAGGAAATTGTATTCTTTCTCCGTTCCTGCACGGATAAAGCGGAATAAATTGGATAAATTGTCATATTACATAGTGACAGATGCGGCTAAAGAAAAAAGGAAACAAAGAGGCAGTGACCAAATAGGTCGGCGTTAACAGTTACATAATTGCTTATCTTATTCTTAATACATATGGTTGCCCCATTTTTTCCTAGTAACCGACAATTTTTTAGAACTGATTTTTATCGGTAATATTGGCACTTTATAGTTTTTAATATACATGTTCATACGCTTTTCTCATAACATTATGTTATCAAGATATTTTTTATCCGTGCAGGAACGGAAAAAGAATACAATTACCTGCGGCAGGGCGGCCTGTCGTAAGAGGCGACAAAATAACCCACAGCCAAATGGTAGGGCATTTGCCCGACTGGATGACTACCACCCCTGGTCTAAAGTATGTCGTCGCCATAACAACCTTGAGTTGCATTCCGTCATTAGTGACCAGGTTTTAGTCTCCCTTAAGAGAGTGGCAGCGCATTTGCAGCACCTTTGGTGTTGCAAATGTCCATAGGCGATGGTAACCGCTTTCCATCGGGTGGGCCCTCTGCCTGTCTGCTGAGCTCCTGCAATAAAAAATAAATAAGAAACAATTTTTTAATGACAGTGTGCAAACTTTTTTTTAGTAATAAGTCGAATGGGCAGAAAAGTTAAAATCGTCAATAACCAGGTTTTTAAATCGAAAAGGAACACTACTTTTATGCCGTTGTATAAACATTAACTGCTCAGAAATTACCGCGTCGTTGATAACAAGATTTATTATTTCCGATTGACTAAAATGACACAGCTCGAAGAGTTTCATGAGATAACTTTAAACCGCCACAAACATAATGGCTTATCCAGATTAGTTAGAAAAGATGACACCATGCTTGATTTTGTTTAAGAACTGTCTCAGAGCGGCCCCTTTGACTCATTTTATAGAAAAAATATTAATTTCATACTTCACAATTAAACATATAAAAATTACGTAGTAAAACAAAATTTAAACTATCAAAGAAGGTAGGTACTTGCAGTATATTATTCTTTATGTTTTACGATTTTTCAATGGGAGAGAATCTTAAAAAATAATTTTATAATAATAAATATATTTATCGGCAATAAATAAAATCTGTTTAATATTGGTCCTTTGAATAATCTTCTTATTTAAATACGGCTTTACACAGTTTGCGTAACTAGCCAATATCAAATATCCATGAATGCTCAAACTTGAGACTTGGTTCTGTAAGTGCAAATACTCCACTAGAAACTGGAAGCATACCGATCACACCTAAGTGCGACACAGCTTTCGTAATTACAAATACATACTTGTTTTATAAATGCTACCTATTCTAATAATTATAAAGCACTTGAAGTTTTTGAGTGAAATAAAGTGTCGTAAGTCGTAATATTTGTAGTCTGAGTACTCACTACGACGTTCTTAAACGAAATATATTTTACGATTGATTTATATCAAGAATATAAATTTACATGTTTACTGTCCCATTACTAAAGAAGAAAATGCCATACATTTTCTCAAATTGACGTACATTGGCCTATCATGTACCTGTAATTTGATTGGGAGTAGAGTTTGGTTTGTAAAAGGTTAGGTTTCACCTGGCGCCTATTTTGTTGAAGATATTTCTAGAATTTCAATATTCAAGAATAATTGACACTGGGCAAAATCACAAACCGCATAGATATCTATACAGTGGACCCTCGTTCATCCGACAAACGTTTTGCAGGGCGGTGTCGGACTATCGAATTTGTCGGATTATAGAGTACTGCGCCCTATAATCCGGTTTTTTTTTAAAAGAGTCAGCAAAATCCCAAACCGCATAGTTATTTTTAATAAAAAAAAATATCGATTTAACAATCTCTTAAGGCAGGGAATAACTGGTAGACGATGTTTTATTGTGCAGTTTTATTTTTAAAAATGTATAATATCGGTTAAAAGTAAACAATAGTCAACATTATATCTGTTTATGTTAGGAAAGTTTGAATTGTTTAAAGTAACTCTTCGTACTGTCACAAGAATTCCATTGTTCGGGGTCAATCAAATTTCCATAATTTGGTTTAGCTGGTACTAACAATCAAATAATCTGACAAGGCCGTATTGACATAAATCCTTTGCCAACCTTTCTTATGAAATTAAAAATAAACAATTTTTTTATCAATCTTGGCTTAATAAGGTTTGTGTATGATGACTGAAAAATTGTTAGCTAAAATAAGATTTCATAAGTAATGCTAACTTTCGTAATCCTTATCAGCATTCTAAAGTTAAACGTCTAGGAAAAATATAAAGTATAACAGAATATAATTCAAAATGGCACGTGTCACTTTTACCATAGGTTGTTTCGCGCCATTTCCCCTTGTCCGCGCTATTGTTCTCCGAAGCGGCATAGTTTCACACGCTCCATATATTGAGTTGCATGGAAAGCGGAAAGGTTGCTTACGATTGTACTTACCGGCCATAATCTCGAATGAATGAATGTGAAACTTGAATGGAATTCAATCCAGAAATGCTCATTGCTATGTTTCTGTTTTGAATTTCAGTTCTTTGTACTCTTTATAACGCAGATGTTTTGAGCTAACGGAATGTTTAAAAGTTGTAATATTTTATTAAATAAACTATGTTTTAATATTGTAGTAAAAGAGAAAGTATGATGAGTAACATATGCGGGCCTTTCTAGAATTCAACTTACAAAAATGTTGACATAATTTTCTAAACCAGAATAATAAAATAACAATATTTTAAACTACTTAACAACTTCTTTATATTTCATATAATTTTTGATATTGATTATCAACTCCTACGGTTTTATGTATATATAATCAAGCTCCAAGCTTTCAGTAGTTGCCTGCTAATATGATTATTTAAGGGATCAAAGGTAATTTATATACATACTAGAGTTTACCCCGCGGCTGCGCCGCGGGTCAACCTCTGGTGCATGCTTCTTGTTTAAAGACGTTACATTGTATTAAATATTTATGTCAGGCAAATCGACCAATTCGGCCAAATCGGCCACATCGACCAAAAAAGCTATCCTACTTTCTGGAATAACGTTTACATAAATCTATCCCAAAACTTATCCCATTATCCGGGATGAAAAGTATCCCTTCTCGACCCTCGGTATTAAAATTACATATATACCGATTTTCAGCCAAATCGGTCCAGTAGTTTTTCCGTGAAAACGGAACGGACAGACGGATAAACAGAAGACAGACAGAGTTACTTTCGCATTTATAATATTAATAGGGAGGGATAATAAGGATGTAAGTATATAAAGTTTATACAGTATCGGCCCTAATTGTCAATTATTATATATAATCCATAACACAAGCATAACGTTATGTAAATTAAACACGTCCTTAGTTTGTATATATACAATACATGTGTTTCTCTATCGATATATAATAAAAGGTTATAATCATCAACCACCTGACATTTGCGCGAACCACGAACAGCGTATGCGACAAGGGTGTGAAAGTGTGGAGCACACATAATTCAATTTTTTTTTATTGCAAATCTGGCAATCAGGCTGATGACCCAGCTCACGTAAAGTGGTTACCGTCGCCTACAGACGTTTGCAATACTAATGACGAAGCCAACGGATTGCCAGCCTTTAAAATGGGATAGAGGGATAAGACAAGAAGAATGAGAGAGAGAGCGATTGGAACAGGGAAGATTGGGTAGGGGGCGGGGGACCAAGCCGGCCATCGGAATTCTCACTCATTGCACGAAACACAATTAGCCCAAGGTTAACCGTTTCACGCCAATATCCTATAAGAGCGTGGTATCACACCGATCGAGTTGGCCCTAAAAACTATAATCAAGATAATGATCCCAATATGACTCTATCACGTACTCACTTATTTATTAAAGAGACCAACACAAATATATGTAACGTATATGCATGCTGTGATATATGAATGCAATCACAATCTTGCGGCACGCATATGGTATGCTGCGTGTGCGGTGCGCTTTCAACATCGTCATAAAATGAAAGTTCACTCGGAAATGATTATAACTAATGGTACAGTCGAACGATAGGCGATAGTACAATGCCACTTGACTAGCACCGGTCAATAATATCAGCCCCTTGATGGTCCCACTGCTAGCTAGCCTACCATTTTATGGACACGGATGGTAAATATACCCGCAACTCAATTGGGTAGTTGAATCATTTGTTTTGTGATAAATGTAAAGATCGTATATAAGTTTGATAACAATTTTTTTTGCGAGTATTAAAAAGTTATATCTAATTGAAAATAAATTTTTGAACCTGACGTACCAGTGTTGAAAACACGCCGAGTGCGCGTATGACGTTACTATGACAATTTCTCACACATTGTGCTTCGAAGCTAGGATAAGTTATTATGAGAAATTATCATAGTAAGTGATATCACACTCACACGCACGCTCGGCGTGTTTTCGGCATTGGGGTACTTCGGATTCAAAAATTTATTTACTTTTCATATAACTTTTTAATCATAGCGAAAATATAAAAATAGTGTGTTACAAAACTTATACTATATGATGTTTCCAATTATTAAAAACAAACAAAAATATCTTTGTCATAAGCATGTGATATTTTATAACAATATATGCACATTATATAGGAAAAATTGTTTACGCAGGTTATGCTCTCCAGCTAGAATTAAAGTAAATTATTTGATCCATAAGTGGATGCTTTAAACACTAAAGATCTTATTCATATTGAGTTAGAGTAAGTTTGAAAGCTTCTTTATGATTCTAATGAAGCCTTCAAACTTACTCTAAGTCAATATGATTATGACCGTTAGTTACTCCTACTTCATTTTTATAAGTTACATAAAAGAACAAGTTTTAATCATAGCAACTGTATCAAAAATTTGATTTGAAAATATAGTAAAGTGTACATAATACATATTAATCTACAGGCTAAATAAGTTGGCTTAGGAAATATTTTTGGGTCAACACATAGATCACAAACTAGACAAAAGTCGTAAATTAATATACTTATATGTATATCAAATAATATTGAAATGCCTGTCTATATTTTCAATATAAATGCCAAAATTTAAATGAAAACTATTTTTCATCCAAAGCCTAATCATTAATGGGCGTTTTTAGAATTTTTGTCTGTCAGTCTGTCTAAAAGTTCGTCTGCAATAGACTCATCGGATTTCAACGAAAATTTTAAGTATATATATACATTATATATATTATATTATATACATTACAAGGAAGTTATCTTAAATTTTCATTTTAATTTCGATTTCAAGCACAGCTTAAAATATATGACTATATAAAATTCAAGTGCAAATGAAGTGGCGACTACAGTATAGTATGATATCTTATAAGTAAATGTTTAATTTTCCTTACAGGAAAAAATCCAAATAAGTTCGGAGAAATCACTATAATTTATTGTACAAATCTAAAGAACGATGCAAAACCGTCCAAATAATAACTATCAAAATGATTTATGTTTTATTTTACACGATATTCCACCGAAATTGTTAACGTGCGACCTTGCTAGCTTTGACGCAGAAAATCATAACACTGAGTAATATATTAACTTACCACGAAACACGAACAATTGTACTTCGGATTACTATTAGCACTTAGTAAATGACATCAAATCACTTGTTCAAACAACATTATGGAAAACACGGCTATAAAGCATAATAATGAAGTTTAGAATACTGACAACGAAAATAATTTAGAATTTTCGAGTGCTCAAAACCTCAGACGAATAAAAATATAGACGGAGCTTACGTGATGAAAAGAGTCAAATGAAGTGAAGCATTTTTAACCGACTTCAAAAAAGAGAAGGATCTCAATTCCTCTGTATAGTTTTTTTTGTATAATCGTTACTCGATTTCTTCGTCAATTGTGAACCGATTTTCATTTTTTTTTTCCTTTTTCGTAAATCTATACTGCCGAGGTGATCCCATGGTCAACAAGCCAAGATCTGATGAATAGATCCCAGGGAAATCGAGAGCAACGCTTTACACCGAAGAGTGACATAGCAATATTGTATACGCGTGCCAGTACAGGCAGTATGATTTCTACAGGCGCTTAATAGAGAGAGAGAGAGAGATAACACTTTATTGCTCACCAAAATATACAATTACAAAAACAGATCATAATAATAATAATATATTATTTCTAAAGCTATTCAAGTATTTGCGCAACTAAAAACTATTTTTTTTCTAACAAAAACAAAACCGACTTCAAAGTAAAAAACAAAAAAGAAATATTTAACCGACTTCTTTCTACAACATCCTGAAGTCGGTGCGAAATAAAACATAAAAATACTATATTTTTCAAATTTGTTGTTTTTTTTATGTTTTACTTGATACCGACTTCAAGATGTTGTAGAAACAAGTCGGTTATTTACAAACTTGAGTGCGTCAACTTATGTAGGTAGTAGACACGTAGTTTGCGTTTATTTAGGTAATAGTAATGCACTGGAAATGATTCCAAATTTATCCGTACTAATTCGATTATTTAATATTAAATTCTTGTAACGCATTCCGGCGTGACCGGTTACCTATTCCAATTCCAAAATTGGCTTGCTTTGGTCGGCTTCACTCTGAGAGCTCGGGGCTCGTTAGCCTAATTTGTTCGTCTGGGGCCCAAAACAAACAAGCGTCAGCGGTTATATCGCCCTAGAAAAAACTATTTACAAAGTGACTTCACACGCTCTATTTCAAAAATGTTCAATATATAACGTAAAAAAGACATATTTAGGTATGATATATAAACAATAGCAAAGTTGTTAAAGTTCAAACCCTAGCAAGTGCGCTCTAAAAAATTTTACATCACAGGTCAAAAAATGTCATAAACTTCAATGATATGACATTTCAATCCTATATTAATATATAGTTTATTCGAAGCGACATCACATTTTGATATATTCTTCACATGTTTTGTCAAACACAATGCATAATAAAATATCTAAGTAAGTCAATAAATACACAAGCATTCAATTAAAACACAATGACAGTTGCTGAGTTTTGAAATTACACAGCTGAATGTACTCTAGGTATATTGTACGTGTCAGGCGAATGAAAAATCCGTACTTACATGAAAATCGGTTCAAATTGCGTATGTTTATAATCATTCTCACGTTTACAGCCAAAATGCCCGAAATATTCTGTTAAAATTATGTCATAATAATATACGAATATTTCATACTCAGAATAATATCTGAAACTAAATTATTGTTCTGAGACTTCATAACAGCCCGATCACGACCTTGGGACCTTAGTGACGGTTGAAAGGACGAGCGACACGACAGAGATTGGCGGGAAGCCCGACGAGTCGTGATTTATGCTTTATACATCTGAATACTTTTGGTTTTGCCGCTTGTCGCATGGCACTTAACTGTCTCTCACAGCGACAAGGTCGTGGCCGGGCCGTAATGGCTGATTTTGGCAGTTTTTGCAGTCTCTAGTCCTCTGAAACCTCAAGTCAAAGACCGACCGATTTCTTTTAATTCTAATGGCAGAGTTGAATAACCAAGTAGATAGAACGAGTGAATCAAAGAACCCTTGAATGTTTCCAGTTTCGTAGATATTTTGACAATAACGAAATTCATATTAAATGACCTTGTATGTCACAGACCTTTTTCTCTGAAACTAATGTAATTATATGTTAAGCATCTAGACCTGTACAGCATACGCCTTTTGAAAAATAAATGGACCGATTTCTATCTATGACGTGAAAAATAAAACTTGACGATCAGTCCTAGACATTTAATATTTTTTTTACCCTTACCAACAATTCCTTCCTTGTACTAATTGTATTTGACCTGATAATTTTTATTGGCCATTATATTCCATATTCAAATCACAACGCAAGTCTTGGCTTAAAATTAAAAGAAAAAACATGTTCATAGAATATTAATATATATTCAACATCTTGAAGCGCGTGTCATAGCTGTGATTATATTATGCAAGAATACGTTCGCTTGAACGAACGTGAGAAAGTGAAAGCTCAATTAACCTCTACGAAATGCTAACGCTTAATCAGGTGTGCTGCTGTAGGCATTATCAGTCAATTACCCTTGCCATGTAAGCACGTTTCTTATCTGTTTATTTAGGTTTATGGCTTGGCAGCTAGGTCTTTAAGCCAGATCTTAGATTACAATGTAGTTTCTTCATTTTCTTAAGCCTATGTGTAGCACAGCTGAACTGTAGGTTATCAGCTGGCGCCATTCAAGGAGTTCTTGTGACAACTCAAAAGGCCACATTTGACTATACAGTTCACATTTCTCACAAAACACATAGTTTGCACTCAAAAACTATCAATATCCTACAATTATTGTTCATTTTAGAGTAATTTTACATATTTTTAGAAAATAAAACTGCACAGCACAACATCTTTCAGTTCCCGCCAAAAACTCCGTTTATTATCTGTGAATAACTAGGCTACAGATTAAAAACTCTATCTTGATTCATTTTAATGAATATGCTATTATTATTTTATAAACTTTATTCTAATTTATTTTATTGCGAAGGTGGCAAGCAGGCAGGTGAAACAGGTCACATGGTCAGCGGTTAGCGTCGCCTCCAGACGTTTGCAACACTAGGGACGAAACCAACCTTTGTCATTGCTTTTAGGATAAAAGGGATAGGGTATTCCCCGTTCACGATAACTTGACGCGCAGGGTTACCAAATTCCAAAAATTAACACCACTTAATATCATGTTATAAAATAGGTTATAAATAGAGATAATTACAAAAAGTAAATTGTCTTAATTTCTGTTGAAATTTTCTAGTAATTATCGCGATTTTAGGAGTTTTTGACTCTAGCTTTAGGTATTAATATTTTTGATTGTTGGTAAAGCTGTGCATCAAGTTATCGTGAACGAGTTTTGGAGCGATGGGATAAGAAGGATGAGATAAGGGGGATAGGATACAAGGAAAAATGATAAGATAGGGAAAATGAAATAAGGGGAGAATGAAGTGGGTCATTGGAATTCCCACTCATCGTATGAAACACGAATAAGCTCAAGGTTAAACTTGTTTTACCGATCGACTCGGCCTTAAGTGCTGTGATCAAAGAAATGATTCCAGCATGGCTCTACCACGTCAGAAATTGACGTGGTAAAGCCATATTGAACCCAATTATTTTGATTAAATTCGTTTATGAAATAATATTTAAATCCGTGTCCTTAGCGGGATTAATCATAAAAACGTTTGGGTTGAAAATTTCAACTACTAAGTGAAATTACCTTTTTGAGCTGCCACAAGGACTCCCCCTCATTCAAAGATACAATACAGCACAGCTATCTGTTATCTGAGTTCGGTTTTCGCCTGTTGTGTTGCCTGAATTCTAAAACCTGAATTCTCATAATTAAAATTTTTACACCACAGGCCATGCAAAGGCTTAATATATATATAGGTACATTTACGTGTTAGTTTTTAAAACTTCTTAATTTCGTTTATTATACAATCATTCTTTTAACGTGTACATTAAAGAACGATTTTTACATTTTACATTTTACTAAGATATAGCACGCATGTAGCAAGTTCGAATAACTATTTTGATCAATATAAACTGTACCACTTGCATGGATGGAATGTACCCATTTTCGCTACAAACATTTTATTTCAAGAAACTACAGTAACATTTAACAACTAATAATATCATGGATTAAGTTCTCTGAAACAAAACTGACTCATTGGATGTCGTCACCAGACTTCCAGCCATATTCTGGATACATAAATTATGTGGGTCTGTACATAAAATACAGAACAACTTGAAACTACTATTACATTAGCAGAGGCACGACTCAGGCACCATAATGTTAGTTGGACTATAACTTTGACAGTAACAGAACTTCGAAATTTTCAAGTACCAATTTCATTTTAGACATAATCCAAACTAATATTCACATATGTGTGGGACTTAAGATGATTGTTTGTTTCTTTGTTCTTTACGAGTGGGAATTAATCCACCGTAATTTATTCTGGTAAACATGTACTTTAGATAACAGGTATGAATATATATATATATATATATATATATATATATATATATATATATATATATATATATATATATTAATGTAATATTATATATATGAATACTTGTTATCCCTGAAAATAGTGTACTTCACGCGGAATAAGGTTACAAGAATTACGTAAGAAGATTATGGATCATTTAGTTAAATGATCCAATTAGACAATCATCAAGAAGTTTGCTATATACGGGATATTATGTCACAATGGCTATTTTTACTCTTAAGTCATGCAGTTCTAAAGTTTATAACTAAATATCTATTTCTAATTCAACATTAAAGTTTATATTGCTAAAACCAGGCAAATAGAGCAGAAGGCCAATCTGATGTATTGCAGTCACCGTCGCCTACTGACGTTTACGTTTTGCTGGCCTCCAGAAAATATTATGACGCTCTTTTTAAATGACCCCATATCCTAAGTCAGAAGGAAAACCTCAGCGGGATGTTCCTTCCAAGTCATTATTGTACACGGGATAAATTTCGGGAGTATCATTGAGGGGCTATTTTTAACGCTATAAACAAAATGCATTTGGCCACAATCACTAGCACTGACACTATCCAAGGTGGAGTAGAGACATTACAATGACAATAGATGAAGACTATTCCAATAGTTTGAACAAGAAAAATCTATTGCCCGCAAAATTGGTCACCAAGTTTTGGTAACAAACTCAGCATTGTAACGTTCTAATAACTTTTGCTAATAGTAATGAAACAAACAACAGTTTCTTTTATTTAATTGTAGATGGTTTCAAAGTTATTAAATGCTAATGGTTCTTTATTTCCGTTATACGATTAGATAAACTAGGTTTGCGTGAGAACATGCGGGCACAGTAACCTTGGTCCTTGCCCTAACTTCTCATATACTTGAATTCCCGCTTTATAGCTCCATTACTTAACTCTTAGCCTTGAAAAACAATGTTTTGTTTTAGTCGAAGCCACCGAGTTGTTAGCAGATATACTTGCAGAAGAAACGCCCACGATAATGGGAGGCAATACGTCGGTTGCCAATTTGCATAGTTGACAATACTTTAGTTCAATATTTCAAAAAACTTCCTTTTTGTTATGCGTTTATAACAGAATAGATAAAATTTTCAAAGAAAACGTCTTATTGATTAACGGTCTTATTCATGTTGAGTTAAAGTAGGTTTGTTGTAGGTACTTTAAAGTTCTTAAAGAAACCTCCAAACTTACTCTAAATCAATATAACTAAGACCATAATTATAATTGTGAACAACAACAAAATGAACAAAATATATGTAAGTAACTGCTTATTTTCTAATATTTATGTATACCACCTTTGACCAATATAATCTGTTTTATTCCTGACACGGGTTGTCTGGAAGAGATCGCTTAATAGCGATAAGACCGCCCATTATGCACATTTAGAATATTTTTAGGCTATAAGATTTTCTGTAAGGGTGTACAATAAAGTGTTATCTATCTATCTATCTATCTTATCTATAATTGTTTAATTTGTTACGATTAAATTATGACACCATGTTCCGAATTGATGACATTTATAATATCACTTCAAACACTATTGCATAAAAATCATCGTCCCAATAACAGTCGGATCGTTCATACTAACTTTAGCACAGCAATGAAGTCAGTCGTAACTGAATAATTGTTTACAATCACTTCCGCCGAAATCAGTGGTCACTTCCTACCAAATTTAAGTGATAGTGCAACTTCTGCTTCCTGCACTTCGAATCATAATGATAATACAAACTGCCCCGATTTCTTGGACTATGGAGGTTTTCTTTTTCTTAACGACGACATTCGGATGCACTCGACTCTGGTCGGGTAAAATCGTACGCTGCTGGACGTGAGCCAAAGCCCCCAAAGCCATTCTCGCCGTTCCAACGGGTTTAAATTTGGAACACTATTTTTTTTCTGTTCCCGATGTAGATAGGCTAGATACGTTTGACGAGGTGAACAATCTCTTTCCGTTTAAAAACACACACATCACGGAATACAAAATTAAATGTAGCATCATCATAAATTTCTTGTTTGAAATGGCTCTCATAAACACCCTGCAACGCCGCCTAAATTTGATCATTATCGATGTTCCCAATATTATCTGATTTTGATTGTATACAGACAACTAACGAAATGCGTTGCAGTGAAGCAGTGCACCTTCATTCGTGACACGAATACCACAACCTTATATCCTGCTTATCGCAGTTTATATTCAACACACGAAGGTGTAACAGTTATATGAAAAGAATACTTTCGTGTCTTCTTATTTAATTAGAAAATTTTGGCAAATTCTCTGGTGGCTATTTATCTAGCATCCAATGTGAAAGTTATTTAAAATTCGTATAACATCATACTTACAATCCGTATACAAAGACCTAAATAACTTTGCCTACAGCCTAAAACAGATGTCTATCTAAAATAGATAGAAAATAACAGGCGAAAGCTAAAACGTTTTGCAACTGTCGCTTCTAAGGAACGTCTATGAATACATAATATTTTGTTTATGTACTCATGGCACTATCACATAAGCATAAGACCATAAGATAAAGATTACACAGGCGCAATTATTACGTATTGAGTATAAAAAATAAATATTTCTATTATCTATAAGAACCACGAGGTGATACATACAGTTTGAAATAGACAATTTAGTAAGCGCAATAAATAACGTTGTACAAATACTAAAGTGTCCTTGTCGTAACAACTGTTTGTGCAGTTATACAGCTAAAATAAAGACCGTACAACACTATTAATACAGATTATTTGTAGGTCACAACGAAAACAAGTGGACTAAACGATCTCTACATAATAACAGTAGGTACTTAGTGGTGAATGTTTCATGGTTTAATACATAAATATTAATCATCTATACATATCGACAAATAATATTATAATAGTAAGAATGTTCCTTTTCTGACCTTTTATTATCAAAATATCAAATAAAGGGAATCGATTCCTAAAATGTTCACTTGCAATAGAAATTTACGAAATGGAGATAGTAGTGAAGAAAAATGAGCTAGAGCATTATTTTAACGTAATCCAAATATTCACACAATTAAAAAGTGGGCGTATCTATGATTCGGTGTTAAGAGAACAGACGATGTGATCAGTGCGTGAGGCACAATTCAACGTCCGGAGCATTGGCAGTTTGACAAAAATGCAATGAACTGAGCTCAATGTACATTAACTTTGAGTATAAACCAGAACACACATATACGAGTAGAACCGCTGCACTGCGATGATTGAATAGCACTGGACTGGTTCAATGGACTCGATTCCTTGGGTTGTATCAAAATACAATCCATTATTCTAAAAGCAGACATCGTACAATGGCACTTAAAGCAGGGCTTAATGCAGACAAACCATTCTGACCAACGTCATACTGCATTTTGTGGTAAAACCATCATAATACAATAATCCGTAATCAACTTCCTTCAACATTCTGATTTAAAACCTTATACATAAATATCAAAATTCTAATTCTATCGAGAGAAAGAGAGCGTATATCATAAATTTTATTGAAGGTGCATGCACACATTATTCTCTACAGTTTTGTTTTATTTTCACAGTGCATTCATGGAAATTTGCAGTTGATGTCATCGTGTACTTGAATCACAAAATAATTGGGACTACATATTATTCTATACCTAATTACTGCTTCATTTTTATTAAATTCTTTCAACTTAGGAAACATACCTGTGCTCTATTAATGACGTCGTGCGGTCCTCGCCAAGTTGTAGCGGCTGGAGATTTTCTCTTCGCGAGTTCTAACGTGGCTTCACTAGGGCATCGCTCAAACATGAGGACACGTTCTGCAACTGATCCCCTCGTAAGGAAAGGTCGAACAGGCGCAGCACCGGACGCAGAGGCGGTTTCTCCAGCGCCGGCGCTTGAAGCACGACGAGCACGTGCTTCAAATTTAGACCGGGCCTCAGTGACATGAGATCCAAGAGAAGACCGCCGCTCTCCACTAGCCCCGGCAACAGGTTTCCTCGCACCTGTGTCTAATCTATCCTGGTATCTACTTTTTGCATAATCAACAAGCGATATCGGTGGCACGACATCGGGCCGTTCCGCGGTACGCTCTGCTACTACGCCACCAGTACGTAAAGCTCGAAGTAAACGCTCCTCCTCACGAGCCACCTCTAATCGCATGGCAGCTGGATCAGCACGCCTTGTGGCTGCACCTGATCCTGGACCGTTTCTTTCAGGAACTAAATCTGGAGGTAATGACATTTCTATTGTTTCAGCGTCCGGTTCATGCCGTTGTTCTCGCCGTTGGTCTAATCTTGGCTCTCTTCGAAAATTAGGCTGTTGGTCTCGTGCCACCTCCGGCCGATGATCTCGCCGAAATTCGGGTCTTTGCTTTATCTCTGGCTTAGGCTCTGGTCTTGGTTTTGTCCGTAGACTATCTGCCAGTTTAAGGCCGGGTGTGGGCCTACACGACAATATCTCCGTGGGCGCGAGGCCACGCGCCTTCCAAGTCTGATATATGGCTTCGGCATGATCGGATATCTGTTTAGCGATAGCTGCGATGTCTTCCTCACCGGTGTCTATCTCTCGGCGGGCCGTGGCCGCCATGGCCGAACCTTTCGCCCTCCTGGGGCTCAGTAAAGGCGCGCGCACTGCACCAACAGTTTCAGGTGCTTGCCGGCTTCCCCATCTAACACACACGATTAGCACAAGATCACTGATCCGATATCACTGATAACTGCAGCAACACTGAATATCACCGGGGCAACGGGGTGCGGCCGGGGACTATGAACAGCTGTATGGGTAGCACACGTTCAACAATAAACAAAGGCGACGATCGCGTGTCGCGGTTCGGCGTGGGGCATGCGGCGACGGACAACAAGCCGACGGCGGCGCCTCGCGCGGACTGCGGTGCGGCGTGAGCCCTCGCGCTGCGCCACCCCCCGCCCGCCACCCACCAAGTCGGCTCCTGGTGATGTGAAAAAAGCGCTCAAGTGTCCTCCTTGGACCAATTTTCGGGTTTCAGCATTTGAAAGTTTAATGAACCAATTGCTACTGAAATCTTCCATATAAAAGGAATACTTATATTTGGGAGCAAATCTTCAACGAAAAGATATCGAAATAGGTACGGTACATAAATATATTCCAAGGTACATGTTAAGTAGGTATGGTTTTCCAAAAAACTTGAACAACAGTGATAAGAATGGACACCACGACTCATAGAACATCTAATAGTTATGTTACACTTGCAGAGCATTAGTATAAATTGTTCTTCTTGATAGGTCATTACTAGATTATTAGTATAAATATTCTTATAATAATCGGAGATATACCAATTTAGATCAAAAACAATAAAATGAAGATAAAATTATGAAATCCATTAGACGGAACTGATAGCGGCACAACAGTTAAACGTTTAAGATATAAATACAGTATTTGAATGACAATTCATTCTTTGCAATACTTCTCATAGGCTTGCGTCTACGATAACCTCGAGTAGTTTCTGTGAATTATACAATATACATACATTAATATATTACGCGTCCCGTCATACATAAATATGCCCGTGCTATCTATGACGAGAGCTGCGTCGCGTCGCGCAAGCGCGTCGCCGCCACAAATAGCGCGCACCATAGATTTATTAACGCTCCCCTACTTTTTAGTTTTTATTTAATCTTCTAAGAACTACTAACGTGGCACGAGTTACGTGCATCCTAAATCACCGATTTCAGTCATAAATAATTGCTTCAAAACGTCATTCACAAAACACATATTTTGAAAATGTAACAAATTGTATTAGGTAACTAGTGTGACTCTACGAGCTCTAGTTTTTGTGTATCGAAATTTTACCATAAAGAGCTTACAAGAATATAAAAGCTTTAACTGTTTTTAAGAACTTTTCAGTGGTCGTGTCCGTGAATATATTACTACTATATACTATGAACGTGAATACTTACAAAACCCATACTCCTCATAGGTATATAGAACTGTTTGAAAAAATATATTTAATAACATGTATGATGCCAAGCCTATTTTTTATGGTTTCATTGCGCATTATTTAGTGGTTATATTAAATTCGCCTTGTTAAATTTCATATTACATAGAATTGAATATAAATCTACAATTTTCTGAGAAAAACCACTCTTACATGTCTAGACATTCTAACATTTTGAGCTTGTATCTTAACACTTTAGAATTATATACAAACTCAATGTAAAAATTTCATCGTAGTTTTATAGATGCGCGAATGAATGAATATGAATTTAATGTTAACATTGATATCATTGTTTGAGTAATAGTAATACCTAGTAGCTTTTATAATTAAAAAAAGAAAGATTAAATTTGTTACGTAATCTTGCTTCAATTATACTGTTTCTAACGAATTACATTCCTATTTATTTTATACCAACGACCTATCTTAAAAAGAAATTGAATTTTTCTAACGATAAAAAGATTTTTTAATCGACTTGTCAATATAAAAAGAACAGAAGATACAGAAGTCTTCGCTGTATCTGTTTCTGTATACGTAGATATTGTTTAACCTCTTTTGACTTAATTATGTCAGATCTCAAATAACACATATAAACCCTTGCCCAGATCTACCTCACACAGTCACAAACACTAACATTGCCCCAAATATAGCAGCAGCATTATAATAGTTTAAACATATTTTGCAGATCTTCAAACATATTTTTCAGATCGAATCAATAAAAATTTAAAAGCGAACTTATTAAGAGTTTCAAAATTTGTCTAATTTGGCCTAAAAAATGTTTTACATAATAATACATCAGTAAGTAATGAACTGAATCTTAGAATAAAGAAGAATGACTTTAGCGCCATCTTATTAAGAAGGTTTAAGTGGAATTCTCCTAATTTTATTTTTGTATGATATATTGTAAATATTACCTACGGTAACTTATTCATATTAACTTAGAGTAACTTTGTACGGTTCTTTATGGTTTTAAAGAAGCCTACTTACACTAAAAGAATATGATAACTTCTTACTCTAACAGAATACGACTACGATTGTTCTTTTCACAACAGTCAAGTAATTTTGGACACGCAGCCAACAAAACACAGGAAACCCAAATTATATAATGTAGTGTAAGAGTGATTATAAAAATTTACATGTCAAGCGGCAATTAAGACGCACGAGGCACAAAAGTAAAAGTAATGAAATAGGTGTTATCACGTTTTATTATCAATAAACAAAACTCGGAAGCGAATATTAAGAACTCTCTTAATATTCTTGTCTATTTATAAGCCTTATGAATAAATAGCTAACTCTTACGTTATATTAAGTGTACAGAGTAAGTGAAAGTTGTTATATTAAATTAAATAACATCGTTTAAACCAATGTCCAAAAATACGTTAGATTTTTAGGGTTTCATAGCTATGTAGTAGAAATTTTGGTTAACTTAACCCTTGGCCTAAATACAAAAACATATTGTTTGTTACTTTTTTTATTGCCAATCTGACAAGCAGGCAGACGGCCCAGTGGTAACCGTCGCCTATATGCGTTAGCAGCACTAATGGCGAAACCAACGCATTGCCAGCCTTTAGAATGAGATAGGAGGATGAGATAGAAGGATCATACAGGAGGAATAGGATAGAAGGGATGGAATATGGGATTGGAATAGGGGAATAGGATAGAGAAGGATGCATAGGAGGAGGGGGAAGTGGGCCATCGGAACTTTCACTTATCGCATGCAACACAATTAGCTCAGCGTCATATCACACCCATCGAGCAGGCTCTAAGGGTTGTAAACAAGATAGCGGTCCAGCATGACTACCACATACAATTTAATAAGCCTCACAATGTGTTGTTGCCAAATAAATGTTTTATTTTTCTTTCTTTCCTTGCGAAAATCCAAGGGCTATTCGTGCAGAAACGGAGAAAGCATACTAATTCCTATACTGAGTAGTCTGTCGCAAGAGGCGACAAAACAATAGTTATTGAGGTGATAGAGCATCTGCCCATCTGGATAGTTACCTACCGTGGTCTACTTTATTCCGCTATAACAACCTTGAATTCTGTCCCGGCATTAATGGTCAGGTTCCATCCAGTACCCCATTCGAGGTCGATAGTCGACACAATTATAGTAGTAGTACCTTTAATATTGAAAATGTCCATAGCCGAAGGTAACCACTTTCCACTAGCCTATCTGTTGTACTCCAGTAATAAAAACAACCTTATGGCAATCGTTATATCCATCCAAATATGAAACATCTGTTTGTTATTTCATTATTTAAACTAAATATTATGGACTATATATAAAGCCGTGGTAGATTAGTTGTCTGCGCACTACCACGTCCCAAACACAAAGGGCATGGAGACAAATCCTGACTGGAACATGCACCACTTAGCAGTCTTCTAATCTAATGAAGGAAGACAAGGCGAAGGCGAAGAAAAACATCACGATGAAACCTGCACTTTGAGATAACCGATGTGTCAAACCCACGAATCCGCCTTGGACAAGTGCGACAGGTAAAATGTCCGTACCCTTATAAAAGTTGGGGGCCTGATCCCACCGGTGGTTCGTTTATGGACTGATATTATTATTAAATTACTAGGTAGATATATTAAGGAAAAAAGTTTTCACGTAATACGTCTAAAAGAAAACTGACAACCAAATACACTTTGACATTTATACATATTAAGTGATACGCACATTCCTAAGCAACAATTAAACATTACGGTTTAATACGAATGCAACAATGAAATAAATTCAATTAGTCGCCTACACATAATTCGGATCAATAACTATTTTTACAATCAAAGTTTACTTGATTGATCACGGTTCTACGTATTGGAAAGCTACTTGAGGCGATCATTTTAAATCCACACACCACATATAAAGTCTCTGGAAGGCAAACAATGACTAACACTGTAAATAATTCTCACTTGTGAGATAAAACTATAAGCTAATTAAAGACTGTCTACCACATCGGTGCCAGAGGAAAGCGTGCCCAGAAGGCTGGCTGTATTGCCACGCTGGATGGCAATGCTAATTCGCCGTGTGATGTATACACCAGCCTTACGGATTACGTCAAAATTTTTCCCACCTTTGAAGAAATTCTTTGCGAATGGACCCTACTGACCTAGTGTGTCAATTCCATATGGCAAAATATGTATCCTCTTTCTAAGGATCTATATTTGTGGCATTTGAGGGCTTCAGCTGATGAAACAGCGTTGCCATCCTCTGACTCAGTTATTGGAATGGAATGTGACGGGACCAAAGTGTAGCATGTCGCGTCCCACACAAGCGGCCATCCCATCTCGCAAGGAAAGAATGACATATCATTCTGTGAGATTGATTTAATTAAGACCTATTTTTCTAACTTTACGTGAAATAAAATTTTCTTTGGAGACTTTATTTTTCAATGCTTTTTATCTATGTATGTATACTGCAGCCTTATGAGCCCCTACTTGTTCCACTACTGGCGCAGGGCTTCCTATTTTAGGGGAACAGGTGATATGCCGTAGTTATCCAAAAGAGTTTCACATAAGTAATCAGGATGTGCAGGTTTCCTTAGGATGTTTTCCTTTATCACTGTCAATAGATGTTGGGATGAGGATTTTAGTTTTTGCTTAGTACTTTGCGTTGCGTTGCGTCGTCGCAGCGTCAACACTACGTCGTTTCACATATATTTTTAGTGACATACCACATTATGCGTTGCGTCGTCGCAGGCGACGTTTGAACGGATCGACGAACGAGAGACGAAACGGTGAGGGTGATGCGCTGCGCTGTCGGATCTCTGCGCCGCGCGCCGGTGTGACAATGCAATCAAGGGAGATATCCAAAATCTTTTATTGTTACTACGTTTGTTTCGACAGTTGCGTAATAAAAGCAACGATAGAACACGTTTGTTCCGATCCATTATCGAAAGTCGACTGAAATCTACATTCCTCACTGAGACGCTGCTTTGCGACGCGACGTCGTACATCGTCACAACGCAGGTATGGCATACAATGAGTTGATCCGTTGAGGCGACGCAACGCAACACAATAATGAGGCCTCACCCGTATTTGTAAGAATTTACAAATGACTTCATAAAACTTTGTAAGTGGTGCATGCTCCAACGCAAAATCCGAACCCACGTCGATTTAAAACCACTGTTAGTAGCACTAAGCTTTTAGATCCACATTTGAAATTAATTACATATCTAGAGAAGCGGAACAATATTTCTCCAATAACCCGCTGGCAGTCGGTGCAAATCCGTCTGTAATTGAATAACACCAATCCGGCTTAAGTTCCAAAGGTGGGTTTAAATAAAATACAATACGGTATAGAAATCGGAATAAGCACTCAATTTGGACAGGGAAAAGGGAAAATATACATGTAAATAAACGAACGAAGACTTATGTATACAGTGAATGTGTAAATTGAACATTCTTTACTTGTAAATAGCTGTGTTATATTAATTTCTTTAAAACCCTACGAAACATTGACAAGGAATATACCTACAGAAAAAATTAAACAAAATGGCTGCTTTGATTCATACAATTTTCATTAATATCGGTCGAGTAGTTTGGTAAATTTGTTTACCTATTCGAAATAAACGTCCGTGGTAGACACAATGGCCAATTTCTAATTAATTATCATAAAAATAATAGTTTTTACTTTGACATTTATTATGAAATAATATGCAGATTCTTCAATTATATTATTAAAACTTGTGTAATGCAAAAGTACTAGCTTTAATTATGTATACATACATAAGTATATAATATTTTTTATGGTAGTAAAACCTGGTTATTTTTCTTATGGCCGGTTTTTATATCCTACTAACAGTTCACCTGTCTTACTATCAGTTAAAAATTTACATACGCTCCATAGTATATGGGTAAATAAGGCAAGCGTGTTAGCGATGAAGAAAAACCGTCTCAAGAAATCATTATATTTACCTAGAATTGACTGGACCTGCTTACCAAATTTCATATTTAATGGTACACATATCCCGATTAGTGAAAAAGTAAAAAATCTAGAAGTCATATTTGATAGGGAGCTATCTTGGCGACCCCCACATAACCGAATTGAGTCGACGTCTCTTCCTCTCTTCGAAATCCCTCGGGAGGGTGAAAAACTTCCTGCCCATAGCCACCAAAGTTAAGCTTGCAGAGTCCTTACTACTCCCCATTCTTGATTATGCTGACGCCAGCTATATTGATTTGACTCAAGAGCAACTTAATAAACTTGAGCGCCTCCAAATTTTTTGTATAAGGTTCATATTTGGGTTACGTAAATATGACCACGTCTCTGAGTTTCGTAAAAAACTCAAGTGGTTGCCAATTCGTTTTCGCCGGAATACTCATATTCTTTCACTCCTTTACAGTGTGTTGTTTATGCCCACAACCCCGTATTATCTCAAAGAACGCTTTGAATTCATCTCTTCTTCTCACAATTTACGACCTTCTACGAATCTTAGACTTTATACTCCCAAACATTATTCATCTTTTTACAATAATTCTTTTACTGTACAGGCTATTCGACTCTGGAATGAGCTACCTGTTACTGTTAGACAAGCTAAATCACTAACAATATTTAAGAACATGACAAAAAAGCACTACCTGCAACATAGTGATGTTTGATATTTTTACGTATATTTATGTATATACGTATATATTTATATATATATGTATGTATATATTTATGCATGTAATATCAGTAGGTGTATTTATATATGTCTATTAAGTATAAGTTTACTTATATAATATTTTACATACTTATATGTTTATAAATAAATAAAATATATGTAAGTAACTGCATATTCTCTAATATTTATGTATACCACCTTTGACCAATATAATCTGTTTTATTCCTGTCACGGGTTGTCTAGAAGAGATCGCTTCTTAGCGATAAGACCGCCCATTGTGCACATTTAGAATATTTTTAGGCTATAAGGTTTTCTGTAATGGTATACAATAAAGTGTTATCTATCTATCTATCTATCTATATTCATATTGCTAAGTGTAAAAATCGGTAATCTGCCTTGGAAATACGTGCCTGATATACCGTCTGTATTCCTGAAATCTGGAAATTCAAACCCAGCAATGAAAAGTTTTTGGGCAGATATTATTTATTTCATATATATTTCCTTAACCATCTTAAAATGTACATTACAAACAATAAATGTTCACTGAGGAAGACTAAGATTAGTGAAGTGCGAATCACATAAAAGCTCATTAATTCGGGTACTGAGCTTTGTTCCTTCGATGGCTATTCATTAGAACAAAGACAGCATAATACACTTTGAAATAAAACGTAGTAAGCGTAAAATTATACATTAATAAAATGTCAAGTTGAGTTCACCTCGGGAACTCTAGCTGGGCGCGGCGAGCGTTGACCTCGCCAAAAGACTAACGAAATCATAGGGTTGTTTCCGGCGACAATTTACCTTTAAACATGGTATGACACTAGAAGTTACTTTTTTAGGTTTCCATTAGCCATTTGGACGAAATCGGAACCCTTATCAAATCGTTATATCCGTCTGTGTTTGTGGGACAGTCATTTTGTAGGACAATCTATATACATACTATGCAGCTACAAAATCTTTTAGTGCAATCGTGAAACTTACATATTAAAAAGAGTTTGAAACTATGATGGTGAAATGAATCAGTTATGAAAGCAATTGAAAATATTGTATAATTTGTCAAAACATAGCGCTATGTAATTAGATTAAAGTTTATTATAAGAATGAAGCTACAACAAATAGAACTTACACAGTCATAATTATATTATTATTATTTAATATCCTTCTTTTTCTATTCTATTTTTGGTTGGTACATAAGGCACTAACGTTAGTTTTGAGCGTTGTAACTATTGTTCTGAACACTAACGCCACGTTATTTATTAAACAACTTTAATGATTTCCCTGCTACATGCACCCTACACGTATACCTAGAATATTGTTAGTGTTAGTGACTGTGCCACACAGACGTAGTTTAGGATTTACTGCGATATTTGATATGCGGCATTGTTAATGACGTCAAACACTGACCGCGTATGTGTATATATGTACACTAATCTAGCTATTCATTAACGGCCTTATTTATTAACGCTATAAACAAGACCCATTTGGCCATAGTCACTAACACAAATTGAGCAGAGGCATGAGAGAAAGACGTTGTATTGTTTAAATCTGTCAAAAATAACCAGCAAAGGACTTTGTCTATGCAGCCTTATTAGATTAAAAAGAATGTCAACGATGGTAGTCTCAAAAATGTCACAATAAATTTTGACGGAATATGGGGATAGTTTAAATTACTTTGGACGAAAACAACAAATTATTTAATTCAAATCTCTGTTTAGAACAGCTTTGTAGCCATTAGTTACTCGTTTCATGTTTGGTTGAATTTTGTGTTGTTATGTGTTTAAATTTAATAAAAAAGGTATGTTTTAAATATTTTACTTGGTTGCATTGGTTAACTTATTCATCGTTCTTAAAATAGTATAGTGCTTAATTCACTCAAAGAATTAACCTTTGTATTCAGCTTGGTAATGCCAAAGAGTACATTGTATATATAGAGGTAATGCTGCCAGTTTACAAGTAAGTGACAGCGTCCTATGAGGCTGGATCGTTTATAGGGGTTTTCCCTCCGTGTTTTATTTATAAGTTTATTCTATTAATTGTTGCTTTTGTTGTTTAGTCAATATTATGGCACAAAACACAACACCAGCCAAAGTCCCGACTAATGCCATTGATTGGAATGCGATAGACATATTTGTATTTACAAATGGACAGCAATACTCTCCACCTAGAAAGTATCATCTACATAATGAAGAACTTAGCTGGTGGAAAGCGACTTTAAACTATTTGGCAAGATCACAATATGGTTCTTTGTAAGTTTAATTTCACTCGTAGTTTTTAAATAATTGAAATAAATTTCAAGATTTACTTAAAAGTTTTAATTCCACATTAGATAGATAAAATTTCGAATATACGTATAACTACTACCAATAAAGAATATAAACATGCGAGTTTTTCTATGCCCTGAAGTGGACAAACAGGACGGCCCGCCTAACGGTTTTCTATGAACGTTCGTAATATTAGAGGCAATACAAACGCGTTGGCAGCCTCTGGGATAGGATAGAAGAGATGAGATAGGAGGGAAGGGAGAGAGGGGATAGGATAGGGCGCAGAATAGGGATTCCACTTTCCTATCCCCCAGCCCATGGTGGTGGGGTGGAGAAGTAGGCAACCAAAACCCATTCATCTCATTGACACCGAAACACGATTAGCTCAAAGCTAATCATTTCACGCCAATATTTTGTGAGAGCGTGATATCACACTCATCGAGTAGGCCCATCGAGCTGTGATCAAAAAATTGTTCCTGTATGGCTCTACCACGCCAAAGTACTATTTACACCAGAAAAAGAAAATATTCCGCGAGATTCGGCTCAGACAAGTTATTCTAGCAAACCTGGATAAACCGATTACTTATTATTAGATTTGCCATGTACATTAATTAGATGGATCGATAAATCTATCTATATAATAAATAAAAACAAATCAAATAATTACTTTAAAGGCATTCTATGATAGACCTCTATACAATAGATGGAAAGAGGCTAGACGATCCAGTACAGCTGCAGAATGGTGCAGCATATGTTGCGGTTGAACCACCTGATGCATTTATTGACACAGGATACGAGAATTATCTTATAAAAGCTTCCAGGTAATCTTATTAAACCAGCTTTTATTATTTGTTAACGTATTAATACATTTCACGTGCTGAAAAAACTGTAGAGTCAATCTGGTATAGTGTTGCCAAGTTAGCACCTGTTTCACTCATAGATGTATTATAATATACTAAATCTATGGTTATAATAATAATATGCGTTGTAATCCAATCGCAGTCCACTGCTAGACGTAGTCCTCCACAAGTCGGCGCCATTCATCCCTGGGTCGTCGGTCCTTCGAGCTGGAGGCCGTCTGACACTATGTTTACTGAGACGCAGTCTCCTCTCCAGGACTCCTCTGCTTCAACGACCATCGTTTCTATATATCCAATATACTATTTCCATTTCTTTATTTTCTCGATGACAGTTCTAATTTGATAGTTGTAGTATTGTGACCAAATAAGTAATGATATCGATCGCATATATTTATTATGTTTTGAACAAAGACAAATACAACAAAAACATTCAAATATATTTTTTCAAGCTGGGAACCCTCAATGGCCCACGGCATTTTGTGTTTGTTTTAATCTGTCACTCGCAACAAGACGGTCGTGCTATGTAGTCACTATATTTCTGTTCGTTGAGTTTTTTCACATTATCCATACGTTACGTTGTGTATTTTGTGTTCCTCCGTGTTGATTGCTGCCCAGCTGTCAAATAACAAAATGCCTAAAGGATCTGTTCTGAAAAGGCAGGCGAGAGAACTGGTGATTAAGGTTCGTAATTACTTTGAAGCAGAGTATCAAAATGGTGGCCCGCTATTACCACTGTCGCAAGTGCGAGAGCGTGTTGCGGCCGCATTAGGAATTAGTGGATCTATTGTTTCAAAAATTACTACCGAAACTTACGGTACAAGCGGCATGCAGGAAAATAAGCTTCGTACGCCGAAGAAAAAATGCTAACCACGTCGTGTGACATCGGTTGACAACTTCGACGCTGACGCTATTCGCCGTCATATATATGATTATTACTCGCGCAAAAAAATTACAACACTTAAAAAACTTGTTGTTTCTTTACGTGAATGTGGTTTGTTCCATGGCCAAAAATCGTCATTAAGCTTGGTTTTGAAAGAAATTGGATTTTCTTATGCAAAATCGGACAAACGTAAATATTGATGAAGCATCACGACGTTGCTATGGCTCTCTGCGAATTTTTGAGCGAAGCCAAAAAGATATCAGATTGGTCAAATGTTATTTTCACTGACGAGACTTGGTTAAATGCAAACCACACAGTATCTAAGAACTGGACTGACGACACCGCCGCTTTCACTAGTTCAGTGCCAATGGGAAAAGATAAACGCCTTATCATATGCCATGCAGGGTCTACGAAATGATTCGTGTCAGATGCTTTACTGGCCTTTAAATTCAAGAAAATAGTGGACTACCACGAAGAAATGAGCGCGGAGATTTACGAAGGATGGTTTAAAGAAATGGTGCAATCTCTGGAAGAACCGTCGATAATTATTATGGACAACGTTACATATCACTCCAGACAAATTGATAAAATGCCGACGCAAGCCAATAAAAAACAAGAGATAATTGACTGGCTCCAACGTCATGGCAAAAATGTGGATAATACTTTATTAAAAGTACAATTAGTGAATATTTTAAAATCGAAAAAAAGCCTCCCTAAAAGATATATTACCGAAAAAATAGCTGCCGAATGTGGTCATTGGTTTCTTCCACTTCCGCCGTATCATTACCAGTACAATGCTATAGAACTAATATGGGCACAAATCAAAGGACAAGCCGCTCGAAACAATACCCATCCCCCTTTTACGGCAAACAAGATGTTAGATTTATTAAAAAATGCATGTGCGGAAGTAACCGCCGAACACTGGGAAAAAATTGTGAGAATAACCCAAAAACATTATAGCGTCGGATTGGGAAATGCATATGGTATTCGATAATATAGAAGTACAGGAACTTATAATAAATGTTGGGAAGAGCTCATCGAGTGACAGTGACGATTCATCAGATTTTGATTAAAATAAATAAATAAAGAATCAACATAAAATAATTACATCTTGTAATGAAATGTAATATTAGTTAATAAATTTGTACAAAATTATCCGGCAATAGTTTAGTTTCTTACACTTTGTAAAAAAATATCGGGTCTGTCATCGTGTTACGTTTATCGATAGCTCCATCCCTATCAGTTTCTCCGACTCTGCTATGACCTTGTACGTGCGTAAGCGTCATATTTTTATTAAATAATGTATACATAATGTAAAAAAGATTCTCGTTCAAGTTTCCACAGGAGCTGTCATCGAGAAAATAAAGAAATGGAAATAGTATAATATATAATATACTACATCTTTGGTCTCACTAGATTAAACAATGGCTACGTTCTACAGGAGACTCACAACGACCACGTTCACGACCGCGATTTTTCCCGTTCCACTTGCTTGCAGGCGTTACAATCATAAACTCTAGTGGAACGGATTATGGAGCGTTCATGTCATTAACGACGAAATACGCAAATGTCATTAAACAATAACAGCCCATATATGTCCCACTGCTGGGCTCGGGCCTTCCGTTATAGGGGAACGGACAGTATACCCGCCACGTTTGTCCAAGGCGGCTTGGCAGGTTTGACACATCGGTTATCTCGATGTGCAGGTTGCACATGATGTTTTCCTTCACCGTTGTTAGTGCGTGCTAATTGTAACAATACTACCACGTGGTAATAGTAACAATATGCACATTAGGTCAGAAAACTGCCCAAGTGGTGCATGCGTTCCGGCCAGGATCGAACCCACGCCGTTTGAGTTTGGGACACGTACGGTAGTCATTACGCTACCACAACCTGTAAATGTCATTGGTTGATCTGAAAATCAGGCTTTTTTCAATGTCAATCAATAGAATTAATGCTCTGTGGTCAACGCCCACTTCGACCCACCTCTTGACATGGGTCATCGTGAGCGCTGTGATCGAAAATGATGACGTCATTAGTGACGTTTTCGCCACGACCATAACGATCGTAGTCGCTATGTGGAATGGCTGACGGAGAATTTTAGGCGTTATGAGCTACTAGAGGAACGCGGTCAATGTATGTATACCTGCTGTGAATTAATTTGAGACTTATTTTGAATGTTATCACTCTGTTGTCACGACATTGTATTTCTTTCTTGGCTCTCTTTTCAGGATAATATTTTCATTAAACACCCGAATATATTTCGTTTACATTAATTAATTATCCATTTATAAGATTAGGTCTTTTTCTATTAATTTCTAGATCTTGGGAAAAACGCCAATCAAGAAAAAACAGTAGCTGTGAAATTATTAAACCAGGTTAAATTTTCTGCTGTATTATGCATTTAAATTTAATGTTCCCTAAACGTCACTCCCTTATAATTTTTCAATTTAAAATGAATTTCAGATAAATTCAATATGAACATAGATTCAAAAATAGAAATAAAATCAGAATTCAAAATAGACTCAGCTGAAACGAAGACACTGAGCGAAAATCCTACCACGATGACTGTAATTATACTTTAATTTCAATCTGTTTACTTGCAAAATTACTTTAATCTGTCAAACTATCACAAAATGTTTATTTACAATCACTCAGATAATAAGAAATACGGATGAACAAACAGGCAAGTTAGTAAAGCCTCGGCTTAGTACTGATAGTCAATCAACAAATCGAAGAACTAGCACAAATGTTTCTGTTCAAAGACCAAATGACAAAAAGCGCCCTTCCATAAGTCCACGTCCAACTATCATTAAAAAAAACAATACCAATCAAATTGTATCTCCATTGGCATCGAGAACATCTCGTAAGCGCCGTGAGAGTTCTCCAAAGAGAATTAGCAACGAGAAAACTGTCAAAGCCATCGGCAAACCGGTAGTTATTGATAGTGTTGCAAAAGGACCACTGCGTTGTAAAGCTAAGACATCTTGTAAAACTAAGGATACATTACCTACAATCCAAGGCTCTAGTGCTGATGAAGTAACAGTAGAGAAATCGATTACAAAATTAGGCACGCCAACAATTTTTATAAATTCTTCGAATACCAAAATTCCACTATGCGAGAATTGTATTGAAAACACGTTAGTAGTGACCACAAATTTATATAGAAATCCCGAAAATGAGCTGACCTCTATTTTAGTCGATACAAACATTAACGTTGTTAATCTTAGAGAGTCTGAGAAGGAAATTAAAGAACCTGTAAGTGACCCTCTTAGAGATGAAACTATAGAAACATTGTTGAATCGGGTAGAAACGCATATAAAAGAACAGAATGAGTACAGGTGTCAACCATGTACATGTGATCAAAATGTATCATGTGACAATCCAGGCGAAGAAAAATATACAGCAGTAAATAAAGGTGACGTTATAAATTTGAATCTCAAAATTGAAGTGTCGAATGCAGAAAATTACAACACAAAAAGTATAGTGAGATGTACTTCACGTTCTATGACAAATTCTATCAAAATGGAGAAAATTCTGCAAGTAAATAGTGATGAAAATATTCTTATTCAAAGAAAATCGTTTCAATCGATTCTAGCAAGTGAATTTACCCAATTTGAGGAAGATAATAAAATAGTAGTAGTCCATTGTGAATGTTGTAATAAATGTGATGATATACCTTACATTAATACTGAAGATAAGAAATATATTATTTTAATGGCGAAACAAAACTTTGAAGAAAATACTGAAAGGTAAAACTAAATGCGCCGAGTTTGTGCTATTCCTTAAAAACATTTAACTAGATAGAGATAGATTCTAATATACAAATTCATCAGTTACTTATATAATTGTAGATGTCAGTGCTCCCAAAAGGAAAAGAAAATAGAAACCAATAGCTTAAAAACAAATAGCAAAGATCAAAGTCATAGTGTAATACATCCTCTGAAGAAAACGTTTTCGTCTATTTCAGTTGAAAGGTTGACGAAATTAGCTACTGAAACATCTTTGACTAGACATTATGATAAAGGAATGCCTCCGGCAGAACTGGACTCTATGACATCACACTATAATGCTTCGATTAAACATAAAGTAGGCATTGCAGAAGCACCGGTAGATAAATGTCAATGCGATGAAATAAAAAATAATGCTTCGAAACTCATTGAGGATGTTGTCAAGGCAAGTTATGTGGAAATTATGTCAAACGCGTTTGACGCATCGCTAAAAAACTTTGATGACAAAGCTACTGAAACAGAATGGTGCAATGTTTTCGTAAGTAACTAAAAATCTACACTATCAACTCTGGGTGTTAAACAAAAAAGCAAACATTATCATATAACGCCTGTTGGGAATAGTAATGCAAACTTCAATGTGTCAATTTAGCCTCTCTTTAAATGTCTGCAATTTAAAAGTTAGAGTAGGTCTGTACTCTGTCGCCTCGGGGTGCTTTGCGCCCTGTGGTGACAATAGATGAGGCCTTTTGGTCGGCGCCTGCCAGGACTTGCGCGGAGCAGATGATAGCCACTCCACGCGGTCTTGGGTATAGGCGACTAGAAAGAACATGAGGAGTTTTAATGGTTATTCCGACAACAGGCCGACCGGCGAGGCTCCACACGCCCTCACCGTGATCCCCACACGGTGAGATGTTCGTAAGTGGATTTCTCCTCGCCAAAAAAAAGATATATAATTGATATTCTTAACTTCTTATGTAAAATTTTCTCATATTTTTAGCTAGAAGCGAGATGTCATAGTGATGGCCGCTATTCATTTCATCTACCACCCCTTCATGTTCTGAAATGCTTCAAACTTTGCAGCTAAATAAAACAGCAGCTGAAACTATTTAGACTGTTTTTATGACAACCAAACACGTTGATAAGGAAGCATAAAATATATTTTCAGGTGGGGAGTTATTTACCATCAATATTTCATCATTGTATTCTTTCAATTTTCGAGCTAAAATATTTAGTGGTTTCTGCTTGATATACTTTAACTGCCTTTTTGTTATGTGCTTCAGTGAATTTGGTGAAAGTTCTACCATAACCTGTATGTAAATCAAAGTGAATAAAGGAAAACACGTAATAAAGTTTTATAATATAGGTACCAATGTGTAAAGTCCGCCACTACATTTTGGTCACTCATGGTGGTGGTATACGACCGATTTTTTTTAAATGCTCAAGCTCTGCAGTGGTATTTTTACGGCCTGATTTCTTGCTTATAGGACCAGTAAATCTTTCAGAACATTATAGTTTTATCTCATATAAGGCAATTCTTTTCTAATTGACCATCATCAGGAAAACTGAACTGCTGTTTGTTGACTTCAAGCAATAATATATTTTTTTAAACTAATAACCCATAGAGAAGACACAAACGTTGTCATGATTTTTAATTTTATAAGCTGAATAAACTCACTTGAGCAGCAATACCAGACATAGCTTCAGGGTTTACGGCACTCAGATCTGTTCCATCAAGTTCAGTTAACAATAATCCTAAGCGTGATATATCACGAGCACTCCAACTGAACGATTTTCCTAACACCTGACAAAATTATCATAGCAACTAGTTACAATAAAATAAAATTGCAATAACTTGTTTAAAGATACATACTTATTAAACAAAATCAGACCTTATTATTACATCATTTTTTACTATTAGTAACTAATAAGCCAATATTAAATGTCCATTAATGAAATACTAAAACTGACCTGTGTCCGTGTCATCATAGCCAAGAAAAACCGTCGCTGCAGCGGATCACATGCTCGAATATGATAAAATAACTGCAATTTTAAAAATATCCCACATTAACACTATGAAATTCACAAAACCACTAAAAAAATCCATATAAACTTCCCAATCTGTACTACATTTTTGTTTAGATTGCCCTCCTCTACACCTCACACGACCTAAGTCACGTTTAAAGAGTATTTTGTTGTATATTTTTAATCTTATCTGATATAATTACAGTAGATAGGTCAATAACGATGGATTTACATGTTTTGCATGCTTTTGAATAAACACTTTCTAAACTAAGCAGGTAGAAATGGGAGATAGTGCGACTCCTTTGTGTGTTAGGTACTTGGTATAAATAACATTATATTCATTTCTTAAACATCTCATTAAAGTAGAGAAATTAATATTTTCGTAATTTAAAATTATTGTAATGTGCACAGCTTATTTTTTAAATCGCAAAATATGGACTCCTAAAAAAGATTAACACATATATCAAAATCATTCGGATTATTATATGATTCTGAGTGCAGAAGTAAAATTGTTAGAAATCCCGACTTTAGCACACACTACACAATTAGTATGAATGTTTAATTCAAATATGAGAATAATGATGCATATAAATTATTTACATACTTAACTACCTGTGGTGATAATTGCAAAAAAGTATTTTCACCAACGTGTCGCATCTGTATCATTGGTACTCCGCATATCAAATTATTCATGATATTTAAATATCTCGACTCGCGCCAATTAGGGTTCAATTTGACATACGAGTTGGCCACTACGCCGACCTGAAAATCCACAGATGGCGTTGTAATCGTCGTCATCAAATAATCATAATCAGCTGCTGGATATTTTCACAAATTCCTACAAACATTCAATGTGCGTATCGAAAATAATGTGTGCGCTTTGAATTATACCGTGGTGGCTGGAGTGTTATTAAGAGCTAGAAAAAGAAGAATTAAATCAGAGAAAGTTAATAAATAATTAAGAGTAGATAAACAAACCAACAGTACATATTTCGCTATTCGCAGGGCAGATTGGTAGGTCTCACGCATCAGTAATTTCAATTTTCGACAGATTTCCCCAAATTATGTATTTTTCTTCAGCGTCAGGACGTAGTTTTTCAACTAATTTTCTATGATATTATAAAATTCTAAACATGCCGTGTCTGTACATTGAAGCTATTTAAAAAAAACAACTAGTGTTCGGAATACAGATATCGAACGCCGCTTTTCGATTGTTACGCGATACATACGAGGGCACTTTTTTTATCGCGTCGAAAAGCGGGTATGCCGCGGATTGGCTTGAAGACGCACGGTGTGATTGCTCTCGCGTTATATATTTAATATTTAAGTTTTTATTGAGAATTTGATATTTACCAGTGTGTGGAACACTATAATAGTGACGTAAACTTAATATACTGAGTGAGCAAGTGAAAAGGACGAGGACGAGGAGATTTTATCCATCCCCCGTAGTGTTTCCCTTGTAGTAGATTAGTAGGATATTTTATATATTTCCTCTCAAGGGGCGCCCCTCCCTTAAAATACTGACGGATTAGTGTTCCCCCTTGTTCCTACTCCCACCACCGCCAGCTGGAGAATCAGGTAAGTACCTAGTAAAAAGTACCAAAAATTACCTTGTGGGTTTGTGCCGTCGGGTTACCGATCCCGCCGTGTACGGTACAACTAGAATAGACTATATAAGCGATGGTGAACACGATGCAATTTGTTTTAAATTTATTGTCTATTTGTCGTTTTGTTGGTTCGAAATTCATGTAAAAACTACTAGGCCGATTTCGATGCGTTTTTCATTGATCGACAGAAAATTCTTAGACTTAAAAACGCTACGTTTTATCCCGGGAATTCCGCGAGAATTTTACCGCAAGTAGTTTGAAGTTGTTCAGATGCATAAAAATTAACTTACTCCGACACATTTTTCATTTAAGCGATAGCTTACATTCCTTTTTAAATGCTGCGATACTTTGTGTCCCGGGAATCCCACGGGAATTTCAAGTCAAGCGTGGACGAATTCGCGGGAAATCTAACTCTATATTATAAACTGTCTAAGAAACGTTTGCTCTTTATTAACAACGTCTTAACAACTAAGCTACATCGATTACATAAAATTATCTATTTTTAATTTCATATGTCAAACCATAATTTATTTCAGTTGAACAATATTTAAAATCAGTTATTTTGTTTTGGAAAATACTTCTAACAGTTCACCGCCAGCTAGTTGAGGTGGGGTTGGTGCTAAAAATCAGCGCTGCACTGGAGGAAACTCCAACATAGCTTTATGCTGAGTTGCCAACCTCATTTATTAGGAAATACGGCGTACAATACTTTGTGTTACCTACATGTACTACGTAGTACATTAATCCTCATTGGTACAATATCATTAAATTGAATTACACAATTATATGAAATTGATTTGTTGCGTTTGTAATGCCGCTTTCCAGTTTTTTTTTTTTTATTGCCAGACAGCCCTCCTGACGGTAAGTGGTCACCGCCGCCTATAGACGCTTGCAACACCAGGGGCGATGTCAACGTGTTGCTGGCCTCGAAGAAATTTTATAACGCCCTTCTTAAATGATCAAAATAAATTATATTATTTTAAATAAATTATTTCTTACTAACATAGGTACTGTTTCTTATATAGTTACTATACCTGGTGTCTGTTCAGATCCGGATGAGTGCCTATATAATTGAGTATCCTATTATCGCTTAAATTGAGCCTAGCCATTTCTCTTGCATTCACATACTTGAATAGGGGCCTATACATTTCCAAGGCCTCGTAAGGGATATCGACCGGATGCCTGCCGTCTTTCACGATTGTCCAGGTGGCAGCGAACTTCTCGCGTGCTATATTCATCATAGCAATTGTTCTTGACTGAAACAGGTATTGCTTAGAACATTAGTTTTCAATTAATGAATAATATGTATTTTTATTTACATTATAGTGTTTTTATTGTACCTACTATAAGTACCTAGATAAACATATTAGTGACACTAGACCACTGGATGAAAGAAGAGGCCGACAACACTGAAAAAACATTTGTCCCAAATTAGATATATAAGGCAAAGGTTAGATTGGAATAGAAAACGTCGAAAAGGCCAAACCAGGAATGAAGCCTAACTGTCGACAAAAATATGAAATGTTTCTATACTTTTTTATTCTAGCTGTGTCCGTGACTTTCTTTACACGGGGTTAACCCTTATCGCTATATCCATATCTTTATAAAATACAGTCTATCGGTCTTATTCATATTGAATTAGAGTACATTTGTAGGCTTCTTTAAGAACCATAAACAAGCCTACGAACTTACTCTATCTCGATACGAATAAGACCGCATGTGTGCTTCTGATGTATAAACTGTTACAGTAAAGTTTCATTAAAATCCGTTCCGTAGTTTTAAGTGAAAGCGTAACATAAATCTATTTTCAGATTTTTCTTATTGCGCAGCTGGCAAACAGGCAAGAGGGCCTAGCTAATGGATAGTGGTATTTATTTATTTAACAAAACAACAAAATTATATACAACTTATTGATTTATATATATGTTATAGTCAAAGGTCGATATGCAGTCTTTGCCCGGAATGACTAGTTTATCCTAAGTTTGACCAAGGCCTTTCGACAAAATCAGAAATTAATTCCAATTACGGCCTTTGACTAAAGTATTTTTAGTTAAACCTAGAAGTACCTAACTTTTTAGTCAAACGTCGAAAGTAAAATCATTTGTTTCGGGCTTTGTCTAGTCGATCCTAGAAGCGACAAGGCAGATTCGGTCAAACGTCGATTCGTACTGCACTTGTTAAATATCTAATGACTGTATAAATTAGTCTCTCCTAGGTTAGACAAAAATTCGTTAATCAAAGGCAGAAAAACGTTATTTATTTGGACTTTAACTAAGACTTTATGTCAGACCTGAGGTTTGACTAGTCAAACATAGGAGCGCCAGAGCTTCGATGTTTGACTACAACATATACATAGCATGGAAAACCTCTGGGGCTTATATTACTTAGTGCTGTGGATATATATGGTTGTCAACCTTTAGGATGGGATAGGGGGATGAGATAGAGGGATCAGACAAAGGAATAGGATAGAAGAGATGGGATATACGAAGAGGGAAATGGGCCATCAGTAATCTCATTCATCGCACGAAACACAATTAGCTCAAGGCTAACCGTTTCACGCCGATATTCTGTAAGAGCGTGGTATCACTCCGATCGAGCCGGACAGCCCTAAGAACTGCAATAAAGGTATTTAATAATAATAATAATGGGCACATTGTAGCAAGTTACGCTTGTTTTATGGGTGATATACAACGGACCACTCTGGGGCCGATGCCAGACACCCAGACCATGGTAAATAGCAAAAAGTTCGTTTCCGAAATTTACCAAGCCAGGAATCGAACCCGGAGCCTCTGCGTTCCAGCGAGTTCGGCCGGCTGACTTACCCCGCTCAACCACAGAGGCCGTCAATTTAATGTTGATTCCAGCATGTTTCTACCGCATACATATAAGATTCTCGTTTATAATATTATTTTAGGGAAATTAGGGGCTTTATCATCAAATAGTGATGTAACTGAAACTAACAGATCGTAATACGTAGTCTGATGGTAAGCGTAGTATATCTTGCATCTCTCCTTCGAGGAAAATTGAAAATGCATTGACAGCGGTTTGCATATAATCCCTGGTTACTCGGAGATATATGTGACCATGGTGCATGAATTCTGTAAAAGGCAGGTGTACCATGCTTCTATTGTTGAACAACTCTCCTCTGGAAGATGAAGTTAGTAGGTACGTCATGTTTTAGTATGTTTCAATAAAAAGATTTTTTTTATAATTATTGTACATTTTTTTAAATTGGTATTTTGAACGAAGTGTCGTAGTCGTCCGGTAACCGGACAAATAATCACTTGAACGTTCCGTTAAAGTTCATGGATTTCACGCACTTGACCGTATCGGTCAAGATCATGGCTGGTTATTAGAAAGTTAGTTTTAACGGACGACTAGTAAGATCCTTTTTAAGTGGCTAGTCGTCCGTTTAACGGACGAATAGTATTTGTCCGATTACCGGACGACTAGCAAGATACTATTTTAAAAGTGTCATCACCCTTAAAACTTTTATATAAATGAAAAAATTACCGCGATTATTAAATAAGAAAAGAAATATAGATTTTTTTGGTATTCTAAAAAACCGTAATCTGTCCCTTACGTAATTGACATCACAGTTATCAATATACCATATGCTTAATATTTGAGGCCTCCGCGGTGATTATAAGTTTGTTTTATTATAAAATGAGTGTTAAAAATTCTCACCGCAAAACTCCGCCAGAAGGGTTATGCGCAAAAATGTCTCCAACTACTCTACTGCTTAATTGAGTTACTTTTGTGTCATATTCACCTTAAAATAATGAAAGTTAGTAAACATTTTACCTTACACAACCATCCCAATACAACAGTGTAATGTCTCGTTTACGTTATACCTCCACGGCAACAAGCAAAATAGACTAAGCGCTTCTTCTTTTCAAGCCACAACATGTTGCAAAACGGTGGTAAATTAGATCAGGCTCCCATAGAGTAAATATATTATAACCACAAACAAAAATTAACTTTAAATAATTAAAATGAATAAGTTGGGGGTAGGCTAAATAATAACTTTAACATTATTCATTGACGTTTGATATCTTTGTCTTCCGTGATCACGATTCACGGCTTTTGAATTTCAATTTCTAATTTGCTACCGCGGATTGCGGAAGTGATTAGTAATTTAAACGAGAAGTTAAACTTTGTTTAATTTAATTTCGCCTCCTCTGTCTCAGTGGGTAGAGAGACCTCTTTTATCTTTTTATTTTTAATTTACTTATTTACATTATATATCTAAATCTAGTGCTTGTATATATTTCCTACATTTATATAATACTGCTTTCCTGTTGTCTATATTTTAAATTAATACTATGTTTTACAACAAATTTCTAATGTACTTTTGTTTTTCTAGTGTGTGTTATTGTTTCATCTAGTACACGATTTTTATTATGATTTTATTATTACTTACTATTTATTACTTTATAATTTTTAATTCCTATTACACTGTGTTATAGACACTAACTTATGAAATGGGCTTACAGTTACTTATTATAACAATACTGAATACAGATTTCGAATTTAGACGATAAAATAATACCAGCATCCTTGACAATCCTCTAGGTAAGGAGAAAAATATTACGATAAAAAAATAACTTAAGGACCATAAACTATAAACTTACGAAATGCTCTATTTGTATTCAAAATCTCTACTTTGTATTTAAATATGCATATTGTATGTATATTTGTATATGCACAAATATATAGCCACCCATTTTTACGAGGAGAACTCCTATTATGGACACACAACACGAAGACTGGCACCGGCAGTT
Source organism: Dendrolimus houi (assembly GCA_039645545.1). Lineage (NCBI taxonomy): Eukaryota > Metazoa > Arthropoda > Insecta > Lepidoptera > Lasiocampidae > Dendrolimus > Dendrolimus houi. The sequence continues at coordinate 8,838,996 of CM077121.1, read as the reverse complement.
GTGTGGGACTCGTCGGTCTGATGTTCGCCGGAATACCCATTAAAACTTAGTTATCTTTCAGATTGTATTTTCTATTTTATCAAACTACTTATTCCCGCGCTAAAGTATACTTAATTTTTCCTGCTTCTTATAAAGGATGTACGAAAATATACCTTAAATATTGGAAACTTACTGTCAACGACGCGTCCAAAAAGAAGTCGATCCATTGTTTGCTGAAACTTGACAAACGGGTCTAGAAAAAATGACTAAAAATAAATATTAATTATATTAATTAAAATAAAAAAAATATTCTAACTCTTCTCGTATAGTTTTATCGTGTAATAGACATTAGAGTGAAAAAATCTATTACAACTAAATCAACATCATAATTTCAATTTCCACAATTAAATTTTCAATTATGTGGGCTACGACTGCGACCTGCACTGTAATAATTCTTAATCTCTTGATATAGAGTAGTGTAGTTAATTTTAGGTAATCTTATCGCCTCAAACTTTACGTCTAATCTGGGCAATTTATTTTCAACAACAAATAGTATCACAGATTAGAACGAATAAAAGACCTATAGTTCGTTCGCGTTAAGAATGCAGTGAGTCATCATTGTTCGCCGGCCTAGCCCCGCCCCCTAACCAATCAAATATTTTCAAATTACAAGGTCAAGTTCACAGTGACCAGTTGAAGGCATAGCTTCGAATGCGACGGCTGTGTCCTGTAATTGTGTTAACTGATTTATATTTAAAAAATGTACCTCACCAATTCGTAAAAATAAAAGTGGTTCGGTAATTCATAGTGGAGAGAGTAAATTCTCCGTTTACCTCCGTACCACTGCAAACTGAACCCCATTGAGTTGGTGTGGGCCCAAATAAAAAATGATATTGCTGCCAACAATACAAGTTTTAAGATGACTGACATGAAAAAAATATTTTATGACGCAATTCGGTTAGTAGACGCTGATCGATGCAAGAAATGCTGCGACCACGTCTTACAAGAAGAAAATACCATGTGGGATTCAGATGACGTCATGGAACTCGCAGCAGAAAATTCTTTTATTATAAATACTAACGAGGATAGTGGTGATAGTGATTAAAATATTAATGACTTAATTTTGATTTTTAACTTTTAAGTGTATTTTTTTAATTCATTAAACTTAATCTTTAAAAACATAATTTGTTTGAATTTTAACACCACTATGAATACACCTTTACCCTGCAGTTGCACTGATGACTCACTGCATTCTTAACGCGATCGAATTATAGGTTTAATTCTTAGTGAACATCAAAGTATTTTCATTCATCCCTTCATAAAGCTGACGTATTTGTTGTGTTTGAACATGCTTATCTCAAGCACTAATTTGAATAATTGTCTATTTGGTAGTCTAAAGCTCATATTAGACGGTTCATATCTTTCTTTTAGTTTGGATAAAACAAAGTGATTCATAGAAACATAATCTTGAATTTATAATCATCAATCATCATCATTATTCGGATGTGGAATAATATTGATTACCATCGTGTCCTATCAGTTCTGTGTCTTTCAACCAAATTGATTCAATTCAGTTGATCCGTCTAATATCAGCATTTTTTATTTACATGGTTATGTTATAATTTATTGTGAAATGTGGAAAAATGCCCAATTCTTTTAGCATTCGATGGCTCGTATCTTGAAGATCATATATAAGCTAGTTGTGCTTCACGGTTTCCCTGTGGATTTTTAAACTTTTGGGGGCTTGGTTTCTGAATAAGCATAAATGGTCCAAGAAACAGTCGAGGCACTTAAATATATTCTAAAAACTCCGCCTAAAGTATATAGCCCGGTTTGTTACGAATTTCATTTCGATTTATGAACGATTATACAAAAAACAACACTGAGAACATTTATGTGAAATATTTTCCCAACTGGGTATTTAACACACTTCATATTTTTTGTCTCTTTCTGATAAATTCTAAAGCATTTGCAGAACAAAATTAAAAATTCTACTTACCTATTTTTAATTCAGTAGTTGGAGAAACCGTTTCATAAGTCATCTTCAAAGCTAACTTGTTGATATCCCTCGTGGTATGATCGTTGGCAACTTGAACGCGGCAATGCGACTCTATGGATATAAATATCTTAAGAGCCTATTCCATGAAGAAGCCCATAACGAACTGTCTAGTTGTCCGGTTAGCGGGCGGTCGATTATTATTCGTCCGGTTACCGGATGACTAGACACAATCCTATAAGAAACTTGCTAGTCAGATCCATTCCATAAATCGCTGCTTCTCTACAAAAAGGCCATCACAAGTAGAAAAATGCAATGCCAATCAAGTATATTTTCTTTTTTTAATAACTCCTCTTTATTTCTCAATTTGACTACAGAAATAATAATAGGTCCTGTATTCGAACGTCTTTGTGTCGCGAAAGCTAATTATGAAAATTAAAATAATTAAAAAATGTACATAACATTAAAAAGCAGATTTAAAATACACTTTTAAGGACATAGATGAGATGCTTAACAGTAGTCTGAGTTATCATTGAAATAACAGTTTTCACTTACATACCAGACATTTCTTTTGAAATCACAGATAGACACTGCAATTTAATTGACAATAAAGTACTAGATTAAAAGAAAATAAGTTGCTTAAAGTAATAGCCGAAGTTATATAGCGGACAATACATAAGAAACGCGACCCAACTATAAACGATATTATTAAGATAAACTAATCTTCTATAGTTACTAAAATAATTGAATTCTCATCTGTGATTTTAAAATAAATGCCAATCCATTCAATTTTATCCCTGCAGGATCGAAGAAAAAGTACTAATTCCTAGCTGCCGAGCAGCCTGTCGTCAGAGACGACTAAACAACCCACAGCCAGATGATAGAGCATTTGCCCGTCTGGATGGCCACCACCCCCTGGTCTGGGGTATGCCGCCTTAACAACCTTAAATTATTTTCCGGCATCAGTGACCAAGTTCCAGTCTCTTTAGAGGCCCTCAGTATTTTAGCAGCACCACTGGTGATATACAAATGTGCGTAGGCGACGGTAATCGCTTTTCGGGTGGGTCGTCCGCCTGAGTGCTGTTATCATGCAATAAAAAACCTTTAAATTGAAAGAAAATTCTAGTGAAAATTACTATTTATAATTTTATACGATGCCTAATCGTAGATAGCCATTTTTAAATTTATTATCTCTGTATGTTATAAATTTTTTCTCAAACATACATCAGGATTTCAATGAAAGCTTTAGGAATTAAGACTGGAATTTAAAATTAAATTTTCGTGTATGTAATTATTAATGTAATAATTTCATTTCAATATTTACTACGAGACAGGCTTTGCCTAATATAGAGTTCTTTAGGAGTCGCTCTCACTCAGAATATAAAAAAAATAACTTACCTTAGCACAAACTTTTGTCATGTAATGAGAAATTTGGATAAGGGCCAATTTTTCAATCACCAGATAAAAATTATTAGTCGAATAAATTATAACCCGAGTTAATGCAAAAGAGAAACCATTCAACCTTTTATTCATGTGACTGACATTTTTAATATTTCCATGTTATATTTTATGATGATTGAAAAATCGGCCCTAAATAAATAATATCCCATACCCACGCGAACGAAGTAATAGATCACACGCTTACAATTAACCAAAATCAAGTTATTCTACGGAAATTAATTAATACTTAGTTACCATCAAAATTAGTGTTAGTAATTATAGTAAACAAACTATTTCTATACGAGTTCGTAAAAATAATACATTTACACAGGATAAACAGTAAATAAGTTATCATGATTATGATAAATAAATCTTTTAAGTTTTAGATTACAACAAAGCATATAATTTGTAATTTGAAATCAAGTAGGCTGCACTTAACCCCTTGTTTACTGTCTTTACATTATGCCCACGTCCACGGCAACAAGCAGGAAAGTGACAAGGGAAATGAGCAGCGTGAGTATCATAAATATTCAAATAAGTTTGTTTTTTTTTTACACTACAGACTCTACGTTGATACCTATTGTTATAGTTTTAATTAGTATTTATTACCTACACGCTACTTTCAGTTGTGTTATGTTTATAAAGGATTTCACATTATTTGTTGAGGTGCTAGTAACAATTTTCACTTAACATATATTAGTAAGTTAACATACTCGCGCTGCCCACTTCTCTCGTTAATTTCCTGCTAGCTGCCCTGGAAGTTAGTATAATGCAAGCGAGGCATTACAATTTGGTTGACCCATTGCCACATCTCTGTGAAACGGTCTAGAACTGTAACATAATCCCAAATGTGGCCCCACCATTATATATAATCATTTTCACATGGTTTAAGGTAAACAAAAGAGACTGTGTATTGGCTAGTTGCCAAGAAGGTTCAATCTCTCCTATTATATTAATGTATTTTATGGCCCAATCTTTAAAAATGATGACAGCAAAATTGAAGTATAAATTTTATTATTTGACATAAATAATTAAAAATTACTTGAAATTAAATTTAGTTCTCTAAATTATAATGTCTTCGTCCTCCTTCAGCGAAAGCGACTATGAAGAGTGTTACAAGTACTGTAATGACTCCTATCAGAGCACAAGATTCGCTAGTACTTACAGAAATCCGTTCTATCCTACAATGGGGCATCCTCTTATTTACTATGCTCAAGTGGTAATTATTTGCATTTGGCGCTTTTACATTAAGTCATTTTGAGAATAATAATCAAGTTTTAGTAAATACTAAAATAATATCGAATAAGTCGACGCCGTTTGAAAATGCATACCTACAAGTATAATTACTTCACCTCACCAAGTGACTGACTGACAAACTGACATCAACGCACAGCTAAACTACTAGGGCTAGGACTATGAAAATTTGCACGCGGGTACTTTCTATATTGTAGGTATTAAGAAAGAATTTTTGGAAATTCAACCCCTATACTGTTTCCAAGCGTTTATTTTACTTTTGACATTTGCACTTTTATCAAGTTACATATTTCTTGACAGTAAATCCTACATGAAACATGTTTTTTTTTTCATAAATGTTGTATTGAAAAATACCACATTAATATTACAATCTAATCTAAAAAGACTAATAAGTAATTTAAATATAACCTAAATTAACTAAAAGTTTAGTACTAAGAAAGTGTCCATTAGCACTTTTCTTATTGACTCTATTAAGGGAAGGAAGAACACTTTGTTCATGTGTTCTTTGTTCTTAGCACAGTACACTACACTTTAGTTTTGTTTATAGTACTAATTCAAACGGTTTTGTCCTTTTGAGCCTTCTCATTATATCCGTGTTGTCGAGGAGCTGGATCGCCTCGACATTCACATGATGGTGAAGCCGATGCTCGTGAGCTTCCGCGTACTTCCTGATAATGAAACATGTGACATAATTATGGTACTTTATTGTTGTGGGTGACGTAACAGTGATCTTCTGTGAGTCGTGTAACGCACAGACTATTAAACCATCGATACTATACGTAGTAAGTAATCGATTTGTAAATAAAAAATCTTCTACTTTAAAGAACAATAATACCGCAGTTATTAGCATTATTAAGCACTTCATTATTTTAATAATTTATAAATTGGTTTATTTACTTACTCCGTTGGCTCAGCGATCCAAAGTGGGTCTTCGCCTCCGAAACGAGAACATGGCATTTTTCCCTGCCCTGCGCAGTTTCTTGCCAATTATCGGCTAGAATTTGATTGAAATGTGGGTATATTTATTACACGATAATAATATTTTTACCAAAAGTACATAGATAAGATAAATTGATTAAAACTTATTCATAAATGAATTCGATTTTTATAACAAATCGAGTCGGTAACACATTAAGATATTATTAATTGATCCGTCATCGAGCTGTCAATAGTAAAATAAATGCTTGGAAAGGGTATAAAGGGGTGAAAAAGGGAACGAAACTTAGTATGGAAATTCATCATTTTCAAAGTAAGAAGCATAAAATTTTATATACCTGCTTCTGGTTAATCGGCATATTTGGAAATTCGACCCCTAAGGGGGTAATAAAAGGAGATGACAGTTATATTGAATTGCGTCATTTTCAAAGTAAGAAGCATGAAATCTTATAAACCTCCTGGTTAGAAATAAATGCTCACGTACGTCAGCGATTTTTGAAATTCTACTATTCTAAGTTGTCAAGTACTTCTTATTTTATTTTGTTTTCATTAATATACGAGTTTGAAGATTGATAAATTATTAATTTACTATCCTACATTATTTGGGATGTAAAAACAATGAAAACTTTTTAAATACCTTTACTTTACATAGAAACATATCACTCGTATAACTGTTACAACTCATCGTCCACGTCTGTCGTTCTGCTAGTGTCACTTAGTCGTTTTTTTCTTAACAAGTCAAGTAATTTTAAATTTTTAAACAAATTCTAAGGTGGCGAAAAAGGCTATTTTTAATTAAAAATTCATTTACTCTAACTATGACTATTTTTAGACCGAAGCCATGGGCAACAGGCCAGGGCTTGATGTGTGAAAATCGTCATTGACCTTAATTGATTTTCTTTTATGTTACAGCCTCCTGGTAATAGAAGGCAAAGAAGCAAAAACAGTAATCCTAATTGTTTCGTTAAAGCATTCAGGTGGTATACACAAGTAAAATCATTTTTTCTCCAAATCTTTGCATTTTGTAACGGATATTGACTCAGAATTATCACTTTTTTATTGTATGATTTCAGCGACGACCCGCCTGATGGAAAGCGGTTTCCGTCGCCTATGGGCATTTGTAATAACAAAGGTGTTGTTACCAATATGCTGCCACTCCCTAAAAAAAAACCGGAACCTGGCTACTAATGCCGGAACAGAACTCGAAGTTGTTATGGCGGCATACCCTAGACCAGGGATGGTAGCTATCCAGGCGAGCAAATACCCTACCACCTGATTGTGGGTTGTTTTGTCGCCTCGTGCGACAGGCCGCCTGGCCACAGGAAATTCTATCCTTTCTCCATTCCTGCACAATTTATAAATTGACAGACAAACACATGGTATATCCGCAAAATAAGGAAGTTACTCTTGTGTTATGGGTAATATTATACAACGGACTACTCTGGGGCTGAGTTTGTTTAAGAAATTTACTATGCCAGGAATTGAACACGGAGCTTCTGCGTTTTAGTGAGGTCGGCCGGCAAAGGCTGAGCCCGCTCAACCACAGAAGGCGTCTTATAACTAATTAATAACTAGGATTAGTTGTTGTCTTGAAGTTAATGAGTTTCACTTTCCATTCTTCTTTATTTCATACTAGCTTTGCCCGCGACTTCAACCGCGTAGCTTTTTCGCTGAACTCTAATTGTTAAAGTAGCCTAAGTTACTCCTTATAACATCAGCTATCTGCCAGTGAAAATGCCATCAAAATCGCTCAAGCCCTTTCAGAGATTAGCCGGAACATCCAGACAGACAGACAGACAAAAATTCTAAAAATTGCATTTATCGGAATCTCCTGGTCCAAATTATCCCCCCTGATTTTTTGACATTACAAACAGACACTTCAATTTTATGTATCTGTATAGACTAGATAATGCCCAACATGTATTGCACTGTCTTTCCTCAATTTTTATTTATTTAATACTAGCTTCTGCCCGCGACTTCGTTCGCGTGGAATAGTTTAAAAAAGAAATTAAAAAAAACCCCCCAATTTTGAAACATTCTTCATTGGTGCTCCGCTCCTATTGGTCTTATCGTGATATATAGCCTATAAGCCTTCGTCGATAAATGGGATATCTAACACTGAAAGAATTTTTCAAATCAGACCAGTAGTTTCTGAGATTAGCACGTTCGAGCAAACAAAGAAACTTCAGCTTTATATATTAGTATAAGATAACTCGAGTGCTGTGGTAAATTACTGGTTAGCGCACTCCCGTCCCAAAGTCTAAGGGCGTGAGTTGAATACTGACCCGAAATCATGCACCGTCACCACCGTTTCAATTGTTTTTCAAGTCCTACTTTTTACGTTACCAGAGTGTCTCGCAAAATGTATATTGCCTACATGAAATATAGGTCTTGCTCCGCCATTATAAACACACATACATTTATTTCTATATAGTAGATAGCAAGATTACTGTCAAATAATGAGTACTTGTGTTTATTCTTTTACGTGTCTACTTAAGGATCATGTCCCAAACAAAAGGAATGAATATTGTTCTACCGACATGCCTGGTTTTGCACACTGGCTGGACACTAAATATGATGAGTTTGTAAGAAGCAGTCAAGTGGAACAAAACTCTTACAAACTTAAAATTAAGCAAACTTCCACGTTAGTAGCAACTAATAAACCAACAATGTAAGTAAAAACAAATAATTTAAGGCGTCGCTTCTTTTCATTTAACAGCAACTAAAATTGCTGTGGAAGCGGTGATAGATTCATGTTTTTTCGTAAACTATTCTGTAAGATTTTATTCTCAACTAAATACATTAATTTTCAAGTATTGGATTGTTCTTATGCAATTAAAATAATAGAAGTGTCCTGTCAAATACAAGCATGGTATAATCCCGTATTATAAATATATATTTTTTACTTCATAGTGAAACATGTAAGTAGATCTGTCAGGCAGTCAGCTACTTTTAACTGCGGATTGTCTTATTTCACGGTTCTACCTACCACTCGCCAAAATATTGAATTTTATATATAGTTTAGATGCTGATACATGCCTAGGTGAATCAAAAAGTTATTAGAAATGCATATATATTAGGTTGGGGAAAAAGTTTCTTCGCATTTTATATAAAAATTCAAAATGTTTTTTTATAAAGTTTATTTACGTTTGACTAAAGTATGTAGGTGCCATTTTGTTGGATAACCTTTTGCCATCTTGTAGGCAGGGACGTGATCCTATTGCTATAAAAATTTTGGGGCTTCTGATCAAAAAACTGCGACAAGTGATTTTGGCAGTCCTCTCGTGATGTTAACCTGACACTGCCTAAGGAATTCTGCAGAGACCGAAACAGGTGAAAATCTGAAGGTGCAAGGTCAGGACTATACGGCGGATGCATTAACACCTCCCAGCCAAACTCTCGTAATTTTTGCTGAGTGGCTAAAGATGTGTGAAGTCTAGCGTTATTATGGTGAAAAACCACACCCCTTCTGTTGATTAATTCCGGCCGCTTTCTCTCAACTTTTTGCTTTAATCTCATCAGTTGTTAGCAGTACAGTTCAGAATCGATGGTCCTGCCTGGCGGTAATAGCTCATAATGAATAATGCCCTTCCAATCCCACCATACAACAGCATCACCTTGTTGCGAGTTAACCCGGGTTTCGCCACAGTATGTGAAGCCTGACCGGCCTTTGACCACGACCTTTTTCGCACGTTCTTGTCGTACGTGATCCACTTTTCATCACCAGTTATCAGCTTCTTCAAAAATGGTTCGGTTTCATTACGTCGTAATAAAGAATTACAAATGAGTACACGGTTCATTAGGTTTCTTTCAGTGAGCTCATGAGGCACCCAAATATCGTGCTTTTTGTGTACCCAGCTTTTTTCAAATGCGCCAAAACTGTTTTGTGGTCAATTTCCAGTTCTCCAGCTACATCGTAACTACTAATATGCCGATCATGCTCCACTTTTTCAAAAATGGCATCAATTTTGTCCGTATTAGGGCGGCCAGAGCGACGTGCATCTTTGAATGAATTGAATTTCTGGAATGAAAACGCTTAAACCAAATTTGCGCTACTCTCACAGATACTGCATTAGGTCCATAAACATCACAAATTTTTTTCGCGGCTTGTGTTGCATTTTTACCTTTTTTGTAGTAAAATTTTAAAATGTAACGAATTTCTTCATTAGATTCACTCATTTTAACAATAAGAAAAACAAATGAAACTCACCCATTTTCCTAATTTGAATTTGGAATCGTCTTCTTTAAAATTAAAACTTTTTAATGATACCAAAACCAGCCAGATACAAATGGTATAGCCAAAGAGATCTTATTACAAGTTCATACATATATGCGAAAAGACTTTTTCCCCAACCTATTATAACACCTTTTTGGGAGAAGTTCGATATTCAAATTGATCACAGTATTTATGCCAACTGTCACTTGTTTTTGTCAGTTAATTCGCACGTAATAGATTGTTTTGCGCAACGAGTTGCTAAAAACGCAAAATTATGCATAAAAGTGCGTTAGTAAAAAGTTAAGTGCGGTGATATCTCAGCTTAAAAAAAGTGTCTACGAATTAAAAAATTTAGGACATTCTGCAAACATTAGGGGATGATGCTGTACGCTATTCAACGGTTGCGTACTGGGTGGGTGAATTTAAGAGTGTAGATCAATCTGTAAATTTAAACCACGTTCTGGACGGCCTTCAACCTCCGTTACAAAATAAATAGTCAAAAAAGTTGAGAATCTGGTTTTGGAAAACAGAAGAATAACTATATAAAAACATATAGTTGAGATCCTAAAGATATCTTTTGGTAGCGTTCAATCATTCAATTGATTCAAAAAGGTGTCGGCAAGATGGGTGCCACGCATTTGTAGTGCCACCGACGAAAACAAAAAGCGACATTTGGAAATTTCTAAGCGTAATCTCGAAATGTTCCAGCGTGGTTCGGATAATTTTTGCTGCCACCATGAATGAAACGTGGGTCCACCATTTCGATCCTGAAACTTAGAGACAAAGCATGTCTTGGAAATGACCATCCTCTCCATTAAGTTTCGAGTTGCTCCTACCGCTGGCAAAGTTAGGGCCTCTGTGTGTTGGGATAGTAAAGGAATCCTTTTTATTGATTACATGCCATTTGAGACGATTACTGGAGCCTATTATATATATTTAATTCCGAAAGTGCGTGAAACGATTAAAGAAAAATGTCGTGGAAAACGGTCGTTGGGCGTGTTGTTTCTTCACGATAACGCTCCCGATCATCGATCGGAAGTTGCGCTCAACGCAATCCGCTGTGCTGGTTTCAATCTCCTTGACCACCCACCATATTCTCCGGATTTAGCCCCAAGTGATTTTCTCTTATTCCCGAAATTAAAAGAGGACATTCGTCAAATTAAATTTCACAATATCGACGCGGCTATGGCTTTTGGAGACTCAACAAAAACAATTTTTTTCGCAAGAAATAAGGAAGTTAGAAACGCGTTATTCTAAATGCATTGTATTGGAGGGAGATTGTACAAAATAAAATATTTTTGTTTAAATTTTTGAATATTTTAATATCGATTTCAAAAACTTTTTGATTTACCCTCGTATAATTAAAATTGTTATATAAGATTAAACGTATGTTTTATTTGATTCATTCATAATTGTCTCTGACAATCATAGTGTGCGAGCACAACTACTTATAAGTATTACCTGATAAATCTCCAGTTTCAGTTACATACATCAGCTGTGATCAGTTAGTAAAATCTTTTTTACTAAACCGATATAGAAGAAAGATCTTATTTTACTTACCTACTGTATATCTAGGTATAATCACAGTCGAATATTAATTTTGCTATAATTTCAGGACACTATGTAGTCACTGTGCCACAACAAAATCTACTGCTAATAAAAGGTACCTACTAAACATTGTACTATTATATATTATTTAATATCTGTAAACCGTACCCAGTTACTTTTTTAATTTAAACGATTAACCGCTTGTTAGTCAGCCTTTGTCGTGTGTTTACTATATTCAACAACTAGTAAACGAATATTGTTTAAATCATTTTGAAAGTATTTTAAGCCATTCGGCCACCTGCCTACATGTATAACAATAATCCTTAATTCATCAAATGTCATTAAAATTCCGTTGATATACACATATATATCGTAGAGAAGGAACAAATGGATAAATCGACAAAAACACGTATAATTCGAAATCCTTTCCTCGAGGAATCCCCTAGACAAGTTTTTATTATATGTATGTTTTATTTTAAACTTTACAGTCTTGGGAAGAAACCTCCAAGTTTGAACGAATGTTGCGACATAAAAGAAAAGTGAGTAAGCTACATATTATGGTCGGAAAATAATCATTGTAGAAAAATACTAAGAACGAGAATCGCCCAGTAAAACAGTAACGATACACTACTGGAATTATTATTTCTAGTATACTTGTTCCTGGAGGTTATAATCAATACAAAATTAATTCTCAAATTTATAATTAAATTATTTATTACAGAGAGCTTCAAAGTTTTGAATACATTATGCAACCAAAAGAATTGATTCGCCCAACTTCGGAATGCTGTCATTTGTATGTTTTGTTACTATTATATAATTTTATTTACTTATAAATAACAGCACATAAACGTCCCACTGCTGGGCTTGGGTGTCCCACTATAGGGGAACGGACAATATACCCGCCAAGCTTATCGAAGGCGGCTTGGCAGGTTTGACACATTGGTATCTTGATGTGCAGGTTTCATCACGATGTTTCGATGGTAATGATTCACGATGGTAATTGTAACAATATGCACATTAGATCAGAAAACTGCCTAAGTGGTGCATGCGTTCCAGCCAGGATTCGAACCCGCACCCTTTAAGTGTGAGACCCATGCGCTAGCCATTACGCTACCACGAAGTTTTTTTACTTACCATATTTAAAATCCTAATAACCCATATCGCAAACTTGTCAAATTATACTGCTTTATTTTCAATTTTAATGAAATGTTGTTACTAGCAAATTGAGTAGTATATTTTGGAATACCAAAATATACTTCTCAATCTGTTACGCGACTACAATGCTGAATGCTTTAGAATAATTAGTTATTATATTATTACTATAGATTCCTATCTATAGTAACGATAAATGTTTGCTCAATATACATATTGAGCAAACATTTATCGTTTTAAAAATCGTATTTAAACGTATTCATAAAACTTTAATGTTTTTATCTTTTTTACTCATTTATTTTTATAGAACACCGACACCTTGCTGCGAGAGATCCAACACTACAGTTACATCAACAGATACAAGGGAAAAGAAAAATAAGGTCAAATCGCAAAGCTTATCAAGTATTCGTCAAGACAATCGAGATCCCATCGACTTATTAACCGTACATGAAGGAAGAGTTAGATCTAAAAGAGAACACAGACAGCGTAAAAATAAATCCGGATCAAAACTTTCTACAAGTAAAGAATCATCGAGAAGCGATACTGCTAAGAAGAGTTCGCTTAAGAAAAGTTATCATGATGGTTTCTGTCAGTGTCCTGAACAGAAAATAACGAATGTTGATGCGGCAACTCAATACGAAGACACAACAAGCACTCAAGCCATAAATTTTATTTGTCAAAATTGTGCAGCGAGCTGCAGCAGAACAGCGCAAAGTTCTAATAACGCTTTACAGGTAAACTCAAATTCAACTGTACAGATAGATAATATACCCGTGACGAACGTCTCAGGTGAATTACCCGCTTTTACACATCGGTAATCTCGATCCGCAGGTGCCTGCCCTCACGATATTTTCCTTTAAAGTCAGCTCGTGGTTACACAACAGTCAACTCAATAAAGACTTTTTAGCATCTTACGAAACGTCGTGACTCATAGATTTTTACGAATGTATAGTTGCGGAATGAAAATTTTCGTCATCTAAAAGTCTACTTTTGCTTGCACAGTTACAAGAAATAATACTGCCAATTTAATAAATGTTACGTTTATAAAATATAGAAAAGTGAAAAAAGAAAATTGCAATGTTGACAATCACAGATGCTGAAACTAACAATAAGAAACAAAGATGATATAATCACTACGCTTAACATAAATATTATAACCAATAGAAAGATATATAGAAAGGTTTTACATTTCTAGATAGACAAGATAGAAAATCAAACAACTTTGACCTAAGTAATTTTAAACTTTATTGTCAAATAGTTAAAAATAATTTTCTGTGGAATAGTTCATTCTGTGACTTAGTTTGAAAAGGTAACATGTGCTCGCGGAACGTTAAATAAATCAATTTTAAAACTGGCGAACATTTTCATATCACGACTGTACAAATTTATGACGTCATATTTTTCACAAATAAAAGAAGTGGAATGGCTCATTAATTGTTTAAACAGTTATTGAATTAATTTATGTAACAATATTTTAAAAGTATTATGATAAAATAGCATTTTAAAGCCAGTTTTATATGTAAACAATGTTAGAATTTATTATAAGATGTGTGTCATCTGTCCAATTATAATAATAAGCACATCAGATCAAAAAACTGTACATGCTCCTCATCTAGTATTTGATGCACTTTTATTATTTTCCATTCCAAGTCACAATAACACAGCGACAATAATAACCATGCTAACGGAGAAAAAAGATATGAGGAAATCTGAATATTGAAATTATTGATGAAACCCACCAATCTACCTTGGACTTAGGCACCTTAGATTTAAACATGGCAGGTACCCGGAATGGTATACACCATCTATTTTCCTATTAAGGTTCTTGGAGATGTCTAAAGGGTGAAAGTGGACATTAAATTCGACAGACATATATAATTGTATTTACTGTTTTGTTTCTCGTTTATAGTACTGTGTCTCTAACTTTTATTATGTAAATGTATTACAGGTCCAAAACAAAGGTGCCACTAAACAATTCACTCACATGTCTGTCCCATCTAAAAAAGACGTTTCGGGTAAAACTTCGAATACACTATGTGAAAACTCTGAAGAAAGGGTAATTGCAATTGTTAAAGCCGACGTTAAATACCGATGTCCACATTCAAACACGTGTTGCAACTGTTCTGAAAGAGATGTTAAAACGGAAAGCAAGACTCAATATCAAAAAAATTGCAGTATTTGCCAACAAACTGACGTGAGGAAATTATTACGAATATTGCTAAGACTAAAAAGTTAGATAGCACAATCATAATTATTACTTACCGGGACACTTTGATTTTAGAAAATTCGAGGGACGATTTTAAAAGTATCCTCTCATTCGTCAGTGTCGTTGAAGCATCAAGGTTCCAGTATAGCAAAGGACGTTGAGCGATGCTGTCGTATAAACGACGCTGTACAAACATCAGATCACTCCATACATCTCGTAAGTTTACTCATTTGAAATTTCGTCAAATAGATAATTTACACTAGAAAATGTATTGCATAATACTATAGAAACATGTCTGTGTTTATTCACAAAAATTTGTCAACTTTTAGGTAAAAGAAACTGGTCAAGACTATCCATTGTTTATGAAAATAATTTGCGCCGATAAATTGAATGAAGAACACACCTTATGCAAATGTACATTGTAAATCAAAATCTCATTTACATGTTTTGTCTTCCTTAATTATTTTGTATTTACTATTTCGTGTTAAATAAAAAAACAATTTTAAATTCTTTTAAGTTTTATTTTATTTACAAAAGTGTAAAATCTAATTAATTATTTTATATACTATTGGGTACAATTGTCATAATATTTAAATACATAACAGTCGATTTTCTCTAATTTGGTGGGCCATAAGATGTGGCTGGCTTTGTATCAGGTAAAAAACTTTGCGCTATGTTTGTTTGTTCTGATTGGTTCGATTGCTGAGATTCGGTGCCAGAAGCCGTGGTTGGTAAACCGTAATCTCTTGAGAGATTCGATACGGAGGCTGAAGAATCCGCAGTTTTTGTTCTGAATTCAGAAGATTGCGAAAAACCGGCGGTCAGAGGAGATGTATGAACGAAAGATAAAACCTCTAAACTGGGTCTTGCATTCTCTAAAGATACTCCAGATATTAGCGATTGATATCCTGCATTTCGCGCAGAAGAATGTTCGTTATCAGTAATAATTTTCTGCACTCGATCTACAACTAAGGAGTCCAAAGCCTCCCTATGTGTTTGTTCTTGACTTTGAGTATTACTGTATTGATTGGAATCAGCCTGATAACTAGACAGGGCAGGTGCTGCGTAGGTTAATTGCTGAGATTGAAGTGGAAGCTGTGGAGAAAATTGTGGCTGCGTTTGCGGTTGAAGTTGTGCTACCGGTTGAGGCTGAGGCTGCTGATACTGATATCCTTGTTGAATGGAGAAGTGTTGCTGTTGTTGAGGCTGGATTGGATTCAAAATAGGTGCAGGTTGAAGTTGAGGCAGATGCTGTGGTTGTGAGGCAGGCTGCGGTGTTGGTTGTGATTGTGGAGGTATGTAAGCTGGTAGAGGTCTTATGGACTCAGGCAGACCGATAGGTTGAGGAAGGCCATAATTTGGGCTGGGTTGAGGAATGGGTGCTGGCTGTGGTTGAGGTTGAGGTCGTGGTGGAGGGATGTACTGAGGTTGGGGTTGTGGTTGCGGGATATACTGTGACTGAGGTTGAGATCGCGGTTGAGGGATGTATTGAGGTTGGGGTTGTGGCTGAGGGATGTATTGTGGATAAGGTTGAGGTTGTGGTTGATATTGTATTACTGGTGACTGCGGTACTGGTGGGAAATACGCAGATATAGGCTGTTGCCTTGGTTGAGGAAGTGGTTGTGGTTGAATAAACGTCGGTCCAATGTTCGGTTGTTGGTATTGATATCCCGTTGAAGGTTGTTGATTTGGCTGTGGTACAGCTGCTGGAAGAAGTGGCAAAGGCTGGACTTGAGGCGGCTGTGGAGGTGCTTGCGGTGCTAGGGATTGTGGATTATAGTTGAACGCAGGAGCGTTTATGCTTGGTCTAGGTATGTTGTATGGTGCTTCTGCCGCTACCGCTGCCACCAGGGACAGGATTGTTAACTGAAAAATAAATTAAATTTTATGCACATATTCTTAAATATTATGTTTAGAATGAAAATATGTATAATAACCCTGAACACGACATTAATATTGCATTATAATAATAATAGTATTAGCAAACAAACATACTTGATACGATTATACAAGCTAGTTACGTTTTAGATATAGTTAAAATACAGGAAACAATTCTGGGGCCCATTTTGAACAGAAAAAGATATAATTATTTCAAAAAACATTTTTCTTAATGTAGACGTATTGTATTATTTTTTAATCTTTTTCGAAAAAAAATCTTCAAAATATGACTACTTTCATTAGTTATATACAAGTCATTAAGTTAGAAAAGATGAAATTCATATACTATGTAGCTTATTCAGTGATCCATTTCTTAGTTGATACCCTGCTAATTTGCTAATATATGATATTCCTTCTATGTTATGTGTTTTCTAAATAAATAGAACAATGGCAAATTTTTAAGTATGCGACTATTATGCAAAGCAACTTTATAGGTACACTGACAGTGAGAATAGGACCGCTAATGATCTCCCAAAAACAAAAATGGAGCCTCATCTATAATCACATTTATCTAGGTTTATATAGTTAACACAAAAATTAACCTTAGTATTTTTTACCAATCGCACAATACAAAAGCTCTACTTATTAACACTTTTAACATTTAAACTGCAACAGAGTATTCTAGACATAAATTAAATATGTTCTTCATAGCTTGATCGTATAAGTTTAAACTTCACTATCACTTGATCAGCAAATGAGCTATAAGAAATTATTATGTTTGTTGTCTTTGAACACACAATTTCACTTTCGCGAGATGACTTACCGCACTCCTCATGGCTGTAAGTATGCGTGCGTTTGTGTGTCACCGCTGGTGGTATTATGGTTTTATACCCACCACCTCTACTTGTACATATAATAGGATACGCAAAGCTCACGTATTGCAAAAATGTGTGCCTACTGATAAATTTGTTAATTTGTAAGTCCTTACACTTATAGTACATCTATTTTAAGAGCCACTTTGTAGCTTATTATGCTTATGATTAATTAAAAATTAAAGACCTATAGTGTGAGTACTGATTTTAGACCTGTGTTAATTAATTAATCGGTAAAGTTTATCACTAGACAAGATACACAAATTTGCCTAATGCGTATCATTCCACGTGGGTACAATGAAAAATTCCATAGAAGTGGTCTTCGTCACTGTTCTTGTGATTTGGCTTCAGAACCTTAAAAAGCATATAATCGAAAGTACCTCATATCTTAAAAAAATCGTAATGAATCTTATTCAAACCTATTTACGTTTATTTTTGAGAACTACTGGCGCGATAAATCCAATTTACTTATTTTATCATTTAAAAATTTCGAAGGCACACGCCTTTTACGACTTTGGAAACAAATATCTCTCAATGAATTGACCTAAAGAAAAGAGCAATTAAGAAACATCATTATGTTTTTAAGACACGTCTAACGATACTCCAGGCCCGTGTACACAGAAAATATATCCTCAGATACATGTATGGCGGCGATACGTATATACATTTTCCGCAACTTAACTTCTCATTGTGTCGTAGCATTATAGACAACACCTTGGTGCCACTTTTCGTCCTTGAATACGTATTAGTATTTGAAAAAAATAATGACATCGACACATAGACGGACATGACAATTGTAAAGATTTTCATTTTCAGCTATCTTTTTAGTAGAGTTGTTATACTGAAGCTTTGAAAATGCCTGTTCCTAACTTTTTCTTGCTAGAAAACTGTTTTACATGACCATTTTTAAAGTATGGTTTTAAATAAACTAAATACGTAATATAGTATACGTGTTTTTGTTAGATATTTGGTTGTATATTCTTCGATTCTTCGTTTGAGGAAAAAATTAAAAGACTACTCAACCACTTGGCTTTGAGTTACACTTGTATACACTTGCAATAAAATAAATATAAACTACATGTAACATCAAAATAACTAAGTACTAATTAATTTGATGTTTGACCCGAATAAAATTGTTTTATGCAAATGTTCTTTATATGTCGACTGGAAACCTTATAATTGCTCATTAGCTGACATAAGAATATTACAATTAAAACAATGCTGATAGAAAGTAGGTCAAACATGATGCTTCGTCTATTCAATTCTCAAAATATTTTTTATCAATTGAAGATGGATAGCTTTGTAATAATCATTTTCAATACGCATCTATTATCAAGTTTAGCCCACAATAAGATTGTTGTAATCGTTTGTCGTAAGTTTAAAATTTATTTATTGTAATGAAATTTCCCAGTGATGAGCTGAACGTTTGCTGATTTAGCATATTTCGTAGTTGTACACTATTATCAAACGGTTACTGTTTTTTTTTAAAGAAAAATTTTAGATACTAGATATAATATGTCTAATATCTATGGTTAGTTATTAATTAAATCATTCGTACGAAAGATAAATCGGAATTAACTTTGAATTCTTAGACATAAAAGAGAGTGACCAAAACCAAAAATAAAAAACAATTTTATTCTATAAGATAGAATAATAGATCTTTACAAGACAGGTGGAAGTGATCTCGCCACGAGATGGTTTGGCGCACGAGCGTAGCGAGGGCAATAATAATTCGAGTGCCTAAATAGATAGGCCTTTCATCCGAGGTTAACAGTCTGCTTTTCATTTCGAATATGAGGAAAGTAAATAAAAACTGATTAGCTAAACAAACAACTACTCGTCATAAAAACAGGCGTTAAATCCGTATCTAAATCTAATGAAACGTAATAAAAATAAAGTTTTAACGGTTTTAAGCGCGTAATTTATTTGATTTTTGTTATTCCGACGTTTCGGCTACTTTTCAGTGGCCGTGATCACGGAAGACAAAGATGTCAAGTGTCAACAAGTATTGTTAAAGTTTTATTTAGCCTACCACCAACTTATTCATTTTAATTATTTAGTTTTAATTTTGTTTATGGTTATTATTTACTCTATGGGCGCCTAATCTAATTTACCACCGCTTCGTAAGATGTTATGGCTTGAAGAAAAGAAGCGGCGCAAGAAACTTTTCAGCGAACATGCCTAGCTATAATAATTTTATATAATTAAAATGGGTGGAAGGAAAAATAAAAGAAATTATCAGTCAAGTTGGTTTGTGTTCCCGTGCACGCAGAAAGAGCTCACAGGGTCTTGAGGTCTGGCAGTTGGTTTTTGCTGGGTTTGGGTTTTGATAGTTTTGATGATCGGATCCCAAACAGGTGGTACTTGCCAACCATCTTCTCTATTGAAATTTGGGTGTTTTTTGATTTCGATAGCCTCACGCATCATTCTAGGTATGAAACGATTCTCTTTTGCGAGGATTTGTGGGTTATCGAATCTGATGTAGTGGTTGGGTTTATCCAGCGTGTGTTCACTGATCGCAGACATCGTAGACCTTGGACATGGGTCGCATGACGAAAAGTACTGTTTTTATCCCAAATCATGAGTCAAAAAGCAAAGAAACGAACTTAGCTGTCGATTGTGCAGATGACTCTTTTTGTACAAATAATAATACTACATCCCTAAGTTACATGTATGGCCACCCCTTCTCTAATTTTTACTTTTTCATGATTTCACTACACCATCGTGTAGGGGCATACAACATGTAGACCTTGCTACTAAATCGAATTCAAAGCCCAGTAGGTATCAAGAAAAAGTACTGTGACAAACTGAGATCGACGGATTTATAATTTTTCGGACTCAGAAGAATTATAATCCATTGGTATTGGTACTCTTTGTATACTGCTACTATCAAATTACGAGTCAGTTAAAGTTCAATATCAAACTGCATTCTTAGAATCATTGATCGATCACACCCAACTGTTGTTTTACGTAAATCTTTCAATTACTCAGGTAAACATAGCAATGGCATTGAGATAAAGTGCGGTTACAAATAATGTGTTTATCCTATGTGTCAATGAATGATGCGAAAGAATTATGAAATAATGAGCTTAAACAAATTTAGCTTGTTTCGAAGCAGCGTTTGGTTATGTGATAGTTATGACAGATTCTACATGTCAGGTTATTATATGTAAATATAGTAGTATTAGAGATGTTTATCCGGCTACACTCGTGTAAATTTCGAATCCGTATCCCATCCTAGTTATCGGAATGAACACTCTCCTGTGTTCATACCTTTTATTGGAAGTACAAGCGTAGGTACTACATTTAGTGCTAATCGGTTCATTTAGATACACGCACATGTGCAAAACTGCGAGACTATCATAGTTTTCAGAATAAAAATGTAATTTTCATTTCATCATCTATAGTACAACACTATTATTAAACAATCAATGTTACTCGCAACTTCTTCCGCATTTATACATAATAAATTGAAATAAAAACGTAACTTGACGCTGAAACACATATTTCTTACCTTAAAGGCCTGAATATGTATTTTGCATACCTAACTTGAGCTATTTTGAGTTGTTCATACAAATTTCTTTCCCTATTTCACCCCGTTCACAATTGTGTTCGAGACAAAAGGTAGTCTATGTCCGTATCCAAGAGCTAGGATCTATCTTTTTGTCAAATTTTATTATAATCACTTTAACCGTTTAGGCGACAAAAAGTGACAAACTAATATCTAAACACAGCCAGCTTCACGACTAACGTTAGTAGGGATGAAGAATATTTGGCTAAGCACGACCAGCCCCAGATAGAGGTTGAAGGTGAGTAACGCAAACAATGCGGTAACAGTGAAAAGAGCTGACGCCCGGTCATAATATGCAACCAGACGTTATCTACGCATGTACATTATACAAAAGACAATATTATTAGATAATAAGTGAATATGTATAATTTGACATTTTGAAGTGGTTTCTAGAAAGGTCGTATTTTCGTCAATGCCTGCGAACTGGTAGGCGTAGGTGAACACCAGAGGTCATGTTGATTAGAACACAGTAATTCTCCTGTTATATTAATGTACTTTGTGACAGTAATCAATTAATAACACAATTTTTATTTCGTAAGATGGCCCACTGAATGGACGGTTTGAGTGATTCGCGACAACATAACGGCAGACGACTACGTATAAATTCTATAATATTACTTAGAAATTCTCTCTATGTCTCTATAATGTTTACATTATTTAACTTCATTTTATTTTGTTTATAAATATATAGAAATAAAGACGAGGCATTTTCTAAAACATTTAAGCGGTCTATTATAACGACTTGAAAGGAATTTCCGGTCTAATCTTTGCCTTTGCGGTACGATATGAGGTTATTTAATAAGGGCATCACAAATGTTTTCGAGACTAGCAAAGCGTTGGCATTATCCAAACATGGATAGGCGATGGTGACCACTTTCCATTAAATAGATCTAAAAATTACTAAAGTACAATATCTAGACGATCGATGACAGAGTAGAGATAGGAGAACTGACATATGCAGACTCCGAAATGTATGTATTTGATAAAAATGTTGCTATCACACCCTCTAACACATTTGTTCAAGATTCATAATTGTACAAAATATTATATTACCGTATCCTAGTAAAAAGTTACGATTACCCAAGTAACTTTACATACCATGAATTCGTAAGTAATATTGACAAAACAAATTAGCTACCACATGATTTATTTCACAATCTCTACAAACAGTTACATTTAGTATTTTATGACACATATTTACATTGTTTATTTCCTAATAGGGTAATCTGGGACCTGAGATAGGAGTTGACTTCCTTTCATTCCTTTCTTCTGGATCTCACGTTGTTTCCTCTTAGCCACGATACGCTCATGTGTTCGCTTCATTTCCAATATTTCTTTCATTTCTTCCTTGTCTTCATCCTGGAAGTTATAACATTGCTCCTTCTCTTTTACCAATACAATTAAAGCGTTTATCGCTGATTTCAGATTAAATACTAAAAGAGTAAAAACTATTATCTATACTATGCCTAATATACGTCTGTCAGTCGATCTGAAAACTTAATTCCAAGTAGGCTCCAAAAGAGATCAATTTCCATGAAAATTTTGCAGATTAAGACAGAAATTTTATCTTGCACAGCTAGTTTCTGCAAAATAGAATACATAGAATTTTTAAACTTGCGTAACAAACATTATTCCTTCCAAACATTCAATCTTACCTTTTGATTGATTCTCAGTACCAGAGCCCTTTTGCCATTTGCCATCGGTTGGCTGTAGGTCAAAAGCTGCTTCAACCTCTGCGCAGGCGGCACTCCCCTTTCCACCACCAGCACAATCCTGGCCCACTGTCTTTGCCATTCGTTTCTCGTTTCCGCTATCTTCTGATACGTGTTGCCCATCATAGCAATTAGCATATTGACTAGCAATATCGCTACTATTATCATGTAGATCACGAATAATAACTGAAATAAATAATGGTAGTTTTAAGAGCGATTGAAAACAAATACTAAATAAAATTCAGGGACGTGTTTCTAAAATCGTAGCAATTACTCTCCTTACTTTAGCTTCAATCTCATGATTAGTCCTGTCGAACGCACTGTAGTAATCGGAGAATGACGTAAGCGACATGAGAAACATTGCCATTATACTTTCCATTGGTGATGGCATCGGGTTAGACACGGAGTCATCCACGCCCTCCGGAGTATTGGGATTGTCGAATGACAAGAATATTACGTAGTATGCTGTAATGTAAGGTATAATATTACAACAAATGATCGTGTGTCAACAAGCTACAATCTTTAGCTGCAGGATATAGACTTATTTAATGTTAAACCAAAAACTATCAAATCCCTCTTTGGTAAGAAGGTATAAGAGATTGGTTATATAATAGGTTGGGGAAAAAGTCTTTTCGCATATAGTATGTATGAACTTGTAATAAGATCTCTTTGGCTATACCATTTGTATTTGGCTGGTTTTGGTATCATTAAAAAGTTTGAATTTTAAAGAAGACAATTCCAAATTCAAATTAGGAAAATGTGTGACATTCATTCGTTTTTCTTATTGTTAAAATGAGTGAATCTAATGAAGAAGTTCGATACATTTTAAAATTTTACTACAAAAAGGATAAAATAGGCAACACAAGCTGCGAAAAAATTTTGTGATGTTTATGGACCTAATGAAGTATCTGTGAGAGTATCGCAAATTTGGTTTAAGCGTTTTCAATCCGGAAATTTTGATATCAAAGATACACATCGCTCTGGTCGCCCGCCCTGTTACGGACAAAATTGATGCCATTTTTGAAAAAGTGGAGCAAGATCGGCATATTAGTAGTTACGATGTAGCTGGAGAACTGGGAATTGAACACAAAACGGTTTTGGCGCATTTGAAAAAAGATGGGTACACAAAAAAGCTCGATATTTGGGTGCCTCATGAGCTCACTGAAAGAAACCTAATGAACCGTGTACTCATTTGTGATTCTTTATTACGACGTAATGAAACCGAACCATTTTTGAAGAAGCTGATAACTGGTGATGAAAAGTGGATCACGTACGACAAGAACGTGCGAAAAAGATCGTGGTCAAAGGCCGGTCAGGCTTCACAGACTGTGGCGAAGCCCGGGTTAACTCGCAACAAGGTGATGCTGTGTGTATGGTGGGATTGGAAGGGCATTATTCATTATGAGCTGTTACCGCCAGGCAGGACCATCGATTCTGAACTGTAACTGTACTGCGAACAACTGATGAGATTAAAGCAAAAAGTTGAGAGAAAGCGGCCGGAATTAATCAACAGAAGGGGTGTGGTTTTTCACCATGATATCGCTAGACCTCACACATCTTTAGCCACTCAGCAAAAATTACGAGTTTGGCTGAGAGGTGTTAATGCATCCGCCGTGTAGTCCTGACCTTGCACCTTCAGATTTTCACCTGTTTCGGTCTCTGCAGAATTCCTTAGGCAGTATCAGGTTAACATCACGAGAGGACTGCCAAAACCACTTGTCGCAGATTTTGATCAGAAGCCCCAATATTTTTATAGCAATGGGATCACGTCCCTACCTACAAGATGGCCAAAAGTTATCCAACAAAATAGCACCTACATACTTTAGTCAAATGTGAATAAACTTTATAAAAAAACCTTTTGAATTTTTATATAAAATGCGAAGAAACTTTTTCCCCCACCTAATAGTAATATAAGGCGGTAAGTAATTTACTTATTTGAAATATTAGAAAATATATTCATACCTTTTTTTATATTGTCTAATCAAGCCATGCAGCTAATAATACGTGAAAACTATCAAATCTTTAAAAACAGGATAACTTTATAAAATCGAGAATAGAATTAGATGACCTGTGTCTGTGATTAGGATCCTGCCGAAGACTAATATGGTTAATTATGGACTATTAAGTAATTCAATATATAATATATAACTATACCAAAATATGGAAAAGAAACTTCCGTAAAATTTACAATTTTTTATGTTCACTTGTAGGTAAATGGATAGATGACCCATCTTATGCTAATTCGCCGTAGACAGATACATTCATTCATCCACCCACACAACACACATGTAACAAAATAAAACGAAACCGACACTGGATGTTTGGATATTTATATGTTCTTTCTTCTCAGCTTTGAAAAAGACCTGATTATTATCTTAAAACTATAGTATATAATAAGCACTGTCGATAATGGGGCTAACTTAAGAAAAATTTGATAGCTTTCGCATGATGAGGAGGATCCAAAACATACGTGAGCAAAATCGCTTTAAAAGGATTATCATTTTAAATCACAATCGTATGTTTTTCTTAATCAATTTTCTCATAATTATTTAAAAAAATATATTAATAATTATTTTGTAGAATTTTCAACCATTCACTAATGCACATTTTAGAATTATAAAAAATATATAACAAATAATGTAGTATATATAGATAGTATTAGAATCAAACGTCCCCTTTAGTAGAAAATATAGTCTTACTAGAAGTAACGTTACGTACCTTGGGAAAAGCCCATTACAAAAACTAAATAAATGCATACAAAACGTAGCAGATCACCCATCACCATACGATATATCATCACTACGAATGGACCAACTGTTTTGAAACCTCTGAAAAAAATAAACAGAGAAATTAGAAGAAACTGAAAAAGAATGAACCCCTGTCTCAAAATAATAACTAAAGATTTAGGTAGTTACTCCTTCAGCTTATTTTGTTATTCATAATTTTCAAAATAGAAATGGCGATCACTTGTTATTTTTTAATATCACACTATATAGGAACTATACTTATAAATAATTGAATATCCAAGAAAATAGGTCCCTTAATCTTTCAAAATGATGTTCATGAAATAAAACAAATTCTTCAATTTCAAAGATATTCCAAAAGTAGAATATATTTCTGTAGTATATAGAAAAAATACTCGTATAAAATGCTTTAGTTACCAAGGTATATTGAATTCTTACATCAACACGATATTGAATCGATAAAAATCCACTGTACTAAAATATAGGTATAAGAGTGAAAGTTAAATTGTTTGTTTTTCCTTCCTTATAGCCTTGGGCATGAATTAATTATCTTAGAATTAGATATAAATGTACTTTATACACGAACAACAGATATACTATACCTATTCTTGTGCTTGGAAAATTTAAGAGAATCTACAGCAAAAGTTCAAAGTTAACGTGAGGCAAAGATGCATAGAAAGTCTACAGTCTATAATGAAGGTGCAACTTTTAGAATTTATGTCTGTCTTTTAGAGTTTCACGTGAAAACTTTTAATCCTATCAAACATAATGACATTTACTGAAGTCTTAACTAAGAGCTTTAACTGTTCGAGAAGGACACCGCCGGAGTACAACCCGGACTGTCTGCAAAAGATCGTACATAAAGCGATAATATCGTCTTTTATTACTGCCTTTACACGAAATGAGTGTAAATTATTTACTTTATGTGTATGTGGTGAACAATAAAGAGTTTTCTATCCTATAAATCCCAAGGAGGAGCACTTGTAGACACACAGCCTGTAGAGTATAATACTTTTCATGCTATTAAGAAATTTATGACACACAAAATTTCAATTTCGCTGTAGAACTTCATGACCTTATAGACTATTGTTTATCTTAGATGAGTTTCAGGATTATTCTCACCTGCAAAAGAACAAGAAGTATGGTGCTGTAGTAAGCATAATGATGACAGCGATGTGGTCTTCTTCTTCGTCAGCACACCAGAGCCGCAGAGTGGGTAATATCATCATGAGGAAGCAGGAAAACAAGAACATAACCCTGTTGACAGACCATCCATAATACTTAGTAAGTTAGTACATAAATATAAACTGAGTTTATTTAGATGTTTGTTGTGTATGTTGTGGGTTTGTTCCTTCTTCTCTATCTTGGGAATTATAGATTGTCATAGAGTTTACGTAACGAAGGTCAACATAGGATATTTCTTATTCCAGAAAATGGTATGAACATTATAAATTAACGGGACACGGATTTTAACTTCAGGGGAAGCTACGTATTAAGTTTTGACGATAACTGTATTTTTTCTGGTCTGGTACAAGCTGAAGGTAGAACCTTTATATAAAAAATACTAATACTTGATTACTTGATACATACATTATTAATGCCTAGTCTTTGGTACATTGTAGTTATTTGACTGACGCTAAACAACAAAATTTGTATGGCAACTTGGAGAGTCCTCCTACAAATACGTCTTGTATACGATTCCCAAAAATGGTACTCGAAAGCAAAATATCTGTTCCTATCAAGTTCTCGCCAAAACTCATACGTTAAACTCAATTTGCGTATTACATATTTGACTTAATACTATAACAAAGTTTTTCTTATTGCTAATTATCCTTTTTCCCAAAAGTAAATGAAAGGCATAAAGACAACAAAAATTCCTACTGAAAAGTGTGATCAATAAGAAACAAATAAAATTATATGACGCAAGATTTGGTAACAATGTATGATTGTTTTCCTAAATTGTGTGACGATAATTCATTACAACATGAAAATCTACCTGGATGGAACAGTGCTCAAATTCTCGAAGAACATTTTTAACCCAAGAAATCTTGCTTCTCGGACTGCAGCGCCAAAATATAAGCATGCACCGACCCACAGCAACAATTCTGCTGAAATCCTCAACTGTCAAGGAAAGTATGAAAATAAATTCATTGCGCAAAATTAAATACATTCTTTTCTCTTGTACAGATTATGGAAAAAGAATATAAGGAGTGACAATCAATCAATAAAAAATGAAATTTTAAAAAATCTTTTAAATTCTACAAGACTTGTTGACACACAAGTTCATTCTTTTCTCGCTTTTTGACGTTATTTCCATTTTTAAGGTACTTATTAAAAAAATATTTATAATTTCACTTATTCTTAGATTAAAGGTGTCATAAGTAATACCTTAGCTTGCCACGTTTCGAAATTCATTAAACGGCATTCTTCTGTCAAATCTTCCCACCAGCCTTCCACGTCTGTTTCTCTTGGAGTTTCTGTAATACAAGATGGTATTTTTATCACTCTCATTTAAATATGGATAAATTTGTAAAAAAAAAACTACAATAATAAAACTGGGGTTGATCCATAGACCATTAATATACATTAAGGGTTGATCTTACTCTTTTCTTTAGAGTGGCTTTTAAAATGAGAACATTGCGGCCCATCAGATTTCGTCCCATTCAACAATTCCACAGCTACCGGATCTAGGTCTATCCCACTCAAGGAAATTGTGCAATTCACTGAAAAAAAGAAACTAAGACATAAATAAATTCAAACATTTTACTTTTATCTTTTAATTGAGATGAATATGTATCCTGCAGAAACGATTCACGAAAAAGAATCTCATATTTATTCCCGTTGTCGAAAATACGTTTATGCCGAAATGTCAACGTAATCGATTTGTTACTCGGTCTTAAACTAATGATTCCTTTTTTGTTCACTTGCAGGGCTATTGAGCAAATGGACCATGTAATGGTAAATGGTTACCGTCGTCTATGGACATCTGCAAGCCGATTTGTTGCCTACCTCATTTATTTTGCCTCATATTATAGTACTCTCAGAAAAACTCATAAACTATAAACATTTATTTTACCTGCTTTTGTATTTAAAACTTACCAACATCAATAGAAATTTCCGTCTCATTGTGAGGTCCAGTAGTTGAATTAACAACAGTTGAATTTAACCCTCGTTCAGGCGGACCAGGGCGTAATGTGAAACAAATCAAGGACACCAAGAAATAGCAGGAAAACAATATAAATTGCCGATAGAAACGAAATTTTACGAAAGTATTCCATTTTGTTTTTAGAAGATCGATAAGCATCCCTTCTAGTAATATTAAATGTTCTTCTTTTTCCTACGAACAAGATTTTTTTATGAACAGTGATATGCAAATGTTCAATGAAATCATTGTAATAAACCAGTGTGCATACAGAAATTCCTATTATATATTAACGGTAGATGTAACTTGTTCCAATCGTCTACATTATAAAGGTTTCAATTTTTTCTCACAGTGGAATAAGTCATAATTATTCATTATGACTTATTTATAGTAATAATATGTATCAGACGGCTGTTACGAATTGCGAACACAAAAAGACACCAAAACGAGATACAAATTAGAATTATCAAAGTGGAACTAAAGCAGGCATTGAAGAACAATTCTTTTTCTGTGCTGTGTAGGTCATAAAAATAATGAAAATTTCAAGAGAGGATCGAACCCACAAACATCAACGTAAGGTGACAAAGATAACAATTACGCGAGACTTGTCGAAAACAGAGTGAAGCTTCGTCACACAGTGTCTAGTAAGAAATACTTTATATCAATTAGTGTTACAGCATTTTAAGTAATTTGGCCAGGTGCGTTTATTTACAAAAGAACCATTAAGTGGTTATTTCCTAACATATATTATTATCTAAGCATTCCTTCGCATTTTCTGTTATTTTAACATATGTGTTAATGCATATCCGTGATCCTTTTTTGGGATGACCAATATATTCAGGTATTCTGTATCTCGTATGGTTTTCTCAAACATTATGTCATCGAGAATCTGTTCAAAGTTAACAACGACTTTCACAACATGCTTAACGACTTTACTTTGTTGTACTTGATGTATTTTACCTTTCACACCAGATATTTAACAAACTCTTTCATATTTACTAATTTTGTAATGTAACCTAAAGACGCATTTAATTTTATTATAATATATTATTTTATTGATTTTATTTAAATAATTTCACTCCAATATAACCAAGCTGATGTCATACAATACTCAAAATTCAACTTACCCCAAACACAACCAAATTAAGCGCAGAGTCTTTGCTAATCAAACCAGTTTCTGTATCTATCGTATCAACTTGTCCTAAAGGATATGCGGCACAAGTTGTAGCCCCAATCTGCCAATAAATCTCTCTTTCTATATTCAGAATGTGAAAGAACATCTCTGTTCTCGCCAGTTTAGCAGCTAATGTTAACGGTGTCAAATTCTGTACATTGCGGATATTCAAAGAAGCACCGACTTCATAGGCCATGTCGAATGTAGCCTAAAATTTGATTCGATATATTCTTTATTGTTTTATCATTAGTTCTTTCTAAAGAAATAGATAGTAGTCTAATGCTTAATACAGAAATTCCTATAGACAAGTTTGCCGATCTGTAATAAAAATCAGGCGGAAAGAATGATTTAAAAATAAAAAGAGTTTCAAAAGATTAAATAATTTTGAAGTAACATATATAAAATATATTTTTCATTTTATCATAATTGACAATACATGATTTGTATATCTAGTCAGTATTAAAACTACATAACAAATATAAATTACCGAAATATAAACATAAAGTAAATAATTAAATCTAAAGTAGAATATGTAGCAGACTACTGCAAGCGAAGAGCTGCCCAGACTGGGCACGGGTAAATGGTTTATTACATGAACCAGAAATGGTAGGTTTTCATTCACGAAAATAACAAATAATTTATTAGTTTAACTTATCGTTTTCATCTTGTGTTCTCTGCTTCATGGTTACATTCAGAGTTAGATACACAATCTCAACTTTTTACTTCACCTAAATAGAAGGAGTCGAAGATACTACTGTATATTATATGATAATTACCTTTTGTATGGTATTATCGCATTTTTATAAACATCGATAGTTACTATATATATACATAATTATATATATAAACTGTAATTAACCCCGGTGCTAATGTGGATTCGCGCGGTAAAGTTAAAGGTCGAAACAACCTCTACAATATTTGCTGTTACCGGATGTTACTAGAATGAAACTCACAATTGTTCATTTATGTTATCCATAAATAATAGGTTGGGGAAAAAGTCTTTTCGCATATAATATGTATGAACTTGTAATAAGAGCTCTTTGGCTATACCATTTGTATCTGGCTGGTTTTGGTATCATTAAAAAGTTTTAATTTTAAAGAAGACAATTCCAAATTCAAATTAGGAAAATGTGCGATTTTCATTTGTTTTCTTATTGTTAAAATGAGTGAATCTAATGAAGAAATTCGTTACATTTTAAAATTTTACTACAAAAAAGGTAAAAATGCAACACAAGCCGCGAAAAAAATTTGTGATGTTTATTGACCTAATGCAGTATCTGTGAGAGTAGCGCAAATTTGGTTTAAGCGTTTTCAATCCGGAAATTTTGATATCAAAGATGCACGTCGCTCTGGTCGCCCTGTTACGGACAAAATTGATGCCATTTTTGAAAAAGTGGAGCAAGATCGGCATATTAGTAGTTACGATGTAGCTGGAGAACTGGGAATTGACCACAAAACGGTTCTGGCGCATTTGAAAAAAGCTGGGTATACAAAAAAGCTCGATATTTGGGTGCCTCGTGAACTCACTGAAAGAAACCTAATGAACCGTTTGTGATTCTTTATTACGACATAATGAAACCGAACCATTTTTGAAGAAGCTGATAACTGGTGATGAATAGTGGATCACGTACGACAAGAACGTGCAAAAAAGATCGTGGTCAAAGGCCGGTCAGGCTTCACAGACTGTAGCGAAACCCGAGTTAACTCGCCACAAGGTGATGCTGTGTATATGGTGGGATTAGAAGGACATTATTCATTATGAGCTGTTACCGCCAGGCAGAACCATCGATTCTGAACTGTACTGTGAACAACTGATGAGATTAAAGCAAAAAGTTGAGAGAAAGCGGATGGAATTAATCAACAGAAGGGGTGTGGTTTTTCACCATGATAACGCTAGACCTCACAACATCTTTAGCCACTCAGCAAAAATTACGAGAGTTTGGCTGGGAGGTGTTAATGCATCCGCCGTGTAGTCCTGACCTTGCACCTTCAGATTTTCACCTGTTTCGGTCTCTGCAGAATTCCTTAGGCAGTGTCAGGTTAACATCACGAGAGGACTGCCAAAACCACTTGTCGCAGTTTTTTGATCAGAAGCCCCAAAATTTTTATAGCAATGGGATCACGTCCCTACCTACAAGATGGCAAAAAGTTATCCAACAAAATGGCACCTACATACTTTAGTCAAATGTAAATAAACTTTATAAAAAAACCTTTTGAATTTTTATATAAAATGCGAAGAAACTTTTACCCCAACCTAAATACCTAAATAAATACATACATAAATAATAGTTTTCTTACCATTTTCTCATAAATAACCAGCATGTGAAGAACCGTGTTTCCATTAGTGTCTTGTTTATCAGGATCAGCTCCGCGAGCTAGAATTAGTCTATAGCATTCTTCTTGACCAAGACATGCCGCAAAACTAAGTGGATATTCGCCCCAATATACATACCTGTACATAACTCAAAACTTATTAGCATTTTATTATTTACAATTATGAACTACTTACCTAGTGCTTACTATACAATTTCGTCCTTGTTAACTTTGGTCCTATATAGCGTTGACACTATCCGCTTAATAATAAGAATCCTATGTTTATTTTCGTCATCGAAAATACAAATGATAAAGAAAAAGCAAACAATTATACAAATATCTTAAAATAGTCTTCCACAAATCTGCATGGTATTGAACACAGCTAAACAAAAGCACAATTCGCAAACACTGGCAAATTAATGCTATAGATAATATCCAATTACAATAACAGTCTTCGCATGCACACCTTTTTAAGGCAGTAAAATATTTCAATATCTACTTTATACTTATGTTTCAATTAATTTCATACCCGCTGTAATTTGTATCAGGCTGGACATTAACCCATTCGTGGTCAAAGGAGTCAGTCCGTGAAGCTTTTTGATCTTCGGGACACATGAAGTTGCCGTAACAACGTTCGTGATAATTTGCACCGGCATCTAGTAAGAACTTTGCCATTGTCGGGTCCTCGTTTGTTATCGCTATGTGGAGCACTGCTTCACCTAAAAGTTTATAAATAAATAAATAATACAGAAAAGCAGACAATAAATACTTAATACAACCAATCTGAAGAAGCTATGGAGTTTGACCCAGTGTATAATAGTCAACTATTATAATTGATAGTTATGGATTATATTAAATTTGTTAACGTACCATAATATTCATCGCTCATATAAATATCATTTATCAATTTTGGATAGAATCTAAGTAGTCTCTTAGCTAGATGCGCTAACAGGGAGGTGGCATGAAGTAAACATAAATGCAAGATCGTTTCACCCACCGCTCCACGTTCCTGAATCACAAATAATAAAATATATACATATTTTAATTAAGAAATTTACTTGTTTTAATTAGTCCCGATATAGAAGTAAGCTTTGATGGCTTTTCTAACTTGTTCCTAACTATAGTTAGGTTGGTCTCCAATTAGGGGGCCGAGAAGATCGGGGGACCTTTGCGGTACACCAATTTGTTGAAGTAGGGTATCCCACCCCCAGCAACCCTAGGATAGCCATGCGTAGAGATGTTACGATAGAGCGTCCACGACACTAGTTCCCGTAGCGCAGGTTTAGGTTTAGTTGGTAATCTGACAGGCGGTTTCTCTTGACTTCTTTCGCTAGGAAAACGCGTAGAGAATCAGCCGCTAGGAGTCCCACACACCCTCCTGTGTCCGCCCACCAGGCCCGGAGATAGTGAAAAAATACGTGAGAGGTATTCGTATTTAATAATAAGATGATCATAATGAATCGCTAAAGATAAAATATTTTTGACAATGTACGGTACACAGCTTGTGTAACACAAGTGATATCTTTAAACCTGCAAGTGCTTACACTGTTTCTATAATAAAATATAGAAATCATTTAACATTTTTTAAACATTCTTACTAATCTAATATTTTGTTATAACACAAAACACAAACACTTAGCCAGGTTCCAGTAAGGTGGGCATTAAATTTACACAGACTCTAAACATAACCTAAGCTTAAGTTACTTCGTAACTAGTTTAGCTCTAAAACTAACTTTAATCTTTAAATCTCTCTAGATTTTCTAATGAAAAAGGTACCCAACAACCTACATACTTGGCAAGATATTTTAACTTCTGAACAAGGTAAGTTTCCACTTAAATAATATGTGGTCAGTATTTTATTCACAAATTACTCCATAATATGTTAGTACATGGTGTTGTACAACAAATATTAATCGGTATTATTACTACCACGCAGTTGTTAACTTCAGATAATAAAAAAATATGTTTCAATTTGTCTGGACTCGTTTTACGTGGTCAACTGTCATTGTCTTACTTTGCCTGTTGGATTTTATGATTATAGGTCTATTTAGACAATTTTAGGTCGTAGCTGGTGTTATATATCTAACTAAACTTTCCTAATGTACCTACGAGCTATCTAACAAAAACAAGCGGCCATCTGCGCGTTGGTTTCATGGATTATGATTTCTGTAGACTGTTCTCCAAGAAAATATGTATAATTCGCGTAATATGCAAGTATAATTTTCACTAACTTTAAATTATGACAATTACGAGTCACTTGCCTCAAAACCGCTGTCACTACATTCACACTGTTAAGAGCTATAAATCTTTATATTAAGAAAGCTCTTACTCTTACATTTTGTAATTATGACAATTTAAATGACATTTGTGCATTCTGCAAAATAATCAGTATCTGAGACTTTTTTTGGAATATTTGGTTCTAACCGTTCTTTTTTAACCATACATATACCTTAAAAATTATGTTCTTATGTGGCGTTGTTTGTCTCTACAACGCTTCAAGACTTGATTACCTTTAAATCCCAGCATAGTTCTCTATATCCAGATGGATTCGCATCATATTCTTTTTGTGTTACCACCGGCCAATCCTTTTCGATGTCGAAATCTTCGTCGGGATTCTCCATACTCCTCAAAGGAGTCAACTATAATTTTATTTCATGTTACCATATCATGTTTTCGATAAGATACATTACCGAAAAAGTCGTAATATACTGCTTACAATTTAATTAGCACGAGAAACTGCTACAGGTGGAATTTATTGAACGCTATTAATAGGAGACATACAATTACATAGAATTATACATTTATGATTTTTGCTATCTAAGAACCTTACCAACTTATGCCGTGGTCTCTCTTTATTCCTTAAAAGTACGAGATGTGATATTGGTATATACCGTCCTTTACCTTTATTGTACAGAAATGGTTCCACTTTAGTTTTTATTGCATGATCGATTTCCGCATACTGCTTGTTCTGTAAGGCTCGTTTCATCATGTCCACTAAAAGACCGCCACCTGTTCATAATTATCGAAAATATTAGATGACATGAAAGCCCAAGCTAACTGTGTTTCATCTTATTTAAAATCTAAAAGCCTATTTATTCATTTTTTTATTCTAAAGCAGCTAGAAATATCAAATAAACAAGTGAGTTTACCGTCAATGTTGAATACGCATTATTTAGTTATATAATACTTAACATACAGCCCAGACGTTGCCCAATCTACTGGTTGGTCAAAGTATTGCCGACGCGAAGACACTAAATAATCTCTTTATTTTTAACTACTCTCTAGCTAGATCTTTGCCGTCCATCATTGTTAAAGTAAAGAAGAAATTGTAGAAATTAGTCACAAGCAATTTAAATTATGAAAATGACAATTTTCTTTAATCGAAATTTTATAGACTAATAAATATTAGGATCTTGCTAGTCGTCCCTTAAAACTAAGTTTCTAATAATTGTCATTATTTGTCCGGTTACCGAACGACTAGAATCGTAATATACTAGTAATCGTTATATTACGATAGTGCACTAGGAATATTGATATAAAATAGAAGCAAAAATTAACAACAAACTTATATTCGAAAATGATTCTATTATATATAATATTATAAATTTACCTTTCAAATAATATTATTATTTGAAAGGTACATTTATCCTTAAATATTTAATAATCGAAGTATTTATTATTTACCTTTAATGTCCACAAGTTTATATAATTTCTGCAGTGATGTGCCTGCTTGCTTCTTCACTCCACTGGTTACATTACTTTCAGTATTACCCATTGTTCACTCTATTTGATATGAATTAACGTGTATAATTTTTATTTTCAGAATTTTATATGCCAATGTACAAAAGTGCCGCTAACAGTGCCGCTTAAGTAAATTATTGATAAAATTTTACGTCGCCGTAGCAATTCCGTTCAGGGGAGAAATCGGCTACCCAATGGAGGAATAGATATATAAAAATGAAAATACTAAAAGATATATTTAACATTTATTATTTATTCCAAATCACTTTATAAAAAATCGTTCACAACAGCGAACAAATTTACCTGTACAAATAAATAAAATTGATGCGGTTGTTTGTAATGTCAAAAAAATAGCTTTTTACTAAATACATATGAAATTATATACGATACTTATATTTAAAAAAGCATTTTTAAAATTTCTGTCTGTCTGTCTGTTTGTTCCGGCTAATTTCTAAAACAGTTGGACCGGTTTTGATGAAACTTTCACTGGCAGATAGCTGATATTATATAAGAAGTAACTTAAGCTACTTTCATTTTAGATTTTTTTTATTAAAAGGCCCAAATGCAAGCCGCTGCCGTCGCTGCACCGGAAAGCAAATGAAATTCCACGCGGATGAAGTCGCAGGTAACAGCTAGTCTATTATAAGAGAAATGAATGGTTGTACGGCAACAATAACAAAAGCTGGCCCCACACGCAATAAATTAATCTCAATAATTTCGGGACCTGGTGGTTAAACTCCTAGAGTGATGCCTGACGTGGTTTGGTTAGCAGTCCACCTGTCTGAGACTACATCGTTAAAAAATATCTCCATGTCGTGAAATAGAAATTCAAGTTATTCGCCTAATAATCATCGAGTACTTACACGGTTATACAAATTGGAGGAAATCGATTAGAAATACATATATAGATTTATATGCTGTGATAGAGGTAATTAATTCTTAATCAGAAAGATTACCTAATAGAAACTAAATTTCAATACCAGATATATAAGTATATTTTGTTGTAACTAGTATTTGAGCGGGTAATCTAATTTAATATTTGTGACCCAGATGATCGTATAGATCTGTAGCACATAGGAACCAAGTTGCAAACATATTATTAAATAAATAATCGATTTTTGGGAAGTTTCAAAAAATAAATTAAGGGATATGAGTGATTCAGAAAAATAAAGAGGTCTTGGTATTACTTTAATACTTTATCATTTTATGACTCTTTATTAAAGTTCCTGTAAAAAATATCATAGCAATACTGCCTAGAATTCGCTTATCGGTAATTAGCTGGTCATATCTCGAACCCGCATTGGCTATCTATCATTTTTATCTAAATCTATTCAGAGATGGATTTGGAACTTTGAGTATTTATGACAAAGAGTCGTAGAAAGCCACCAATTTAAGTGGTTTGAACTACCATTAACAATAAATCTCAAATTACTCTATGAACAGAAATTTTCTATCTTTATAGTTCCGAATAAAGATTTATACCAGTCAGTCGAAAAATCGAAGAAAACTACCGCTTAGCACAAATTGTGACTACGCGAAGACAACTCCGTTACGTCTCCAATAATGATGTAAAAACCTGTGTCATATTTTCCTATCATAAGAGCTATGCTTAATTGAGAGATTATGGCCTAATACATACATGTGACCACAACCCAAAGGATTGAAGTAATAATACAATGGTAATGAATCCGGGACAGAGAGGTAAAATTTCTAAATCCACCCCTGTCTCTAAAGCTTATCAGTATCGTTACAAAAATATCATTACAGAAATAGGCCACTTCACTTGTTTTGTAACGTGTTAGAATGGATGTAGGTCCACTATTCTAAACCTACAAGTTGAAAATTTTGCGGTATGGCATATCAGCATTACTGTTCTATCAATTTCAAGTGTATATCAATTACGAACAGCTTTTATACACCTTGAACAAGGACTCACAGAATCAAGCAACATGTTTTGTTCAGGGGTACGTACATGATTTGTTTTTAATATATATATACTATAATGCCTTAAACTAAGGTAACTATTTTTACACTAAGTATAACGCCTTTCATTTTCATAGTATACCTAGATACACCTGAGGATAGTTAGAAAACAATTCCTAAAACAGTATAAGCTAAACATATCTCACTAATGGTCATGTATAGTTTATAATTTGTGGCCAAAATGAAAATGATAACCATCAGAAAACTTTTAATAAAATTAAGAACTTGTCAGTCTATATATTTAACAACTGTTCATTGCGCTTAATATGCTTACTAAATCTCTCTGAGTGCGAACTTTAGTAACATTATAACGAGTAATTTTTAATATCAAATTTGTCTGTGTCAGAGTAGGTATTTTATCTATCTATTACTATTTTGCTTTCTTACATTATTCTATTCATTCTTACTTTCATACTGTTTTAGTAATTATAAGATCAGTTAATATTTTTAAGGGCTGTTTCCTTATTTTAAAAGTTTTATACTAATTTGAATACAGTTCAAATAACTTAATATTAAAACAATTCTACACTCACATGAAATTTTAATATATTTTCTAGTTAATATTCTTAATATTATATTAATAAAACTTTTACCAAAGGGTTTAATTTTTTTGATAATATATAAAAAAACTTTTTCAAGTTATGAATTTAATAAACTTACTTATATAAAAAATATTTTAATTCTACTATCATGTATAGTCACGTCATCACAATTAAAAGTACAAAAATCAATAATGTTACAAAAATTACCTGACTATTATTTATAATATTGTTCGAACAGCAGGTTGGTAACCGAATATTCTTATATTTAAATTCTTACTTTTATTAAACTATATTTATATTGCTACAAACTAACTTTCATAAAATAATCTAAGTACTTAATTTTTTTTAAAGCTGTACTAGCTTCTAAACCGTCTAAAGACCATTTTATCATGAAGGCCTCCTTAAAGTTTACATTCAATTTAAAATTAAATAATGTCTTCATATTTGTTGATTTCACTGCTGTCAAAAGAGATTTTACAAACTTAGTCACGTGTTCAAAAACAATGCTCATCTGCAAACCGACACTTTCGATGATAACCCGCCTAAATTAGAACAACTGTGACATCAAAGCTATTTAAAAATATTTTTTGATTATAAATGCATTTGTGTAGGAGTACTTTACTGTAAACAGACTTTAAAATAATATTCAAGTTAAATGAAAGCCAAATACATAATAAAAGCCCAGCATCAGTCACAAATAATTTGTCACACCCTAATAAGTCAAATTAAGCATGACAGTGAATTTTTTTAACACAGCTTCATAAAAGAAATCAAAAACGTAAAATTATAATTTTTAACAAAATCAACACGAATTTTTAAATTAAACTGTACCGCAAAGATCGTAATAAAAAAATCGTCACTTTGTTAGATATGAGTCCGGTATTGATAAATCGTAGCGCGTGCTTAGTAGCAGCATTAGAAACTTACGCGCACCTTACCCGAGTAAAACTTACAAGTCGGTCTAACTAAATACACATTTATGAAATTGTCAATACATAATCAGTCGATAACATCTATTTTACATATTTGTTTGATTACCGATTATCCGAACCATCTTCTAAACCAGCTTTTCTCTGTGGTAGTTGTGATATCGTCATCACCGAAATCCCTCCCTTCGGGGTCAGCATATTGTGGAGTTACTGTAGACATGAGTGTTGTCGAGCGGTCAATCTTGAACCCTTGTATCAAGTCCCTTAGTAGGTCCGGTTGAGGATGCTGGCGTTGCCATTCGGTTGCTGTAAAAAAAAGTGTGTGTCAACTCCGACGCACGACTGAAGTTTACTAATTCCGATTGTCTTTGAAGATGCACCGATGGATGTTATTTTAGATCTTATTTCATTGCATTAAAGTTCGAAATTGTATAATAAATATAACCTACGAGACCTCGAAGGGGCGACTGGAACCTGGACACTGATGCCGGAATACAACTTAAGGTTGTTACAACGGCGTATTCGACACTAGGGGTGGTGGCATCCAGACGGGCAAATACCCTACCACCTGGCTGTGGATTGATTTTACAGCTCTTATGACAGGCCACCTGGTTGCAGGAATTAGTATTCTTTCTCAGTTCGTGCATGAATAATATAGCGCTACAATATGGGGCTCTTCAAAAAGCATGTAAACAGATATTTAAAGTCTCAACGATTTATGCAACGCATCGGTTTATATTGCAGATTTACATGGGCGGCTGTAACCACTTACCATCATGTGGACTGTTTACCAGTTCGTCTACAATCAAACAAAGTAAACCAATACAAACGTTTCTATTACACAATAATCTTAAACAAAGTATTTTATTTATCACTAATTATTTTCAAAACGTGATTTGTAAAATCGTAGCGGTTTTGTTGAGCTTTTACAGTTTTTAACGATGAAGAATTGACAAATTGTTTGAAAATTAATGTGATCAGACATTCATTTTTTTCTATTCGAGCACAATATCTTATATACTTACCTACTATATATTACTATATATATATGTATTGATTAACTACGCAATTATCGTTTACAATTTCAAGGGAAGTTCATCCGTTACATGGCCTGATAAAACACATAAAACAACGCAATATAAAAACTGTAACCATAAACTTCTCACTAATGCGGATGATATAAGACTTCGAAGATTTTATCTAGCTATTCCAGCAACGCGTAAAGTTGGTGTCTGTATTTAAATAGAACTGACACGTCATCCTTGAAAAAATAATGTATATAGTTACATAATAATATATACCTACTAATTATAGCTCGGCTTTACACCAGTAAGTTTTGCTAGCATTTAGCCTTCTAAGTCCTCTGACTTCTTAGGCTTATGTGAGGAAACTTACAAATGTAGGCCGGACTTAAATTCTTAAATAACGTTTCATATCCATAGACGTAAAACTCATTACACATCGTCGTGATTTTCCAAAATCTGATTAAATATACCCCTCTCTTCGTTCAAGATCTGACACAACTGTACATAGAAGAAGAACGTTTTTATTCCTTACACACACACACAATATTTATTCCTTCTTCACTGTCTTGGGGACGACCCTATTGTAAAGGAAATTTAGTGTAGATATATAGGTTAAATCCAATAGTTACGGCAATAAGGTTTCTTTTCTGTAGTGAGGACGAAGTAAGCGCCCCTTGCAGGTTTTAATTCAGTTCCTCCAATGGCCCGAATGCCCATCTCTGAACAAGAACCGGCTCTATCACAAGCGGCTTTCATACTTGCGTTGACACTGAAATTTAAATTACTACCTACAGTAGGCGCATACGCTTCAAGCGAAGTTAGGTTTTTTAGTCATTTTTTATATTGCGAGTGGGACGTCCGTAAGCTAACATTATTAATTAAAAAAGTTAAAATATACATTTCAAAGAATTTTTGTACTTTGGCTTTGGATATTAACCAATTTTCGGTAAGTTTCGTTAAGTCGTTTCTAGGCACATTACTATGTCCTTTCGTTACCGGGGATAAACAAATAGTACTTTTTTTTATCCCAGAACGACATTGTTATAGCGCGAATCCCTAAGATAAGCTGTTTATAATACGATTATAATACACCCTACGAAGGTCACTGGCATGCGGATATTTCATCATAATATTATCAAGAAATTCGCTTTATTATGTGTCGACGCCATATATTAACTAAAATATTTATTATTCACTAGTGTTTTACCCGCGTGAAAGACCTGAGTAGTAAGACAGCCACTTACGTTACAACGTGAAAACTTAATTAAGTTTTTTATATATATAAACCTTCAATGAAAATTTATCTAACTGATGGTGAAAATCGCTTACAAATTATAGCTCCTTTATTGTATACACGTACGTTATTTGACAATATGTAACGTTATTTGACATTAACAATTAATAATAATATAACATCACAAATAACGCCTTAAACTCATCGCTACTACATCTGTGTGAATCGGTCAATAACTATAATATTGTCTCAGATGAAAAAGAGGTGCTAAAAGCCCATGAATTAAACTGACATTTTTATGTTTTAAGAAATGTATAATAAAAGGCAAAAGAACTATAAATACCTATGGACGGTACACTAAAAAAAAACTTGTGACACACGAATGATGATTTCTAATGAGATTTTATTGCTATTAATAACTTTGGTTAAAAGAGGTTATATTCTGTAATTTTTTTAGACCTAAAACTTAACCGTCTCTTCTTAAATTCACTAAAATAACAAAGAAACTAAGTCCATATAGTCTACACAACTGCTCAGCAAAACATAGAAGCCAGTCGAAGCCAACCTGATTTGAAGTAATAAATTGAATGACATGTTGTTTATGACAACATGTGTAGGTATTTATTAGAGAATGGAAAAACGCGATTACAGTGCTATCTATTTTGCTAATCCATCTATTCTAAGGAAACGACTTCATTTATGGGGATGAAATGTATTCTAAGTAATAAGTCGGATTATAAACCAGGACTACGTCGAGTTTCATTCGTATACATTCAGTAGTTTCCAAAAAAGATGCGATCACAGCGCCATCTTTTTAGCTATTTTCGTCTATCCCACGGAAACAAACAAACAATTTATCAGGATAAAAACCATCCTAAGTTCCAGATTATTATAATATACATTGTTTCTATTTTGTAGAGAAATTTATAAAAAAAACTTACCCTTCATAAGTTAAGTTCCACCTGTAAGCTCTGAAGAAACAATCTTTGGTAATCAATGACTCTGTGAACAGGAGGTACGCTCGTCCGTGACTACATATCGCCTGCTCAAGTTCTGGAAAGTACCAATAAAAATCATCTATGAAAATAGTTTTTGTTAACACATTTGCTCAAAAATTATATTTATGAAGCCTGTATACATTGTTCGAAAGTTTAAAATTACGCACCATACAACGGAACGTGCGGTAAATAGGTACTAAGGTGAAACAAATATAAGGATTCCACCAATTTTACATTACGAGAATAAATAAGCTCAATGATCGAACCTCCTTGGAAGTGCTTTTGTTCAATTCATTTGTCCCTCTTTAATACTATAGTGAAAATATGAAAATAGTGCACATTTGCAAATGGCGTCACGTGCGCGTGTTATAAATTAAAACTACATCTGTCGTCTCATACTTATTCTCTTTAGTGTCACTTATTATAAATGAGACAAATGTATTGATCAAAAGTTTGTCTCTACAAAATTATAAATAATTGCGTTGATTCCCCTTTTCTCATCAATAATTTACTCCTAAAGTGTCCCCGTTTGAGCTCACGTGATAAATCCCTATTTTCAGTACCACTTATAAAAACTAACTATACAAAAAACACGTTTTTCTATCGCACTTGTCAGCAATACAATGCACTATTTACTAGTATTGATCCTTTCATAGGTAACTTATAATATATCAATTTAAAACCCAAATTAAAAATGTTGTAATTTAGAATGATCCAATTACTTACCTTTTTTTGAATAATGACAAACTTTTATTTTCATACGTTCCTTTTTTATCTCTATTTTATTAGTAATTATTGTGACATTTTTTTTCGATAATGTTCAATATTGACCTAATGTAAATTAAATAGACATTTTATGTAATTTTTGTATAATTGTAT
Organism: Dendrolimus houi; assembly: GCA_039645545.1. Taxonomy (NCBI): domain Eukaryota; kingdom Metazoa; phylum Arthropoda; class Insecta; order Lepidoptera; family Lasiocampidae; genus Dendrolimus; species Dendrolimus houi. The sequence continues at coordinate 8,795,532 of CM077121.1, read as the reverse complement.
TTTTTTTGTAACTATTTGACTAAATTTTTATTTTTTTATATAAGTTATTTATTAGTGGAAACTTGATTGATATATGTATTAATTTTGTGTTTTATATTTAAGAATATTAATTATTGTATGTTTCCCAAACAAATTAAATAAATAAATAAAAAGCGCTTCTAAGGAGGTTCGATCATTCATCAGCCTATCTACTCTCGTAATGTGAAACTCCTTTGTAGAATTCTTGTATATTATTTTATGGAATTTAAAAAACCGTAAAGGATACGCACGGCGTTATACAACGAAGTATGCGATAAACAGGTACTTCGGCGAGAGTGCCTATTTTACCGCTCGTCCGTTTTGTGATGTGTATTTTTATGTTTCGAACAATGTATACAAGCATCGTAAATATATCTCTTGAGCAAATGTGTTGTAAAACATTTTTTGCACATTCATATGGTATTATTAATAAATACCGTACAGTTTAGCGCACTGCATTATACAAATGTTTATTGAGTAAATCTATTACTACTTACAAAAGTCATATAAATAT